>OX422217.1:538345886-539582136 GCA_949130495.1 Sambucus nigra
TGGAACTATCAGGTTGAAGATCAATTTCCTCCAATGTAATGTGGGTGTGGGCCAAATTATCCTGAAGATATTTCCTCAGTGAGGAAATGTGGAACACATCATGAATCCTATGCAAGTGCTCCAGTAATCCAAGTCAATAAGCTACTGGCACAATCCGCTCAATAATAGGGAATAGCCCTACATACCTCGGCGCCAACTTCCCTTTTCTTCCCGAACCGCATTACTCCTTTCATAGGCAATATTCGCAACAGCACCTGATCCCCAACGCTGAACTCTCTAAAAAATCTTTTGGCATCAGAGTAGCTCTTCTATCGGTCCCGAGCAACCCGAATTCGACTCTGTATCAACTCAACCTTAGCCAAGGTGTCCTGAATCACCTCCGGCCTAAGTAATTTGTTATCCCCCACTTAATGCCAACATGTTGGGGAACGACAGGGTTTGCCATACAATGTTTCAAACAGAGCCATGCCAATCGTAAACTGGTAGGAGTTATTATAGGCAAACTCCACCAGTGGGAGGTACTGCTCCCATCCCCCTCCAAAATCCAAGACACATATCCGCAGCATGTCCTCCAACATCTGATTCGTCTGCTCTGTCTGCCCGTCTGTCTGTGGGTGATAGGCCAAACTCAATCGTAACTCCGTACCCATGGCCTGCTGGAAACTCTCCCAAAATCTGGATACAAAGATCTTATCCCGATCAGATAAAATATATATGGGAACCCCGTGGAGTCTCACTATCTCGGTAATGAAGATTTTAGCATACTGCCCCGTAGTATAGTCTGTTCAAACTGGCAGAAAATGAGCCACCTTTATCAACCGATCCACAATCACCCATATGGAATCGTGACCTCTCTGCGATGTAGGTAGCCCTATAATGAAATACATGGAAATACTCTCCCATTTCCACATAAGGATCTCTAACGGCTGTAGTAGTCCTCCCGGTCTCTGATGATCGGTCCTCACCAACTGATAAGTGGCGCACCTTGAAACAAACTCGGCGATATCCTTCTTTATTTCGCTCCACCAATACTGTCGCCTCATATCCTGGTACATCTTATCCCCTCCGGGATGTACCGCAAATCGTGAATCGTGCGACTCTGTCATCACTGCATGCCGCAACTCCTCCCCCTTTGGGACTACTAGTCTTCCATTAAAGTGTAAGCCCCCATCTGAGCCCACGAAGAAAGACTCTGCTCCCTTGGCTAGAAGCTGGATAATTCGATCCTGACAGAAGGAATTCGCTGCCTGAGTTTGTATCACCCTAGTAACTATCTCGGGTGTAACTGTCATCACCGACATGAATGAGCGGGCAACTGCATCCTGATGCCCGAGTTCTTTCCACTTCGCCTTCCACACCTCGACCACCTCACCTGTTGGCCTACGACTTAACGTGTCTGCTACCACGTTAGCCTTCCATGGGTGGTAATGGATGTCGAACTGGTAGTCCTTTACAAATTTCAGCCACCTTTACTGACACATATTTAGCTCCCGCTGCGTGAACAGGTACTTCAGGGATTTGTGATCCGTGAACGGGTAAAATTTCTCCCCCAAGAGATAATGCCTCCATATCCGTAATGCAAACACGGCTGCCGCTAACTCCAAGTCGTGGGTGGAGTAATTATTCTCGTGAGGCTTAAGCTTATGGGAAGCATAAGCAATTGTCTTATCCTCCTGCTAAAGTACACCCCCCAAGTCCTGTCAAGGACACATCAGTGTAGACCAGGTACTCTAACCCGGGCCTGGGTAGTGCTAGAACTGGTACTGAAGTCAGCTTGTCCTTCATCTCGTCAAAGGCCAACTGACAAGCATCATCCCATATAAACGGCACCCCTTTGCGAGTCAAGTTTATCAACGGACCCGTTTTCTTTGAGAATCCCTAAATAAACCTCCTGTAGTATCCTACTAACCCCATGAAACTACGAACCTCAGTAGGTGTAGTGGGCTACCCCCACTCCTTCACCGCTGACACCTTTCTCGGATCTACTGATATCCCCTCCTCAGAGATTATGTGACCCAAGAACTGAACCTCCTTCAGCCAGAATCCACACTTTTCATACTTTCCATACAACTTGTGCTCACGCAGTGTCTATAAAACCATCCTCAAATGCTCGGCATGCTCCTCCTCAGTTTGTGAATAGATCATGATGCCATCAATGAAGACGATGAGGAATTGATCTAGGAACTCTGTAAACACCATGTTCATTAAGTTCATGAAAATGGCTGGAGCATTCGTCAGTCCAAATGGCATCACCCGAAATTCATAAGACCCATATCTTGTCAAGAATGTGGTCTTTGATACGTCTTGTTCTCATATCCATAGTTGATGATAACCCGACCTCAAATCTATCTTTGAGAAAAATGCGGCTCCTCTCAGTTGGTTGAATAAGTCATTGATTCGGGATAACGGATACTTATTCTATATCGTGACTTTGTTCAACTCTCGGTAATCCACACATAACCTCAACGACCCATCTATCTTCTTTACAAATAATATAGGAGCACCCCAAGCTGAGGTACTCCTACGAATGAAGCCCTGTCCCAACAGCTGCTCAATCTAGTCTCGTAGATCTCTCATCTCAGCTAGAGCCATACGGTAGGGTGCTCGGGCTATCGGTCGAGTGCCTGGCATCAAATCTATGACGAAATATATCTCTCGACTAGGTGGTAGTCCAGGTATATCCTGGAACACATCGGTAAAATCGTGGACTACGAGAATCGAATCAATGGGAACCACTATCTCTCTAGAGGTCTCCTCATCTATGTAATATAAATGTGTGGACGATCCTCCCTCGGGATGAGGCATCACCACTAAGAACATCTCATGCCCCGGTATAGAAAATATAATGTGATAAGAAGCTTTTTTGCGTATATGTTCGTTGTCTTCAAAAGTCGCTCTCAAAATTCCCTTGAGTACCTACAAAACTTGTCTAAAAATAACTCGTATTGCGGTAAGTACGGGTATCAATCCAACTTTCAAGGTGAAACAATTTATGTGAAAACTTGCAATCTCAATTTTTTATGAAAATCTTTTATTTTTTATTTTTTTTAAAACAATGTTAAGGGAAAAGTTACTACTAAATGCTAAAACTATAAAATGACTAAATAATAAAAAAGAATGTGCAACCGAGTGTGAAATAATGTGAGAAATTCAAGAGATGGGATTACACTACATTTTTAATTATTTTAATTTCTCAATTTGAAATATTTCGAGATAATATTAAATCGATAATCTAACTCTCGTTAAAATTATAAATTTAATAAAATCTTTTTCAGAAAATTAATTTAAAAATGTCACACAATGAAAAATTAGAACTACACTATTTTCAAAAAATTACCCGCTAGGATCAATTTAATGAAAACAATATCAATCCTCAAATTTCAACACCGAATTAATATTCAAATATTGGAAAAACCTTTCTCTAGTTCGATTCCTAAATTCAAACATTAATTTGTTTAATTAATTTACTAACTCTCGTTACATAAATTAATTGGTGACAATTAAAATTAATTTACCTAGAAATATAAAATTAATGAAACCAATTAATTAAAGTAACATCATACGCAGTGCATCCCACCCCTTTAACGGGGTGTTTAGCCAAACATTCTCATGTTAGAATAAACATCATTCAATAATATAATAAGAATAAAAAGGAAACGGAAAGAAATTCAATACGCAAAATTTTATTGTCGAACTCGTTCATGAAAGTGCTTCTCAATCTTCTAAAAAATCCAGCACTTGATTACACCAAAAAGAATAAAAACAAACCTACAAATTTATTCTAAACTAAACTATTTTTTTTTTTGTATTTTTCTGAATTTTTTTCATGACCCTAAACTGTACATAATATGCACACTTTTTCTCTCTCTTGCGTCTCTCTCAGTGTACTCCTTTTTTTTTCTACTGATGAAGGTCTCCCCTTTTAAATGAGATGCCCCTTCTCATTTGTAACCCACGGATTGGTTTTGTTTGGAAGAGATTTTTGTGGAATTTTCTTGGAGATAATTGTTGGTTCCGATTTTAAGGGTCTTTGGCTTGGTGGGTTTAAATGGGTAAGGATTTGGGATAAGGCTGGATTTTGGTTTGATCGCGGGTTTGGATTGGTTTCAAGTGACTGTTTGGATGGCTAGCGGGTTTCGGGTTGTGGATTGACAGCGGATCCAGGTTCCGATTTGGTCACTGGGGAGGGATCGGGTTGTCCGAGTTCTGATCTGCGGGTTTGGAGCTTGGTGGGTTGCCGGAGCTCCGTGGCTGGTGGTTAAAAGGGGTCGAAAATGGTGTTTGAAGTCTGAGGGTTCAGGCGAGTTCAATCCTCCACTGATGGGTCGCCGGAGTGGTGCGCCGACGCTGATCGCGGGTAGGGGGTCTCGGGTTGTTGGTTATGGGTAGCAGCAATTGGTGGTTTGATTTGAGGTATGATTTTTGGTAATGGGGGTTTTGGGTTTTTGGTGGTGAGAGGAGAGAGAGAAAGTGGTGTAGGGTAGGGAGTTTGTTGGGTGTATGAGGGTGTAGGGTATGTTGGGTGAGGGTGAGAGATGTTTTGAGTGTGTTTAGGTGTATGGGTTTAGGGTGTGAGTGAGTTGTGTGTGTTTAATTTGTACCCCTAAAAATTAAGACAACCTAAAAAAATAAAATTAAAACTAAATAAAATAGAAAATTAAAATCTAATAAAACTAAAAACTAACATCTCAAGCTAAATAAAAAAAAATTAAAATAAAAAGAAATAATCTAAAACTCTATTAAAACTAAAAAAATATACTCCTAATAAAATAAAACTAAAATAAATAAAATGAAATATAATAAAATTAAAAAATAAATTTCTAAAAATTAATCCTGATAAAATAAAATAAAGATTAAAAATTAAAAACTAATAAAAATAAAAATCAAAATCAAAATAAAGAAATAGAAAAATAGAAAAATAGAAAATAAATCCTAGAAAATTATAAATAAATCTAAAATAAATCCTAAAAATAAAACGACTAAAAATAAAAATCTAAAAGAATAATAATGGTACAAACTCAACACACAACGGGCTCGGGGTATGGATTGGGCTTGGTATGGCTTTGATTTGGGTTACGGGACTGGTTCGGGACATCGAAACTCTTCTGGGCAAGCTCAATGAGACTTCTGACTTCGCGGTCGCCTAAATTTCTTCGATGCACGCTTTTGACCGATATTGAGTCGCAATTGACTTGATTTAGCATTATTTGATTTTGCGACTTCCGTTTGACCTGAAAATAATAAAATACGACATAATACCAATTTTAATTAAAATGAGAGGCTAAAATGCATCTATTCGGGGTATAAAATAGACACTTTTGGGTGCTTATCACACCACCCCCAAACAGAACATTGCTAGTCCCCGAACAAAAATTAGAGAGAAAACAAAGATAAGTAACCAAAAGTGTGCCATTTTCGCAGGCACTGGCGATTGCACTTAGCATGTGCAACAAGCCGTTAAACCTATAGGTTGTCCTACAGGACGAGTGGTGTCTCGTGAGGGTTTGCAGTGAATGTACCCACAAAATTCAAAATTTTATTGAATTGTAGTTTCTTATTTAACGATGAAACGCTATACAACCCAACTTAAAAGGACGTCAAGGAACACCGTATTCTACTATCAAAATGAGATATTAAATTACTTAATATCAAAAGTGTAATCCTTCCTATAACTCAGCATGTGTAGTGTGAAGTAATCTTAAGTATCATTAGAGTAATTCTAAGATCGCCTTTATAGAATCAACGTTTTGACTTCAATTCTCACTAGATATATCTCTTTGAATCGAACTCTCTGAGAAGTGGGTAAGTGTATCTCTTTAGTGTGTGAGGAGGTGAGTAAATATAAACAAGTTCAAACATCTAACACACTTAATAAAAAATGACGGATACATGAAAGAAAAGTGATCTCATGAACGAATGCTAACCACTATGTCAAGAATATCGAGTTAATAACCATATAATCTTCTCGTTTGCCCGAACACTTTACCAAGGGTGAAAATAAGGATTATGTAAGGCATGAGGGGATGGAGAAGATTATGTAGGGTCTTTGAGAGGAATGTGACACACTTTGAATAACTAATGTCTTCATCTTTTGAATTTATGATCGCATGTTTTTTTGCTTCTTTTTTTTTTCTACTTTTTTTTTCTGCTCATTTTTCTATTTTTTTTGTTTGTTTTTCTCTTTTTTTTATTGTGATGCATTTTTCTTTTCATAACAAAAATGAAGACAATTTACATTGATAGATTCAAACACACTTTTTCTCAAAAATGATAGTAGTGATAGGAAAATGATATGGGGATGGTAACTGGAAAAGGATATACATGGATAAGAAAAATGTGGAATGATAATAGGTGGAGTGAAGGGTAAAAATGGTAAGTGTATGATAAAATCGGTTAAGTGCTCGGGACAAACTACAAGACACATGTTTCTTAAAACTCGAAAATGATGTCATTCTCAGTGATTATGTCAAATTTGAAAAATAATGAGATCATGCAACGAGTAAGTGTGGTATCCAAAGAAAATTGAGTCAACTTGTGACTCGAAGTTACGTAAAAACTCTCAAAAAGGTGAAAAGCTCAAATCTCACGGGTTTAAGTCGCCACTAGTGATCTTTAAGGCTCTCTTGAGAATATAATTACTCTTCAACTTTTGATTGTAAACGTGAGTGTAAAATTGCCAAGTTTAGGAATTCATAGTGCAAGTATGCTTTTAGAGGTATTAATTAATTCAAGGTTAAAAGCGTAATTTTTTGGGTCAAACACAGGTATTTCGAGATTTCTAAAAGAGGAATGATAGACAGTTTATGTCATAAAAAAATAATTTTATCTGCACAAAAAGTTTTAAATCACTTGTTTCTGAATTTTTTTCAAAAGAGGTACGATTTTGATAAAGTTTCCACCCCCAAACAAAAGAGAACATCGTCCTCGATGTTTAAAATCATATATAAAAATAAAAGCAAGGGAGGAAAGATATTACCATAATGAACCGCTAATGAAAATGTATCGCATGAGGGAGGAAATATGAAACCTGAAGAACATATGCGACACAAAAATATTTACAAGTCTATAAAGCATGTGAAAATAAGTGGGTGATGTGAAACACCAGCCCCAAACAGGATAAGACTCATACTCAGAAACAATAAATGACGGGCTACATCCCGGTAGCGCTAAGTTTAATATCTTCAGCCAGACCGATCGGAACTCACCCTAAAGATAAGAACTATGAAATTTCGAGGTGGCATAAAAATGGGGTGATGAAAATCACCCCCAAACAAGACCGAAGCGTCAGTCTTGTTGGATAAAGGAGAAAATAGGTCAATGCACTTGTATATCAAAGTGCATCACTTGATGCAAATCATCGGTGGACCATGGGCCGGTGGGTAGGAGGGTGCATGGACGAAGGGTAAGGGTTAGGGTGAACAGGCGCCGGCTACAGGCTTTCTTGAGTTTAAATGTGAGGGAAACAAGGACCCTATAAGAATGGTGCTCCAATTGGACGGGGAGGCGGAATGGTTTGGCAATAATAATGGGATGGGTCTCAGAGAAAGTAAACAATCGTTCTGTATATGGACGGTGATAATGGTCGCACCGTGACACGCCAGGGAGCTGTCGATGGAAAAAATCAACACCACAAAGAAGTGGTGGGCATAGAGTAACAAACTCGGTGTCACGGAAGTGGAGAGTAACACCACAAATACTCTCATGGATGGTGGGGTCGATGAAAAGTGTAAAAATGGGATCGCGGAGCACTAGGGTGGAGGGTGGGGGTAGGTGAGGACCTAAATACGTAGATGGGAACAGGGAAATAATAATAGCAACGTCCGAACCAAATGGTGGGGTGGTAGGGATGATGTGTCGGTCAGGTGGGACAAAGGGTGGGGGAAGATGATCTAACTCACGAGTAGGAGAGACACACTCCTCGTGATGCTCGGAGTGATCCGTAAGGGCACTCGTAGGAGGTGTGAAAGTGAACAAGGGAGTGATCAACTTGGCCACCCGAGAGTCACCATCCGAAGTGGTGGGAAAATGTAACGAGGCTTCCAAAGCCAAGATAGATGAATCAACATTAATAGATGACTCAACGGGAGCTAAGCATGGTGGGACAAGATCCATATCTAGAGCGAAAGAAACTATCTCGGATTCAATATCAATAAAACGGTGAGCACTCATAGTCGGAGCTAACATAGGATGAAGTGGTTCCTCGGGAGCACACGCAGTGGGCTCAGTAGGTGTAGGCTCGGGAATAAATAAGGATTCTATGGAAGGGGAAAGACAAACCGCAATGGTGGGTTCAAGGGGATAGGGCGGTGTGGGATCAGTCTCACACGCAATGGATATGTCAACACAACTGTCAACTTGGGGCCCGGACCACAGGGTGGTCTTAATGTCGAGATTCTCAGGAATATAGGGTTGGTCACACTCAAAATCAGTGGCACAAGACGACGCATCATCGGTCCACGTGGGAGCAACAACGGGTTGACTTGGGGTGAAATCTGACTCGTTCGCACACTCAAATGCAGTAAACCCGTGTTCAAGCCATTGAAGGGCTTCATTTTGAGATTGAAGAGTGCACGCGAACTTTTGTAAGAGGCTCTCGAGAGCGGATGTGCAAGGTGGTGGGGAGATGTCGGTGGGTGTCGGTGGTGGGTGAGGTGGAAACAACTCGCTAGAAACACTAGGATGTGGAGAATACTCATATGAAGTATGGGTAATGGGGTCAAGTTGGTCATACACAGGAGAAGCATCTCCATGAGAGACAAAAGGTTGATCAACACGAGGAGCATAGTAAGTGGATTGATAGATATGAGGGGCACGAGGTGGCGATGACGACTGTTGGAACCCGTAAGAATACACAACATGGCGTTGGAATTCATATTGCATGGAAGGGTGATCAGGCCGTCATGAATATCTTGGGTACTCATACCCCTCGACATTAGATACGTCGTGACAATACGTCGAGGGTGGGTCCAAAACAGTGTCGTAAGGATACACATGTTCCAAGCTTGAGTCAGATTGAGAGAATATAAGGGACAAGTGATCGACAAAAAAGCAGTATGTGCACGGTAAAGTATGGGATGTGTTGACACTCAGCACCGGAGGCGGGTGAATAGGAGATGTGGGCGTGGACGACACGTGAGTATCAACGGTGGGAGTTTAAGAGTTAAAGCCATGAATGAATGAATGGAGGGTCGATTCGGGCCTAACATCAAATAATGGGAAATGGCCAAAGTACTTCCGTAAAGGACGTTCGTTGGCCATGATGAGAGGAATATTTTTGGATTTTTAAATATTTTTCAAAAGAAAAGAAAATCTTTTTGTGATTTTTTTAAAACAAAAAAGAAAAGGAAAATCTTTTTGGCATTTCAAATAAGGAAAAAAAAAGGAAAATCTTTTTGGAATTTTGAAAATATTTTTAAAAAGAAGGAAAATATTTTTGGGATTTGTGGAAATATTTTTAAAAAAAAGAAAATATTTTTGGTATTTTCCGAAAAAAGGGGGAAAATGGACTCTTGAGTTGGGCGAACTAATTAAAACCGACTACCGAAATAATAAAATTGGACACACACGAGTCAAGAAAAAAAATCCTAACGAGCACGTAGCCAATTATTATCTTCAAAATTAGTGAAAAGGGTAGTCAAATTTTAATTTAGTCCGCAGGTGATAAAAATCACGGAATTTATCTTTGTAATCGCCTCTTGCAAAAATGTGTGCCTACGGGGCTAGTTAGTTGATTGAATTTAAATTTAATGACAGCTAGGGTAACACACAATGGATAAGCGCGTGAGTTGGGTGATGAAATCCCTTCTCGTTTCAATGACTGGGTCCAGGTCTTAGGTAAATTAATTTATCAAACCATTCAATTTAAGTGCGATGCAGAAATTAAAAGCACATAGGAACAATTAATCACACAAAAAATGAACTCGCTGGCAGGAGAGTCGCGAGGGATAAAAAAAATTACCTCCCACGACTTTTACACACGCGGGGTGAAGACCGAGCTGAGTCGACCGGGGGAAAATTTTGCCTATCTCAGTCGTCCCCGGGAGTCATACTGACCTAAAGTAGAGAGATTTCTAAATCCTTGTCGTGGACGCCCTCTCTCTACCTTGTCCGATTTCCCTTTTTATTTATTTTTAACGAATAATTATTACAAAAAAGTGGTGTCAAAATGCACCCCAAAGAAATGCACAATCTTCAAAAATCCTATACAACCAGTATAAGGAGGATGGAGAAGGAATAATAATTACATCTAAAAAAAAATTACAAGTCTTCAATTTGTCTCCACATCAAGAAAGCGGCGACGACGCCATTTGATAAATAACTTTTTGTGTCCCCGGCGACGACGCCATTTGATAAGAAGCTTTTTTGCGTATATGTTCGTTGTCTTCAAAAGTCACTCTCAAAATTTTCTTTAGTACCTACAAATCTTGTCTAAAAATAACTCGTATTGCGGTAAGTACAGGTATCAATCCAACTTTCAAGGTGAAACAATTTATGTGAAAACTTGTAATCTCATTTTTTTATGAAAATCCTTTATTTTTTATTTTTTTTTAAAACAATGTCAAGGGAAAAGTTACTACTAAATGCTAAAACTATAAAATGACTAAATAATGAAAAAGAATGTGCAACCGAGTGTGAAATAATGTGAGAAAGTCAAGAGATGGGATTACACTACATTTTCAATTATTTTACTTTCTTAATTTATTAATTTGAAATATTTTGAGATAATATTAAATCGATAATCTAACTCTCGTTAAAATTATAAATTTAATAAAATCTTTTTTATAAAATTAATTTAAAAATGTCAAACGATGAAAAATTAGAACTACACTATTTTCAGAAAATTATCCGCTAGGATCAATTTAGCGAAAACAATATCAATCCTCAAATTTCAACACCAAATTAATATTCAAACATCGAAAAAACCTATCTCTAGTTCGATTCCTAAATTTAAACATTAATTTGTTTAATTAATTTACTAACTCTCGTTACATAAATTAATTGGTGGCAGTTAAAATTAATTTGCCTAGAAATATAAAATTAATGAATCCAATTAATTAAAGTAACATCATACGCAGTGCATCCCACCACTTGAACGGGGTGTTTAGCCAAATATTCTCATGTTAGAATAAATATCATTCAATAATATAGCAAGGATGAAAAGGAAGGGGAAAGAAATTCAATACGCAAAATTTTCTTGTCGAACTTGTTCATGAAAGTGCGTCTCAATTTTCTCACAAATCCAACACTTGATTACACCAAAAAGAATAAAAACAAACCTACAAATTTATTCTAAACTAAACTAATTTTTTTTTTCTGAATTTTTTCATGACCCTAAATTGTACATAATATACACACTTTTTCTCTCTCAGTGTACTCTTTTTTTTTTTCTGCTGATGAGAGTCTCCCCTTTTAAATGAGATAGACCTTCTCATTTGTAACCCACGGATTGGTTTTGTTTGGAAGAGATTTTTGTGGGATTTTCTTGGAGATAATTGTTGGTTCCAATTTTAAGGGTCTTTGGCTTGGTGGGTTTAAATGGGTAAGGATTTGGGATAAGGCTGGATTTTGGTTTGGGTTTGGATTGATTTCAAGTGGCGGTTTGGATGGACAGCGGGTTTCGGGTTGTGGATTGACTGTGAATTCGGGTTTCGGTTTGGTCGCTGGGGCTGGATAGAGTTGTCCGAGTTCAGATCTGCGGGTTTGGAGCTTGTTGGGTCGCCGGAGCTCCGTGGCTGGTGGTAAAAAGGGATCGAAAATGGTGTCTGAAGGCTGCGGGTTCATGCGGGTTCAATCCGCCACTGATGGGTCGCCGGAGTGGTGCGCTGGCGCTGACCGCGGGTAGGGGGTCTCGGGTTATTGATTATGAGTAGCAGCAATTGGTGGTTTGATTTGAGGTATGATTTTTGGTAATGGAGGTTTTGAGTTTTTGGTGGTGAGAGGAGAGAGAGAAAATGGTGTAGGGAAGAAGAAGGGTAGGGAGTTTGTTGGGTGTATGAGGGTGTAGGGTATGTTGGGTGAGGGATGTGTTTGAGTGTGTTTAGATGTAAATGTTTAGGGTGTGAGTTGGTTGTGTGTGTTTAATTTGTACCCCTAAAAATTAAGACAATCTAAAAAAATAAAATTAAAACTAAATAAAATAGAAAATTAAAATCTAATAAAACTAAAAACTAACATCTCAAACTAAATAAAAAAATTTGAAAATAAAAAGAAATAAAATAAAACTCTATTAAAACTAAAAATTAAACTCCTAATAAAATAAAACTAAAATAAATAAAAAAATATAGAAAATGAAATCTAATAAAATTAAAAAATAAATTTCTAAAAATTAACCCTGGTAAAATAAAATAAAGATTAAAAATTGAAAACTAATAAAAATCCAAATCAAAATAAAGATATAGAAAAATAGAAAATAAATCATAGAAAATTCTAAATAAATCTAAAATAAATCCTAAAAATAAAACGACTAAAAATAAAAATCTAGAAGAATAATAAAGGTACAAACTCAACAAACAACGGGCTCGGGGTATGGATTGGGCTTAGTCTGACTTAGATTTGGGCTATGGGACTGGTTCGTGACATCGAAACTCTTCTGGGCAAGCTCAATGAAACTTCTGACTTCACGGTCGCCTAAATTTCTTCGATGCACGCTTTTGACCGCTATTTAGTCGCAATTGACTTGATTTAGTATTATTTGATATTGTGACTACCGTTTGACGTGAAAAATAATAAAATATAATATAAGGGCAATTTTAGTTAAAACGAGAGGCTAAAATGCATCTATTCGGGATATAAAATAGACACTTTTAGGTGCTTATCATAATGCTCCTACTAAAACAATCTATCATGGGTCTATAGGCGGCAAGCCAATCCATGCCAATAATGGCGTCATGCTCGTGCATATACAAGACTAGCATATTTGCTGGCATTATCAAACTCCCAATCTCTATACCTACTCCCCGGCATATAAAGAAGATTAACGACCCATTCCCTAGCGGTGAGTATACACAAGTCACTATACTCTCTGCTGTGTCTAACAACCCTGTGGCCTATGCCAAACTAGTAGCTATAAATCAGTGTGATGCCCCCGTGTCAAACAAAATACGTCCCATAGTACCATGGATAGGAAACGTACCCTCAACAGTGGGTGGCGCGGGATCCTAATATCATTATTAGAGTAAAACCTATAGTTTACACTCGAAATGATATGGTTGAATTTGATATTCAACTTAAGGAACTCTTGAATTTAAAACTTATTGAAGAAATAATAAGTCCACACTCTAGTCCAGTTTTCATGGTGAAAAAACACAATGAAATTGCTCTAGGAAAAGCTCGTATGGTAATAAACTATAAGAGGCTCAATGAACATCTTGAATTTGATAGATATTTATCCCTCGAAAAGATGTTTTAATTAATCAAACTAAAAGCAAAAAATTCTTTAGTAAATTTGATTGTAAATCTGGTTTTTGGCAATTAAAACTTACTGAAGAGTCAAAATCATTGACTGCTTTCAGTACTCCTCAAGGACATTACCAATGGAATGTAATACCTTTTGGATTAAATACTGTACCTCAAATCTTTCAAAGATGGATGGATAAAATTTTCCACGACCTTAAAGATTTCTGTATAGTATATATAGATGATATTCTTATTTTCTCAAAAACCCTTGAAGAACATAAGAAACATCTAAAAATCTTTTTTGAAAAAATAGCAGTGACTACATAATTAATGAATTGATTAGTAACAAATAACCGTCTACCATCTGTAACCATAAATTTTTGCTCGCGTTTTATGTAAAGACTTTGAGCTGTGAGAGATGTATTAATCATTATTTTTGTCCAATACAATTCCGTATTAAGATAAGGGTGTGCCTCGATATTATATTGGTCTTGTTGTTCCCAATCATAACCTTCTGTAGCATGGAGGTTCCATATCTGATATGGAGCATATAATTTTTCTCTTATTCGCCATCCAGTGGTGCTGGAAATGTCAACGGTAAAGTATCGAGTGTAACGATACTTGTCTTCCACCAAATGCTGAATCATGGTGATCATCACAAGGAATCGAGAAAACCGACCAGGGATTTGGTTCGAGAAGACTGGTTTGTTTACTAGTCCCCATTCAAGTGCCTCATTGTCCCATTCTTCTTAAGCGAACAAATGTAATTTTGGGACAATATCATTAAAATTGAGGAATTCACCATGTTTAATTAAAATGTTTTTAATTTTTGAATCGCGATCCTCAACTTTTGATGAAATTTCACTAACAAAAATATGAGTGGGGAGAAGGTGTTTTGCCTTTTCAAAAAGACAGATTCTCCGAATTCGATTAAAACATTTATCAGAAAAATCGTTTTGTAGAATATAGGAGATGGATAAAAGGAGATTAATTTTATCCATGGAAAATTCTTCATTTTCATAGTCGAAGAATTTTATAAGTTGAATAGTAAGTGATTTTAAGCAATCAAGCGTTGCAGTTTGTTCTGCAATGCTGTCAGCCAAAAGAATAAAGTTTCTTCTAAAGTCTTTATTTTTGTTTTCCACATAATTTTTCCAAGAATCATTTAAAGGTTTTTATATCTCATATGAAATACCGGGGTTATAAAAATCATCAACTATAGAAACAGGGGTTTGTTCCTTAGCTTGAAGTTTTGAGAAATGATAAATCAAATTTGGAGGGACAATTCTTTTTATAAATTCCCCCCCATGCCTTAATTGCCTCTCGTTCAGAATTATATTTTTGAAAGCATTAACCAAGGAAGCCATTTACCTGCAATTGGCATTGAAACCAATTGTGGTAAAGACTGGGTTTGCAACCACAAAAAATAACATACACCCGAACTAATAACCAAGTTGTTCGTGATTTTTTGGTCAATAAAAAGAACATTTTGGAAGGCCGAAGACTAAAATGGTTTAATTAAATTTACACCTTTAAGGTAGAACACTTGAAAGGTGAAAACAATTTCGATGCTGATTTTCTGAGTAGGGAAATATAAAACCCACTAAACCAGTGGAGAATTTTCATATGGTTTACACTCGAAATGATATGGTTAAATCTGATATTCAACTTAAGGAACTCCTAGATTTAAAACTTATTGAAGAAACAATAAGTTCACACTCTAGTCCAGCTTTCATGGTGAAAAAATATAATGAAATTGCTCGAGGCAAAGATCGTGTGGTAATCAACTATAAGAGGCTCAATGAACATCTTGAATTTGATGGATATTTTATCCCTCGAAAAGATGTTTTAATTAATTAAACTAACGGAAAAAAATTATTTAGTAAATTTGATTGTAAATTTGGTTTTTGGCAATTAAAACTTACTGAAGAGTCAAAACCATTGATTACTTTCAGTACTCCTCAGGGACATTACCAATGGAATGTAATGCCTTTTGGATTAAATACTGAACCTCATATCTTTCAAAGATGGATGGATAAAATTTTCCACGACTTTAAAGATTTCTGTGTAGTATATATAGATGATATTCTTATTTTCTCATAAACCCTTGAAGAACATAAGAAACATCTAAAAATCTTTTCTGAGAAAATACAAAAACTTGATATTATTCTCTCCCCTAAGAAAATTGATGTAGAAAAAACTTAAATTAATTTTCTCGAAATAATCCTTAACCAAGATGGATTACAATTACAGGATCACATTATCTCTAAAATAAGAGATTTGGATGAAAATATTCTTGATAAAAAGCAACTACAAAGCTTTTTGGGAATTTTAAATTACGGTAGAAATTTTATTCCTCACCTCTCCCAAAAGGAATTGCCTTTGCTCGAAAAACTCAAGATACAAAACGATTTCTCATGGACCAAAAAAACTCCATGATTGTGAGTAACATTAAACAATATGTTACCTCACATTGACCAAAAGTTTATTTTCCTCAAACAGGTGATAAACTTATTTTGGAAACCGATGCTTCAGATTCGTGTTGGGGATGTGTGTTAAAAGCTATACCAACAAGAATTTTGAACGGACCTCAATCTACATTTTCTGGGATTAGAAGTAGAAAAAATTCTATTTTAAAATATGTTCAAAAACATGAATTGATTTGTGGTTACAACTCCGAAAAATTCAAACCAAATGAACTTAATTATATTATTTTTGAGAAGGAGTTATTAGCCATTAAATTAGCCATTGAAAGATTTCATATTTTCTTGACTCCTGAAGATTTTATTATTCGAACTGATAACCAAGCTTTTTGTGATATTTTGGTTAATAAAAAGAATATTTTGGAAGGCCGAAGACTAAAATGGTTTAATAAAATTGTCGTTTACACATTTGAGGTAAAACACTTGAAAGGTGAAAATAATTTCCTTGCTGATTTTCTGAGTAAGAAAATATAAAACCCACTAAACCAGTGGAGAATTTTCATATGATAGTCATATTCACTAAAAAGTGTGAATATGCTTTAAGTTTTCGCTAAATCAAGTGAAAACTTTTTTTTCTTTGCAGGCATGAGTAAAAGATTTACTAACCCATTTTAATCCATTTTTCAGGTGGTAAGGCATTAGGTCTATAAGAACATATTATTGCTCTTGTTTGTATTTTCTCATAAAAGATTTTTAGATGTTTCTTATGTTCTTCAAGGTTTTTTGAGAAAATAAGAATATCATCTATATATACTACACAAAAATCTTTAAGGTCATGGAAAATTTTATCCATCCATCTCTGAAAGATTTGAGGTGCAATATTTAATCCAAAAGGCATTACATTACATTGATAATATCCTTGAGGAGTAATGAAAGCAGTTAATGGTTTTGACTCTTCAGTAAGTTTTAATTGCCAAAAACCAGATTTACAATCAAATTTACTAAAGAATTTTTTTTATTTAGTTTGATTAATCAAAACATCTTTTCGATGGATAAAATATCCATCAAATTCAAGATGATCATTGAGCCTCTTATACTTGATTACCATACGAGCTTTTCCTCGAGCAATTTCATTGTGTTTTTTCTCTATGAAAGCTGGGAAATTTCTGCTGTTTCATTGTTGGTGAAGCCAATAGTGGTATTTCCAACAAAATTTTCAAAAATTCTCGTTGAGAAAAAATTAAATTTGGACAATTTATAAATTTCCTCTTTCTTAACCAATTGTTTTTGGTTATGAATGTCCTCAAGTTGGTCATTGGTGAAAGTGATTTCATTTTGTCTAAATTGAACTCAATACTATCTAACTTACGTTCAATGTAATTTTGATTAATTATATTGTGTCTGTCTATGCATTTTACCTTGCCAAACACCATATCAGTTAAACTATTTAAAGCACTACTAATTTTAGTTATATCATGTTCAGATTTTCTATCAATATGTAGTTCATGATTAAACATTATTTCTTGTTTATCTATCCAGGGAGCCAAACATTTTAAAGAACCATTCAAAATTTCTTATTCCTCCATATTATTATTCACTAGTACCTAAAATCTCCTATAAGTGTGTTGTAGGTGCCTAAGACCAGGTGTCCTAACAAGCCTTAAAGACACTGTTTTGGGGATGGCTAAAACGGACGTTTGGGCTTTACAACAGTAATATGTATATGGGTTTTGTGAATTGTAAATAGAAAAACAATAATTTTGAACGATTAATTATGTTGTTTAGGTGTGGATAGTTAACCAAGTTAATATTTTATAAACATAATCTTAGTTTAATTATTACACAAAGATTATAATTACATATATTAATTTTAATAACAAAGCATAAACTTAAATCAAGCAACATAATTATAACAACATACCTGAATTAAACAGGCTAATCAAGCTCTGATACCAGTTTTTGGAGTGCGTACAGTATAGCAGAAACTTAATCATTTTGTTAATACAAACTTTGTTTTACAACGGGAAAACCTATCAAATTAACTGTTTGATAGGTACAGTAACTTGTTGTGCCTTACATTAACTGTTTAGATTCTAATCAAACTTTTGATGATGATTATTTTGCAAATAAACAATTCTTAACTGATCTAAATAAGGTTAATAATGAACAACATAACTGCTTTCAAGTTAATGAAGAAGAGACTGTTGTTATTAAGCTCGGTTCTAGTAGCTAACAGGTCGAGATTAGGATAGGGGCTACCCTTAACGAGCATGAGCGTGCACAACTTAAAGAATTGCTAAAGGAATTTATGGATATCTTTGCATGGTCCTATGACGATATGCCTGGCATTGATCCTGAAATAGCTTAACATGAGATCCCCACTCTTCCATATTACAAGCCAATTAAGAAAAAGCTGAGAAAGCTCCGCACCGAATGGTCGCTCAAAGACAAAGAAGAGGTGGTCAATCAGCTGAACGTGGGCTTCATTCGTGGGATCGAATATCCCACATGGCTAGCCAACATAGTGCCTGTGCCGAAATCAGGAGGGAAAGTTTAGATGTGTGTAGACTATCGGAACTTGAACAAAGCTTCTCCAAAGGATGATTATCCGCTACCCAATATTGACATGATCGTGGACAACACAGCCAGTCATGCTCTTAAGTCATTCGTCGATGGGGTTGACGGATACAACCAAATCAAAATACACCCAGACCACCAAGAAAAGATCGCGTTCATCACTCCATGGGGAACCTTTTGCTATACTGTCATGCAATTTGGTCTCAAGAATGCCGGGGCTACCTACTAGAGGGTTGCCATAACTATCCTGCACGATCTGATTCACAAAGAAGTTGAGGTCTATGTGGATAATATGATTATCAAATCCAAGACTAGAGAAGGACATATCCCCGCTCTTCAAAAGTTCTTCGAACAACTGCAACAGTTATCAAATGAGACTCAATCCATAGAAATGCGTCTTCGGGGTTACAAAGGGAAAACTCTTGGGATTCATGGTCAGTGAGAAAGGGATAAAAGCATATACTGCCAAGATAAAAGCCATACTTGAGATGCCACCTCCCCGAACGGAGAAAGAAGTTTGAGGTTTCCTTAGGAAATTACAATACATCAGCCGGTTCATCAGCCCGTTAACCTCCATCTGCGAACCCATTTTCAAACTACTCCGAAAGGATTCAACCAAGGTTTAGAACGAGACCTGCCAAGAAGATTTTGACCGAATCAGGAAATATCTGACCCAACCCCCGGTACGCATGCCACCACAGACTGGTCTCCCTTTGCTCCTATACCTAACCATAACTGACATTGGATCTGGGTCTTTACTAGCCCAATACCTTAAAGATTCCCGTAAAGAAAAAGCCATCTATTATGCCAGTCACAAATTGGATGGATATGAAGTCAACTACACTACTTTGGAAAAGGCATGTGTCGCGATTGTGTGGGTCACCCAAAAGTTACGGCACTACATGCTCGCCTTCCCCATCAAACTTGTATCCTGAATGGACCCCATCAAATGCCTGCTTGAGAAACCCGCCTTATCCGACCGAATGGCCCGGTGGTTGATGCTCCTAGCCGAGTTTGATATCGTGTACGTTACGTAGAAAACCATAAAAGGAAGAGCCATCTCTGACTACCTCGCTTATTACCCCATGGATGAAGCTAATGTATGGATCTTCGAATTCCCAGATGAAAACATCCTCTGCACTGCCCAGGACAATCTTCAGCGGAAAATGTTCTTTGACGGTGCTGCCAACAAAATGGGATATGGCATTGGGATACTTTTGATTACCCTAGATGACTCCCATACTCCCATCACCATCAAATTGGATTTCCCTTGCACCAACTACATAACTGAATACGAGGCATGCACGGTAGGCCTCAAAATTTCTCTCAGGAAAGGTATTAAATACCTAGGTGTCTACGGGGATTCCTCCCTCATCATCTGTCAAGTGCTCAGAAAGTGGAGAGTCAAGGACGAGAAGCTCCAACCCCTCCATGCCCACTTAGAAGAACTAGCCTCCCAATTCCAAGACATCACCTTCCATTACCTACCTAGAGAAAAGAATAACCTAGTCGATGCCATTTCTACCTTGGCCTCTATGGTCGACATGCCCGAAGGAATAATAATGACCCCCTTCCTAGTTCAAAAGTAAGATAAACCTACCCACTGCTACCACATTGAGCTCGTCACCGCAGAAGATCCCGAGCTAGCCAAGTGTTGGTACTATGATATCTGGCACCTCCTCAAATATGGTAGGTATCCCGAAGGTTCCAATAAGAAAGACCGAGCAACCCTCCGAAGACTGGTCGCCCAGTACATCGTTTGTCATAAAGCACTATTCAACAGAAACTTCGATGAAACCCATCTACACTGCATCGCAGGGGCTGACATTGAAGAGGTAATGCAGAGAATCCACAACGGGGAATGCAGGCCCCACATTAACGATCACATGCTCGCCAAGAAGATAATTCGATAAGGCTACTACTGGACCACCATGACCCAGGATTACACTGCCTATCTTCGGAGATGCCTGAAACGCCAACAGTTCTCCAACCTTCAATACATGACTCCGCGTGAATTATACAACATGACTTATCCCTGACTGTTCTCTACCTCGGGTATCAATATCATAGGGAAGGTTACACCGAAGGCTTCCAACGGGCATGAGTTCATCCTAGTTGCCATTGATTACTTCACCAAATGGGTCGAAGCTGAGTCATCGCAGTGCTGAACGCCAAGAAAGTGGCTAAATTCATCAAGAAAAGTATCATCTACCGATATGGGGTCCCACACGAGCTAGTATCTAAAAACGGGTTGCATTTCAAGGTAGAAGGCACAAAAGTGGTCAACGAGTATGAGATTCAGAGACACAAATCTTCTCCATACTGACCTCAGACCAATGGTGCAGTTAAAGCCGCCAATAAGAACCTCAAAGCCATCATCAGTAAGATGATCGAAAGCTATCGAGATTGGGCCGGTCGAATCTTTTACCCCCTGGGGCTACCGAACCTCAATTCGAACCTCTACTGGGGCTACCCCTTACTCTCTAGTCTACGACATGGACGTAGTCCTTCCCGTGGAGCTAGAAATACCCTCGTTGCGCATTATGCTTGAAAGCAAGGTCAACGAAGAAGACTGGTGCCAAAGCCATCTTGACGAGCTGACCCTCCTATATGAAAGGAGATTGAAAGATTTATACCACATACAAGGGTACCATCGCCGAATACCCCGATCATTCAATAAAAGAGTCAAGGACCGCGGTGTCCGAGAGGGGGATTTAGCCCTCAAAGAAATAATAGAACCCATCTGGGACCGATAGGGAAATTCAAGCCCAATTGGAGCGGCCTATACATTGATAAGAAGATCTTGTCCGGAGGTGCCGCCATACTCATCGACCTAGATGGAGAAGAGATGGCTCCTCTAGTCAATCTGGACTATCTCAAGAAATTCTGTCCCTAGTCCGAAATCTCGGCGCGCTACGACTCTTCTCATGTCCCTTATATTCTAAAAAAAAAAAATCTTCATTTCCCTCTACCCAGAACTAAGTGGGCCTGATCCTCTGCAAAAAAACATTTTCAAAAAAATTAAAAATTTTCAAAAAACCCCAGAGGTACGTAAGCATCTCATACATCTTACATGAGCACGACCCCTTCTTTTTCATAAAAACTATTCTTTTCTTACCTCTGAGAACGACAGTCCACTTTAACATATATTTGAACAAAAGGATTATGTATGCCTTAGTGATCGGTGTAGATAATTCAAAATACAAAATTCATCAAAAGGCACAGCTGGATGATCAAAAACTTATTTATTTCACTAATAAGAAATTACAGTACAATTACATAAAGGAACAGATAACTCCCTCCTCCCCCACACCTTCCTTAAAAGACAAACCAAACTTATTTCCCGGTACAAAATAAACTCTCTAAGAGTCCTATCCACAGATACCAGAGGAGCGTGCTCCGTCATCATCATCTACATCCTGGGGTCCCCAAGCTTCCCCTTCCTGAATAGAGTGCCGCAGACGCTCCATGGATCGATAGGCTCAAACCAGCCTCGAAAAAACTACCACACCTCCTTCCATGGTATTAAATAAGGCAAACCATCTTTGTCTAGTCTCCAATTCCAATATCTTGCTAACTACTCTCCTCCACAACCACTTCATATAATCCCCAGGGATGTGCCAAACTCTCCCAACAGGCTAAGAGGGATGGGTCGACGAACGCCGACTCTCCCATAAAGAGCCAAGCCGCATGCGCAGACGCTCAGTCAAATATTCTACCGAAAAGAAATATAGTGTTCGAGGTGGCATGACTTGCTCCCAACCAAATTGGTGCAGAAGCCACCAAGGGAAATATAAAGAGGTCTGTCTAAGACCAACCAGCCGAACGTACGAATATTCTCCCAGCTCCAAAATAGGCAGCACCTGTCCCCACCAAGGCACTGAACAGTACAGATTTAGAGCCCCATGCTCCACGAACTAGTTCTACCAGTTCTCAATACCCCGGACAACACTGATGAAATGAGGCGAGAAGAAGTTGGGTATAGCCGACAAAGGATATTCTGGAGCAGTCACCAGGCGAAGTCTTTCAGACAACCACATGAACAGCATCACGGGGCTACCTCTTAAAAAGTCAAAACCACTTTCTTGCCAGGCACCCAGGCCATTTAAAGTCTCCACCAGTATCACCGCCATAGGATTTCGATGGCATAACATCCATAAAGTAACAACTGCAAGTTATGGCTCCACCTGTAATTCTCCAGTCACCAGCAGAAATTTTGAAACCAAGCCCAGAACAACGACTCCGGCGTATCCAGCATCACCAACCTCCTGCAAATGCACGGATTGTAACACCACTGAAAGGGAGATCATTCCTCCAGCGACCAGTGGCCTAGCCACCGAAGGCGAAATACGAACAAGCTCGACCAATAAATCCCTAGGAGAATGAGAAAATTTAGGTAAAGCCGCAGCAACGCTGGTATTTATCCCCAGCATGGCAGAAAACTCCTCGTAAGTAGGACAAACCTCATCCAACCCAAAGCAGAATACATGGTCTCCGGGGTACCAAAATTGTACCACCGCCATCAGCATATTCCACTCAATGGGCCGATTGCGTCACAAGAGACTCGACGCATGTTGAAAGCATCGTAGTCAAAATTATAAGAGCACATTGCTTCTAGGTCTTTGAGGTAGTTAGCAAACTCAATGCTAATTGAGAGAGCCATCTTTCAAGATTAAGAAATAGTAAGAAAGTGAGAATGTGGGAAAATAAAAGGTGAAAGTGTGATGGAAATACTCCACCCTTACCCCTTTTTATACTTGTAAACCCTTAAAAAAGACATAACCCCTGCAGAAATCGAAGGGAATCCTGCCCCACAAAGTACAAAAGGCTGAAGGGGATACCCATCAAGGTTTTGAATTGATGGGACTGGACTTGACTGCCGATAGGCAGGACAAGGGGCTTACCGATCGGCAACCCCATACTTTTGGAAATTTTCCTTTTTTGTCAAAATCAGAAAACTCAATAAAAATAAATTGATATTCTCAACAAAATTTTAAAAATCCCTCGTATAATTTCTCACCTCTAAAACTTTCCTTCAAAATCCCAAAAATATTTATTTTTACGGTCTCAACAGCAAAGTAAAAAGCGCATGTGCATGCATTCATTCATCATTAACAGAAGATAATAAAAAAAACTTCATTTGCATTGCATGGATATGTTTCTGTGTTACATCATTTTGCAGAAAAATAAAGAAAAGCAAAAACAACGGGACACAGCTCGAACCCACACTTTCTCTCTCTCCCTCTAACCTAAACTTCACCCCTGCGACGCACTCTCTTCCCTCTGTGACAAGATGACGCACCACCAATACCCTAGCCAGACTCTTCCCCAGATGAAGCAGACGACAACAAGTAAGAAAGAACCGGGATCGCATCCCGAATATGGGCAGTCGACGAAGATATCCAATCTCTGATATCCCTTAACCAAGTGGTCGACTCCCGAATTTGCTGTAAGAAAAGTCATAATCGGTATAAAAGCAGAAAATAAATCAAAAAGAAAGAAAGAGAGGAACAAAAAGGTATACCACAGGATGAAGGACCTCCTCTATCATGCCCAACTCCTCCGGATCCATCGCATGAGGACGATGTAACATAGGCACCATCCCTCCATCATCCCACCGAATGTTGTACAAAGGGGTACACAATCGCATGAAGGGAACCTCTGAAGTCGTCGCCTCCGCAAATGTGGATGGACCACCACCGCTGTGGAAGGACCCTACCGACCGACTCAAACTCTTCAGAGGGAAAGGCAAGGCATCATATATACTGGGCGCCATCAGCCAGCTCTTCACAAAGTCCATGTAATTATACGACGCAATCGTGTTAATTTACAATAGGTAGGACTCGTCGATCATCGCCGCGATCCTCGCATCCTACGGCAGTAGTCGCTCCCGCCTCATAGACATAGGAGGCTACGCAGGTGGCACCACCACCTCCTCCTTAGCGATCTGTCAAACCACCATCTCCCCGAGATACTCAGAATGGCTAAACTCATACGCCAGTAAGCACCGCAGTTGCGCATTCACCCCAGTCAACCCCGTATCCTGAATAGCAATCCCCCAAGGCTAAAAGGTCACCTGAAAATCCCAAGCAAGTATAAGCCAATAAAAAATCAGAGAATACAAAGAATATAACTAAGGAAGGAAAAGTCTTTCCTTATCACTAGTCAGTCCATTCAAGACCTGACGCCCCGCCTCCAGAGAAAGAGATCCCCTCGACTGTTGATTAGCCTTGCACCATTGATACAACCGGCAGAAGTCCCCAATAGTCTCATCCTTCAGAGCGATCAACTGGGTATTACACACAATCACCTCATAGAACCACGTATGCCAAAGACAAGAACTTGTAATAAAAAAATGAGACGCATAAGGAACGTGCGAATGCACGAAAGGAAATTGTGCAAATTAAAGAATACCTCAAGAAGATACATGGCTCCAGTAAAAGTCCGTCGATAACACCGGCTGAATGCATCCAGAAAAAAATAGAGGGTTGCCAAAGTTTGGCTCCCCCAATCGTAGAAAGGGATGTTTGAAAACACCCTCAAGTACGGCAAGAATCACAAGTGGACGACATCGCCGCTCGACGCCACCATAAAGCCCCCCAGTGCTAGCAAGATAAACAAGTGGTCCATCTGCCTCACCTACAACCCTCCCTCCATGTCAACCACCCTACCCAATAAACATCCTTCAACAGGGACAGCCAAATGGAATCCCCAGATATTATCCTCCCCACTTCACCGAGCGTCGCCCGGACCGCCTCCGATCTTACTCGTAGGGAGCGATCCACCTCTATCTGCTCCCCATCGCAATCTAGCCCCAGCAGCTGCTGCACATCTATGGGAGTCACAATCATCTCCTTGAAGCCAAAATGGAAGGCGTGAGCAGTGTACCACCATCTCTCCCCCAGAGCGCACAAGACCATTGTCAAACGAGGCGTCTCATCTAGCGCAGATGCCAAACTCCTAAAACCCGCTGATGATACCACCCAATGCACCACCGGTGGAAGATGCTCCCAGACATCCTTAAGCCCCGTCATCCCCCGAGAATGCATGTTCTTCAAAGAGATATCGGACTGTCAAAAAGAAAAATCCTTGTCAAAATCCAAGAAAAGAGGAAAACACAAAAAAAGAATGCTAAAAGTCATTTCACTTACATAACCGCCAGGGTTCACCACCCTCGAAGAGCGATGACGCGATGGCTCCCACAGCAAAGTCCGCTTATCCACAACCGGCTCAAATGCATCAAAAGTGTTCTCGCTCCCCAAAGCAAGAGGCGCCCTGGCCCTCCACTCCACGTTTGTCCAGTCATTAATAGCCAACCATTCCCGATGAACTGCAGTGCTCACAAAAACAGCCATTTTTCAGATTACGAAATGCTAGAACGATTCGCAGAGGAAAATCACAGAAAGAGAGAAGGCAAGAAGATGTGAAAAATGAAGAGAATTCGCCCCCTTTATATAGGATGCCAAGGGTCATGCCGATCGACACTGAACCCCCCATTTACCGATTGGCACTGACCCTCTACCTTCCTGAGGTAGTCCAAAAGTCCATGCCACTACCGAATGGCACCCTCTACACCATGCCGACAGACACCCCTCTTAAAATTTCATACAAAAATTCCCCAAAAATATCAGAAAACCCTAAAAAATCCTCAGAAAATTCCTAAAAACCCCAGGAAAGATTTAGAACATCTTCACCAAGGAAATTTCGCACTCCCTCAAGCGAAACCCCTATTTCTCCAGCGAAACTCTCAAAATCCAGGTGAATCTTCTCCCGGCAACGTCCCCGTAGGATCTCTAAGGATCGCCTCCTATACCCCAAAGGTCTCAAACCTCCCCCTGCAATACGTCCAATACCTGGACCACCTAATCACTTCCCCAGTGGAGTTTATAACATCAAATTTGCCTTTCCTCTACAAGATCTCTAAAATCACAAAGATTTCCCCAGCAATTGGCTCCCAGCAACACAAGGTAATTTCCCCGGAAGAGTTCCCCGAGAACTTCTCCATTTAAGCCCTCAAAATTGGCTTTGACCCGTAGAATTGGTCATCTCCATTTAAGTCCGCAGAATTGGCTTCGACTACCAGAATTGGTCATCTCCATTTAAGCCCGTATAATTGGCTTCGACTCGCAGAATTGGCCATCTCAACATAAGCCCGCATAATTGGTTTCGACCCACAAGAATTAGTCATCTCCACTTAAGCCCGTAGAATTGGCTTTGACCCGTAGAATTGGTCATCTCCACTTAAGCCCTCAGAATTAGCTTCGACCCGCAGAATTGGTCATCTCAACATAAACCTACAGAAGTAGCTTTGGCCTATAAAATTGGCCATCTCAACCTAAGCCCGTAGAATTGGCTTCGACCCGTAGAATTGGTCATCTCTACATAAGCCCGCAGAATTGGATTTGACCCGCAGAGCCCTCATAATTGGCTTTGACCTGCAGAATTGGTCATCTTTGTTTCCTTAGGTCCTCAGAATCGACCTCGACCTACAGAATTGTTCATCCCTAGTACACTCCTTAGGTCCTCAGAATCAGCCTCAATCCTCTGAATTGGTCATCCTCATTTACCTAGGTCCGTAAAATCAACCTCTTTCAAAAGGAATAATACGGTGTCTATTCGATCGCTATCATTTGTTCCAAACTCACCCATCGAGGGGATGTGTAAACACCCTATTGTATTATCCCCTAAACCGTCCTTAGGTCCCTATCACCTCCCGTCATCACTACCAACATAAGTCATACCCCGGGTACTAACTTAGAGGCCATCGGACACTCCCAAGCTCCATTTGACCAAAAAGTCAAACTCTTCAGCTCAACCGAGACTGAATGAATATTGAAAGGGCACTAAAATCCCTTTCCAACGATCCATCCTGTACGCGATTCTGACTTACCATGCGGACGAACGACCCGTTTTCCCCCAAAACCCAAATAGGAGGCCACCGGGAGCTCCCGGGATTTATTTGACCAAAGTCAACTCTTCAGCTCGATCGAGACTGAATGAATCTTCTAATGGCATTGAACCCCTTTCCAACGGGCCACCCCGTGCACGATTCTGACTTACGATACGGATGAACGATCCGTTTTACTCCGAGAGGTCATCGAATGCTTCTAGGGCCCGGTTGACCAAAGTCAACTCCCCAAACTGGGTCAAACTCTTTGGAATATCAAATTACATATCCTAACCTTTCCAATGGTCCACTCCGTGCGCGATTCTGACTTACCATACGGACGAACGATCCGTTTGCGTTCGAAGTTTCCCTGTCCAAAGGACCGATGAGCGCTTTAGAGCCACATTTGACCAAAAGTAAACTCTCGAACCCGGGAGCAATCCAAAGGACTTTCGAAGGTATTTAAATTATCTTTCCAAAGTTTTTCCCTGTGCACGATTCGGATCAACGATTTGCGCTCTATAACTAATTTTTCAAAGGAGTCTGAAAGAGACTGCTAAACGGCAGGTTCCAGACCTTGCCTATCGGCAGTGTGCTTAAATGCACCTGCCGATTGGCATGACCAGGGCTATGCCGATTGGCAATGCCCTGGACTTATAAAAAGGAGGGTCTGACCTCATTGCAAGAGAGCCCAAAATTTGAAATACCTCACTCTGAGCGAATCCAGAAAACCTCTCTCGAAGTCAGTGTGATTTCCACACCCAAATTCCTTTCCAACCTTTACTTTTCATCATCCTTTTCATCAAACTTCGTGAATTAACTACCCTTCATCATCATCTAAGTGCAAGGGTTTCTCTCCAACGTTCAAGATCTTCAAGAAGGTCCAATTTTCTCAATTCTCTCCTTAAATTCTCATAAATTCGCATTAACTTATCTTATTACTTAGAACTTTTATTCTCTCATCTCACATATCCTAATATACTTTTTATTTAGTATTATGGCACATCTCTTATTTTTTAATATAAATAAAACCCCCAAAACAAGAAAAAAGAGGATTTGCTCATATATTCCAAACGGGAATTCTCACACTTTTCTCACAACTAAAACACTTTTTTTACACACACACGCATATAATAGAAGTCCCCGATTGGATTTATGGGATAAATCTCACCCCTCATTTTGCATGCGAACTACGTGGACTTTGATGCCTCTATAAGCTACGTAGGCGTCTCGGGGTAAAACCCGTGACTCGAGTCCTTTTCCTACTTTTCTGTCATTTTTTATTTTCTTTATATTCTTTAAACTCAATTCTCTTAATTTCTATATGTATACATATATTTGTTCTTAGTGGCGTATTATTCCATGTGCGTTATCGTTCTGTTATAATGATCAACACGAGGATAATTGCGCAAATCCTATTTTCTAATATTATTCTTAGGAACATTCCTACGGATGACTTGCTTTATCTCTTCCATAATACAAGTCGATGATTCCTATCTCCACTACGTATACACATGCACACAGATCACGGGGAAATAAAGGATAGCAACAACCCATGAGAGACCGTAAGGGTGGAATGGGTGCTTAACACCTTCCCATTTCGTAACTTAGCCTCCAGACCCTTTTTTGAATCATTTTGGTTTCGTATGTATCAGTATGTCTTTGGATGCTGTCCTTAGGGATGACTCCCTTTTTTTTTCCAGTTTTGAGTAAAATAGACTGGCGACTCCATCTCTATACATTTTTCACCTCATCAACGACGCCGGCCGAAGCGCTCCGAGAGGGACGCACGGGACCTAGGATCCCCCTCTCTCACCCTCCGCGAGGATCGGGGAGATGGCCACAGATGTGCGATAATTTTATTCTCTTTTATTTTTTTTCAAAAGATGAACAGTAGTCGAATAATGAAAGTTGATGTCGATGTTTGTGTCTTCATCCATTGAACGTCATGGCATGCGTCAGTGGGTTACTGTATGCCTTCAATCATTGGTGATAACGTCAGTTAGTTACTGATTGTCTACTGGGCCCACTGTGTGCGTTGGATAATTTTCAGTCATCCAAGTGGGATAATCTAGGGCATCCATCTGTCATCCTTCCAATGCATTGACAATGTCGACTTCTGCAATGGAGTCAAGGGACATAGAGTCCATTGGGATCTGAGCATAGAGTGGGCTTCCTCATACTCTTCAGTGTTGGTCAATAGTTCAAACGGGACAAATAGATTAATTTTCTTTCTGAGATTGTCCAAGAACATTTCTACTTCCCTTTTTTGCTTAGCAGCGACCACATAATTAATGGATTAATTAGTAACAAATAGCCGTTTACCAACTGTAACCATAAATTTTTGCTCACATTCTATGTGAAGACTTTGAGCTGTGTGGGATGTATTGATCATTATTTTTGTCCAATACAATTCCGTATTAAGATAAGGGAGTGCCTCGATATTATATTGATCTTGTTGGTCTAGTTGGTCCCAATCATAACCTTCTGGTTCGAGAAGAATAGTTTGTTTACTAGTCCCCATTCAGATGCCTCATTGTCCCATTCTTCTTTAGCGAACAAATGTAATTTTGGGACAAGAACATTAAAATTGAGGAATTCACCATGTTTAATTAAAATATTTTTAATTTTTGAATCGTGATCCTCAACTTTTGATGAAATTTCATTAATAAAAATATGAATGGGGAGAAGGTGTTTTGCCTTCTCAAAAAGATATATTCTCCGAATTCGATAAAAAAATTTATCAGAAAAATCATTTTGTAAAATATCGAATATGGATAAAAAGAGATTAATTTTATCCATGGAAAATTCTTCATTTTCATAGTCGAAATTTTTTATAAGTTGAATAGTAAGTGATTTTAAGGAATCAAGCGTTGCAGTTTATTCTACAATGTTGTCAACCAAAAGACTAAAGTTTCTTCTAAAGTCTTTATTTTTATTTTCCACGTAATTTTTCTAAGAATCATTTAAAGGTTTGTATATCTCATATGGAATATCGGGGTTATAAAAATCATCAACTATAGAAACAGGGGTTTGTTCCTTTATTAATTAAATCGGAATATCAGGTTGGTTCAGATTATGCGTCACAGACGAAAACTTGTTTTAACATACTAACCACCTAATATTTAAAAAGGTTAATGTCAAAATTTATCTTATCAATTAATATAAAACAATTAAACTAAATAACCAATCATTCACCATTCAATTCAATCTCATACAAACTGAAATAAGTGACATTAAATAAAGAACCTAGAGTAAACATATCCAGTCAAAATCCAATACAGTAATCCAACTAAATAAATCTAACAACTGGGAATATAAATGAATTAAATCTCAAATCTCTGAATGTATAAATAAGAAGGGATAACATGTGCAACTGATGCAAATAACTTAAAAGTGTGAAAGAATAGACTTAGAGGCGTCTACAACTAAAGTCCTGTAGCCTCCACATCAGCTACAACTCGTCAAATGAATGGAACTCCTAAGTCTGGTGTATCTGTGGCTGAGCACCTAAAATAATTTGACAAGAAAAGAGATTTGCAGAAAACGGGTCAGAGCCCGAGTTGAAAACAGTTTAAAAATGAGCAAGTGCTTAAAATGGTTTATTAGCACATATAGTTATCATGTTAAATTATCTAACTCACTTGGGGATGCTCACCTCTCATCTAATGTGCACGCCTAACGAATATCCAAACCCACTCGTTCTATTCTCATACTAACTAGTTCTTACTGTCTAAGCCCATCGTAGTCTAATACTGACCCCGATTATTTCCCTCGCAAAGTACACTACATATAATCAATCCCACTTTAGCATAAATAAGCATTTTCAGTTTTAATCCAATTAAGTGGCCGCTACTTAATTCATTCCCGATTTTATCATAAATTTTACCTACTAAATACACACAGTAAATATCAACACAAGTGTATACATATATTCACTCTAGCTCGTACATATATATACACAATACTGCACCCCAAGACACAACTGCGGTGCCTGCATACTCTGTTATCCTGTCCTCTTGCATCGCTCATTTGCATAAAGGACTAAAGGTTCAGTCTCTCGCGAACCCTCAGAAACATAACACATATATTGAAGGCGAACATAGTCCCAAGCCGATGGGCTACGCACATACCTACGCACCCATACAATCGTCATCACTACCGTTTTCACAGATAGTCCGTACCTAGGTTCTATGCTCTTAGTGGTACCAATCAATATCCCACCCGAAGGCTCCTCAAGGTAAGATTGTCCATAACACGCAACCTCCGCTCGATAGCAAGCAACGTAGGTATGTTATACACATAATAGTTCAATCAATAAGTATGTACACAACTCATTACATTCATTAGGTATTCAGGTAACCTAAGTTCCTGATATTATAGATAGTTTCATCATCACTACTATTCACTTTATCGTACACTTCAACTTATCTCTTTAACATATATCTTTTCTCTAAGGCTCTATTACCCCGTTATATCCCCTTTAGTAATCGTTCCCTCACTCATTACTATCTAGGAGTTTAAGTCATTCGACAATAGCATAAATTAATTTCTCTCACTTGGACCAACCTAGGAGGGTTCTAACTTGTCCGACCCAAAAACAGGCATTCTGGAATCTCGTTAGAAGTTCCAGAATTCTGGTTCGAACGAAGTCATTCAAATGAACTTATCACTTCGAACGAGTTCAAGAATTTTGTTAGAAGTCTCGTTGGAATTCTCGTTCGAATGAGGTCGTTCGAACGACCTGGGTAGGTCTTCGAACGAGAATTTTGAGATCAACCCTGTTCTTTCGAAATTCATTTTCCAATATGTTCCTCATCCAAATCCGTCTCAAACTCATCCAAACTCCCAATCAATGATTTTAAACTATTCCTACTCATAATGGAATACTTTCTAACACAATTTAAATGACAATTCTATAAATAATGAAAGGAAATCTAAACAACATCCTAATTCTTTAAAAATCCTTTAATAATGAACCCACCATTAACAATCATTCATACTCCCGATTATATTTCGTGATTTTAACCTAGAGTCCAGTTTTATCTTTTTTTTTAAAAGAAAGGAATTTATTAAAAAAATGGGGTGAGGAAAGGCCCCTCACCGATGACTTACATAGCAAGAGATAGAGAAATATGAGATAAAGCCTAACAGGAATCTACTCTTGGGATCGTTGTACGGTCTAGCCTTTAAAGCTATTCGCACATCCTCATGAATTAAATCAACAATCTTTGAAGCCTTCATTCTTTCCCCTTCATATTCCCTTTTGTTCCGAGCACACCAAATTCTCCAGCAAATGTAACAAGGAAGGATAATAGATAGTACAGATTTTATATTTTTCCCTTTCTAATATAACCACCAAGACATGAGAAATTTTTAAGAGACGTAAAGTCAAAACTATACCCCATCAAACTCGAGAAATAATTCCATAGTTATTGAGCAGTGATACTAGTACCGAATAGGTGATCAAAATCTTCTTCTGTCGGGTTGAGGCAGCATCGACACTTTGAAGCCAAGAAGATATGCATTCTTTTTAATCTAGAGTATATTAGTAGAGCTTGTTGAGGAAGACGCCACATGAAGAAAGAAACCTTAGGAATAATTCTTGGATTCCAAATGATTGAAAAGGAGAAAAGGTTGCAATCTCTGTGACGAACCATGTCCCGTGCTGATTTTAGTGAGAAATTTCCATTTGAGTTAGGTTTCCAAATAGATGGGTTGATGTCGTCAGCATTATCATGATAAGTGGTCCATTTTTTTGCATTATGAGCCATGTTGAACTTGAATAAGCAGGAGTGCAAAAGTAGCTGGAAGTTGCAAGGAACCTATCTCTCTTATGCATATAATTTGCATATATGCCTTCACCTTTGTAAAATAAGTACCACAATTTACATGAGTAGGCACTTATAATGTCAGCAAAGCTTTTAAGACTAACTCCACCTTTTGCATAAGGGAGACATAGAACATTCCATTGAACCCATTTGTGCTTTGATTTATCTTCAGACATACCCCAAACGAAAGTAGTAAACATCCGTTCAAGCCGTTGGATAATAGCAACAGGTGGGTCAAGCACAAAAAAAATATGGAAGGTCATTGATTGCAGCACTGATCGTAGCAGCACCAAACATCCGCTGCGAGTCATGAGTTTACCATACCACCCTTTAATCTTCTGCTCAATCGATTCTTCTACAACTGCGAAGAGAGTAGTCCTTTTCCTATCCGTAAATAATGGGACACCTAGGTACTTAATGGGTAACTTTGTTTCCAGAAAAGATGTTGCTGATTTTATGATCTGGCAGCGTGCTTTGGGCGTCGTTTCTGGGCAGGAAAATGAAGATTTTCCACTATTGATTAACTTCCCAGTTGTCTCTTCATAATTGGTTAGGGATTTTTTTAAACAACATAGGCTTCTTTTCTCACCCGTAGTAAAAATCAGACAGTCATCTGCAAATGAAAGAGAGAAAATGAGCTCGCAACCAGATGGAGTGGAGTTTTTTTTAACCCTTCCTTATTGTATTAGTTGATGAAGACCCCTTGATAGAATCTCAATGACGATGATGAATAAACTAGGAGAGAGCGGATCACCTTTCCTAACACTACACTTTGATTTAAAGAAACCACAAGCTTTGCCATTTACACAGATTGATACCAACAATTTGATATTGCACGCCAAATTAAGTCAATCTACGTTTCAAAAAAACCAAAAGCCCGAAGAGTCTTGGAAATACACAACTAAGAAACTCGATCATATGCCTTGGACATATCCAGTTTAATTACAACATTGGATCCTCGGATTTTTTTATTAAAATTTGACAAGACTTCTTGCGCCAGAAGAATGTTATCCATGATGTTACGCCCTTTGACGAACCCCGATTGTGAGGTGGAAATAATTTTTGGAAGTAATTGAGCAGCTCTATTATTCATGATTTTTGTAATTATCTTATTTCAAAAATTACATAAACTAATAGGCCTGTAATCACGACACAATTGAGGATTTGAATTTTTTGGGATAAGAATAATATTTGTAGCGAACCAACTTCTAGGAATTTCATAACTTGTGAAAAAGGATAAAATAACATTTAAAATGTCAGTTTTAATAATTTCCCAACAATGTTGGAAAAACCAACCATTATAACCATTCGGTCCCACTGCACTATTTTTATCCATCCCAAAAACGGTGACTCGAATTTCCTCTAAATCTGGGAATCTTGTAAGCATATTATTACCCTCTTGAGTAATAATTGAAGGAATGACCTCCAAAAGTTTAAAGTCCGTAGGACTATCGCGGGATTGAGTGAGAATATCTTCAAAGTGATTCACCAACTCCTCTTCAATTAATTTTTCATCCTTAGTTTTAGAACCATCCTCTTTTTCAATACTATGAATAAGGAGTTTTGATTTTTTAACCTTAGACATAGTGTCGAAGAAACTGGTATTAAAATCCCCTTCAGAAGCCCACTTGACCCTTGCTTTTTGTCACCAAAATTCCTCCTCAATACCCATTTGTTTATTAAATAGTGACTTGGCTTTAAAAAACTACATTCTATTCACCGAATTTGGATCAACATCATAAATACTTTCCTTGGAGATAAGCAAATCTTCTGCTATCTTCACTCTCCGATGGATTTTTTAAACACATTTGTATTCCAAGACTTAAGATCATTTTCCAATCTCTTAAGTTTGGATGCAAATATGTATAGAAGTTCCCCATTAATATCATGATTCCAAGATTCCGAGGTAATTCTAAGAAAATCTTCATGCGTAGTCCAGGCATTAATAAATCGGAAAGGTTTAGGAATCCCATCCAAAGCCGATTTTATTGTGAGAATTATAGGAGCATGGCCTGAATTACTGCGAGGTAAGTGTTCAGCTGAGGTGTGAATCCATTAGAGGTCCAAACTGGATTATAGAATATCCTCTCAAGTCGTGCTCGAATTTAATTAACCCCCTCTATATTGTTACACTAAGTGAATTGAGAGCCTTTATAATCAAATTTTGAAAGACCACCATTAGTAACACAATTATTAAATTCTTCTACAGCCAAGTTATTAATTCCACTACCCCCCACTTTCAGTTTGATTTCGAACTACATTAAAATCTCCACCAATGATCCATTGCTCCTGATTTGAGTTTGCCAAATTTTTAATATCCAACCATAAAGCACTCATTCCCGCAAGTTTGCATTTAGCATAAACACATGAAAATAAAATTGGATTTGAGAAGTTTGCATGATCTAGTTTGATGGAAATTAATTGATTAGTATCTTGTATAACATCAAAAGACTAATCATATTTCCACAATTGCCACTGAGAAATCAACTAACTATTTTTTGTTGGGGATAATTTTTCCAAGCTCTTCACTATCAGAAACCCATGCTGGTTTGCAGCCCTTTGCATCCCAGATATTTCTTGTTAAAGGTCTAGGGGAAACATTGAGGTACATTAAAAGAGTAGGGTCAGGAGATACTGATCGAAGTTTTAGAATATCATCCATATCAAACTCAATTATTTCACCGCCCTCCAAGTCGCCATTGACACTGCTTGAGTTCAAAATTTCCATCGGATCTGTTAGAATAACATCTGCTCCCTCAGAGAGCAATTTAAATTTGTTGGAGCAGATAATCTTTAATGGTTTAGTAACTGAGTCTAGGTTAAGAGGAGTTAAGGGCAACGAGGAGTTTGTGGGTGGTGCGAGAGCAAGGGTTGTTGTAGAAGTTGAAATGGATTGTGTTTTATGAGGTGGTTTAAGAAAGGTGGTTTTGGTATTATTTGGAATAATGGTTTTGGTATTTTTTGGAATAGTGGTTTTGGTTTGAATAGTTGTTGGGTTTACGAATTCTTTGGCAGGTATATATTGGTTGGTTCCACGAAACTTGGAAACATCATCTGTATTTTGAGATTATTGGAGTTCAGAGTTTGACCTAACCTTGGGCAAAGGGTCCTCGACCACCGCCTTTACCTTGTCAATGTTCTCCAGCAGAAGTCGCCGGCCCTCACAACCGGCACTGACGTGACCGATTCTCATACAAGAATTACAAATTGAAGGGGTATACTCATAAATAATTGACTGCCAAAAACCAAGTTTTGATCCACATCCTATCCAAACCCTAGAAGGTAGGGTATTAGCCAAATCAACTTCAATAAGTATTCACGCTTGGCTTGGTCTTGTTACCAAAGAAGTAGCTTCATCCAGCTTAAGAGGCTTATCGATCAGGATAGCAATGGAAAAAAGGACTCCTTTGTCAAAAAAATGAACCGATAAAAATGGTAGAGTGATCCATAAAGGCATGATAGAGCAGTCATGATTCTTGGTAAATGATGGTGTCCATTTGGATACCACCATAGAGTACTTGAAGATGGACCACTGCCCATGCAACTAGATACGCAAGTAATCTTCTTCAGAGTTGATTCTGATCAATATATGTTGATCATCCAATAACCCAATTGAAAATCCAACTTTAAGAGAGAAACTGTAGAAAGCTTTACGTATAGCATCCTGAGGAGACCAAAGGAGAATCTCCCCACAAGAGAGTGCCTAAATGAGAGCGCCAATATTTGAATATCACCATCTTTAAAATGTGGTTGCATTGTGATACCTCTTTCCATATTTATCATTAATATAACAAGGTTATTCTTCTACATGCAAACCTATCTTCCAATTTCACAATTTTGTTGACAAATCTGTTCTAAATTCATAGTATTATGTTTGTCTCATCAATTAAGGCTATTATGAATCATATATGCTCAAAAACACAACAAGATAAACACTTGCCTTTTTGTGAACCTCTGAATTGATGAACGAAATTGGTATGGGGGTGATCCTCTCCTCGCGATCTATGCGTTGGTATGATTTTCCAGTGGAAAACTTGAATCCTTAGCCTAATTCTCTATGTCTTCTTCTTCTTCTTCTTCTTCTTCTTCTTCTTCTTCTTCTTCTTCTTCTTCTTCTTCTTCTACCTCTTAGGTTCTCTCTCTCTCTATCCTGGGATAGAAACTGTCAGATAACCTAATGCCCACGTTCTTTTCTTTCTTTTTAATTTCTATTTTCGTCCATTTAATTTCCCAAAAATATCAAAAGACCAAAATACCCCTCTGGGGTGTCGCCTTGGGCTAAAATGCCCCGGACTCCAAATAAAACACCCGAATAGTGTTTTCTGACTAACTTAACACACTGGCGCGCTCAAAATGGCTATACGAGTTACTAAAAATAAATCATCATTTTTATCTCACTAAAGTAATACTGACACGATTCACACGCGCGTCCCAACTGAGTGTATTGTAACTGCCGTATATTTCACTCCCGACCAAAATAATATTCTCATATTCATATATTACTTTACGCGCTAAGTAATATTCCACATAATTATTTTCGATAAATACCAACTCTCGTCACGCTAGTAATTATTACAATTAGATCCGGATTAATTATAATTTAAATTTTCTCCCGTTAAATTAATTAATTCAAATCCTATAATTAAAATAAAATTCCACAAAATTAAGGGGTATTACAGTTTTTTGAATACGAAAGCAAACGGGCCCTCAATTTATGCATTTCTTTAAGAAGCATTGTCATCTCTTTTTAATAAAAGCCCACAAAATATATTGAAACAAAAAGATAGTCGAATTTATAAGTAGCCTACAATAGGGGGTATAAAAAAGTCTACAAAATTTTGACTAGAGGCTTAAACCATAACCCATTCCTTGTTTGTAAACACGTGGGGAAAAAAATCTAAAAATGAACATATATCATTTTAATGCCAATAAATAGCATAATACTCAGAAACTATAAGTTAATATATGTTTGCATGCGTGACATATATGTTATATGAAGAAAATAAATTGTTAGTGCTCATGTTAGAAGTTTTAAACACCAACAAACTAAAATGTTAGAACTACTTTTTAAATTTCTCAACAACAAGGGTTTAAATAATAAAATAAATAAATAAAAAACACCAAGGATAACTATGACAAAACTCGATATATATCATAATGATACTTAAGTGTAATACTTATTCCAAAAATAAAATAAATTTTCTATGAACAACAACCAAATGGACTTTATCGTAAAAAAAATTCCAACTAAACAATGACAAATTATATTTATTATTGAGTGAGAGGAAAAAAGAGCCTACTAATCCCACTCGATTAGTGGAAGTTTATTAGATGAAAGTTATTGACATTGACAACCCCTAAATTTTGATATTTAGTTATACCATTGGATATTATCTTATCAAATAAGTAGCTCTATTTATGCATGCAAGGAATCTCTTCCTTAAAACCCCACCCACAAAACAAAAACAACACACATACCACCCCCACCCAGTGGCACACACATACAGGGGCGGATCCACCTTAGGACGAACTGGGGCGGTTGCCCCGGTTCATATTTGAAAACAAAATAGCTTTACTTGGGGTACATAGCCAATGCCATATAAGTGTGATAGAAATACTGTTGTGGGGTTGTGGTTAATTTTGGGGAAAGAATTAGGAAATGAAGTTTTCTATGGTGATTTAGGTTTAGCTTTACTTGGGGTTTTTTCAGTTTATTGGTGGAAAGTAGAGGTTAAAGATTGGGTTTTGGGATTTTGTTCTTGTTCTTTTTGTAATATCCCGTATTTTTATGGATATTTAAATTACATGAGTGAGTGTAATTTAATAATTTGAGAATTTAAAGCAAATGATGGACTAATTATATTTCATGTCGCAGGTGAATAAAAGCGACAGGTGATGTTATTTTATGTGGAAAACACGTGTGGTAATGTGTTGGGTTTAAGACGTGACTTTTTTTTATAAGTGACTCGGATGGAGATTTAGAGCGCACAGTTGGTCTCGGAAGGGTCGTGATAGTCATAATAGATTACTTGGGGGTAGTGTTTGGATCCTGGAGACTTTTTGGACTAGGAGGAACTCGCAATTGTGTACACGAGTCAATTTTGGGTTTAATAAGGGGATAAGCCTTATTTATCTCATTTAAGTCATGACAAAGAGAGAAATAAGGAAAGAAAGCAAAGAAAAGAGAGAAAAGAAGAAAGGAAGAAAAAAAGGGGAGAAAGAGGAGGCTTGGGCTAAGCTCTGGGGAATTTCGGGAACGAGGTTGTCGGATTTATCCAACGAAGCGAGCGTTTAACTTGCTTTAATTCTTTTAGTGTGTTTAAAATCCATATTATAGTTGGTGTAGAAACTATATGATTTTTGGGTTGGGATTCTTGAATCAAAATGGGTGCTTTTGAGATTGAATTCATACAAATTGATGTGTTGATATCTCTATATGAGATCTAAGAAAAAATCCATGTTAATGGTATAATTTTTAGTGAGAAAATAGAAGAAATGCATAAATAAGAACTAGGGTTTAGATTCTTGGAAATGAATGAATCCCTTGAAATTAATTGTAGTGTTAGGTAAATAATAGTGTGTGTGTGTGTGTGTATATATATATATATATTGGTGTTGGGTGATGTTAGAAACCCAAGAAATTAAGTTGGATGGGTTTTAGAATGAATTTTTGGAGTTGAAGAAGATGAACTCCCAAAAATGCTTGTGTCGAACTGGTTCGTTTTTTGTGGCCAGATCGGTTCATTTTTTGCCAGACCGATTCGTTTTTTGGCATTCATATCGGTTCGGTTTTGACATAAAGATTTGAGAGATTTTTCTCGGATAAAAAGGGATTGGAGAAGAATTTATTTTGGGACATAAACATTAGGGGATCCTAGATAGAGTGTGAGGACCTCTATAAGATCATGTGAGCGATGTATGAGTCTCGAGTTAGTGATAAGATCCGGGCTATGAATTTTAGGAGCGTTTGGGACGAAAGACACTCGGGAAAGTATTTCGGCGGGTACATATATATTTATGCTGTTGGATATATATGTTGATAGTATATGTCTAAAATCCAAACGTTTGAGTAGGATGAAATTAGAATACTAGCTAAAGGTGATAAACTAATATTCAAAAAATTATGAAGGTGAGGAATTTTATCAAAAGTGAGTAAATACTTATGGGATAAATATAAGTTGTGTGTATACTTATAAATTAATACGAAGTGGTATATTTGGGATTTTAGGCTAATGCCAAGTGAGATAGGCAGAAATCGCCGAATTTGATGATATATATATATATATATATATATATATATATATATATATATATAGAGAGAGAGAGAGAGAGAGAGAGAGAGAGAGAGAGAGAGAGAGTATATGATATGATTATAAATATATCTATGTGTGATTGATATATTTATGTGAAGCATACCCCTCTAGTGCTATCATGGGAAGTCGCGCGATGTGGGTGAATCCCCTGGCTCGAGGAGCAGGGAGAGTATAGTCCCCAGGTCATAGTCGTCCATTATTTATATTGTGTGATTTTATTCTGGGTGAGAAGTCTTGGGTATGATCCGTTCTCACTTTCAGGTGAGGAGCTATGACCGCTCCCCATACGTTGTGATTTGGTTTTTACCAAGTCGATGTGAGAGTCCGACCGCTGGTCCCGGGATGATGTGTGAGTATGCCCTGGAAGATGATAGCACTGAGAGACTGTATCCATTGAGTTATAGCTCAGAGGGATGGATGTTATACTTATATAGTGTGTGATATATAAGTATAGATATACTTGATGTGTGTGTGAGTGTGTGTGTGTGTGTGTGTGTGTATGTCCTAAAACAAAGAAAGAAATGTGAGTAAATTTCTGGATTATCCGGGAGTACAAAATTCGGAATAAAATATATGTGATATACGTGTATAAAGCGAGAATATTATATACAAGATTGATAACACTAGATGTAAATAGTGTAATAAATAGTGAATGTTATTCTTAATAAATGGATATATGACAAGTCAGAGATCGTAAGGAATAAGCTATCGCGAGAGCTTAGAATATAATATACGCGGGTTGTTGAGATTGCGTATGGTGTGAAATGCCTGGGTGAGATGCTAGTTAGGCTGTGTAGCGTACTAGGGTGTTTAAAATATATGGGTTAGGTGAGCACTGCTAGATGAGAGGTGAGGGGTATCTCATGCGAGTCCGACACCAGTTTAAATATGGAGTCTATTATGTTTTGAATATTAAAGTATTTTAAACACTTGCTAAAAATGTTTTTAAAACTCGGGCTCTAACCCGTATCTATATTTTATTTTTCTCCCTTGTTATACTTTTTAGGTGTCCAGACACAGGGAGGTCTGGATGACAATTCTTTCATGTCCTACGTTACTTCCGCATCTGTGGATGTGGGTAGGGGATTGTATAGATGCTTCTCTCCTTGTGATCTAGATAGGAGGTACAGAGAGTATATTCGGGCATGTTGCCAAATTGTTGTCATTTATTTTGTTTCCAGCATTTTTATATTATGCGCATTCGATATGGTTGTATAAATGTTTATCGAGAGTTATCGGTTATTTATTTATTTATTTATTTTATTTGTTGATTATATTCCCGCGTGAATGGTTTTAATGTTAATTAAGATTAAAAATATTATAAAGTTTAAAATTTTGACACCGGGTCTAATAGGTTATTTGTAATTAATTTGGTTTTCAACAGTGATGCTGAGGATGAACCACACGTAATTCCCATCTTAATTTGATATAGGATTGATCACCCATGATTTTATTGGGCGGGGTGTCACAGGTGGTATTAGAGCATCAGGTTCTAGTGTCCTTAAGAATCTGTGCGAACGTACTACGCCTTCAGCGTTGCTTTCAATTTGATATAGAGCCCTATGTTTAGGATTGTTGATTCCTATGGTGAGATTTCGCCCTCTTGCCATAATGCATAAATATTAATGAATCTTATTTAGGGTGTGTTCATTTATCAAATAATGAATGGATGTAAAGCGAAGGTCTTTGGGAGGACATCAGGAGGCGGGGCTCCGTTGAAGTTGAGTCACCCCTATTATTGCTCGGGAAGTTAGGAGTTGTAAGGACTGCTTGAGTGCAACATATGATTTCCAAGTACCGCTATAGCAGAAAGTGGTGCCAAATTAGACTCACCCAACGTGGTTAGAATGGAAGAGAGTCAGACGAGTCTTTAAAGAGGACCATACGTGGGAATTTTAGAAAAGTGTGGAGATGGTGTGTGTTAGCCAATGAAAGTTAGATATCCACAGGCTTTGGCAATTGGGGGAGTGTGGTATACCCGGAAGTGAAAATTTTGGGTAGATTTTTCTTAGCTCATAGGAGCAGAGTTGTTATGGTGGAAGTAGATCACCACATTTAACAAGAGAAATATTATGTCAATGGAAGGGTCTTAAGTACGGTTGGACTATAATTTCCATTATCTCTTGTTCAGAAGAAGATGTGAAGGTAATTCTAAACTTATCATAAGAGGGCTGGATGGAGACCTTTTATAGCGAACTTTGTACCCGACGAGGTAGGTACAATGGAGAAGAGAGTCCTTAAGTGGGTGATGGACTCGCGAGAATAGTCGCCACCACTTGTGGAAATTCTGCTTGGATTGTCGATGTAGATGGTGATAATATCGTGTTTTGACAATGAGGATATAAATGCTTCTATGTGAAGGGAGCAATAAGATTTGAAGGATTTCGTCAGATAGTAAGACAGGGTGAAACGATTTTAGTGAAGCACCACAAGTGGGAGACCTATTAGGGGACCCATTTAAATGATTCGGATAGCTAAATTCTTACCAAGTGATGGTGAATTCAGTCAGGGCTGTCGAGGCCAGCAGTGTGTCCCTAGGGCTAGTGGAGCTAAGTGAACAATGAAAGTAGCCATCAGAGTTGAGAATACCAGAGTCTAAGAGAAGGACAACCCTAATGTGGTCCGGATGACTGGAGATATGTAGATAATATATAGAGAGATATTATGTGGAGAGTATAACCACATGCGTTAATTTTGCCCGAAGCGAGTAAAGGGATAAGAGTATGGTGCCTGGAAAGGGTAATGATTAAAGTAGTTTTGGGTTTAGTTTGAACAAGTGTGTTTTTTCTGGGGACCAGGTGAGCATCCAGGGCGATTGGAAAGGTAGAAATATGAGTTTTACCCTCGAAGAATGAGGCATGTTTTATGTGACACGATCTAGTCACTGTATTTTTATTAGCGCTAGATTCACGTGTGAGACGAATTTAGTGTGTATATCGATAACATTGTTATGTTTATATATAATTTTTATGGTATAACTGGGTTATTTTTTTGTTTCATCCGTGGGGAAGCGGGTGTAGTCATATTGATATATGTTTTATGGAGATTACTCATTTTAGTGTTGTGTTATATGAGTATGATATTATCATTGATATGGTTTTTGGCCTCTGTAGGATCAAATGGTAGAGTTCCATCTTTAATATAATCTTTGATGGGATCTATCCAGGAAGGACCCAGATCTAGAGCTACGAAACAAACCATAAAGTCCTCATTAATACTCTGATTAGCCAAAATTTCTATTAGGATTATTCTTCTGAGCTCAATTCTTGTTGCTGATGCTAGCCGAGCAAGGGCATCAGCTCGGGCATTTGCTATCCTTGGGATCCTGTTCATTTTTATGGCATGAAACTTAGTTATAACTTCCATGGCCTTAGCAAGATACATGGTCATAAATTCTCCTTTGACTCCATATAAATTCAGCACTTAGTTAACGACTAACTGTGAAGTACTATGTGACACTACTTGCTCAACACCTAATGAATGAGCTAAATTCAGCCCAACTATCAAGGCTTCGTATTCTGCCTCATTATTTGATGCTTTGAACTGACACCCGAGAGCATACTAAATATCAATATCATCATGAGTATTGAGTATTATACCTGCTCCACTGCTAATAGCACATGAAGACACATCTACGTATAAATTCCATAACGTGACATCATTATTGAAATTTTATACTATCAATAACCCATACTGGAATATCTTCTTACTCTCCTTCGCATATTTTGGGCCATTTCTTGAATTCTGGATGACTCAGGTTGATCGGCAGTAATTTCAGCTTACTTTTGAGCTGATCTCTCTTCTTTCGAAGTCTGCTCGATAGGCAAGTTTTATTGGTCGAGGACCTTCGAATAAGTAAATTTAGTAATAAAATCTACCAAAGCTTAGCCTTTCAATGAAGATATTGGTTCGTAGACAATGTCATACTCTCCCAATTCTATCGCCCAGTACATCAATCTTCCTGATTTTTCAAGATTGTGGAATGCTTGTCAAAGGGGTAAATCAATAAAAATAACTATAATATGTGCTTGGAAATAAGGTTTCATACACCTAGAAGCCTCAATAAGCACTAGGGCTAATTTTTTCAAATGTGGTTACCTGATTTCAGTTCCTCCGAATGCTTTACTGGTGTATTAAACTGGTTTTTGGATTCCATTGTCTTGTCTGACCAAGGCGGAGCTCACTACTGACTCAAAAATAACTAAGTAAAAGTATAATTTCTCTCCTAAAACTAGTCGGGAGATCAATGATGGTGATCCCAAGTACTTCTTTAACTTCTGGAATGCTTCTTCACATTCTTCATTCCAATCAAAACTTTCTCAACCCCTTACAAAAATGGTAAGCAATTGTCTGTTGCTCAGGAAATAAATTTGTTTAAAGCTGCCACTCTTCTAGTGAGCCTTTGTACATCTTTGTTGCAGGTCGGTGACTGCATTTCGATCAAAGATTTTATCTTTACTGGATTATCCTTAATTACCCTTTGATTAACAATGAAGCCGAGGAACATCCCTTCTTGTACTCCGAACACACACTTGGTCGGATTCAGCTTCAGTTGATGCTTTTCCAACTGATCAAAAGTGTGACTGAGGTCGGCGATATGATTTGAGGCTTTTTTACTCTTTATCAACATATTATCCATATGAACCTCTATGTTCTTACCTATATTATCTTTGAAGACCTTCTTTACCAACCTTTGATATGTTGCTCCTGCATTTTTGAGTCCAAAGGGAATTACATTATAGCAATAAGTTCCTCAGTTAGTGATAAAGGTTATACTTTCCCTGTCTTCAGGTTGCATCTTTATCTGGTTATATCCAAAATAGGCATCAATTAAGCTTAAGAGCTCATGTCCCGATGTAGCATCCACCAATTGATCAATTTTAAGCAAGGGAAAATGATCTTTCGAGCAAGATTTATTTAAATTAGTGAAATCCATGCATATCCTCCATTTATCACTCTTCTTCTTGACTATCACAACTTTGGCTAACCAGGATGGATACTTCACATCTTCAATAAATCGGGCTTTTTAAAGTTTCTCGACCTCCTTTTGGATAGCTTGATTATTCTCAAGGCTGAAAACCCTACGCCTCTGCTTGATCGGCTTGTCATCCATACTGATGTTGAGCTCATGACAGAGGAAATTGGGATCGATCCCAGACATATATTCATGGCTCCAAGAAAATATATTTCTCTATTACCTCAGGAACATAATCAATTCCTATTTAAGGACTTGATCCAGTGTTGAGCCGATCTTTGTAGTTCTTTCTGGTTTGTTATCATTCAGGATAACGCTTTTAGTAGCTTCCATAATCTGTCCCTTGACTAATTCTGTTTCATCTTGGGGAGCTAAAGTTTCAACTTCAGATTCAAAATTAGGCTTAGTAGTATCCACCTGGTAAGTTGTAGTCTTCTTCTTCAATTTAATTGGGTCCTCCTGCTCAGCTGAAGAGTAATAACATTCTCTGGCCACCTTCTAGTTGCCTTTCACAACACCTACCCCAAAATGAGTTGGAAACTTTAAGCATTGATGGAGTGTTGACGGTACTGCCTCAAACTTCTTTAACCCTACCCTGCTGAGGATCACATTATAGGTAGATTGAACATTTTTATCCACCACAAAAAAACGTGTTTTCTCTACACGGCTTGCAGGTTGGGTGACGAACAACACTTTTAGCTTAATTATCCTAAGAGGGTAAACTTTTTCACGAGAAAAACCTATTAATGGCCTGTGGTAGGGCTCTGGTTGGCTGAGCTTAAAGTCCAAACTCTGAAAGAAAGGGTAAAATATAATATTTGTCGAGCTCCCATTATCCACCAAAATTCTATCGATGATAATATCCTGGATCCTGAATTTGACAACCAATGGGTCATCATGGGGATAAAGTACCTAGAGAGATCATTCATTGAAAAAATGATCCCCAATTTGTCTTTTTTGACCTTCATAGGGCGATCATCTTCGTTTAGATTAATTCTCTTTATATAAGAACAAGCCTGGATTCATTCAAGTAAACTTTCCTTTCGGCAGTGTGATCGCCTCCTCCTGTATCTCCACCTGTACTCACATTACAAGCAAATAAATCAAAACTGATCATAGCTACCTCACGTTCTGGTTGCTTGGGCTTCTTCGGTAGGTCTGGATGATCTTCATAATCATCTTTGTGATTTCTCTTCCTATCATCTCTGGGCTTGTATGGAGAATTCAACCTTCTTCTAGATTATCTACAATCACACCGATCAATAAATTTATTGAGTTTTCCTCGATAAATGAGGGATTCTATCTCATTTTTTAAAGCGACACAATTATTCGTTGTATGACCATGATCCTATATTTGGATTTATCCCTCCTATTAGGAGGTTCCCTCAACTTCTCAGGTCATCGCAAATCTTTATTGTGATTGATTTCCTCCAGGATATGGTGAATTCTAACACTCAATGGAGTATACGTTCCATATTTTTTAAGCTTGTCCTCTTTCTTCGACTTCTGCTCCTTTTGTTCTTTCTTCTCGGGCTTCATATCAGGCTTCGTGGCTGGACTCTATTTTGCGGCCATCGCTTCCTTGATGTTCATTATTTTTCCTGCTTTCACTATGAGTTCAGCCATAGTTTTAGGAGGATCTTTGGCTAGAGTATAGTATAGTTTCTTAGGAAGAAGCCACTCATAACAACAGTGATGGCTATTTTTTCCTCATAATCAATAACTTCCTATTTCTCATTATTAAAACGCATAACATATTCCTTGATACTTTTCCCCACTTGTTGCCTTACACTCAAAAGATGATCTACTCTTTTCAATGGCTTAGCTCCGAAGCAGAAGTTGCTAATGAATAGCTCGACAAGCTGATTGAAGTTAGCAATTTATGCTCGGGGCAGGTTATTATACTGTATTTGGGCTGAACCCGCGATGGTACTTGAAAATCCTATGCACCTCATTTCATCAGGAACTGAATAAATATGAGCTCCAGTTTGATACTGATCAATGTGGAGAACTGGGTCAGTTTTACCATCATATTTGGGGGTGACCACATGAGCTTTAAACTTAGATGGAGTAGGAAAATCCACAATTACCTGAATAAAAGGAGATCCTCTAACGAAGCTCCGTTGTAAAGGGTTCTTTGCTTTTTCCATTTCACCTAAATGATCTTTCAACCTATGGATTTATTCTTTCCATGAAGGATTACCTACATCAGATCTATGTAAAATAGCTTAGTTGTTCCGACCATGTGTTTGAGTTGAACTCTCTTCCTGAGAAGTCTGCTCGGCGCATACAAATCGTCGAATACTTGATCTTGATTTGAATGATGATTCATACTGGTCGCCTGGATGTTGAGTGTTCCTGGATAACACCCTAGGAGGATTTTTATTTTCTCGGGGTCCCAGACGGTCAAAGGGCGAAGCTCTGCTTAGCCTTTCCAAGACACTTGGCCTTTCGGGATAAAAATAATGGATATTATGATGAACTTGCTCCCGGACGATAAAATGTATCTCGTGAAAATATGAAATAACTATATCTGATGGATCTTGGAGGTGGAGGCGATATTTCTCTTCTGGACGAGGGAGCCATTTGTTGTCGATAAAGGGATGGAGGATTAACTTGCAACGAGTTAGCCAATTGCCTCATTGCTTCCTACATGGATTCTTATCCTCTGGCAATACTATTAAGGATTCCAATTAAGTCTGTTGCCATAGGCTGAGCAAATAGAACAGGCGGGTTGCCTTTATTTTTGACACTGGACTCAGTGTCATCCATCTTGCCTTGAACATGGGTATATGATAATGAGAATGGTAATTAGAAACACGTTTCCACAGACGACGCCAATTTGTTGATGTAAAAAATTAGACTTAATCCAATTTTATTATTACATATAAAATATATTATAACAATGGTAAATAAAAAGAGAGAGAGTTTTTAAAGTGGTTCAGCTATGTAAGAAAGCCTACGTCCAATGTTGTTGTATTGATTTTAGAGGTTACATAAAGCCACGTATTCTTGTCAATAAGAATAGCCTAGGATCCGTTTTGCCTTACCCTTAATGAAAAGGATACAATGTATTTATAATGACCCAGAGGTCAAGGGTCGGAATGTCAAGGGATGGAATGCTTTTTCACATTTAAGCATTTACATCCTTATATAATGAATGTGATGGTTGGTTGTATAAACCACGTGTAGTATAACCCTTAGTATAGTGACACTTCATTGATCTTGATGGTCAACATTCTTTATGATGGTCGGCATTCCTGCCGGGTTACTATCTGCTAACTAGGATTTTAGCCACATACGAGGACAAACGTTCACGTCTGATTGGTCAACATAGATGGATAGTTTTTTGCATCAACAATACTTGAGATGGTTTATTTCAAACCCCAACCGTTCTTCATTCGGAACCCAAATCCCAATACAACCGCCATTCTTCATCCAAACCCAAACCCCATCATAGCCGACCCTTCTTCATCTAAATCCGATAAAGATAACTACGACGACGTCATCCTGGCCAAATGCGAGTACCCAACTCGGCAAGAGTTTCTGAAACGGCGATCAAATTTACTTAAAAGACTGACGAGAGTATATACCTGAAGACATGAAGTAAGGTCTGGTTCGTAAAGAGATCGAAGCTTTTGAAGTTAGAAAGTTTTCTTGCTATTCCGAAATATGAATCCATTTTGTGAAGATTATTCTCTCTCCTGAGCACTCTGTTTATTCTTGTGGGGAATACAAAGGTTCTCCATCATAATTATTTGAATACACTTATTTTAGTGGGGAATACAAAGGGTTTAAGGGATCTCATTAAGAAACTGAATACGTGTCACTCTAATACGGATGCAAGCTTCAATTTATATATATATATATATATATATACACACACTAACATGTAAGTCACACGATGCGTGGCCGAATTTATCAATATTTTATTTTTGTTGTTATCATATTTTTTTTTCACAAAATATATTCCAGCAATGAAAGAAGATGGAATTTAAAAATAATATTAAAAGTCATATGATTGACATTTTGTTTTAAATTACGCTAAAATTTTCAATAAAAATTCAAAAATAAATTTAAGTATTTGAGTATTGGTAATTGTAACATGTGTATACCGAAGATCAAAACAACCAACCAAAAAATAAAATAGCCTTCTATTAAGTACACCTTTTCCCCTCATTTACATATCGTCAAATAGGTTGTATTCATAATATAAATATTAGACAACCTGTTTAGCTTTTCTTTACAACCTGTTTAGCTTAAAATCCCCAAAATATAAGTATATATAGATTAGTTTTACAAAAGTGAGTTTTGTAAAGAAAACAAATATTATTGAGAGAAAAAAATTACTTGTATCTAAACAAAAATTCAATTAAAAAAAGTGAAAATTTATCACTACTGTTTCTTATTTTCAAAATTACAATGTGAGAGTACCCCTCAAGTGATGTAATGAGTGTCCCCTGGTTAAAATGATGAAATTAAAGAGTTGTCTATAGTTTGGCAAACAAATTAAATAAACAGAAAAAACCCTTACAGCCCATTAATGGTGCTCACTTTTGTTCCAGCCTCGCGAGTACTTTACAAAATCATTAAAAGAGTCTTTTCTATAAGTCCTCCTTGCATCCAACACATGATATGAGTTCCCTCGTTTGTTTCCCCTGAAATTAAAAAAAAAATCAGTTGTTTTTAAAAAAATCCAGCAATAAATAGACATTTTTTTTCATAGGAGGAGAACTGGTGGGAGGGACTAATGAAAGTTATGAGTCTTCATCTAAACCGCTCCTTGAAGTTAATGCTTAAGTGGGTTGGTGCTTTATGGGTTTGATTCATCATACACACCCCATAAATAGTCATGCAATTTTGTTCTACCCACTTGGCTAAATTTTTTTTTTTATATATATAGATTATTACCAGTGGCAAGGGCTATAAAATTACTGGGCTTTTCTCTTGTGGCTTTGCGTGCCATGTTCTCTCCTTCTATTCTGAAGCCATGACTTTCTGCTTAGAGCAAATGAATTATGATGTGGTACCCAAATGACAACTCATTCACGCTCAAAATGTAATATTTCTCATACAATTTGGATTTGGGAGATATATTCAGCAACTCATTAAATGGGGAGGAAGTCACGAAAGGTCAATGAGATAAAAAGTGGGAACGACAAATAATGAGAGGGGTTGAAAGAGAGAGAGGGAGAAGAAGGAACTCAAAAGTATAAAATTGGTTGGAGACCTTTGATTTTTCAAAAAATCCAATTTTATTCATCATAGAAAACACTTCTCAACTAAGAATTTGGAACTCATTAGAGTCAATACACCTGCCACGTGTCAGCCCCACATGATTTGGGACAATAATTTTTATATAGTTATATAGATATACATTAATAATAATTACAAGCACAATAAAAATATAAATAAAATATACTTGATTCATCAACTTGTTAATCGCATTCCATCTACTCATCTACTTAAATCGTCAATAGCCATTGTATTAACTCTTTACTCAAGTGAATTCAAGTTTTAAACCAAGAACTCTCTCAATCTCTTACCTTTATGTGTTTTTCAAGTATTTCTCGTTTACCCAATTCAATCTATCTCTCTTTCCCGTGACTCACTGAGAAATGCCCCACGCAATATATCTTGAGCATGTTTATCATACATGAAACACCCACACTTACATTTTTTTGAAAGTTCAATTTTTTCGAATTTCGATTCAATTTTTTCCGATTTTGGAAAAAGTTTATCAATTTTCGATTTTCAATTTTTTATTTTTTCAAAAAAAAAACTGAATCAAAATCGAAAATAATCTTAATTTTTCAATATTTTCAATATTTTTTCAATTTTCTAAAAATATAAGTAGGTTTTTTACTTTTGTGTACATACTAACTAGAGTCCCACGTCAATTTTGAGCTAAAAAATTCTTAAACAAAGACGCTATAAGAGGAGCATACCTCAATAAACTTACTATATGCTTAAGGTTCTTCCAAAGCATGATGAAACTTACTATAACTTGAATTTTAGCATTTCAAGTTAATTTTTAATCTTTTATGCTTTAATTAGCACAAAATGATGAGAAGTTTATTTTATTTAAGAAATTTTCTTAAAGAAAATTTTGACATATTTTTGGATTTTTTTTTTATTTTTCAAAAAAAATTTAATTTTTTGATTTTTCAAAATTTTTGAACTCGATTTTTTTTTAATTTTTAAAAATTCGAAATCGAAATTTGAAAATAATTTTTTCCCTAAAAGTTCAAAATTTTTCCTGAAGACACCATTTTTGGATCCGATCAAGCCGAAACACACCCCTACTCACACCCTTCTTCTACATTTGATCAATACCCATGGGTGAGACAGAAAACCTCTCACCTCAAACACTCACTTTTGGAAGAAGACTCCATCTCTCTCTCTAACTCCCAAGAGAGCAGCCAAAACCTTATGGTTTTAAGCCTCAAAACGATCATTTTATATGTGGAACACACTTGTGAAAAAAACCCTAAAATACCCACACTACAAAACTCACTTATGCAAATCTGGTCCCGTTTGCTGCAGTGAACCAAGCCTTTCGTTGGCCATGACTATCACCTAGAAAAGTCTGCTCTTATGCAGTACCTGTTTCGCTACAACGAAGCTCCCCTTCATTGGGCACACAAATGGATAGAATACAATGGTTTTATGTTTTTTTATCCACACTCCACATAAACCCCATAATTATACTGTGAGTTTTCAGAATAAATGTAAGAATACACCACCACCACTATATGAATAATTGTGTAATAAACGCACATCCATTCGGTAAAAAAATGGATTTTTATACCAATCTCATTTACTAAGTATGTAGTCAGATATGTCTAATATTTTTATTTCTCCGATTGGTCATATTAGAAAATATTTTTGCTGCAATAGGTCGTTGTTGATACCAAAATTAATCTGCTGACATGGACCAATCATATGAAGACACGTGGCTATCTACATGGCAACAACAAGCACTTCCGAGGAACCCACTCGCTCCGAGGAACAAGACTACAACGAGGAAGACTAGTTCCCCGAGGAATTCACAAGCTCCGAGGAACAATGCCTCTCCGAGGAACTCTTAAATACCGAGAAGCTTAGGCGGTCCGAGTAACTCATGGCGGTCCGAGCTGCACCTCGAAGCAGGATACCAACAGTTTAACTGATTCATTAAATGCTTATCATTTGGAAGCGCACGCAAAGAGGGCATTAAATGTATTACCCTTTCATATGTATATCATTTAATGTATTACCCTTTCACATTACAGCCTCAGGGCTATAAATACATTGTACAATCCTCATTGTAAAAGGGACCCTCCCCAGACCGAAATTTCTTGAGATAACTTGTAATCGAGAATTCCCATACAAACAGCAATACCAAAACAGTGGACGTAGGCCATTCTTAAAAAGCTGAACCACTTTAAAATTCTTTGTCTCATTTATTTATCTGTGATTGAATTATTAGAGTGATCTAATTTTTTACATCAACAGATTGGCGCCGTCTGTGGGAAACGACTGGTAATATCGTTTTCTCAATCAAATACAATCCATTACCAATGGCTGATATTCCTGAATCCAGCAATCGAAACGCTGGAACCCCTCCAAATCCGTCTGCTCCACCTATTGTTCGAGATCTGATTGGAATAATGGCAAATCTGGCTCAGGGCCAGACCGTCATGCAAGAAACAATGCGACAACTCATCCAAACCCTCCATGGCGGTACATCAGCCCATTCCGGACCACGAAGCATTCAAAGAAATATCCGTGAGCCATCTTTGCGTACTAGACGTACTAATTCATATCGTAATGAGGAATCTGAAGATTTTTCTTATCAACCTGGGCGAACTTCGTCGGTGTGAGCCACGGATACTGAACAATGTGTCACCCTCTCCCCATAAAGGACCAGCGCATTGGAAAGATTAAGTAGGGTTTCTCCTTTCGATCGATTAGGCCCTAGGAGGAACAAAAGTCCTCTTAATGCAGCGTCGAGGAGCTTTCGACGACCATCAGATTTAAGGGAAGGATCTGCCCAGTCACGACCAGCTGCTCGTCAAGATAGATCATATGACCGACCAGCTGCTCGTCAAGATAAATCCCAGGAAGCCATTTTAACGAGATCGGTTGCTCGAACCTATAGGCCCGAGGAAGGAAATAATGCATGGAAAGGATCTATTCAGAGGCTGGAGGATAGATTAGGGGAAATGGCTAGGGCCAAGAACCCTCTACAACGAACCTTTGTTCGAGGAACACCTTTTGTCCAGGATATTGTTGATTTTCCAACACCATCAAAGTTCAAAGCACCTGTTGTGACTCCCAAGTATGATGGGAAGACTGACCTTGTCCTTCATATAGAACAATATCAAGCTGCTGCCGACATCTATGCTGTCCCAGATGAGATGAGATGCAGGGCATTCTCAGGAACTCTTACCGGATCTGCTCAGATATGGTATAATAATCTTCCTCGGGGTAAGATTTCAACTTTCCTTCAACTGGCCGAGTTATTTATTAGAAATTTCTGCTTTGGCGCAAAACCAGTTAAACAAGTATCACATTTGTTAAGTGTTAGACAAAAAGCTGGTGAGAGTATCAGAGATTATATAACTCGTTTCAATAACGAAAAACTCGAAGTCATTGATTATGAGGAGAAGACAACGATTACCACTTTGATGAGTGGACTGCTGCCAAACAAGTTGTACTACACTTTGGCCAAAGATCCACCTCGAACCATGTCGGACCTGATGGGAAAAGCGTCCAAGATTATGAATGCCGAGGAGGCTATGTCTGCGAAGAAGAATATGGACGCCAAAGAAACCAAGGTGGAAGGTGATAAAGCTAAAAAGAAAGAACATAAGAACAATGGTGGTGACAAACAATCCAAAAATAGGTCGTCATGGGAGGTCTTGAGGAAATTTGACAATTACACACCTTTGAAGGCGAATATCAACCACGTCCTGGAAGAAATTAAGAACAGCGAGGAGTTAAATTAGCCAAAGAAAATGAAGGCAGACCCTGACACGAGGAATAGAGAAAAATATTGCGAGTTCCACAAGGATCATGGCCATATGACTAAAAATTGCATAGCTCTTCTGAATGAGATTGAAACACTCATCCGATGAGGAAAGATAGCAAAGTATGTTGATCGGGGAGGCGAAAGAAGAAACAACGACCAAACTAGAGAGAGATCTAGATCTCCTCGTCGAGCAGAGGAGAACAAAAAGAGAAACCATGAAGTTGATTAGGAAGATGACCGCGATCTTCCCAAGAAACCAAGGCAGCCAGAACGAGAGGTATTTTCAATACGTTTTGGGTCATTTGATTGTAATGTTATTACAGGAGGAGATGCAGGAGGAGGAGACCTTACTGCAGAAAGAAAAGCTTACCTCGGTGAGGTTCAAGCTTGCTCGTACATTCAACGAATAAATCTAGCTGAGGAAGATCGCCCGAAAAAGGTGAACAAGGAGAAATTGGTCTTCGGCTTTTTAAAAAATGACCTTGCAGGTGTTTTATATCCTCACGATGACCCACTGGTGATCAAGATGAGAATGAAGGAGGTCATGATTTCAAGAGTGCTGGTCGATAATTGTAGCTCGGCAGACATCATGTTCTACTCGTGTTTCGATAGTTTGAATCTAAAGCTATCTCAACTGGAGCCTTACCACAGACCCCTCATCGGTTTTCCTGGCGAGAAAGTATTTCCACTTGGGACGATCAAGTGGGATATATTCATTGGTACGTGGCCTGCTTGTCGGACAGAAAGAATACGTTTCTTCGTGATAGATAAGAATGTCCAATCATCGTATAATATCATCATGGGAAGAGTAGGATTGAAGAAGTTCGAGGCTGTACCATCTACAGTGCATCAGTGCCTAAAATTTCCAACAAACTTTGGAGTAGGAGTTGTGAAAGGTGATCAAAGAGTAGCTCGGGAATACTATTATTCATTCGCCGAGCAAGAGGAACTGGAAGAATCAAAGAAAAAGACCACTACCTATCAAGTGGATGAAGGTGAAGAAATTAAAACATTGGACCCTCGAGATGAGTCGCAACTCGTGAAGGGTCAAGTGGTGGAAGCTACTGAAAACATCATTCTGGACGACGAACCTCCTGAGCGAACTACTCAAATAGGTTCATCGTTGGAAGCCTCATTAAAACAAGAATTGATAACTTTCCTTAGAAGCAGAAGACAAACTTTTGCGTGAAGTCATGGAGATATTCCTGGGATAAACCCAAACTTCTTATGTCACGAACTCAGTGTGAATAAGGAGATCAAGCCTGTGAAGCAAAGAAGAAGAGTATTCAGTCCCGAGAAGAATCAAGCTATACTGGAGGAAGTCGAGAAGCTCCAGAAAGCTTGTTTCATTGAAGATGTTAAATATCTAGATTGGTTAGCTAATGTGGTGATGGTAAAGAAGAAGAACAACAAGTGGAGGATGTGTGTAGACTTCACCGACCTCAACAAAGCATGCCCAAAGGATCACTTTCCATTGCCTCGAATTGATCAACTGGTGGATGCTACCTCAGGACACGAGTTGCTGAGCTTCATAAATGCTTATTCTGGTTACAATCAGATCAAAATGAAACCTGAAGACAGGGAGAGTACTTCTTTTATTACCCCTAAGGGAACTTATTGTTATAATGTTATGCCTTTTGGTTTGAAAAATGCAGGTGCGACATATCAGAGGCTGATGAACAAGGTCTTTACTGAACAAATCAGTGACAATATGGAAGTCTATGTTGACGATATACTGACGAAAAGCAAGAAAGCTGCCGATCATCTAGTTGACTTAAGTCAGACTTTTGATCAACTAGATAAATATCAAATGAATCTGAACCCGACGAAGTGTATATTTGGAGTACGAGAAGGCATGTTCCTCGGGTACATTGTCAATCAACGAGGCATTGAAGCAAATCCTGAAAATATCAAAGCTCTATTAGGGCTGCGATCTCCAATGACGAAGAAGGAAGTACAGAGTCTCACAGGACGAGTAGCGGCACTCAACAGATTTGTGTCGCGAGCAACTGATAGATGTCTCCCATTATTCAAGACACTCAGAAAAACTTTTGAGTGGAATGATGAATGTGAGAAGGCTTTTCAAGACTTGAAGAAATACTTGGGAGCACCTCCACTGTTGTCCAGGCCGGTGATGGGAGAAAAATTGTATTTGTACCTTGCAGTGTTCGAGAATGCAGTTAGCTCGGGGTTGATCAGAGTGAAGAATGGAGTGAAAAAACCAATTTACTACACAAGTAAGGCCTTCCGAGGAGCAGAGATCAGATATCCAAGGCTGGAGAAATTGGCACTGGCGCTGATTGAGGCGAGTAGAGGAATGAGGCCATACTTCCAGGCTCACACTATAGTAGTATATACCGATGTGCCATTGAGTCAAGCCCTTCATAAGCCAGAAAAATCAGGGAGATTGATGTACTGGGCAATAGAGATCGGTGAATATGATATAATTTATGAACCCAGGTCATCGCTAAAAGGGCATCCTGTAGCAGACTTTATAGCGGAGTTCACCTATCCTGATACCCCCGAGGAGCAAAAGTTGCTCGCTGATCAACCTGTGGATGTTATAGGATCAATAAACACAAGCTCGGACCAATTCCGATTGGTAAAAGAGCATGTGGATGTTACAGGATGTGATGCAGAGATAGTTGTGAGGACTCCGGACGAGGAACAAGAGTTGCTCCTTGATCAACCTGTGGATGTTACAGGATCAACAAACACAAGCTCAGACCAACTCCGGTTGGTAAAAGGCAAGTGGTTGTTACAGGATCATTAAATTCGAGCTCAGACCAACTCCGGTTGGTAAAAGAGCAAAAAAAGATGATCGACGAGGAGCGAGAAAAATCCGGGGAGGATGAAAGGAAGCAGCAAATATTTCACCGAGGAACTCTGACTGATTCGAAATTTGAAGACGAGTTACCTATATGGAGGCTATATGTAGATGGCTCATCTTGAACTACCAGATGTGGCGCGGGGATAGTTTTAAGCACTCCGGACGAGGTCGACATGGAATACGCTTTGCGTTTCCAATTCAAAGCTTCCAACAATGAGGCTGAATATGAGGCCATGATCGCAGGGCTTAATTTGGCAAAAATTATGGAGGCGCAGCAGGTTGTGATTTTTAGCGACTCTCAATTGATTGTAAACCAAATGATGGGAGTATATGCAGTTAGAGGAGAATTAATGATTAGATATCATGCAAAGGCAAATGAGCTGGTGTCAGAATTTGCCGCTATTCAGCTGGTCAGAATACCAAGAATGGAGAATGCGAGAGCAGACGCACTAGCCCGACTAGCATCAGCTACTTGCACCGAGCTACGACGAACAATCCCAATTGAAATATTAGCTGGTCGGAGTATAGATGAAGATTTGACGATGAACTTTATCACCCTTGATTTAGGACCATCTTGGATGGATCCCATCTGGCCGTATATCGAGGAGGGAGAATTGCCAATTGACAAACTCGCAGCCAAGAAATTGAAGTTTAAAGCGGCTCGGTATATATTAACTAATGGTGTTTTATATAGACAAGGAATTATGGCAGGTTTGCAGAGATGCATATATCCCTCCGAGGTGAAAGAATTGATTGAAGAAATCCATGAAGGGTCTTACGGAGCACATGTAGCAGGTCGGACGCTTTTACAAAGGGTGATGACGCAAGGATACTACTGGCCGACGATGAGGGCTGATTGCATAGCCTACGCCAAGAAGTGTGACAAATGCCAGTGCTTTTCCTCAATCCGAAGAACTCCATAAGCATTGTTGACACCCATAACTTATCCTTGGACATTTGCCATGTGGGGAATAAATTTGGTTGGACCATTGCCAACGACCCGAGGAAGGTTCAAGTATCTCGTCTTCGCAGTGGATTATTTTACTAAGTGGGTAAAAGCTGAGCCACTAATTGACATGACGTACGAGAAGGTGTACCAATTTATTTGGAATAACATCATTTGCCGATATGGTCTCCCTCATGCTTTCATCACAGACCATGGAATACAATTTGATAACGAGGAGTTTGCCGCCTATTGTCATCAGTCAAACATTTTGAAGGTTCATTCAGCACCAGGCCATCCTCAAAGCAACGGACAAACTGAAGTGACAAACAGAACGCTACTGAACGGTTTGAAGAAACGATTGAATGATGCAAAAGTAAACTGGATCAACGAGCTACAATCAGTACTTTAGGCTTATCGAACTACTCCCCGAGTAGCAATTGGAGAATCACCATACATGCTGGTGTTTGGAAGTGAAGCTGTCATACTTGCCGAGTTGGGCCTCCCAACACACAGGGTACTGAATTTCAATTCCCTTGTCAGCGACTTAATAAGAAGACTGGATTTAAATATGCTTGAGGAAGTTAGAGAAGAAGCAACCATTAGACATGCTGCTTACCAGCAGCGAACATCTCTGTTCTACAACAAAAGGGTGAAGAAGTGCAACCTGAAAGAAGGAGACTATGTGCTGAAGAAAGTAATTCAAAAACACAATAAGCTGGAAGCAAACTGGCATGGACCATACCGAGTTAAAGAAGTTGTTCGACCAGGAACTTATCGAATAGAAACTTTAGAAGGCGGGGAATTTAAGAATGCATGGAACGCAGAGCACCTGCGCAAGTATTATCAATGATGTCTATGTAACACAGTTCCATCAGTATGAATAAAACGAAGATATTCTGCCAAAGTCTCTCTTTTTTATTGAGAATTTTTTGGGGAATACTAGTGCTACACACTACTCGGCAAAACTCGACAAAGCTCAGACTGCTCAGCAAAATATTCCTAAAAATACCAACCTCGGTTGGTTAGGAAACAAAATATTCCTAAAAATGCCAACTTCGGTTGGTTAGGAAACAAGATATTCCTAAAAATTCCAACTTCGGTTGGTTAGGAAACAAAATATTTCTAAAAATGCCAACTTCGGTTGGTTAGAAAACAAGATATTCCTAAAAATGCCAACTTCGATTGGTTAGGAAACAAGATATTCCTAAAAATTCCAACTTCGGTTGGTTAGGAAACAAAATATTCCTAAAAATGCCAACTTCGGTTGGTTAGGAAACAATATATTCCTAAAAATGCCAACATGTTTGGCTAGGAAACGAAATATTCCTAAAAATGCCAACCTGTTTGGCTAGGAAACGAAATATTCCTAAAAATGCCAACCTGTTTGGCTAGGAAACGAAATATTCCTAAAAATGCCAACCTGTTTGGCTGGAAACAAAATATGCTCGCAAATGCCAACTTGTGTTGGTTGGAAGGTACGTACATTCTCGAAAATGCCAACTTATGTTGGTCGGGAGGTAAAATTATTCCAGAAGATGCAAAAGTTGCTAACTACGGTTGGTCGGGGATAAAAACCCACCGACTATAGTTAGTTGACAAAGAAAATTTATCGACTTTGGTTGGTCGGAAACATTTAAAAGAAAAATCTACCAAGTATGGCTGGTTGGGGATAAAAACCCACTAACTGTAGTTGGTCGACAAGCATAATTTAACGACCTTGGTTGGTTGGAAAAATTGTAAACATTTTTATACTCGTGACTTTATTATTAAGTGATCGAGCAATATATTTGAAACTTGAAACTTTTTAATTATCATTGAGTTGGTCGACAAACAACACAATATTGTTATCTTTTTAACATATATGCATAAATATGAAGTGTTTGATAACTACAAGATAATAGCAATAAAGATTTGCAAACAAAAATGAAAGTCTTTCATTGAATTCAAAATAAATTACATTGATAATGAAATTACATTTACATTGACATGTACACTAACTATTACATAAAAAATTCCTATTCTATTGGTCTCTTCCCCTCTGCTTTTGACACGGGTTCCTCGCCAGCAGGCGGATCATTTAAAGACTGAGGAGAATTGATAAAGTTAAGATCCTTCAGCATCCTGACATTCATCACGGATGGTCGATCTAAGAGATGCTCAGGACGAGATACCTCGATTTGAGAGTGAAGATTGTAGTCACCGAGATACTTTGAAATTAAGTTCCGACGAATGGCCCGAGCAGGGATCCACTCCATCTCCAAATTGTATGGTGGCACAGGCAAGTCAAGCAAGCCGGGATCATAGTAATCCCACAGATAATGACCTTGTCCGAGCTTCAACACACCTAAGGCATTCAGCCAGCCTTACTTGTAGCCCTCATTGTTGACATTCTGGATACGATCGTCCAAGTGGAATAGTTCTTCGTTGTATCCAGCCATCCAGAACTCCCTGGGCTGTTTGTGGAATTAATAGGTTAGCCTTTCTAGCTGCTCGTGGAGATTCTTGATAAAAAGCTCCTTATTCTCCAAGACAGACTTCTGCGCAGAGAGATGTTTTTCCAAGTCCCTAATCTTCTTTGACATGTCAGACAAAGCCTGGTTCTTCGCCATTAATTGGAAAGCTTGGTTCTCTAACGTAGACTGAGTTCTCTATTCTTCGATAAGAACTCGAGCTGCTCTTCCTCGTCCCCGAGGAGCTCTTGCTCGACCTCGAGAAGATGTAGAGGTGCCAGAACTCTTCAGAGTCTCCAACTCGTCCCTCAACTTGGCATTCTCAACCTCTAAGAACGAGAATCCCTCATCGGTCACTGGGATCAAGGCACTGGAAGTGGAGACTGTAGACTTCAATTGTGATAGCTCTTTTTGCAAGTTGTTGTTCTCTTGCTCCAGTAACTTGGAAATCTGACTGCATTCCTCGACCTCACCCTTCGAAGTTCTCTCCCTCAGATCATACCCAGTAAAAAGCTTATCGTAGCCCTTGTCAGCCATGATCAACTTGTACTTCTTTTCGTACCCCTCATGCAACAGGGCAGTTGATTCCTTGCATTGATTCTGAAGGTCTTCGAGGGTACATTGGAGATCCTCGATCATTTCATAGTAAGCCACATTATTGGCCACTTCTCGGTCAAGTAGACACTTCAGGTACTGATATGCTTCAACTGCCTGTTCTGAAGCATCATGACCAAGGATGTCGGCAACTTGTGCAGCACTCAAGTCTGTGTGACCAACCTTAAGGTACTCATTGCACTGTTGTAGCAACTTTGTATCATGGGCAGATAGCAGATCCATCCTGGCCAGAAACTAGCAGAGAAAGAAGAGCAATCATCAATAAGAAGAATAAGCAGAGTATGAATGAAAGATAGACAACAGTATGCAAAAAGTTCAAGTTTTATTAGATCATAATTCAGAGTTACATCTTCTGAGTTATATTTGATAAAGAGAAACAAAATAAAGAGAAACCAGAACAACACTAAACCTTTTCCTTATCTCCCAAAACCTTCTCGGGAGGCTGGGATGAAGAGGTAGGTTGATCGAAGGGAAGAGATAGTTGCTCGGGTAGAGTGGGTAGTTGCTCGGAGGAAGAAACGATGTGCTGATTTTCCTCGACAACAGGCTGAATGGTTAGGGCATGATCTCCCATCACCATCGAAGATTCTTCAGAGGTAGCTTCGTCCTCTTCTAATTCTTCTGGATTTGGAGGGGGACCAGGGATATGTCTCTGGAAGAGCTTGGAAGACTCGTCGACCTTCATTTCCTGAAGGGCAGCAACCCATCCATCCCTAAAGTATTTGAGATTGCCATAGTCCACTTGCGACACCATGGCAGCCAACCCCTTATCCCACCCCTTGTCCCAGCCAGAGCTGAAGGACTTCTTCACAGCAGCTTTCCTCTTGGCCTTATCCAAGGCAAGCTTCTCGGACAACAGGTTCTCAGCAGCCTTCAACTTATTTTCTACCTCCTCCTTCTGCCTACCTACTTCCTGAAGTTTAGCCAACTCCTCCTCGGCAGCCTTGAGTTTATTTTCCAACTCTCCTGCAGCTTTGATCTTCTCTTCCAGCTCTTTATTTATCTTCTCCAAGGCATTCTTTTTCTTCTCCAACTCCTTGGAGGCATCAACAATTCGAGCTTTTTCTTGCTCGAAGGAGGCAAGTTTCTTCTCCCAGACAGCTTTATCATCAGCATATTTCTGACGAGAATCTGCTAGAGACTTGGTAGCTTCTTCCAGAGCTCCCTCCACACTGGACGAGGAGAAAGAAACCTTAATCGCTTCATCCTTCTTCAGGATTATATTAAAGCAGCTCGTCAACTGTGAACATAAAAAGAAAGCAAGTTAGAAATAGAAATGACAAAGGAAATATGAGAAATTCTAAGTATAGAGATTTACAGAAGCAAGGTGATGAGCAGCTAGTGAGGTAACCATATCCCGAGTAAGGTTTTCTTCAGTACCTTGAACCTCGGGAATGATCAAGGACTTTACCGAGCTTATGTCAGAGCTCGGGGGAATAAAAGTGGGAACTCCAGTCCCAGCAGCTGGGGGCTGAATAATGGTGTCAGCCAAATTGACCGAGGAGCTCTTCTTCAGCCTCCTCGGGGGAACAGGTACAGATTCAACCAAGGAAGAACCCTTGGTCGGTGATATCACAATCACCTCTCCAGGAGCAGCAGACCTGCTCAGAGCCACTGTGGGCTTATCAGCAACCTTCTCGGTAACTTTAACAGAAGCAACTGGAGGAGCGGCATCATTCTTCTTCGTCCCTTCCTTTGGGACATCTATCCTACTCCTTTTTGCCTCCCCAGAATCAGAGGCAGTCTTCTCAAACAAGTTAGGAGGTCTTCTCTTCTTCATCCTTTCTCTTAAAGGAATATGAGATTCAGGTGACGAGCTGGTGGAAGCTGGTATTGGCTCTGATTCACTTATCACTGGACGGGCAGTGAAAGAAGTAGTGTAGCTCTTATACTGGAGCAAATACGAAGCTGATCTAATGTGTTCGTCAGCAACACTTTGATGCAGACTCCAGATAAGTTTCAAATGCCTTATATTGGCATCTGTTTCTTTTGGGCACTTTCTTTTGTTATCAACTGCAAATAAATAAACATTGTTATCAGTGGCACATTTTACCAAACACAAAAGAAACATGATTTCAAAATAAAATAAAATAAAAATAACCTATCCCGTTGCCATAAGGAGGGCATCTGGGACCTTGGTAAACCTCATCTCCAGCTAATGGAGGGTGTTGCCAATTTTTTATGACAACCCCATGCTCAAAATAATCCCTATTGGCATAAGGGAGATTGACTACTAAGGCTCTGTTTAAAAATCTAGTTTTTAAATAAAAAATATTATCATTAACTGCCCATCTATAGCAGAACATGATTTCTGGGATTCCTATGCGAGTTCCATGCACTTGATTTAATCTATGCACCCCATTAACTATTCTCCACGTGTTGGGGGTTATTCGTGCAGGAACAACATTGAAATACTGACAGAATTCCAGACACAAGGAATTGGGTGGAAAAGAAAATCCACATTCAGCAAAAAAGAGACTGGGGAACCAATGTCCCTCAGCCAAATTGAAATAATCAAAAGGCTCAGAAAGTTTTTCCAAGATAACCCAAGAGGGGATGGAGAAATCAGAACGAAACTTCTCAAGAGACTCAACAAGGTAAACCATGGTGAATAAAGAAATGAAGAAGAAGGAAGAAGATATTACAAGAAAAGAATGGATCTGCTGACAACGAACGGCGAAAAAGACGAACGCACAAGAGAATAGGAAGAGACGATGTAAAACTCAAAAGACGAAAATTTGAAAAGGTAGAAGACGATGGGAGTGTCTGTGAAGTTTAAATACCTTGCCTTGGGAAATGGTGAAGTAATGATTAAAAAAAAGGATGATTACGTTACCGGCGGCTAAAAAGATGAAAAGTAGCGCGGGAATCAAAGCGGACAACAGTAGCTAAAAAGAGGAAAAGTGGCACGGGAATCGAAGCGGACAACAGCGGCTAAGAAGACGAAAAGTAATGCGGGAATTGAAGCACACAAAAAAGTCCAAAAAATTATGATTCTACGAATTGGGAAGGAGAAATAAATACAAGGGAAACGCTCCTAAAAATCAGGAAGACTATTTAAAGCTACCATATTCCGAGAAAGAGTGTTCCATACTCCTCAAATTTCGAACTATGAAACATTGGGGGCTTCTGTTGATACCAAAATTAATCTGCTGACATGGACCAATCATATGAAGACACGTGGCTATCTACATGGCAACAACAAGCACTTCTGAGGAACCCACTCGCTCCAAGGAACAAGACTACAACGAGGAAGACTAGTTCCCCGAGGAACTCACAAGCTCTGAGTAACAATGCCTCTCCGAGAAACTCTTAAATACCGAGAAGCTTAGACGGTCCGAGTAACTCATGGCGGTCCGAGCTGCACCTCGAAGCAGGATACCAATAGTTTAACTAATTCATTAAATGCTTATCATTTGGATGCGCACGCAAAGAGGGAATTAAATATATTACCCTTTCATATGTATATCATTTAATGTATTACCCTTTCACATTACAGCCTCAGGGCTATAAATACATTGTACAATCCTCATTGTAAAAGGGACCCCCCCAGACCGGAATTTCTTGAGATAACTTGTAATCGAGAATTCCCATACAAACAGCAATACCAAAACAGTGGATGTAGGCCATTCTTATAAGGCTGAACCACTTTAAAATTCTTTATCTCATTTATTTATCTGTGATTGAATTATTAGAGTGATCTAATTTTTTACATCAACAGTCGTGTTAACAAATAAGTAGTATATGTTTACTACATGTGTATAAATAGAACTTATTGAAGAAAAATTATTTTAATGAGACAAGTTAAAAATGTCTAATATAAAGAAGATATATTTGCCAAGCTCCCGTAAAAATAAAATTGGAGAACATTAGTAGTTCACTACCATGCTACGAGAGAATTTATATCATGTGAAAAAGAATTGAGATACCTAATTGTATTTATAAATAGTTAAACCAATTTGCTTTAGTATGGATCAAAACCCTACCAATAATTAAAAAAATAATGAGATATCAATGGAAAGTATTATTGGGATTATGTGATACAAATTCTTAGACATTAAAATAAAAGGGATATGTAATTGTTGTGCGATTCACTTAGAAATTGTTTAAATTATCAAGCCTCCACCTTAAACTATTATGAGGGAAATAATACGCAATACTTGTGAGGGCGGAATGTGCCCCATTGATCCACTCAATATTTCTCATCCACGAAGAGAAACATTATTGGAGCTAACCGACTTGGAGGACCAAGGGAAAAGATATGGATGATCAAGTTAGGGATAATTATCACACTGATTAAGTTACCTATAACTCAATTATCTGTTCTTATAAATGTAAATTGGTCCTAAAGGGAAAGGAAAATGTAATCATGAGCACTAATTCCCTATTAATAGAAAAGAAGAACCCTCTTGGACATAGGCATATTATTGAACCACGTGCATCTTATTATTGTATGTGTGCATGATTTACTTGTTTTCTTTGGCCACTTTTTGTTAAATCATAACTAGTAGGACTTTTCCACCTAATATTAGCGTTGTCTATAAGAATTGAGTTTCATTCCTCAACCTTGCTAGCCAACAATGAGCATATGTCATTCATATAGTGAGAACTGTAATCGTGATATTCAAAATAACCACAATGGGTACGTCCATCCCAAGATAAAATACATAATTAGACCCAATCAAAGCCGCAATACCCCCAGCTCTTGTTATCATCTACACGAGGATCAAATGGTGGAAAGCAATGATCCACCATGATCTAATCAAATATCGTGCATCATATACGCTTATGAGACACATCTTTATTATCAGGAGGCTGCCAGATTAAGTCATTGTTAACTCGATTAATGAGCACTTTCAACCTCCTAAGAAGTTCTTTGGGCCAATATTCAAGATATACGATGGTAAGATAGATCCCACCGACCATATTCACCAGTATTGCCAAGCCATGACACTTTGGAACAACAAGGAGGCTCTAATGTGTTGAATCTTTCCTTCAAGCTGGTTCGAGAATCTCTTAAATAGATCCATATACACCGTTAAACATATCGCAAAAAGCTTTTATCGCGCGGTACATTACCAACACCACCCATCCAAAGAGGATGGATTCACTCTTCATATTGAAGAAGAAGCCTTAGGAAACTTTGTGCAAAATATAATCGGCAATATTAGGATAACGAGGTAAAAAACTGCATCGAATAGCCTCATTTAAAATTAATCTGTCGAAAAACTCAATATTGTATCAATCCCCCACCAAGAATGAAGCTACCACTATGCCTAAGTCGAGGATCTGGCCATAGGCACAAACCATGGCAATGTTCGACCAAAGTCATACACAGATGGAGATAAAGAGGTTTCTCCCAAAAGGGGATGAAGAATTAGAATGGCTAATCAAAGGAGGAAGAGAAGTTAAATCCCGAGAAAGCGCATCGTGCCATCAATACCATTTTTAAGGAATCGATATACAAGATCTTGACCAAGATTAATAATATTTTAAGTGGTCGAGGAAGATGACAAAAGGCCACTCCAAGAGAAATACAACACTGAGATGCTTTTACCACAAAGATCAAAGGAAGACGACATAATTTCAAGGAACTTAATTCACATCTAGTAGAGTTAACCCAAACAAAACACGTTAATAACTTTGAAGAAGGAAAAGCCCCTCGATTTTAAAATTCTTATTAAAAGTATTTCCTTTTTGTTAATATATGCGGAAGCGTTGTGATGGTTCCACTTAAAAACAAATTTTAATTTTCTTAAACAAATTAAAATTAAACACAATAATTAATCCAAGTCCTAGAATTTGCCTAAGTCATATTTTGCATTTTTATCAAATTAGGCCAAACTAATTTTAGCAATTAAATTAAATGACTTGAATTAATTAACTACACATTACCCAAATTAAACACGTAGATATCAAATAAAACCAATTTTATCTTTTTACCTAAGCATGCGTTCTAGGCGATTTTGCAAAAGATAAAATAAACAATTAATCCACTACGCAGCGATGTACGAGGAAAAATCCAAGACGGAAAACAACCTCGGACGGCCCAAGCCTCAAACCCACTAAGTACAGAATTTACAAATACATGACAAAAAGGCTTACAACACACGACTCGATCCCTCTCAAGCCCCGACGCTTCTTCTTGTAGATACCTCTTCCTAGCGGATAACCACGGAGCTCCACTGCTGTCTCGGAGTCCACCGATCGGACTTTGTATGGTCACCGTCACCCGAACAAGGAGCCTTTCTCCAAGTGGGTAATGCCGCAACAAACAGCTTCTTCTTTCTTTGATGGATGTAGAAGCAAACCCAAAACTTCTCTTTGAACGGAAGAGATGAACCCGGTGCCAAACTCCAAGCAAGATATTTAAATATGGGAACTTGGAAGAAACAAATTTGGGTGTAAACTAGAGTGGTGTATATTTTTTTTCTTTGATGAAAAACTCACTCAAAACAAGAGCATTTTCCTTAAACAATTTAGCTCTCAAACTCTCTCTAAGATATGAAATAGAATGGAAAAGTTATGTTAGAAAAAGTTATTCCCGCACATAATAAAGTCTGAAAAAAGTTGGTTAAGAAATAAGTGGGGAAGTGGGAGAAAAACTGCTTAAAACTGCCAAAAACTGTTCCCGCCTGGCATCTCGTTCGAACGACATTTCGTTCGAACGACATTCTCGTTCGAACGAGTCTTCTGATGAAGTTCCAGTATGAACTCGTTAGAAGATCATTAGAAATCTCGTTAGAATGACAATCTCGTTCGAACGATATTTCGAACGAAGTTCAGTATGACATAATGGGAAGTCGTTGGCAATCTCGTTCGAACGACTTGTGGTTCGAACGACAATCTCGTTCAAACAACAATTCGAACGAACTTCCAGAAAGTTGGAAAATTGGATTTTAGCCCAGAGAGCTTTATAAACTTATTTTAATGTTTTAATTAATTCTTTTTGAAAATAAAACACAATTTTAATTAAACCTAACACCCAATTAAACTTGTTCCAAGCTCCTATATATATAATATTTCATTCATACCTTGGGAGCATGGAACCATAGTTGATGACGTAGAAACAAGGCACGCAAACTGGCATATTGATGAAGCTTTATACTCTTTGCCGCTACGTCTTCAACAAACACTTCATAGGCTTGAGAATATTACAATTAAATACTATCCTATGAATAAATGTTTTTGTCCGGAATTGAGCCAAAACTATATATGGACTCAATTGGAAATTTGCATCCTTACAAATCTCCCCCTTTGGCTATTCCTGGACAAAAACTTTACAAAAATTCTAAAGGGCCGTCAAGCTCTACTAGACTCAAAACATAACCCACCCAAACTTGACTCAACCCAAGGATCAAATGCTTTGCCATTGAAAGTTGCCGCTTTAGAAGAATTCCTACACACTTAAGCAAACTATCAAATGCATAGAGAATATTAAAGTATTTAATGAAATTAAAATAAATACTCCCCCAAAATTAATTCTCCCCTTTATCAAAATGATTAACCCAAGAAGTTAGCTACTCCCCCTAAGTTAAATCTCCTAAACTTTGATAAGATTATAATAGGATAAGATACCATTTCTCCCCCTATCATTCTCCCCCTTTTTATTCAGGAATAGGCAAAGGATAAAGAACAAATATAAAAGCATGTTGAAGCTTAAAGTGATAAGACATGAAAGCATATGGGCAACAAAAGCATAATTAATCCAAGATAGATACCAAAACTAAAGTATAAGCATAGAAGGACTAGAAAGCAAGGCAAAGGCAAAGGCAAAACAAAATATCATATATATATATATATATGTACTAGAAATATATCAAGAATGCACACGCACATATATATAGATATAAACACACAAATGACACACAAAAAATATAATAAGAGTCTTTCACACTCGTATGGCAAAAATGTGTCATATGGAAACAAACGTGTTGGGGTGTGAACTAGTAACGATTAAATTTAGACCCAATCACTTAAAACATGTTCACGGAGTTCTCAATTGATTGCAAACTTTATCACATTTGAATATAACCTCACGTGACAATATAATTTGAACTCAAACATACACAATGCATACAAGCCTAGCATATTGATGATTCTACAAACCAATAGAGTCATGACATGAGATACGCAACTAGGATAAACGAACATTGTGCAAATCGTTGATATACCATCCAATCTCCCTCAATAAGCATTTATATTAATTTTGAATGAATATATCAATCAAACATAGGCCTTGGCACTTTTTTTTTCTTTTTAATCCCATATATTCTATTTTTAGGCCTTTGGACCACGTATTTCTTTTAGGTCCATTCAAAACGGTGGCATACAATCGCAAATGATCACTTAGTCCTTTCGGAGCCCTTCCCCGTGCACATTTTTATTTATCATGTTTTCATTTTTCACACAAATCTCACGTGCAACGGATTTTGACATGCACTAGTCCTCCTAAGTCACAAATATGTAGATGACAAGATTGGAAGGAGAACACCTCACATAGCTCAAATATACATATGAAGTTAAAAATTCAAAGGAGCTCATGCATGTGTGAATAGAGGCATATAAAAATAGAATCCATTTAAACAACACAAAATCCAACTACTCCATGTAAGCATGGTAAAGAACATAATAAGGATTGACAATCTAAATCAAAAGTTCTAGCCACATGAGAGCGTAAAATATGGGATTTTAACACAATTATATGCCACATAAAGTGTGTCAAACCAAAATACACACAAAAATAAAATCAATTTTGAGTTTTTGACATTTTTTAACCAAAAATAAAAATATATACTCAAAAGACAAACAAAAATCATTTGAACTTTTCATTAAGCTTAAATTATCAAGAGACAAAAACCCAAATGATAAACAAAAATCTTTTTGTGTTTTTCATTTAATGCAAACAAAATGAAGAAATAAAATACAAAAGATAAACAAAAATCATAATTCTAGCATGTGATTAAGCATGGGGCATAAACTAGAAAATGATTAAACAAGCATACAATTAGCATAATGATATAACATGAGGTACAAAAGCTAATGTATGAAAATGACTAACACATTCATCCTTTAGATTTAGCAAGAGAGGATGCATGTGATAGTAAATGAGAATCAAAAACCCTATTTTGCTAGGCAACCAAGTCGGATTTCCTAACCCAAATTAATGAAGAATGACTATCTTGGGATATAGGAACTTTAAATACGTTGGTTGCTTTACGTTGGGATTTTCTAGGAATTCGTTTAAGATCAAAACAAAATTTCCTAGGATGAGAAGATTAATTACAAGTATTGAAGCCTAAACCACACATGTCATTTTTAATTTGAACCGTTCCTAAGATTTATCTAATTTTTTTGAACTACACTCCAAATCAAATTTGGCATTACTAGAGTCTTTTAATTTATTTTGCAATTCTAAAATATTAAACTCTAATAAAAGATTTCGCTCTTCAAAAGAAAGAATCTCCTTTTTCAAGGATTCCATTAAACCCCTAAGGCTATCTCTCTCGCCTTCTATATATTCAAGCTTCTCTAGAAGAGCTTTCTCTCGTGTCCTAAGGTCTTCAACCAACATACTATCATCAATGACCTTGACACTCTCTCTTAAACTAGATTCTAACTTCAAATTAGCTCTTTTCAATTTAATAGATTCTTTATAAAGTTCTTGAAAAGCATTTTGAAGTTCACTCACATTAACCTCTTCTTCATTTTCACTCTCACTTTTTTCTCCACTCTTACTATCATAAAAAATAAGGGAATAAAAAACTTTGACCTCGGAAGTGTCATGAGTTTGAGTATCTTCATGAGAAGATTCACTTTCGGTGCTCACATGACTAGCCATAAAAGCCACAAAATTTGGCTTAGTGGGGGAATCGGTTCCCTCTTCCTTATCACTATCACTAAGGGTCGCATTATATGAAAGGGGTCGTTTACCCTCTTTCCTTAGTTTAGTGGGGCACTCAGAAGCCCTATGGCCATAACCCTCACAACCAAAACACCTATTAGACTCGTCCCTATTTAAACTTTCATTAATCGGTTTAGGGATCTTCTCGGCTTTGTCATACTTAGAAGTTTCAAATTTCTTAAAATTATTTTTAAATTTATCTTTGTTAAATTTAAGAAATTTTCTAAATTTACGAGCAAACAAAGCCATGTCTTCCGAGTCACTATCACTCTCGCTCTCTACTACTTGTTTGACCTCTTTTCGGGCTTTTAAAGCAACGCCCTTTTCAATTTTCTTTTCAGTTTTAGAGGGAAACATATCTAGTTCATAGGTTTATAAATCACCTAAAAGGTCTTCTAATTTCGTAGAGGCTAAAGTTGGTAAAGAATTTAAAACGGTCACTTTTGGAATAAATCTATTGGGAAGGGACCTTAAAATTTTCTTTACAACTCGGTTGTCGGGTATTTTCTCTCCCAAGTTAGAAGATGAATTGACAATATCAGACAGTCTAGCATAAAATTCATCAAAAGTTTCATTATCGTTCATTTTGATAGTTTCAAATTGAGTGGTGAGGTTTTGGAGTTTTGAAGATTTAATGACACTTGTACCTTCGTGAGTGAGTTATAAAATATCCCAAGCTTCTTTAGCGGTCTCACACGTCATAATGCGTCGGAATTCATCCGGTGTGACAGCGTTAAACAAGGCATTCAAACCACGGGAATTAAAATTTGAAAGTTTAAACTCATTCTCAGTCCATCTATCAGCCGGTTTGGGAACACGTTCATTTTCAACTAAATGAGTTGGTGGGGGCCACCCGTTAACAACAAACATCCAAAATCTCTCGTCGATAGATTTTAGTGCCGATTTCATTCGCGCTTTCTAATACGCGTAGTTAGAACCATCGAAAATAGGAAATTTTGAAAATGGGAAAAATTCCATTTTAGCCAAAAATTATTTAAAGGATCTTAACGAAATAATTTATCGCTTTGGCTCTAATACCAATTTGAAGAAGGAAAAGCCCCTTGATTTTAAAATTCTTATTAAAAGTATTTCCTTTTTGTTAATATATATGGGGAAGCGTTGTGATGGTTCAACTTAAAAACAAATTTTAATTTTCTTAAATAAATTAAAATTAAACACAATAATTAATCAAAGTCCTAGAATTTGCCTAAGTCATATTTTGCAATTTTATCAAATTAGGCCAAACCAATTTTAGCAATTAAATTAAATGACTTGAATTAATTAACTACACATTACCCAAATTAAACACGTAGAGATCAAATAAAACCAATTTTATCTTTTTACCTAAGCATGCGTTCTAGGTGATTTTGCAAAAGATAAAATAAACAATTAATCCACTACCCTGCGATGTACGAGGAAAAACCCAAGACGGGAAATAACCTCAGACGACCCTAGCCTCAAACCCACTAAGTACGAAATTTACAAATACAAGACATAAAGGCTTACAACACACGACTCGATCCTTCTCAAGCCCCGACGCTTCTTCTTGTAGATTCCTCTTCCTAGAGGATAACCACGGAGCTCCACCGCGGTCTCGGATTCCACCGATCGGACTTTGTATGGTCACAGTCACCCGAACAAGGATCCTTTCTCCAAGTGGGTAATGCCGCAACAAACAACTTCTTCTTTCTTTGATGGATGTAGAAGCAAACCCAAAACTTCTCTTTGAACGGAAGAGATGAACCCGGTGCCAAACTCCAAGCAAGATATATGAATATGGAAACTTAGAAGAAACAAATTTGGGTGTAAACTAGAGTGGTGTATATTTTTTTTCTTTGATGAAAAACTCACTCAAAACAAGAACATTTTCCTTAAACAATTTAGATCTCAAAATCTCTCTAAGAGATGAAATAGAATGGAAAAGTTATGTTAGAAAATGTTATTCAAACACATAATAAAGTCTGAAAAAAGTTGGTTAAGAAACAAGTGGGGAAGTGGGAGAAAAACTGCTTAAAACTGCCAAAAACTGTTCCCGCCTGGCATCTCGTTCGAACGACATTCCCGTTCGAACGAGTCTTCTAACGAAGTTCCAGTATGAACTCGTTAGAAGCTCGTTAAAAATCTCATTAGAACGACAATCTCGTTTGAACGAATATTTTGAACGAAGTTCAGTATGCCATAATGGGAAGTCGTTGGCAATCTCGTTCGAACGACTTGTGGTTAGAACGACAATCTCGTTCGAACGACAATTCGAACGAACTTTCAGAAAGTTGGAAAATTCGATTTTAGCCCAGAGAACTTTATAAACTTATTTTAAAGTTTTAATTAATTCTTTATGAAAATAAAACACAGTTTTAATTAAACCTAACACCCAATTAAACTTGTTCCAAGCTCCTATATATATAATATTGCATTCATACCTTGGGAGCATGGAACCATAGTTGATGACGTAGAAACAAGGCACGCAAACCGGCATATTGATGAAGCTTTATACTCTTTTCCGCTACGTCTTCAACAAACACTTCATAGTCTTGAGAATATTACAATTAAATACAATCCTATGAATAAATGTTTTTACCCGGAATTGAGCCAAAACTATATATGGACTAAATTGGAAATTTACGTCCTTACAAACTTCATTGAGAGAGAGAACATGAAAGTTCATATAGAGTGCGACCAAAAGGCAAATAATGCCCTATAGAATACAACGAGTTGGGACATGAGTTCAAAATTATCCACAAGGCCTCAAACCCTAACCAGATCAAAGGAAATGTTATGAGAATGAAATTGTAGAAGACCACTACAATGGTGGAGGCCTTCCAGATTGGTCCGTCCAAGTTCACAGTTTCTAAACATTGTCAACAAAAGGAAATATATTATGCTAATAACATCATATTTATCGAAGAAGACATGGTCAGAGCCAGTACTCTGCACAATGATGCACTAGTAATCACACTCAGGATTATTAATTGGGATGTGGATAAGATACTACTGGATTAGGAAGCCCTTCAGAGGTAATGTACCATAATTTTTTCAACCAAATTAACTTAGGAATGAAATATTAAAAATAGGTTACTATCCCTTTGATCAGATTCATTGGGAGAATAGAAATGTCATTGGGAAAGGTTGTGCTTCTTGTAAAAATCGGGAGTATATCAAAGTTGATTAAATTTTGAATCGTAATAATGAATTAACATATAATGAGATTCTGAGGAAAGGATGTCTCCATACGACGAAGGCGATTCCATTTACCTACCATCAGAAGCTCAAATGCATTACCGATTGGGGGATAATGGAGATATGTGATAATCAAGCTTATGCTTGACAATGCTTTATTACGGACATCATACCTAACATAAGATAAGAAAAATGATAAGGTAGTAGAATACCAATAGGGGGGCACCCCTTCCAAATAGTAGCTAAATTATGGCCGGTTGGGGTAGAATAAAAAAGGGCTGCCCTGCTGATAGAGTCATAGAACCATTGTAAGAAGTTACATTCGACGAATCGCACCCACACAAAAAATTTATCATCGATAGCTCTCTCACTTATAATAAAAAGGAAGAACTAACTCCCTTCCTTAAAGAAAATATCCAGAATTGATCTAAAAGTGATGTGTCATAAGCTTCACGTTAACCCGACATTTCCCTCAATAATGCAAAAGGAATGGCAAACAACGCTTGAGAAGTCAAATGTAGTGGAAGAAGATGCTGGGAACTTCTAAATTCAAGGTTCATCAAAGAAGTTTAATTCCTCAAATGGATCTTAAACTCAATGGTAGTTAAGAAGAGTATTGAGAAGTGGAGAGTCTATATCGACTTCACTGACCTAAATAAAGAATGCCCCAAGTATATCTTCCCTTTATGACCAGCTGGTCGACGCCAAAACTAGTCATGTATGGATGAGTTTTCTAGATGCTTATTTTAAATGCCGTTGTATCCCCTCATCAAACCTTACAAAAAAAGATAGCTTTCATCATTACGCTTAGCCTTTATAGCTATAAAATTATGCCTTCCAGATTAAAAAATGTTGGAGCTGTGCATCGACGTTATAACTATAAACAGTAAGAATCAGTTGGGTGATACTATTTAGGTGTACATCGACGATATGATTATAATGAGTAAGGAGAAAAGTGAGCACCTTTTAGAGCTAGTGAAGACTTTCTAAGTCCTCTAGTATTATAAGATGAATCTCAATGCAACAAAATTCTCTTTCGAGGTACAATCTAAAACAATCATTGGCTACCTAGTCAGCCAGAAAGGAATAAAAATAATTCATTATCAGATTAAGGCAATAAGGACCATTCAACTACCTAAGACTATCTGAGATGTTCTAAAGGTAAAGGGAATGCTCACGGAACTCAATCACTTTATCTCAAAGTATTTTGAAATATGTAGATGTTTCTATCAACTACTAAGAAAGGATAAGAAATGAATATGAAATGATGAATGCTCGAAATAACTTGAGGAAATCAAGCGTTAACTAAATCAACCACACTTTCTCATAGTTCCTAACTTAGGGGATCCACTATACTTATATCTCCCAGTGTCCAAGCATGTGGTTAGTTTGACTTTGGTATTCTTAAAGTAAGTACACCAATCCCCAATCTACTACACCAGTAAAATATTTATAGATGCTGTGATGCGATATTTCCAGCTATAAATGTTGACATATTTACTAGTGATATCCTCGTGCAAGTTGAACCGCTACTTTGAGGCCCACTCCATCATTCATAACTTTATCCCCCATTAAATGTAGTCCTTAAGTAGGTCAACCTCTCTAGATGAATGTCCAAGTGGTCAGTGGAACTAGGGAGGGTTGATATCCGTTATTAACCTATAACTGCATTAAAAGGTTATGTTTTAGCAGACATTATCATTGAGTTCATCGGAAGACATAAATGTGATAAGGAATTAGAGTCTAGAGACCAAACAACTATGAAAGAATACGAACAACATAATAAATGGACTCTCTATGTAGACGGGGCAATCTATACCAAGGGGATAGAGTTGGGATAATATTAATTACCCCAGATTGGGCCATCCTCGAGCAGGTAATACGACTTGGCATTGAGGCATCGAATAACAAGACAAAATATGAATCTTTATTCGACGGAATAAGGAAAGGCATGTCCCTTGGATCTAGTAACCTTGATGTATTTTGTGACTCAAGGTTAGTATCTAATCATATATCAAGAGACTATAATACCAGGGACGAGTGCATGTCAGCTTACATTGAGAAATATAGAGAATTGGTCGCGTAATTCAAGCATGTATGAATCTAATAATTTTTTAGGGTAAATAATAGTCATGTATATGCTTTAAACACTTTGGACTAGACTATCAAATCTGACCTCAAAAGGGTGATATGGGGGTACATTCTAAGAAAATAGGACACCGACCATATGCTTGTCGTGGAAAAAGCTCCCAGTTGAATGGACCTAATAATCAAGTATTTGTGTGAAGATGTATTGCCCATGGATAACATCAGATCAGGGTAAAAGCAACCCATTTCTATTTATCTCCCAAAGGAAATCTCTATAGAAGATCTTTCACAAGTTCGTACTTATGATATGTACATCCTAGTGACATTGATTAAGTCTTTTATAAAGGAATTTGCAACATTCATGCTCGTGGAAGAGATTTAGCATTTTGAAAACTCAAAGATAGGGAATTTATAATCGAACATTGGTCAAAGTGGACTAGCGGTAATTACTTTGCATAGTTAAACCGATCACCAACTCGATGTTTACATATGACACTTTTGAACTCCCCATCACAATTTAATAACAATTAAAAAATATGTATAAGTGGATGTACATTTGTATCTCATTTTTATTAATGAATCTTTTTATATAATACTTTATACTATACCCTTGACTATTGAGATACCAATGAGATGCAAAGTTTCTCTTTCCCTCTATATTCCTTTTACCTTAATTTTCACAATATGTTATCAGCACGAGTTCTCCCATATATTTTATTACTTTTTCGTAAATGGTTTATATTTACTATATCTCACTCCATACAGAGCGCAAATCGGCCTCACAGTTCCCGCGTACTCATATTTTAACTCTAAACCCTGATCCAGAGGCCACGGGGCACTTATGAGCCTTATTTTCCCTTGGTTAACTCGCCAACCTGAGCAAAGACCATTAAACACTCATAGGCTCTGAATACCCTTTCCAACGGTCCATACCGTGCACGAATTGGCCTCACGGTTTGTGCGTACTCACCTTTTTACTCTAAACTCTGATCTAAAGGCCAATAGGAACTCTCAAGTCCCATTTGATCTTGGTTAACCATATAACCTAAGATATGCTCATTGAAATATCATATATCTCTGAATACACTTTCTAACGGTTCATACCATGCATGAATCGGCCTCACGGTTCGTGCATACTTGCCTTTTTACTTCGAGAAACCCCGTCTAGAGGTTGTCGGGTTCTTTCAAGCCCTGTTTGAATTCGGTCAACTCTCAAAACCGAGAGTGGATCAATAGAGTTTTATAGGGCTCTGAATACCCTTTTTTAAAAGTTTTATCCATGCACGATTTGGACTTACGGTTAGCATTTTATGGCCATTGTTTTGAAAAAGTCCGTTCCAAATTACCTACAGACACCCCATACCCCCTGCTTATCGATAGTGAGTACTTTTATTCGCCAGAAAGGTAGGGGTATGCCGATAGGCAGGCCAAGGAATATGTTGATATTTACCCCCTGAAACTCGAGTTTTTTACTATTTAAGGAGACCACGACCTCATTCCTAAGGGTCCTTTTCTGAAGTCAGAAACATTAACTTCGAAATCAGTGTGCCGAAATTCCATTTTCCCAAACATTCTCCTCATTTTCTTACATTATCCTCATCCTTTTTTCGTCATACATTTTACCCTCACCTCACCATCATTCAAATACCTAAAAATCATCTCTACTACTCTAAAATCATAATTAAAGTCCTATAAAAGTTCTACTCTTATCCTTTCACAACTAATTTAATTAGTATTAGCCATTAACTTCTTTCTCTAGTTTGATATATCTTTTGTTTTATTTTTTCACTCCAAAACTAATCTCCTTTTTATTATTTAGTATACACAAAACGTATTTTCATAAAATCTAAAAAAATCCAAAAAAGGGTTTTCCTATAAACCCTAAACAGAATTTTCTCATTTTCCACGTTTCATACACTTGTGAACATTTTCTAAAAACAAACTAAAGTAACTTATAATTTCAAATATATGGGTTAAAATCTACCCTTGTGCGTTATCAAACTATGTGGACTTTGATGCCTTTTGGCTACACAGGCATCTCGAGCCAAGCTTGGGATTCGAGTCCTATTTTCTCATTTAGTCACTTTATGTTTTCTCACGTTAGTAGTATTACGAATATGCATACTCCTGTATATTAGTGCTCCCTCTCAATATATATTTCACTCCCTCATAGTAATTTGTGATGTGACGGACATTAACATGATATTTTTATGTTATTCTTTTGTATACTCCTTAGAAGGATTCTGCTCCGTCCTTCCCATGACGTAAGTCGGATGACTTCTATCTCTCATTATTCACACTATATATATGTGCACATGAATAACATTTTGGAGAAAAGGAGAACAATATCATAGCCCATGAGAGATCAAAAGGGCATAATGGGCGCCTAACACCTTCCCATTCTATAACTTAGACTTCAGACCCCGACTCATTTGGTTTTGTTCTCATCAATTTATCTTTTGATGCCGTTCTCTTAGGATGGATACTATAGACACTACATTCTAGGACCCCCTAAGTCTCCCCTTTAGTCCCTAGCACCTCCCCATCTCACTACAAATCCTAGGTCGCACTCCGAGTACCGATCTAGAGGCCATCGGGCTCCCCCGGGCCCCATTTGACTCCGGTCAACTCTGTCATCAGAGTAAAATCTCTTTGAATCTTTAAATGGCTCTGAATACCCTTTCTAACGATCTGACCTATGTGCGAATAGGCATAACGGTTCGTACGAACAAACCATTTTACTACCCAAAATCGATTCGGAGGCCACCAAGCACTCTCGCTCCCCGAATTGACCCCAATCAACTTCATCGTCAGAGCAAAATATCTTTGGATCTTCAAAGGGCACTGGAACCCCTCTTCAACGTTCCACCCCGTGCTCGAAACAACATAACTGTACGGATGAACGATTAGTTTTCCCCCAATTCGAAGGCCACAGGGTGCTCCCGGGCTCTATTTGACCAAAGTCAACTCTTCATCTCAAACGAGATTGAATTAATTTCTGAAGGGAACTAAATAACCTTACCAACGGTCCTCCCCATTCACGATTCTGATCTATGGTACGGACGAACGATCCGTTTTACTCCGAGAGGTCCCTGGGCACTTTCGAACCCCGATTGACCATGGTCAACCTTCCGAACTAAGTGAAACTCTTTGTAATGTCGAAACACATCGCATAAAATCTCCAAAAGTCCATTCCGTGTACAATTCTGACTTACCATACGAACGAACGATCTGTTTGCATCTAACGATCTCCCTTCCGAAAGACCGACGTGCGCTTTCGAGCCACATTTGATCCAAAGTCATCTCCCGGACTCGGGAACGATCCGAAGGAATATTGAAGGTCTTTGAATTACCTTTTTAATAGTATGCCCCATGCACAATTCAGATAAACGGTTTGCATTCTACGACAGTTTTTCCAGAAAAATCCACGCGGGACAGCCAATTGGCAGGTCTAGATCCCTGCCTATCGGCACAGTGTCACGGGTTACCTGCCAATTGGCACTCCCTGGGGTAGGCCGATTGGCACCCCCTTGGCCCTATAAATAGAGGCCATGACCTCACTCTCAATATAGAGAAGAGATTCATCAGCATCAGTGCTCTCAACAATATTCCCTCGAAATCAGCGAAGTTCCTCATGTGAAGTTCCATTCAAGCTTACATTCCCATCCTTTTCATACCCAATTTGGAAAAATATCCTTCTATTTCATCAACATTCAAGGGAGTTCATCCAAGATCAAAGATCAAGCTTCAAAGAAGGCCCAATTGCTTCCCTTTCTCTTTAAATTCCTTGTTTTTGGATAATATACATTAGATTCATAATATAGTTCCTACTTTAGTTCATATACATTAATATCTACACTTTTTTTAGTATATTTCACATACTTTATTTTCTACAAAAATCACAAAAACAAATAAAAGAAGGTTATACCGGTAAATTCCTAACGGAATTATCCATCACACTTTTTCTAAAACCAAAAAACACATTTTCTACACATACACATATAATAAAATTATGTTCGAATATATGGGATAAACCCACCCCTATGCTACATTTGAACTACGTAGACTTTGATGCCTTTATAGGCTACGTAGGCATCTCAGATTAAAATTCGAGACTCAAGTCCAACTTTCCAATTTTCTCAATTTCCCAAATTCCTAAATTAAATCTCCCATTATCATTTTCATATATATATATATATATATATATATAATGCTTATTTGAGTTTCATTCAACACATATTATTGTTTCCTAATAACGATCAATATCGTGATAAACGCACAAATCATATTTTCTATATATGTCATTTTGGTAACATTCCTATGGATGATCTCACTCTACCTTGTCCATGGTATAAGTTGAATGATTCCGATCTCCATTATGTAAACATGTACACACACTTCACGGGGATATAAAGGAAAATAATAGCACTAGCCCATGAGAGACGGAAAGGGCGGGATGGGTGCCTAACACCTTTCCATTCGGTAACTTAGCCCCCGAACCTTCGAACTATTGGTTTCATATGCATCAGTTTGTCCTTAATTCCCTCTCGAAGTGGTAACATGTTATTTTGCCGGTTTTGTGAAAAATAGGTTGGCGAATCCATCTCTTCACATTTACCCCCACACGATGATGGCCGAAGAACCTTTTAAAGAAGGGTGCGAGACCGCGGTGCAGTCTTTTCGAGGGATCCTCCCCCGACGCCGCCTGAGATGGCCACAACTACATTTTTTTGTTTGTTTTGAGCAAAATAGGATGGCGACTCCATTTCTACATTTTCCTCCCCTTTGATAAGGACCGATTAATATCTGTGTCAATCCATGAAGATAAGGACGCGTGGCGAAAAGAGGATTCCATGTCCTCTAATCCCCGCACACACGGAGAAGGATATTTCCCCATTTTCTCTACTCCCTCTAATTTCAGGGTCGTCCCGTGCAGGAGGAATTTGCCTCGGATGGCCACGGTGGAGACTTCGGTGGGAGTATATTTTTAGAGAACTAGACACTACTTTATATGGGTTTTGTTTTATTTTCTCTCCATTCTTTCTACTTTTTGACATGCGTACAAATGCCTCCACTTGTATGTTCTTCTTACTCTCATACTTACATGTTGTAGACATGCATTGTTCATATCATGGTGTTTATGTCTCTCTCTACTATATTTTTATTATCTCATCACATGTATATACCATCTCCCTATCACATACTTTACTCTTTACTCACTTGTATATAGTCACCATATTTCACTCCACACACTCTCACTTGCACATGATTCACACCACTTGTAGGTATCCAAGCTTAGTCTCACTAGCACACATTCTCACATCATATTCACTCGTATGTAGCTTTACACATACTCACATGTTTCATACACCCCTTGTAAATATCCATGCTTAGTCACACTAGCACGCACTTCCTCATTTCTCCCACTTATATATATTCACATACTCTTTTCACCCACGCATATTCACATGTCACTCTCTCACTTTGCACATATTTCTCATTCACTTGTTTATATTCACGTCTCACACTTTGTATATGTCGCCATGCTTTGTACAGTCTCCATGATTTTTACAGTCTCCATGCTTTGTACATAATTGTTAGTTTTACTCTCCATGTTTACCTCTTTTATCCCATGCTACTTGTATATTCTCCCTCATAGAGGTAGTAATTCTCTCATTTAGCATTCATAAAACTCTCCATAAGATAATAATTAAAACTCATGTATTCTTGCACACTACATCACTTGAGCACTGTAATATTAATAAAAAAAATTTCCCGTATCGGTGGGTCACTTTGTGATGGGTGCCAGTCCTGCAAGGCACGAGTAATCTAAGCGATATGATTCCCACCTTCCATTAGCCTAGTATCTTAGATGTATATCTAATGATTACCTCCATATCGTACCGCTTGACCAAACTCACGACAAGAGGTATAAAGTAAGGGGACTCATTCATGTACGTCAAGTATATTGAATTCTCTCTCACACATATCGTCTCCACAAGGTATATAGTGAGGCAATTCATGTACACTCTAGTATATGTAATAGCTTATCCACACGTATCTATGAGTGATTACCCTTATAGGCAAGAGGTATATCATGGAAGTCATGCTAAGGGGGGAACCTTTCCACTAACTCACCTTTGAATCAACCTCATATAGCCGTCTACCCTAGGACACTCATACCTAGTTTATCGGTTATAACGCAAAACTCTGCCAAAATTTTAGGTCACCTTACTACCCGAATTTTTTGTGCTATTCGCCCATTTTTAAAACAGGACCCTATCCGTGAGTCTCGAAATAAGTTAAATCGTGTCTTACATCATGTAACCTATCTTTTCCCCAGACTCGGGTTCCGTTTGGAATTTTTCTTTCATCCTAGCCAAAAGATAATATAAGTGGAACCTAATTATAATAAACATATTGAGGATTTTCCTTCTTCCCCTTTTTAAAAAAGACCAAAAATATTTGCCCTATTTTTTTAAAAAAAGAGAAAAATCATATATATATAAAATATTCTTTTTCCCTCAAAATAAACACAAAAATCATTTTTTCCTCTCAGTTGCGATCGCATACCCCGATCTTGGCCTGTCTCCCTATTGGCTCAGGTCTTCTGTCAAACCACCCTGAAGCTCCACTGCTTCCTCTGCTTCTTCTAGAGAGTTCAAGTTATCCCTCATAAGGTTATTCATGTAGAACATTGAACAGGTCGCAAACGCTCAACCCGATTTGATGGCACTCCTTGCCTAACTCAACACTAAGATTGATAACTTAAGGCAGAAGTTCCAGAAATTCAACAGCACTGGGTTTAGACTCTCGAGGCTCCAGAGCGATAAATCCTCTTTTCCCATGTCATGGGTCAACCAGCTCCTAACCATTATGGGTTTTTAGAAGAGTACTAGCATTCCCGTGCGCCCCACCTGCCAATGGGCCACCGTTATCTCAGCTACCAATACAGAATCTTACCTAGCCAGGGGTTAATCTACTAGTGCCAGTTGATACCAAGGAGGAAGAATTGAACATCTCAGGGAAATATATGGACTACACCAATATGTCTCCCTATCCCAAAGCCTGATTATCGAAGAAGTTTAAAATGCTGGATATTGAGAAGTTCGGGGGAAACGGTCCTCTGATTGTGCACCTATGTAGCTATCATCGCTCCATGACTCTCCTCGAGGCGTCAGAGGAGAAAACGAATCAAATGTTCTATAAAAACCTCAAGGAAGGTGCCCTCAGGTGGTTCTTATCCTTAGAAGAATCTAGAATTCATAATTGGGAAGATCTATCCAGGGAGTTTATAACACAGTACAAGTATTATGAAGAACTGTAAGTCACCCGTCAAGACTTGTAATTACTCAAACAAAATAAGGGTGAATTAGTTAGCAACTTCATTGGAAGGTGGAGAGAGAAAGCAACTACTATGACAAATCGACCATCAGAAGAAGAACAGCTAAGCATCGTGAAGAAAAAATTCTTGCTACTTATCTGAGCTTTAATGGGAGGTTAGTATTACCATCACTTATGAGCCCTCTAGGAGGATCTGGTAGAAATTGAAGATGGAATTGCAATTCATAAAGTTGAATCTAAATCGAAAAGGTTGATTGGGCAGTTCGCACCTCGAAAGTATGAAAAATCGATCCTCAGTCACAACCATCAACAACATATTCCAACTTTCCATCTCTCGAACACCTAAAAGTCGACCTAACCCAACCAAAAAGGAGTATACTGAACTTTATGATCCTTTTTTGAAAGTGTATCAACCCATTCTTATCCGAAACCTCATCAAACCTTTGGAATCCTGACCGTTGCCATATCCTCTTCCTAGAAGCTTTAAACATAACACCCATTGCGATTTCCACCAAATCGCTGGTCAAACCACCAATCAATGCTTCCATCTTAAGAATATTATCCAAAGCCTCATACACAGGGGGTCATTGCCCCACCAGTTAATCCTAATCCCAATACCATCGAGAATCCTTTCCCAACACACAAAACTGGGGTGAATGTCATCCTCTCAGAAGGAGACCCAAAATTTGAGCCTTCAACTAGACTCAAGCCCATTGAAACACCCAATCTACCTGCCATCTCACCTAAACCTCTCAAAATAATTATTTTCTTTCTCTTGCATCTTGAAAATCCTTTTGATTAAGGTCTATCACTCCTTACCGAAGTGTAACACACTGCGCATTTTGGCAAGCGAGGTGGCCAACCGTCGGCTTCAAATTATGCCAGGCACCACTAAATAAGTTATCATTGTCAGCATGTGACGGAACTATGAGACATTAATTTTTTTCCACTAGATAATATTCGGATTTATCCAATAAAATATAAAAATTGATGGAAATTAAGATCCATCACCATGCTATCTCCAAAATAAACCCAACTCCAAATATTTACAACTAAAATGAAATAATCTAACTATAAGTATTTGACTGAAACCATAAACTAATGTGGAACCAATTGGTCCACCAAATACATTAATAAAAGTCTCATAATAAAAGCGATGGAATGGAAAGATAAATCTAAACTACTAAAGCAGATAAAATAAAACTCCGATTGCACTCCAAATATCTCCAATCCATGTTATGCAGCTGCTCCAGTAAATATACCTGAAATGTTAGTCATTACAATGATGAGAGCCCACCGTATGAATACTAGCTAATACTCGCAATTAGGGCTCGTAAATCTAGACAATAATATTATACATGATAAACATCACAATAGAGTATTTTAAATTAAATTCTACAATTAGATGCGGATAAGTAAAACATAATTAACTACTGACATAACTAAGCCGTCATAATGTTCAAGTCCAATTATATTATTACAGCATTAAATTTGATTCCACAATTTAATTAAATTAATTCAATCCAATTTATTTATGAGATACCAGTTGTTGATGTCTAAAAATGGACTAACTCCAAATTTATAATCATAGATAAAATTACAATAAGTAACTCAAACCACACACACAAGAGACCATATTTTTAGAGTGGTTTGGCTGTAAAATAGCTTATGTCCAATCTTGGTTTTTATTTATTAGGGTTTATAATAGCTCAGTATGGTGTGCATATGAGTGATTCTAGTCATCCCTTTAGCTAAGGGAGTAGTTTGTATCGATAGGGGTGTAAAACCCTAGATATGGAGCGCTTTATATTGACAGGCGTTTATATCTGTGTACAATAAATGAAACCCTTGGAATTCAGACCTGGTTAGTATCCCACTCACGTAACTATTGGTATTCATGTAGGTTGGACTTCTAGACTTGGCCGCCCCGTTAGTCGACCAAGTATCTCTGAAGCCGATCAAGGTGACTGGTAAACCACATAGGAGGACAGGTGTCTATTCACAATTGGTCCCCGTAGGAGAGTAATTTTTACATATAAATAGAACAAAAGACACCAATGCTCCATGCTTGATTCTTGATTGAAAGTATGGAGTATATAGCCCAGGAAGTTGCTCGGCGTACTATTTTAAGTGTTTGATCGGCAGCCGACCTCCCATGCTTGTAAATTTTTCACCTGTGGCACTATTCAATGATGGCAGTTTTGTAAATAATTCAAAATCTTTTGAATCGCCAAAGGACATATTCATCTTTTGATGCTTTGGGAAGCTTGCATTTGGCGGTAGATATACGGTTCGTTCAGTTAATCATTTCATTCCTATTTATCGAGGCAACCTATAAATAGGTGCGAAATTTCCCTCTTTTTTCTTACCTCAAACCTTCTGAACTTTTATCACTTTCTTTGCCTTCAAGATTTTTTCTGTGCGATCATTTATTGCTATTTTCTTTTCAATTTTTTCCATCGTCGTTGATCCCCTATAAGCCTTGTTTTCCTTTTTCTCTGTTTTATCATCTTTTTCTCTATTTTCACTATGGTTCACATCATAGAAGAGAGCTCGTTAGATGAGTTTAGAGACAAGAGGAAAATCCCAGGTTGGGTAGATTTAGAGATACCCAGGGGTTTTGTAGATGTTTATTCCCTCCCGGAGGGTCATTGGATCCAAAATTTATTTATAGCTGAGTGTGGAAACACCTTTCCATTAAACCCTCCTTTCTCGATGTAGTTCCTGCCAGAGTAGCACCCAACACTTGGAGGGTTATGAATGGGGTACATAGGTTGAATGAACTTTATGGGACACATATTGGGGTTTTGGAGTTAATGTTCTATTATAAGTGGGGTACAGTAGGAAAGAACACATACTATTTGAAAACTAGGCAAGCAAATAGGGTCTTAGTGGTGAACTTACCATATTCCAATAAAGATTATTAGGAGTATGGTGTAGTTGTCAAGAACTGGAAACATGCTCCCCTCTCTCCTGGAGTTGCTTATATCGGTCCTCGATGTCCTCAATCAGGACGTGACATAGGTTATAACCTTTTTAATTGTTTTTCCCTTTTGTTATGCATTTCTGATGTTTGCCAACTAACTTTGTTATTTATTTTTTATGCAAAGGAAAGTAAGAAAAGGTGCCCTAAGGAAGGGGAAATCAACATCAACGATCTTAAATTACTCTGGGGATTAAATTAGGAGATTGGAGAAGAACATTACCGATCAACTTCATTGTCATTGGAGTATAAGAGTTTCATCACATCCTTTATTTACCGACCAACACTCGTGCTTCCCCAAATTACAATCAACTTAGAGGAAGACCCTATGCCTACTTCTTCAACCATTGAATTTGTTGATGCTAAATTCATTAAGGGAGGAAATTCTACCTCATTTGAGTCTTTTGACATTTATGAGACACCCTTCCTCCTTCCACAGATACGATGAAGAGGGAGATGCCCAACTTAATGGGTGGACCCTTATCTCTTATCCCCAAGAAAGCTGCTGATGCAGGTAAGAAGCCAGTTGAAAAGAAGTTTTAGGCAAGTGATAAGAAGCCTATTGGTGTTGATGAGACTCAAACAGTTGAGCCTTAAATGAAGAGATTGAGGAGTGGTTTGCCTGATCCCCAAAATTAGGTTCAGAAAACCTCAATCAAGCAGTAAGCTTTGGCTGCTAAGAAGACCGCCGACCAGTAAGAGCTGGTAAGGAAAATTCAGGCTGACCTAGACATTGGGTGAGCCTTAGTTGCTGTTAACATTGGACTAGCTAAGGGTTTGATCAAGTCTGGAACCCTTCCTACTGATCGAACTGCATCAACCCCCATGCCTAGATCTAACCTTACTGAGAGGGCTTGCCATAACTTGTTATTGGTAATTTTCTCACTCTTTTGATTCTTTTCTCCATCTTAATGAAGTCTTTATGATATCTAATATTTTTTCTTCATACAATTTTTTGTTGATGTTAACCATGTAATGGAGAAGGACGATCAACTGAGGTCCTATCCTAGTGAAGTTGAAAAGGCCTTTGAAGGTCTAAAATAATCTTTGAAGGCTTCTCGGTAAGCTTTGGAGACAAAGCAAAAATCCCGGGAAGAGGATTTTAAGAAGGTCAATGATCGGGCCGTTGAGGCTGAAGGACAAATAAATGATACCAAGGAAAGAGCTAAAGCTGCTGAGAAGAAGCTGAATGATTCGGAAGGCAGGGCCAAGGCTATCGAGGATAAGCTCTCTAATAACACAACTCGAGCACAAATTGTTGAGGACAAGGTAACTTCCTTGAAGGTCAAAAGCAAAGTTATCTTTGATAAAGGTTGAGAGAAGGCCATTTTTGCCGCATCTACTTAGATTGGATATGCCAAAATGTTATCCTTCAAGGAAGGTTGTACTGAGGCCCTGAAGGTGGTCGACACAAAAGAAAATTTTGAATTTTTCCAAAGGCATGACCCGGTACTCCTCATAATCTGGATGTGGAGTTTGATGACGAGGAAGGGCAGGGAGAATTTTCTGTGATAACTCTTGAGTCTTCACTGGTGCCCAATGCTAGTTTCTACCTACCTACTTCCAGCCAGAACCAGGCTAAGGACAGGGAGAAGGTCTAGCTCCTTTTCAACAAGTTCACTTTTTGTCTTTTCTTTCTTGATGATGTGTTAACTCTTGTACCTTAACGATTAATCAATAAAAGAATAACTTTTCTTATCTCAAATCTTTATGCCTTTGAATGGTATATACTTATCGATAGTTTGTTATTTCTTGTGTTGTCTGTTCCTATGGATTCGCCTTATAAACTCATATAATTATAACATTACAATCTGATGCTAGGAAAAGGGCTATAATTTTTACTAAATCTTACCTGCTCAAGTGGATTAGAAACCTTTTAGAAGATGGTATACATCTTCATTCCCTATTGGACAAAGCTATTGCTAATAACACTGCATATTATAAAATGATGGAGCAACTGCAAAAAGATCATAAACTGTCCCTGACTTGACGTCACTCTGACTATGAGGCCAAGTATAAAGTATTACGTGAAGGTTGGGGTTTTGACAAGAAGTTGGATGACATTACTTATGCTTTAAAAAAGAAGGATCTGTCTTTAAAATAAGATTTGGAGGGTGCTCGATCAATTAATGTAATGTTAGAGAAGGAAAATAATGCCCTGAGGGATGAACTTGATAACCTGAAGAGATCAACTACTTTATGCCAAGATGAAGGTGCTTCCTTTTTAGAGACTGAAAATGCAAACCTGTTGGAAGAGCTGAAAGCATTGAAGAAGAAGACCAAATTTGGGTAAACTTCCAGATAAAGTATAGTTGTTCGGCCAACTATTGAGGAAGAAAGGACTAAGAAAACTATTTCCAACCAAGAAGCCCTTTAAAAGCCAAAGATATTACAATTGCCGACCAAGCTGCCCAATTGAAATCCAAAGATATTGTCTTTAAGAAACTTTAAAATTAAGTGGATAAGCTAGCATTCCACTTTCACAAATAACCTAAGGAAGTTTAGATGGAGGGTTACAATGAGGCCTTAACCCATATGGATGATCATCTTGCTCAAAGCATTTATCAAGCCTATAAATGAGGATGGTCTAACTTGCTAATTTTGTTGAAGTATGATCAAAACAGTGTCTTGTGGCACTGGAATGACCTAGGTCTCTTGTATTGTGACAAGCCTCCTTTCAAATTGGACACAAAATGGATTCCTCCTAATGCCATTCACTAATGACTAATAAGTAAGTAGTTAGGGTATTATGGCCTCCATGATGAGTGTGAGATGGTTTGTCCTCCTCATCTGCTTGATAGGCCGAGCAGCAGGAATAAGCAGATGCTAAGAGATTTCAACACAATAAATTCTCTGTATACCCTAAATGATCCTCCTGCTGGAATGGATAAGGAACAAGAAAAATGGCCAGTAGAATAGATTTTTACTTCTTGTATTGTATTTTGATCAATTATTGCTATTGTAACACATTTTGATCAATAAATGAAGTTATTTTTTTTTATTGTTTTCTCATTATTCAAGCTTATGGTCAATGTTAATATTTTTTCCGACTAGGTAACCTGTATAATGATAGTTGATCAGCTTAAAGACTAAATAACCTCCTGAAATGTTTAGTATTTGTTTCATGTTTGAATCATGTATACCACCTTAGATTCGACTAATTCACTCAAATAAAACTATAAATAGCTTTATTATACTAAGTTGTAGCATTAGTTATCAGTAGCGATCAAGTGTATTAAGAATGTCTAATTATTCCAGTATGCAAACCTGGTTGGGTAAAACCTCTAATTAAGAAATTTTAGAGACTTGTTTTTCATGACTTGTCGAGGGCAAATCATACATAGAGTTTAAATTTTCTAAACTCGGCCAAGTTTAGAAAAGTTTGAACCATGCTCTTTGGTGAGGAACTTTTTGAAAACTTTTCCAAAGTTGGAAAAGTTTGGAAGGAGTTTGAATTAATTTTCTCATTAATTCTGGTTAGGTTCAGCCACCATACTCCGAAAAACAAAACACAAAAAAGAAGTATAATGGAGAAAACCCTAAAATTTCATTAACTTGCATAACCAATTACATGAAGGACAAAAATTTTTGAAAATTGAATTACTGATAATATTTGTACAGATGGTCTGCGTTCCCAGGATTCTTCAATTCTTCCCATTACAGAGTTTTTAATTGATAAGTTCCTGGTTGGATAACCGTCGAGATATGGTATGGACCATGCCAATTAGGCTCCAACTTTTTGCTCTTTTGGATTATTTTCTTGAGTACCAGATCTCACTGCTTCAGGTTGGTTGTCTTGAGCCTTCGATTATAATACCTTGCAGTCCTCTATTGGTATGCAACCATCCGAATAGCAACATCTTATCAGACTTCTTCTATCATGTCCAGATCCAGTCGTCTTATGAGGTCGCTCTTGGGCGACTCAAAGTTTAATACACTGTGAGGTAAACCTATTTTCACTGGTACTACTACTTCAATACTAAAAGCTAGCGTGTGTGGGGTTTCCCCTGTTGTTGTCCTGGGAGTAGTCCTATATGCCCAAATGATGTTATGGAGTTCATTAATCCAGTTGCCTTTTGCCTCATTCAACCTTTTCTTCAATCTATCTTACAAGGATTTATTGGTAATCTCTGTCTGGCCATTGCATTGTGGATGCCTAGGTGCTGAATGAAGTTTTCTAAATGCCTGATCGAACACAGTACTCTTCAAATTCTTCATTATTAAATTCAGTTCCATGGTCAGTGATGAAGGCATAAGGCATGCCATACCTATAAATGATTTTCTTCCATATAAAATGGAAAACCGTTTGATAAGTCATATCAAACAGGGGCTCAACCTCTACCTATTTAGTGAAATAATCACAGCTACAACTAGGTTCTTGAATCTTTCTTTGGTATTCAACAGTGGTTCGACCAGGTCAATTCTCCATATAACGAAGGGCTATGGAGAAGTAATGGGTATTAGACTTGCTCCTGGTCTTCTGTGGATGGTAGCAAAGTTCTGGCATTTATCATACTTCTTAGTGAAAGCAACACAATCTACTTTCATAAACGCCCAGTAGTAACCTTATATTGTTATCCGTTGTCTTAGAGATCTCCCGGCTATATGAGCTTCACATGAGCTTTCATGCACCTCTTTGATCAAATCCTATACTTCATTTGGATGAACACAACAAAGTATGAAAATAGTATATCCTCACCGATACAGAATGCCTTTTTCCAACATATAATTAACTACATTATACCTCATCTTTTTAGCTTCTTTCTGGTTGGAAGGTAGTGTTCCTCTTTTAATATATTCCTTGATTGGGTCCATTCATGAAGGACCTAATTCCCCAAATATGACAATGACTTTCATCCCATCAATGCTTCTATGGGTAAGAATCTCCGTTGGGATTGTTAGACTGAGTTTTGTTTGAGTTGCTGAAGCCAGCCGAGTAAGAGCATATGCTCGAGCATTCTCTAATCTGGGAATCCTCACCATCTTGACTGAAGTGAATAAATAAACAACCTCCATAGCTTTTTTATGATATCTCATCATAGTTTCCCCCTTGATGCCAAAAATTTATTGCATTTGATTAACAATTAGTTGAGAATCACTATATATTAATACCTGGTCGGCGCTCAAGGATGAGGCCAGTTCTAGTCCTGTAATCAATCCTTTATACTCTACCTCATTGTTGGAAGCCTTGAATTGGAATCGCAGAGAATATTCCACATCAAAATATCCGAAGTGTTGATGATGAGGCATGCTCCACTTTCAGTAGCACATAAGGATCCATCTACAAATAACTACCAAATTGGAATGTCATTAGTGAACTCTTCTTCTGCCAGCACTCTATGCTTGAACATCTTATTGCTCTGTTGAATTATTTTTTGATTAGCCGATGAATATGGTTGATCAACCACAATCTCTATTTGCTTTTAATCTAAGCTCTCTTCTAAAGAAGTCTGCTCGGCAAGTAAACTTGGATTATGTTGCTTTTTTGCATATGTGAATTCAACAATAAATCTGTCACTACTCGGTCTTTTACTGTGACTCTGGGTTCATAAACAATTTCATACTCTGTTTAATTCAACTTCCCAAGACATCAATATCCCGAATTTCTCAGGTTTATGCAGTGCTTGCGGCAAGGGGTGGGCGCGGTTCAGTCCGGTTCGGTTCGATTTTTGGCAATTTTAGGTGCCAGACCAAATCATTCGGTCCTATATTTGAGAAGACCAAATTTGGATCAATTTAATCGGTTTAGCCTATTTATTCGGTCAAGGCTATTTTCGATCCGGTTCGGTTAATTATCGGACCACATTTACATTTATTTTTCCAGTTATATCAGAAAATATATCATCAAAATATAACAGTTATAAAATCACAAAAAATCAGTTCCGTGTATTTTTCCAGTTCCTAAACAGCACACACAACAAATCTGTTTAGTGTATTTTTCCAAATTTTTTTCACAGTTCTTAAATAGCACAACAAATTTGTTCAGCCTTTTTTACAGTTCCTAAACCATTTATAGTTTTTTTTACAGTTCCTAAATAAATAGTTTCAGTATAATAAAAAAATCAAGAAAAAAACATATACAACATAAATCTCAACAGCACAATGGTTTGAAAAGCCTAGAGCTCAGCTATTTGTTTTACTATGGTGAAACAATAGTTTGAACCGTTTCAAAATCACAACAAATCTCAACAGCACAATAGTTTCACAACAAATCTTAACAACAAAAATCGCAACAAAACTCTTTGGTATATACGGTACAATCACAATAGTTTCACAAAAACTCCATAGTATAATCACAATAGTTTGAAAACTCAACAACACAACAAATCTAAACAGTTGGCCATTTTAAAATCACAATAAAAATAAAGAAAAAAACATATACCGTTAGTGTTGGATCTTTAGTTGTCGGATCTGTAGAGTTGAGGTGCGCCACTAACGAATTTTTAGTCACCATTTTCGGTGTGGGTGTGCGTTGTATCGGGACCGTGGGCGTCGCTGCCTTTGGGTTGGTTATATGTAAATGGGAGAGAGGAAATGATAGATATTAGATAGCGAGACTCGTGAGAGAGAAAGTGAGAGAAGAAGTGTGGGACTGACTGAGAGATGTGCGCGGCGCTTGTGTTCTTTTGTTGTGTTTTTTTAGGATTTAGTTATTAATCAAACATTTATGATATATTTATATGAAATAAATATATTTTATATTATATTAAAGTAAATGATCCGGTCCGATCTTAAGATCGAATTTAAAAGAAATAATTTAGATCGGACCGAAAATATTCGGGCCTCTTAATTTAGGACCGAATTAGGACCGATTTATAAAAAAGCCTATAAAAGTGGATCCAGTCTGGTTCGATCCAACCGGGTCGGTCTTTTAAAATGGTGTGAGTTTAAAAATATGGCATCATTCTCCTGGAAGATTCCATGAGAGATAATGCTAACTTATACACTGTGGATATCTAATTTCATCTCCTCAGAATGCCTTGCTAGTATAGTAAACTGGACTTTAAACTCCTCCATCTAGTCGGATCAAAGCCTAGGTGATAGGTGATTCTGAAACAACCAAGTGTAAATATAGTTTTTCTCCCTAAACTGGTAGGGAAATGAGTAGGGGTGAGACCAAATACTTCTTCAACTCCAGGAAAGATTTTTCACATTCATCATTCCACTTAAAGGTATTTCTAAGAACCTTAAAGAATGAATACATTTATCAGTTATTTTGGAGACAAAGCAGTTTAATGCAACTACTTTTCCTGTCAGTTTTTGAACTTCTTTCTTGTTGGTCGGGGACTACATTTCAAGCAAGGCTTTAATCTTATCAGGGTTTTCTTATATTCCCCTTTGATTGATAATGTACTCGAGGAACATTCCTTCCTGTACTCCGAAGATGCATTTGGTTGGGTTGAGATTCATCTGGTGCTTTTCTAGTTGATTGAAGGTCTGAGTCAAGTCTGTAATGTGGTCGGAAGCATGTTTACTCTTCTTGAGCATATCATCTATGTATACTTCCATATTTTTGCCAATCTGGTCTTCAAAAACCTTATTCACCAGTCTCTTGTTAGTAGCTCCAGCATTCTTCAACCCAAAGGGCATGACATTGTAACAATAAGTTCCTCAGTTGGTAATAAAGGAAGTGTTTTCCTTATCTTCAGGTTTCATCTTAATCTGATTATAACCTGAATAAGCATCCATAAAACTAAGTAACTCATGGCCTACTGTAGCATCAACCAATTAATCAATCCTTGGTAAAGGAAAATTATCTTTTGGACATGCTTTATTGAAATCTGTGAAATCTACTCACATGCAACATTTGTTATTTTTCTTTTTTACCATTACCACATTAGCCAACTAGCTAGGGTAGTTAACCTCTGTAATTTTTTTACCTCCTCCTGGATCTCCATATTCTTCTGAGGGCTAAATACTCTTCACTTTTTCTCAATCGGCTTAGCATCTGGACATACATTAAGCTCATGGAAGAGGAAGTTTCGAATAATCCCTGGAATATCTTCATGACTCCACGCGAACACATTTTTCATCTCTTTGAGGAATGTAATCAATTCCTATTTAAGAGAGGGAGATAACTTAGAACTGATCTAGGTGGTTCTTTATAGTTTTTCATCGTCCAGTATAACAACTTCAGTTTCTTCCATATCTTGCCCTTTTACCATCTCCTCTTCTTATCGACGATGAAGAGTGTCAATGTGGAAAGTGGTTGTATCTTTCATTTGAATCTCCCGTTGGTCGGCTGAAGTATAATAAATTCCCCAGCTTTTTTCTAATTTCCATTTACTACGCCGACCTCATAATTTGTTGGAAATTTCATGCAGTGGTGCGTTGTATATGACATAGCTTCTAAGTGCTTTATCCCCACTCTCTATAGGATGATATTATAAGATGACGAGACATTTTTTTCTAACACAAAGAAATGAATTTTTTATTTCCTGCTTTCCGGCCAAGACTTCTAGTTTTATGGTTCCCAATGGATATACGTTCTCCTCTGTAAATCCATTGAGAGGTCTATGTTATGGTTCCAGCTTACTGCTCTTTAAACTTAGGCTTTTGAAACAATTATAAAACATTACATAGGCTGAACTCCCATTATCAACTAAGATCCTTACGACTCTGCCATGATAAGATCTGCATGTGATATTTAACGGATCGTCAACAGAACCCCACTTAGATCATTTTTGGAGAATCTAATCATTACCATGTCTCTGTTGACTTTCCTTGGCGAGATTCAGCCATATCAATCTGTCTGAAAGGTGGGCAGGCCTTAACTTCATTTAAGTAAGCTTTCCTTTCGACAATTATGTCTCCTCCTCCAATATTTCCTCCTATGATGAAGTGGCATCCAACGGATATTATGCTGACCTCCACTTATGGATCATAAGGTTTCTTCTACAAGTCTAGATCTTCTTCAAAATCATTATTTTGGGCCCTTTTATTGTCTTCCCTTATTCGGGATAGGGATTCAGACCTCCTTCGATCATCACGGTTACCATTTTGATCAATAAACTTTCTCAATTTTCCCCCTTGAATAAGATTTTCAATCTCATTCTTTAGTGCAATACAGATGTTGGTGTTGTTCCCATGATCCCTGTGGAAATCATAGTACTTGGACTTATCCCTTTTGTTGGGGGGTGTCTTTAATTTTCTAAGAAAATTTAATTCTCTATTACCTTTGATTTCCTCCAGGATATGGTGAACACCCTTGTTAAACAGTGTGTATTCATCATACTTTTTGATCCAGTCCAGTTTTTTGTCCTTATGATCCTTCTTGAAAGAATACGAATTATTTTTCTGACCTTCACCCTTGGTCTTAGGAACTTCCTTGGCTGCCATAGCTTCCTTGACATTCATTACTTTTCCATCTTTAGCCATTAACTTTGTCATGGTTTTTGGTGGACTCTTCGCTAAAGCATAGTAGAGATCTTTAGCGAGCAACCCACTCATAAGTACTGCAATGGTTATTTTCTTTTAATAATCCATCACATTTATCTTTTCATTGTTAAAACGTGTAATATATTCATTAGTGATTTCTCTCGGCTTTTGTCACACAGTCAAGAGAGAAGTGACACTCTTGATCGACTTAGCCCCAAAGCAAAAGTTATCTATGAAAAATTCAACTACTGATAAAAACTAGAGATTTTACCTCTTGGGAGATTATTAAACCAAATTTGGGCTGGTCTTGTAATGGAACTGGAGAAAGCTCTACATCTCATTTCGTCGGGCACTGAGTAGATGTCGGCAGCATCTTAATATTGCTCTATATATAGAACTAGATCATTTTTCCATTCATACTTGGGAGTGACCACTGGTGGCTTGAACTTGGAAGGTGTGGGGTATTACATAATCGCCTGGATGAAAGGTGATCCTTTGATGAAACTCCTTTGCAATGGTTTCTTGGTCTTGGCCTTTTCATTTAGCCGACATTCCAATCATTTCATAGATCCCTTCCAGGATTGTTCTTCTGGCTTAGACTCGGTCGAGGTAGATTTAGCGACTTTACTGTATCTATGTGTTGAACTCTCCTGCTTAGAGGTCTTCTCGTCACGTGCACAACCCTTCATACTGGTTCTAGATCTTGTGGACTCTTCTCTGTATTCATGATGACGCTCATGCTCCCTCTAATGTTCTCTAGTTACTCAACGGCCTGAATGATCAAAAGAAAACTCCCTGCTTAGCCTCTCCAAGACACTTGGTCTTTCTTTTGAGAAAAATCTACCATCATAGTAATTCGCTGACCAGAATGGAGAAGTTACCACCGAACGATATAACCTATCACGAGAAGAACGAGAATGATAACTCCTTTCATTTCTAGCGGGTGGTGGTGGCATATCCCTTCTGAAACTTGAGGAATTAGCTTTCATAGTGCGAGCCAATTGCTTAAAAGACTCTTGCATGGCTTATTTCCCTTTAGCAAGATTGAGAAGAATTCCCAATAGGTCTGCTTCACTAGGAGGAGCAGATGGAATGACAGTATTGCCTTCATTTCGAGCGCTATTTTCAGGACCAGTCATTTCTTTAGAGGTAAAAAATGAAACAAATGGTAGAGAACAATGATAGATAAATGTTCCCATAGACGGTGCTAATATGTTGATGTCTAAAAATGGACTAACTCCAAATTTATAATCACAAATATAAGTATAGTAAGACTCCTGGCCCACTTAAGTTCAACACCACACACATTCCCTTCATTATAGCCAGTTCGCTCAATTTCTTTAGTACTGCACATACTCATGAGGTTCTACGCATGAAACGTCACTATAGCCAATTTGCCCGATTTCGTTAGCCCTGCACATACTCGTGACGCTAACACACACACGTCGCTATATCCAGTCAACCCATTTATCGTTAGTTCTGCACATACTTGCGACATAAGCTCATTTTAATACCCGTTTAGTATCTTAGGCATTATTTATCAATTTTCTCAAATTTCACATTATTTTTTATTAGCCCCACCCTTTACTCGAGCATAAAATCCCCAAACCACACCTAGTCCCATACCTAGAGGTCTCCAGAAATACAAGTGTATCCTAGCCTATAATTTAAGAAGAATACCTACCAATATCTACTACCTAGTCTTGCACCTAGGCTAACGAACCAACGGAATGATGTACAATTCAGACCCACCCCGGAAATACCCATCTGTAAAATCTACACTCACTAGTCATATACCTAGAAAACCTTAACAACAACAAAGGCCTACCTACTAGTCCCATACCTAGAAAGCAACCTAAACTAAGGTGAAATCATAACTACGCCAATAATCCCGTCGTCCCCTCAATATTGAATATTAACGCAACTAACGATCATGTAAGGCATATTTTTATCCTATCACAACGATTCATTAATTCCATCACAAAATTTCTATTTATCCAAATTATGTCTGTTTAATTATAATATTAATTAAACAAATTCATTTTTTTAATAACATATACAATTTCCATCAACATGCATATTTCGGGGGCATACAACAATAATTTCTATCTTACAAGCAACACATAAATAACATGCTTTTACGAGTTAAATTCCATTTATAAGGTTTAACTGATTTATTTTAACATGCGAACGTCCTTATATTCTAACAAGAGCCTAACCTCTAACCTAAACATGAAACGGTTTTGAGTCATAATTTGAATTAGAGATTTGAATAAAAATAGTCCCAAATTAAATTTCACTTTCCCTAGTTAGTATCTATAATTTATTTTAGGAAAATAATAATTATTAGTGTTTACGCAACATTTAAAATGTACAATACTAAAGGGGAAAAATAGAAGTATTCATGCTTGTAAAAGAGTCATTTGAAAAAATATGATTGGATGGTTGTTTTCCTCTCGAGAAGACAACAAAAACACGTTCTTGAACAATTTTGACAAGTATTGATTTAGTTCTTCAAATCTTGAGTTGAAATTCGTGTTAAATGGGTTTAGGTTTTGAAGAAAAGAGAAGATTAAATTTATACGAGGCTACTAGTTTTGGAGGAGGCTAAAATGTGTTTTAAAAACCCTAAACCCGAGCTTATTTATAACAGAAAAGTGTTTGAGTCCTAAATAAACTCTAAAACAGAAGATGTTTATTTTTTGCCCACGGACAAAGTGAACCGGTTCGCTGAACATCCGAACCGGTTCAAATTTCTGTACAAATCCGAAATTCCCTTATTTTTATAAAATGTAAAACTCTTTGATTTAGAAATTGATTTCAATTCCGATAAAAATTCCTTTTTATACAAATCAAAGTCAATATTTTTAAGTAGGAAAATAATCAATTTCCAAAAATTTATTTCACTTAAATTTTAATTTATAAAAGATCTTAGTATTTAAAAAATCACGGGTGTTACATACTCCCCCACTAGTACAGGAATTTGGTCCTCGAAATTTGGTGAATCATAAATGGGCAAAACAAAATAAGTCTTACATATGCCTACTAGGATTTAATTCCTCCATTAGCGAAAACAAATAAGGGAAAAGGAGTTGTTGAGGAACTCCCGATGCCAGAGATGACAGTTGAAGGAAGTAGGATCCTTGACCAACTCAAAAAAACTCAGGCCAATATCACCTTATAAGGGCTTTTTATATCCCCCCAGTTACACAGGAATGACCTGATAAAATTTCTCACGGTACCCATAATTTATCCCACTACTACTCTTGAATAAGCCGTGCATATGGTAGGATCCCTGACTGCTACCAGACTCTTCTCCTTATTCTAAGAAGAAGTTAAAAAGATATTCCCTGATCACAATTATGCCCTCAACATCTCCGTTGAAGTCATGGAGAAGAAGGTTCCATTAGAACTTGTAGGTAACGAGTATGCCCCCAATATCTGCCACCTTAGAACCCTTAATTGCCTGGAATAAAAGTCAGTGACCTCACTTCAACATTTGCCACTGTGCGTGCCTATGACAATACTCGTCAAGAAGTTATAAGCTCTATAAAGATTACACTATTGGCTTGCCATATTCACCCTCAAACACAATTCAAATTCATCGATGTACGTGATTGCTTCAACCCGCTCCTTGGTCGCTCATGGCTCCACATCATACAAGGGGTATCTTCTTCTCTCCACCAGAAATTGAAGTTTTTTTCTAACGATCAAGTCATCACCATTCTTGAGGATGATGACAATTCAGATGGTACTAGCAACAGCAACCCAATACTAGAGATTCAACACGGGGCTAATGACATGTTTCTCTAATGTTTTAAGATAGATCCACTTCCCCTCCCAACTGGGGATAATTTCAAAGATTAAGTGTGTCCATAGCACAATCCTCAGAAGAATGTCAATGTAATTCAGTTGTTCAAGAGCATGCATTCCATGCCTGAAATGGGGCTAAGTTAATGCCAATAAGGAATTCTCGAGCCAATAATCCTGAAGGAAGCCTTTCCCCTTATGACCTAAGCTACCATCCATCACCAGATGAACTTAAATCACTCCACCGGCCATACCAGAAGATAAGCTTAGAAAGAAAAATGACAATCTCAGGAAACTCCCTGAACGGGAGGTTTGTTAAAGAAGGTGAGGACTTCCCCTTTTTGCAAATTCCCCCAACCATGGTATGACCCCATGGAGAAAAAGATAAAATTAGATTTAACGATCTCCTTTGAATTTGAAGTCCTTGGGATGAAGATCAGAAGCATGAGGTGGAGCCTCCAATAGTTATAGTCGTGAAAAATATCGATAATTACAAGGACAGTAACACTGATGAATCCTTTGAGCTGTATACACTGGGGCTGGATCACTGCATGATCCACCTGAAAGTCGAATCATCTAAATCGTCTGAGAAGATCACCACTACTGATGCACCACTCCTCAACTGGCATGCCATTCTTATCTAGCCTGCATAAGTCAACCCGAACCATATTGTTCCTTACCTTAAAGAAACATCTAAATTTACTGCTTTTTCTTCCATTTTTGATGTAATTGTGAATAGGGCCTCCTTTGATGAGGTCCTCACTACTGTATTCCCTAAAAATATTTACAATAAAATAAATGATGATCTAGAGTATCTTGTTGTACCTTACATTAATTGCCTCGATTCTAATTAAACTATTGATGAAGATGATTTAATAAACGAACAATTCTTAACTGATATCAATAAGGAAAAAATTAAACAACACAACCGTGTTCGAACTAGTGATGACGAGACTATTGTTATCAATCTCGATTTTAGTGGACATCTACGTGAGATTAGGATAGGGTCCACTCTCGATGAGCATGAGCAATTACAGTTTGAAAAGATTCTGAAAGAGTTTGTGGACATCTTCGCATAGTCCTATAATGACATGCCTGGCATTGACCTGGAAATTGAACATCATGAGATTCATACCTTCCCAGAGAGAAAACCTGTCGATTAGAAATTGAGAAAACTCTGGACATAGTGGTACCTCAAATTCAAAGGCGAAGTGGTGAAATAGTTAGACCTAGGCTTCATTCATGTGGTCGCATATCCAACATGGCTTGCAAATATCGCCCCTGTGCCAAAATCGAGAGGAAAAGTCTGCATGTGCATCGACTATCAAGATTTGAATAAAGTATCATCAAATAATGGTTATCCTCTGCCTAACATAGACATGATCATAATTAACACTACAAGTCATGCCTTCAAGACATTTATTGATGATTTCACAGGTATAATCAGATTAAGATGCATCCTGACCATCAGGAAAAGACCGCCTTCACCCCCCCGTGGGGAAACTTTTGCTACAAAGTAATGTTGTTCGGTCTCAAGAATGCCAGGGCTACCTACTAAAGGGACACTACAACCATTTTTCACAATCGAATCCATAAGGAAGTTGAAGTCTATGTCGACCACATGATCATCAAATCCAAGACTCATGAAGGTCTTATTCTTATCGTGAGAAAATTCTTAGAACATCTAAGATAATACCGAATGCTACTCAACTCATAGAAATGCATATTCAGTATCACAAGAGGAAAACTCCTCAGATTCATGGTCAACGAAAGGTATTGAGGCAGACCCTATGAAACTAAAATCAATACTCGAGATACCACCACCTTGGATGAAAAAAAACGTGTGGACTCCTGTGTAAGATCTAATACATTAGTCGGTTCATCAGCCAACTGACCTCTATTTACGAGCCCATTTTCAAGCTTCTATTAAAGGATTCAACTAAAGTTTGGAATGAGGCATGTCAGGAAGTATTCGATCAGATCAAATAATACCTCAACTGACCTTCGGTACTCATACCTATTCAGTAAGGTATCCCCCTCCTCCTATACTTAACTGTCATCAACACCGCAACAAGGGCTATGCTAGCCTAGTACTTTGAACAATCTCTTAAAGAGTAAAAAATTAGCTGGGTATGAGGTAAACTACACTGCATTAAAAAAAGGCATGTGTCGCCTTAGTCTGGATCACACAAAAGCTCTGACATTATATGCTTACATTCCCTATCAAACTGGTATCCCAAATGGATACAATAAAATTCCTCTTAGAGAAATCCACCCTGTCTAGCCACATGGTCCTTTCGCTGATGCAACTAGTTGAATTTGACATCACATATGTCACGCAAAAGGCTAAAAAAGGGAGAATCGTTTCTGATTACCTTACCGACAATCCTATAGAAGTAAATGAGGTTTGGATTTCTGAATTTCCTAAATGAAGACATCCTTTGCACCTCTCACGAGGACCTTGGATGGAAGATTTCTTCGACGGAGCCGGTAATAAGAAAGGGTATGATATTGGGACACTTCTGATCGCCCCAATGATTCTCCCACTCCTACTGCCATAAAATTAAAATTCCCTTACACAAATAACTTGACATAATACGAATCATGTACTGTAGGGCTCAAGATCGCATTTAAGAGAGGAATCAAATGCATCGATGTCTATGGAAACTCAAACCTCATCTTGGGGTAGATCCTCAAGAAATGGAAAGTCAAATATGAGAAGCTCGTACCCTTCCACGCTCACATACAAGTGCTTGCCACCCAATTCAAAGATGTCACCTTTCACTATCTCCATTGCTCGAGGAACAACCTAACTGATGCACTGGCGACCTTGGGCTTTATGGTCGAATGTCTGAAGGGATAATAATGGCCCCCTTTCTAGTCCAAAAACAGGATACACCCACTCACTTCTACCACATTAAGATCGTTATAGAAGAAGATCTGGACATGGAAGGACTAGGGTATTATGACATTTGGCGACTCCTCAAACATAGTAGGTGTTGATACCAAAAATAATTCTGCTATGTGGACCAATCGGATACTGACATGTGCTATATATTGAAAGGTTACTCTTAGTCAGCAAGGATGAAATATCGACCTACCGAGGGATGATGACCAACACCAGGAAGGCTGACCAACAATGACGGTAAAACACCAACAATTTTATACATAAATTATGGTACAAATGTAAATGTCTACGTTATAAAGACATTCCATCCTTTGATATTCAAACACTGGTACATCCCCTGGGGGATATAAGTACATTATAAACCCTACATCCAAGGGGGAAGAGATAAGAGGCAACTGAACAAGCCCAAAGCAATACACAACAGTGGACGTTGGCTTTTACTTTAATTCGAACCACTTTAAAAATCTTTTATCTCTTTTACTTATATTTATCTGTGATCAATTAATTAGCTTAGTTTGCATCAATAGATTGGCGTCGTTTGTGGGAATCGTATTTTTATTCGATATCACTCATTCAAACATCTAATTGGCTAATATTCCTGAATCAAGTCTCAGGAATGAGGACATTCCGCCTGTCCCTTTTGGCTCCTCCATCTACAAATGATTTAACTAGAATTCTGGCTAGTCTTACAAGAGGCCAAGAGGCTATGAAGGATACTATCAGGTAACTTGGACAAACTCTTCAAACCGGGGTCCCTTCTCTATCTGCCCAAGGAAATATTCCACCCCTCACCAAGAGGTGGTTGGCGCAGCCAATCAATGACGACAAGGGATATCACACACCATCCAAGGTCAAATTCATTTCTCAGGACATCAAAATCTTTCCACACACAATATTATTCTCCAAAGAGGCCAAGTGCCTTAGAGAGATTAAGTCGTGATTCTCCCTTCGATCATTTGGGACCCAGGGGGAACAAAAATGTTCCTAGGTTAATGTGAGGTAACACCCGAAGATTAGGACTTGAGCATTTTGACCTTTCAAACCTATGACATGTTTTATTAAAAATGTAGCGGACAAGATATCATGTTCACATCATCGTGACGAGTTTCGTGCCCAGTTTTCATCTTCATGTTCTAAGGATATCTTGGGTATGAATGCATTAATATTTTGATCCTTGAATTTTTATTTGGATGTTTATTTTCTAAAAAAAAATTAAACTGATTTTAGAATATTTTTTGGAAAACTTTAAAGTATTTCTAACGACATCAAGTATGTCGTTCAAATGAGCTTCCATATCTCATTAGGACAGGTTCCAACAAACTTTAAAAGAGACATTTTTAGGTTGCTCAAGTTCCTCGTTGTAAGTTTTGTTAGAAGTTAGTTCAAACGATATCAGGTACTTCGTTTGAACGAGATTCAATTTTATTCGAACGAGCTGACTTTTTCAATGCAAAAACCAATTTTCGATCTTATCTCATTTTTAAAAAATCTCCAATATATAGGAGTGCGAAGCAACAGTTTTATTAGAGACTTTCTCATTGCTTTTGAGTTCCCAAACTCTTCCAAAAAGTTCACCGTATTACCCAAACACTAGTTTACACCCAAACTGTTTAAAGATCCAAGTTTCAACATATTATGCTTTGAGTTATAAGTTTATGGGCACTGGGTTTATACTCTGCATCTTGTTGAGTATATGTTTCATGCGGTGGATTTCATGCTTGATGTGTTTACATTCGGTGGACTTCGTGTGTGATGGTTATTAAGCTTGTTCGGTAGATACCAGCACGTGTGTGGACTTACATGTTGTGTCACTGCGAAAGTGGGCTCTCACATGCACTGTGGAGGAGAGGTTGCAAACTAGAAAAAGGTCAAGGTTTGCGAGGGCGTCGAGTATGTATTGTAAGTCTACTGTGTGTCTTGTGCAATTCCTCATCATAGTAAATTGCGTTGGCTAAATCATCCGAGGTTTTTCCCGTTTGGGTTTTCCTCGTACATCGGGCCTTGTGGTTTGATTTAATTATTCTATTTTGAAATTACCTAAATGCGTGTTTTGGTTAAGATACAATTGGTTAATCTATTTATCACAATAATTGATTTTAAAATGGTGTTAAGTATTTTTTTTTTGTGGTGGTGGTGGTGGTGGGGGGGGGGGGGGGGGTCAATCTGTTTAATTGAACTTAAAAATGAGAGATTTTAAAAAATAGTGGTTTCTTGGTTTTGCACTCTTTGTTATATATTAGAACCCTATATGGCTCGACTTTTGACAACTAGCCTTAATGTTTACATTTATTATAAGATATTTATATCATTTTAGAAAGTGAGTATGATACTCTAGATATATGCGAATCATAAATATTGTATTCATCACTTTTAAAACTCGTATAAAACTTTCATGGCTGTATTTTTTTCTCGCCATAGGAAACTGTTTTAAACGAAGAGTTCAAAGAAGGTAATTTATCATCTAAATAAGATAATCATCCAGATTAATTACACTTAATCCAGAACTTTACCATATTTTTCACTTTGCCACTAGAATTTTCAATTTCAGAATTTAATCATCTGAACTTCCTAAACGACTATAACTAACATCCAACCGTTAACACGGGTAATTTTTGGACAAAAAAGTGGAACATATGCCATTCACATGAGGGTATTTTTGTCCAAAATAATATAAAAGTGTTAAAAATAATAAATATATATACACAATAAATCATTTAAAAATCTGAAAAATTAGAGAAGAACTACTAAAATTTGGAAATTAGAGAAAAAAATTTAGAAATCTCGAATTTATGAAAATAAATATAAATTAAAAAAATAAAAGGCTAAATATTTTATTTTTTTAAATGAAGTCCGAAAAAAAATGATTTCTAAATAAATGATTTCCAACTAAAAAAACATATTTCAAACCAAAAAAAAGGTTTTTCGACTCAAAAATGGTTTTAAACAAAAAAAATTATTTCTAGTGAAAAATTAGTTTCCAACCAAAAAAATATTTCAAGCAATAAAAAAAATAATTTCCAGCAATAGAAAATGATTTCCAACCCAAAAAATAATATTCAACAATAAAAAATACGATTTATATAAAAAAAATGGTTTAAGCGTTAAAAAATGATCTTAAGAAATAAAAAATTTGATTTTTAGCAAATGAAAAAAATAATTTCCAACAAAAAATGATTTTGAACTAATAAAAAAACGCGATTAAATAATTCATCCATGGCATGAAACGTGTAGAATTTTTAGATCCATCTCAAAACAAGCTTAGTCTAAGGCCCGTGCACATGTTTGAAGTCCGTAAGTTATCAAAAATATTCTTTTGCATGGTAACCAATTACTAACAAGTTGCAAAATGCATGTGATATTAATGACAATCTACGTGTCTAATATCATTTTGGATTCAACGATCAACTTAATTATGGAATGTACAACGATTATTTTCTTCATTTTTGAATTTCTTTAGGTTATAAAACATCTTCTCATAAATGTAGCTCTTCTTCCTTTTCATATATCACGAGTCTTTTAGAGTTCTTATTATTTCAATATTGAGAATTCAATCTTGCTTAAAAAGTTAATAATGGTAAACAATTATGTTCTATGTTTTTTCAAACATGGTAAATTGAGTATTGTCATGGTGATATCTGAAGCGTGTTCGCACGAAGATTTTGTTGAAAAAATACGTGAGAAATTAGAGAAACTGAGATCAACATCATTTTATGTGAGTTATGAGGTCTCATGTAATCCATGTTGTATGTTGGATGATGGTATTGATAAGGATATTTTATGTGTGATATATATATATATATATATATATATATATATATATATATATATATATATATTTGGACAGCGTTGATATAACATTACGTATGAAAAGGCACAACTCTGAGTCTGAATCTAATGAAGGTTATAATTCATCTAATGATGAATAACACTACGTTGAAATTGATAGAGATATGCAATCCAATAGTAATGCATTGCAGAATAGAACATTAATGTCAATTAAATGATATAATTTAATTGTAGGAGTTAGTCAGATATTTGAAGGTGGAGCAAGTCAATTCAGAATTGATTTGTGCACGTACACTCTTGAAGTTGACTTTGAGTTTGATTATTTAAGGAATGAACATACTAGAGTGACTGCACAGTGTTCAACGAAATCCGAAACTGTTTGTAAATGAAGAATTCATGCTTTTATTGAACAATGTAATGATTTTTTATTACAAGGACATTCAATGGTGATCATATGTGTGGTTATGGTGTGCACACTGGAAAGAATCGTAGGGTAACATCAATGCTACCTTCAAATTTGATTCTGGATAAAATACGTTCAAAACCTTTGATTAAACCTTGCGATGTAATTCAGGAGTGTAACTCAAATTATGGAACATATCATTCTGCTTGGTTGGTTGTTAAAAAGTCCAGAGCGTAGTTATATGATGATGATTGCCTTTAATTTTATCAACTTAGGTGGGGCACTGATTTTATTGGGACAAAAAAATTTAGAAGTGTTCTTGACTTAATTTGGAATTCGTCAATAAAAAGGATCAAAGGGTTTTTGTTTCTTTTGGCACAAGCATCAGTGGTCTTAAATTTTGTCGTCGAATGATACTTCTAGATTATATATTTTCGAAAAGTAGAGCTACATAAAAGAGTGGAAACCAAGGTATGATATGTTTTAAATTTTGGAATTCATATTTTAGAGTTCTTTCTGATGAAGTTTTCATTATGACTTTGCAGTTCTATTTTTCAATGCGATTTCGCGATAATATCTGGAATTGCGAATTCACAATGTGAAATGGTACTAAATGCAAAATTACAATGAGAAATCTCAATGCTTTAGCTTTTTGTTTCCGAATTGCATTGATAATTTGAAACACAAAATGCTAGATTCGAACTTCAAAGTGGAAATATAACTTCAATATATAGATTGAGAAAATAAAACTTTGAAATGTGAATATAAATGTGATGGTAAAAATTAATACTATGATTACATATGTAATTGATTTCAGTACAAATATAAAAAAATATTTTAACGAATGAATAATTTGGTGTTGAAGTCATCACTGGAGGATTTTTTTTTTATTTTCTAACGATGAAGTTGTTATATATCTTAGTAGAATTTCTAGTGCCCTTTCTATCTTCATAGTGGCAACCTATGCATTTTTTGTTATAGCAGAGGAGAACCATTTTTGGTTCCCATGTACGTATACAGAGAATAAATGATACATCAATTCCATGTTAAATAAACCATAATTTTTTAATCCAACTACGTAGATTTGCTAAATTGTTTTTACAATACCTTTAGCATTTCCAATATCAATGATGTTAGGATCGAATGTGCATCTATCATCTTCGTACAAGTAGTAAAAACCTAACTATTTATGAGCCGTATAATTAAGCCGAATAAAAAATTAAATAGTGTCATCATTAACTTTCTTGACAGTTATTATGAACATCTTCATGTTGTTTATATCATCATAAAAGCATCCAATTTTTTGTTGTCAAAAATGTATGTAGTTTACATAGTTCACTACTTTAGGCGTTTATGTTTTTTATATGACCTGTAACATGTGATTATAATATGTGGAATTTGCGGGGGAAAATGAATGAATTGAAGTTACACATGGGTGCAAAAAATGTAACTAACTAATTCTGCAATGCGAATTGAATCATTTCACACTGTAAAATATATGATTTCTCACTGAGAAATATATCATTTAGCATTGTGAAGTGAAATGATATATTTCTCACTGCTAAATGAACTACATTTTCTTTAATTTTGGCTATTTCCAGGAATGTTCACCCTTGCATTTGTTTTAGTAGTTGTTGAGGATGAGGAAAAATGGACTTGGTTCTTAAAACCAGCTTCGCCTTGTTGTTAGTTGTGATTGAAAGATAACTTTCATTTTTTTTATCATAATTATGGATTGAAATAATCGCTGATTAAAGTTCTCCAATTCCTAATGCGTGCAACATCTTAAGGGTAATTTAAGGAATTTGTGAGAAGAGTATGGATGATTGGTGAGAAGATAAAAACATTTATGGACGACTGTGATCCAAAGCACTCAGCACGTGTACAATTCACTAGTAAATGGTATGGCATGAAGTATTCAAATGTCGCTAAATCTTTTAATATATGGACTTAGGATTCTTGTCATTTACCGGTTACCATAATAGTTGACCACATAAAAATGAATATGATATCAAAAATACGCACAAAATCAAGACCTTGGCCCGATGTGTTTTGTTTTGACATGGAAAAGAGGTTGCAACTAAGTATAAAAGAAGGTAGTACTTGTTGTGTAGCCTAGTCCACATGTGAAATATATGAAGTGGTTTACCCTACTTATTCTGTGGTTGTCAACATTGACGACAAGATTTTCTTGTGTGGAAAGTGGAAAATACAAGGATTTCCATATGCTCATTTTGCTACAATGATGCAAAAAAGTTGTAAAAACTACAACAAATATGTGGACTAATATTTATGCGCTGAAACTTTTAGAAATTCTTATAGGGATCATATTGCTCTAATCCCTACTATTAACAAACCAGAGTTTAAGTTAAAGGATGCGCTCATCATACTCCTAAATACAAATAAACAACTTGATCGTCTAAGAAACAAGACGATTCCACCAAAGGATAGGATAAAAGTTTGACTAAATGTGGTACATGTAAAAACATTATATCTCATAATAGTAGGGCATGTGAGGAGGAAATAACTTAGGGCATAATAAATGAGTAATAAAAATTGTGTTGATTGATTTCAATTAATTGTTCACATTTTAAATTTTGCAATGGGAATTATTATAATTCTCATTGCGAGATTAATAAATATCTAAATGTGAAATATATACATATATATATATATATATGTGTGTGTGTGTGTGTGTGTGCGTGTATTATGATGATAAGTTGCAAGAAAAAAATGCATTTAGTTAAGCGATTGCTGATAAAATTTCAAAAATTACTTGGAGCAAATTATGTGTAGTTATGAGTCTTGTTTTGATAAAAACTTATTATTTTATTTTGGTAAAATTAAAACTTTGTTTGATAATATATTTATACTTTCGAAATATAACTAAAACTTTGTTTGCTTGGCTGCTAAACTAATTAAATTATTAAAGAATAATTTTTTTAATTTTCTTTAGTGATGACTATTGAAATAATAGTTAAACGCATGTAGGAATTTATGACATGCACTTCATATAATGTTATAAAAAATTAGTATATTTCGCAGTGAGAAATATAGTAGTTCGCAATGCGAAAAACTATATTTCGCAGTGTAAAAACAATACTTCTTATCACGAAATATATATTTCATAAACTACAATTTGTTACATGTTTTGATACAATATCTTGCTATTATTTGGAACATAATCACAACATGTTACAATTTTTTAATACAACTTATTTCTATTGTTTGGAACATGAACAAAAATAGAAAATATATTTAAAATTTTAACTAACGAAATCGGCCTTTTGTGTTCTTCATTCTCTCTTGAACAAGGCATAAAGACCTCTTTAGTAACTTCGAAACTTCGGAGTTCAATGTTGGTTTCACGATAGTCGTTTAATATGGAAGGTTGGAGAACATCGTAAGGAACTGCTTGCATGAAACAAAAGCGATGTTCTTTTTACCAGTACAGTTTTGAATGCATATGTTAGTTTCATGATATTAGTTTACTCCTATGAGTATGTGATACTCGAGGAGAAAGTACAGAACTAGTATTATGAAACCAACGTATGCACATGATATCGTACTAGTGAAAAGGAGATGTTTTGATTTTATATAAGTAGTTCCTTCCTAGCATCACCACCCTATTAGGGTCAAAGGAGGAAACAACAAGGGTAAACTCATTTTAAATTGCATTCATTACTTGGTCTTTAGACTTTGTTCGATTTCTTCAATCACTCGTCTCCACGTTGTTTGGAACATCGACAATAATTGAAAATACATGTAAAAAACCTAACTGGCTAAAAAGGTCTTCAGTTTTCTTCATTTTCTTAAGTGCAAGGTGTGAATAACTGGTTTTGAAATATTAGTTTCACCACAAAGTCAGTACATCAACCAGTACTGATATATTGGCTATGCGATAAAACCAATATCATGAAACATAAATCTCCAAAATACGTTTGAAGAATTTCTGAAATGGCATTTACACTTACTTCATAATGAAAATACATATACCAAGGGTATAATGTACCTAGGAATTCAATTTAAGCATTAGTAATGGCATAATGTATTGATGGATAACATCCTCAATTCCTTCAAGATCCTGTCTCCACTTCATTTTCATATCCAGATTGTCTTTCAAACTTATGAATAGTTGAACAATTTTTTCCTAAAACAAAGTTAAAGAAGTATTAGGGATTGAGTGCTCACATTTTGTAGAAAGAGGATGTAAATGAATAATGAATACTAATGTGATTCGTGTATATTTAAAAATAGAAAAAATGCATGGGTAGACATGGGATAAATCATAAACATCACGTTATTTCATTATCTAACTTTTCAAATATCAAATCCACCTTTTTTTAGTCTATTCGGAGATCATTAATTAACCTTGTTGAATATGTAGCCTTTCATAATTACTCTCTGAAAAGTTGTGTCACTTCTCCTCTCAGTGCATTGAATCAAATCCATCATTAGGAAGCATATAATTCCAATTACGAAGAAGATAATTCCAATACATACATAAAAATAGCTCAATTTTTATAGTCCTCGCTAGAGGGAGTAAGCAAAGTTATAATAATCATCAATTTAAAACAATAATTTTTAATTTCCTCTAGCGAGGACTATTTAAACAGATAAACACGTGTAGAGACATTGATAACACATATGTCAAATAATTTGATTAACTGAATACTTTATTTAACTGTTGTTGATGTAAAAAATTAGATTGCTTCTAATTATTTAATCACAGATAAATATAAATGAGACAAAGAATTTTAAAGTGGTTCAGCCTTATAAGAATGACCTATGTCCACTGTTTCTGTTATTGCCAAGTGTTTTGGAGTTCTCGATATGTAATTCTATCAAGAAAATTCGGTCCCTTAGAATGAGGGTGATACAATGTATTTATAGCCCTAAGGCTATACATGTGAAAGGGTAAACAATTAATGCCCTTTAAGAGTATACGTCTGTATGATAAGCATTCAATGAATAGTTGAACTGTTGATTATCTGGCAATCAATGTTGTGGGCGAGATGCAGCTCGGATCGCCTTAGTTGCTCGTCGTTCAGGAGTTCCTCGGAGCGTTGGAGTTCCTCGGGGAAATATAACTTCCTCGTTGCTATTGTGCCATGTAGATCGACACGTGTCTTCTTATGATTCGTCTATATCAGCATATTAATTTTGGTATCAACAGAAGCCCCCAATGTTTCATATTTCGAAATTTGAGGAGTATGGAACATTCTTTCTCGGTATATGGCAATATTAAATGACCTTCCTGGTTTTTAGGAGCATTTTCTCCGTGTTCGAATGTCTTCCAAATTCGCAAAATCCGCCTTTTTGAATTTTTATAAGCGCTTCGATCTTCGTGCACTTTTTGTCCTTTTAGCCGCCGGTAGCGTAATAGTTTCTTTTTGTAATCATTTCTTTCGCCGTTTCCCAAGGCAAAGTATTTAAGCTTCATAGGCAATCCCATCGTCTTCTACCTTTTCCAATTTCTGCTTTCGAGTTTTCCATAGTCTTTCTCTCTCTTGTGCGTTCATCCCTTTCTTCGTTTGTTGTCAACAGATCTCCTTTTTCCTGTAAGATCTTCTTCCTTCTTATTCATTTCTTTTATTCACCATGGTTTATGTTATTGAATCTCTTGAGAAATTCCGTTCTGATTTTTCTATTCCATCTTGGGTAACTCTGGAGAATCTTTCTGAGCCTTTAGATTATTTTCGTTTGGCTGAGGGACACTGGTTCCCCAGCCTCTTTATTGCTGAATGTGGATTTTCTTTTCCACCAAACCCTTTGTGCTTAGAATTCTGTCAGTATTTCGATGTTGTCCCTGCAAAATAGCCCCCAACACATGGAGAATAGTTAATGGGGTGTATAGGTTAAATAAAACTCATGGAACCCGCATAGGAATTCCTGAGATTATGTATTGTTATAGATGGGCTGCTCTAGACAATGTTTTTGATTTAAAAACTAGATTTTTGAATAGGGCCTTAGTAGTCAACCTCCCTGATGCAAATAGGGATTATTTTGAACATGGGGTAGTTATAAAAAATTGGCAACATGCCCCTTTGATTGGAGATGAAGTATATCAAGGTCCCAGATGCCCTCCATATGACAATGGGATAGGTTATTTTCATTTTATTTTATTTCTGAAATTATGATTTCATTATGTTTGATAAAATGTATGACTGATATTTCACTATGTATTTGTTTGCAGTTGACAGTAAGAGAAAGACTCCAAAAGAATCAAAAGTAAATATTAAGCATTTGAAACTTATCTGGAGTTTGCATCAGAAAGTTGCAGACGAGCACATTAGGTCTGCTTCATATTTGTTGCAGTATAGGAGTTATACAACATCCTTTACTGCTCGTCCTGTGGTCAGCACTAGTGATCCAGTGTTAGTTCCTGAGGAATCTTCTCCAGAATCTCACATTCCTCTAAGTCAGAAAATGGGCAAAAGAAGAGTTCCTGCTCTCTTTGAGGAGACTACCTCTGCTGGAGATGGGAAAAAAAACAAAACTGATGTCCAAAAGGGGACAAAGAAAATAGATGCTGCCCCTTCTGTTGCTCCTCAGAAGGCTGCCGAGAAGCCCCCATTGGCTCCTAAGAAGGATGCACCTGTGGCAGTGATAACCATCTCCCCAACCAAAAGCTCTTCTTTGGCTAAAACTGTTGAAATGCCACCGAGGAGACTGAAGAAATCCTCCTCGGTCAATTTGGCTGAAACCATTCCCCAGCTGCAAGTTAGTGGAGCTGGTGTCCCAACTATTATTCCCCCGAGCTCTGCGATGAGCTCGGTAAAGACTTGGATTATTCCTGAGGTCCAAGGAATTGAGGAGAATATGTCTAGGGATATGCTTACATCCCTGGCTACTCGTCACATTGCTTCAGTAAGTTTCTCTTATTCTGAATTTTCTTTCCATCAATACATGTATCTCTGTGATGACTTATCATTATCTTCTTTTTTTCAGCTAGTGAGTTGTTTTAACACCATTGTGAAGAAGGATGAAGCAATCAAGGCTTCTAGTTCCTCGTCTGGAGTGGAGGATGCTTTGTTGGGGTTAACCAAATCTTTGAAGGATTCCTGTCAAAAGTATGACGAGGATAGGGCTGAATGGGAGAAAAAGTTGGCTGCAGTTGAGGCAGAAAAGGTGCAGTTGGAAAATAAAATGAAAGATTTGGAGGGAGAGAAAAAGAAGTATGACGAGAAGCTCAAGATCTTTGGGGAGCTTGAAGACAAGATGAAAATGGCAGAAGAAGAATTGTCCCTTCTGCGAGAAGTGAACCGCCAGAAGGAAGAGGTGGAAGCTAAGTTGAAAGCCACCGAGGATCTTCTATCCGAGAAGCTCTCCTCGGAGAAAATGAAAAGAAAAATGGTGGTAAAAAAATCTTTCCGTACTGGTTAGGACAAAGGATGGGATGGGGGTAGCAGCAATGATGACTCAGGTGCAGTATGGGAGTTTAAAATACTTCTGAGATGGTTGGGTGGCTGCCCTGCAAGAATTGAAGGTTAATGAGGATTCAAAGGTATTTCAACAGCATCTCCCTAGTCCTCCCCCAGTTATTGAAGATGAAGAAGAGGACTAAGCTGCCTCCGAAGAATCTTCAATGGTAGCAGGTGATCCAATCCTTACTCATCATGCCGACGAGGAGCTTTCATCTCTGCCTGCTCCTCCTGAACAAGTTCCAGCTTTAGCCGACCAACTCATTGTTCCAACCGAGCAATCGAGCTCCTCGTCCCAACCTCTCGAGAAAGTCTTGGGAGACAAGGAAAAGGTGTGAAGTTGTTCGGTATTCTCTTTCTATATTTCTTCTTTTTCAAGTGTAACCAAGATCTTTATAACTCTGCACTATGATCTAATAAAATTTGAGTTCTTTTCTTCCATATGATTGTCTCTTTTCTATCTGTACTCTGTCTTGATCTTATTTTTTATGATTACTTTTTCTTTCTCTGCTAGTTTCTGGCCAGGATGGATCTGCTATCTGCTAATGATACAAAGCTGATGCAGCAATGTCATGAATATTATAAGGTTGGTCACACAGAATTGAGTGCATCAGAAGTTGCTGATATCCTTGGTCATGATGCTTCAGAGAAGGCAGTCGAAGCTTATCAGTACTTGAAAGTCTTACTTGACCGAGCTGTGAACAATAATGTGGCTTATTACGAAATGATTGAAGACTTGCAAGGTACTCTCGATGAACTTCAGCAGCAGTATAAAGAGTCTTCAGCTCTTTTGCACGAAGGGTATGAGAAGAAACTCAAACAACTTAGTGCTGAAAAAGGCTACGATAAGATGCTTGTTGGCTATGAAGTGAGAGAGAGAACATTGAAAGCAGATGTCGAAGGGAACAGGCAAATCGCTGAACTATTGGAACAAGAAAACAACAATCTGCAAAAAGAACTAGCTCAACTGAGGTCTGCTGCTTCATCTTCTACTGCCTTGGTACCGATCACCGATAAAGGATTCTCATTTTTAGAAGTGGAAAATGCCAAGTTGCGAGAAGAGTTAGAGACTTTGAGAAGAGCTGGGCCTTCTACTGCTATTCGGGGACGAGGAAGAGGTTCTCATGGACGAGGAAGAGTTGCTCAGAATATTGTCGAGGAACAACATACTCAACCTTCTCGGGGACGATCAAGATTTCTTCGTCGTACTGTTGAAGAAGCTCGTACTCAATCAGCGTTGGAAAACCAAGCATTCCAATTGATGGAAAAAAATCAAGCTTTGTCTGAACTGTCCAAGAAAGTTAGAGAACTGGAAAAACAACTCTCTTTAAATAAATCAGTGTTGGAGACTAATGAACTTTTCATCCAGAGTCTTCATGAGAAGCTTGAAAGGTTAACATTTCAATTTCACAAACAGCCCAGGGAATTCTGGATGGCTGGATACAACGAGGCACTATTCCATTTGGATGATCGTATCCAGAATGCCAATAATGAGGGCTACAAGCAAGGTTGGCTGAATGCCTTGGGCGTGCTGAAGCTCGAACAAGGACACTACCTGTGGGACTATTATGATCCTGGGGTACTTGACTTGCCTGTGCCACCGTATAATTTGACATGGAATGGATCCCAGCCCGTGTCATTCCTCGGAGCTTAGTTGCAAAATACCTTGGTGATTACAATCTTCATTCTCAGATCGAGGTATCTCGTCCCGAGCATCTATTGGACACACCTTTAATAATGAACGTCAGAATGCTTCGAGATATTAACTTCATTAATTCTCCCCTTTGCCTGAAAGATCCTCCGGCTGTCGAGGAGCCTATTTCAAAAGCAGAAGGGAAAAGACCAGTAGAATAGGAAATTCTGATGTAATAATTAGTATACATATCCATGTAATTATCAATGTAACTTGTAATTTATTTTGAATTTAATGAAAGAGTTTCATTTTTGTTTGCAAATCTGTATTGCTATTATCTTGTAGTTGTCAAACACTTTATATTTGTGCTTGCTTAACAATATTGTGTGGTTCATCGACCAACTTAATAATAAAAAATTACAAGTATTAGTAATGTTGCTCGATCACTTAATAATGAAGTAGTGAGTATAACAATGTTGAAAATTTTTCCAACCAACCAAGGTTGTTAAATTGTGTTTGTCGACCAACTACAGTTGGTGGGTTTTTATCCCCGACCAGCCATACTTGGTACAATTTGGAATATTTTCTCCTCGTCGACCAACTATAGTTAGTGGATTTTAACCTCGACCAACCATACTTGGTTCAGTTTGGAATATTTTTTTTTTCTTCAAGGAACTTTTGTAATAATCTTACCTCCCGACTAACATAAGTTGGCATTTGAGAGCATATCTTGTTTCCTAACCAACCGAGATTGGCATTTTTAGGAATGTTGTTCTCGCCCTTTTACCAACCGGAGTTGATCTGAGTTTAAACTATCATGTCCACTTGCCCTTTTACCAAAATTGGTCTGAGCCAGTGTCATCCTCCTAACCAAAGGAGTATGGTTTCCTAAGGAGTATGGTTTCCTAACCAACCGGAGCTGGTATTTTTAGGAATGTCATGTTCTCGCCCTTTTACCAACCGGAATTGGTCTGAGTTCGAACTATCATGTCCACTCGCCCTTTTACCAACCGGAGTTGGTCTGAGGTAGTGTACGCCTCCTAACCAAAGGAGTATGGTTTGTTCTCGCCCTTTTACCAACCGGAGTTGGTCTGAGCTTGAACTATCGTGTTCTCGCCCTTTTACCAACCGGAGTTGGTCTGAGCTTGAACTATCGTCTTCTTTTTACTGCCGAGCAGCATAGTGTTACACACTAGTATTCCCACGAAAAACTTTAAATAAAAGGAGAGAAGATGGTGAAATATCATCGTTTTATTCATATTGATGGAACTGCTTTACATTTTACATCACTGATAATACTTGCGTAGGTGTTCAGCATTCCATGCGTTCTTAAATTCCTCTCCTTCTAGAGTCGCTATTCGATAAGTTCCTGGTCGAACAACTTCTGTAACTCGGTAAGGTCCATGCCAGTTTGCTTCCAACTTATTGTGCTTCTGAATGACCTTCTTTAGCACGTAATCTCCTTCTTTTAAGTCGCATTTCTTCACACTCTTGTTGTAGAACAGAGTTGTTCGTTGTTGGTAAGCAGCATTTCTAATGGCTGCCTCTTCTATAACCTCCTCGAGCATGTCCAAATCTAATCTTCTCATTAAGTCGCTGACTGGGGAATTGAAGTTCAGCACTCTGTGTGTTGGAAGACCCAACTCGGCAGGTATTACTGCCTCACTTCCAAACGCCAGCATATATGGTGATTCTCCAGTTGCTGCTCGGGGAGTTGTTCGGTAAGCCCACATTACTGACTGTATCTCATTAATCCAATTAGCTTTAGCCTCACTTAACCTCTTCTTCAAGCCATTTAGTAATGTTCTGTTCATCACTTCATTCTGTCCATTTCTTTGAGGATGGCCTGGTGCTGAATGAACCTTCAAAATATTTGACTGATGACAATAGGCGGCAAACTCCTCGTTATCAAATTGTATTCCATGGTCTGTGATGAAGGCATGAGGGAGACCATATCGGCAGATGACGTTCTTACAAACGAATTGGTACACCTTCTCATATGTCATATTAATAAGTGGCTCAGCTTCTACCCACTTAGTAAAGTAATCCACTGCGACAACGAGGTACTTGAATCTTCCTCGGGTCGTCGGCAGTGGTCCAACCAAATCAATTCCCTATATAGCAAATGGCCAAGGGGAAGTTATGGGTGTCAACAATTATTGTGGAGTTCGTCGGATGGAGGAAAAACGTTGGCATTTATCACATCTCTTAGCATAGGCTATACAATCATCCCTCATTATTGGCCAGTAGTATCCCTGCGTCATCACCCTTTGCAAAAGTGTCTGACCTGCTACATGGGCTCTACAGGACCCTTCATGGATCTCTTCAATCAATTCTTTCACCTCGGAGGGATGTACACATCTTTGCAAACCTGCCATGATTCCTCGTCTATACAAAACACCATTAGTTAGTATATACCGAGCAGCTTTAAACTTCAATTTCTTGGCAGCGAGCTTATCCTCCGGTAATTCTACCTCCTTAATATATGCCCTGATGGGATCCATCCAAGACGGTCCTAAATCAAAGGTAATAATATTCATCGTCAGGTCTTCATCTATGCTACGACTTTCTAATACTTCAATTGGTATCATTTTTCGCAGCTCGGTACGAGTAGTTGATGCTAGTCGGGCCAATGCGTCTGCTCGTGCATTCTTCATTCTTGGTATTCTGATCAACTGAATGGCATCAAATTCTGCCAACAACTCCATCACCTTTGCATGATACTTGACCATTAATTCTCCTTTAACTGCATATATTCCCATCATCTGATTCACAATTAATTGAGAATCACTGAATACCATCACTTGTTACGCTTCCATAATCTTTGCTAAATTAAGACCTGCTATCATGGCCTCATACTCAGCCTCATTATTGGAGGCTTTGAATTGGAATCGCAAGTCATATTCCATGTCAATATCGTCTGGGGTGTTCAAAACAATCCCTACTCCATAACCTGTTGTGCAAGATGACCCATCTACATATAATCTCCATGTAGGTAACTCGTCTTCAAATTTATTATCTGATAAAGTTCCTCGGTGAAATATTTGTTATTTCCTTTCATTCTCCCCTGGTATTTCTCGCTCTTCGTCGACCATCTCTTCTCTCCCTTTTACCAACCAGAGTTGGTCTGAGTTTGAATTTGATGATCCTTCTACATCCACAAGCCCTTTTACCAACCGGAGTTGGACTGAGCTTATGTATGTTGATTCTTTAACATCCACTCGCCCTTTTACCAACCGGAGTTGGTCTGAGCTTGTGTTTGTTGATCCTGTAACATCCACAGGTTGATCAGCGAATAACTTTTGTTCCTCGGGGGTATCAGGATATGTAAACTCTGCTATAAAGTCTTCTACAGCCTGCCCTTTTAGTGATGATCTGGGTTCATACACAATATCATATTCACCGAGCTCTATTGCCCAGTATATTAGTCTCCCTGATTTTTCTGGCTTATGAAGGGCTTGTCTCAAGGGCATGTCGGTATACACGACGATGGTATGGGCCTGTAAATATGGCCTCATTCTTCTACTTGCCTCAATTAATGCCAATGCCAATTTTTCCAGCTTTGGGTACCTGATCTCTGCACCTCGAAAAGCTTTACTTGTGTAATAAATTAGCTTTTGGACTCCATTTTCCATTCTGATCAATGCCGAGCTGACTGCATTCTCTGATACTGCCAGGTACAAATACAAATTTTCTCCCATTACTGGTCTGGACAACAGTGGAGGTGCTCCCAAATATTTCTTCAAGTCTTGAAAGGATTTTTCACATTCATCATTCCACTCGAAAGTTTTTCGAAGTGTTTTGAAGAATGGGAGGCATCTATCAGTTGCTCGGGATACAAATATGTTTAGCGCTGTAACTCGTCCTGTAAGACTCTGCACCTCTTTCTTCGTCGTTGGAGATCGCAACCCTAAAAGAGCTTTGATCTTTTCTGGATTCGCCTCAATGCCTCGCTGGTTGACAATGTACCCGAGGAACATTCCTTCTCATACTCCAAAGGTGCACTTCGTCGGGTTGAGCTTCATTTGGTATTTATCCAGTTGATCAAAGGTCTGACCTAAGTCAACTAGATGATCATCACCTTTCTTGCTCTTTGTCAGCATATCATCGACATAGACTTCCATATTGCAACTAATTTGTTCGGCAAAAACCTTGTTCATCAGCCGCTGGTATGTCGCTCCTGCATTTTTCAAACCAAAAGGCATAACATTATAACAATAAGTTCCCCTAGGGGTAATAAAAGAAGTGCTTTCCATGTCTTCGGGTTTCATTTTGATCTAGTTGTAACCAGAGTAAGCATCCATGAAGCTGAGCAGCTCGTGCCCCGAGGTAACATCCACTAGTTGGTCAATTCTGGGTAATGGGAAGTGATCCTTTGGGCAGGCCTTGTTGAGATCAGTGAAATCAACACACATTCTCCATTTATTGTTTTTTTTCTTTACCATCACCACATTTGCCAACCAGTCTGGATACTTCACATCTTCAATGAATTGGGCTTTCTGGAGCTTGTCGACCTCCTCTTGAATAGCTTGATTCTTCTCGGGACTAAATACCCTTCTTCTCTGCTTTACAGGCTTGATCTCCTTATTCACATTGAGCTCATGACATAAGAAGTTTGGATCTATTCCTGGCATATCTTCATGACTCCATGCAAAAGTTTTCTTTCTGTTTCTCAAGAAAGTTATCAACTCCTGTTTTATTGAAGCATCCAACGACGAACGTATGTGAGTTGTTCGTTCAGGGTGTTCATCGTCCAGAATAACATTTTCTGTAGATTCCACCACCTGTCCTTTTACAAGTTGGGATTCATCTCTAGGATCCAGTGTTTCAATTTCTGTACCTTCATCCACCTGGCAGGTAGTAGTCTTTTTCCTTGACTCTTCAAGCTCCTCTTGCTCGGCAGATGAATAATAGCATTCTCGAGCTACTTTTTGATCACCTTTCACAACTCCTACTCCAAAATTTGTTGGGAATTTTAAGCACTGATGTACTGTAGATGGAACTGCTTCGAACTTATTTAAACCAACTCTTCCCATGATGATGTTGTAAGCTTATTGCACATTCTTATCCATCACAAAGAAGCGTATTCTTTTTGTTCGACAAGCAGGCCAAGTTCCAATGAATATATCCAACTTGATCGTCCCAAGTGAAAAAACCTTCTCGCCAGCAAAACCCAGGAGAGGTCTGTGATAAGGCTCCAATTGAGATAATTGTAAATTTAAACTGTCAAAGCATGAGTAGAACATGATGTCTGCCGAACTACCATTATTTACCAGAACCCTTCAAATCATTACTTCTTTCATCCTCATTTTGATCACCAAAGGGTCGTCGTGAGGGTAAAGAACACCTGCAAGGTCGTTTTTTGAAAACCCAATGACTAGCTTCTCTTTGTTTATTTTCCTCGGGCAATCCTCCTCAGCCAAATTTATCCGTTGAATGTATGAGCAAGCCTGAGCCTCACCGAGGTAATCTTTTCTTTCTGCAGTAAGATCTCCTCCTCCTGCATCTCCGCCCGTAATAACATTACAATCAAATGTTCCAAAACGTATTGAAAATACCTCACGTTCTGGTTGCCTTGGCCTTTTGGGAAGATCGGGGTCATCCTCTGTATCATCTTCATGATCCTTTTTCCTATTTTCTTTTGCCCGACGAGGAGATCTAGATCTCTCTCTTGCTCGGTCTTCATTTCCTCTTTCATTTCTACGATCAACAGACTTTGATAACTTTCCGCGTCTAATGAGCGTTTTAATCTCGTTCTGGAAGGCTATGCAATTTTTAGTCATATGACCATGATCCTTATGAAACTCGCAATATTTATCTCTATTTCTTTTGTCAGGGTCCGACCTCAGTTTCTTTGGCCACCTTACTTCCTCGTTATTCTTGATTTCTTCCAAGACATGATTAATACCCATTTTCAAAGGAGTATAATTATCAAATTTCTTCAGGACTTCCCATGACGACTTATTATTCTTGGAATGCTTGTCACCGCCATTGCCCTTGTACTCTTTCTTCTTAGATTTGTCGACTTCCATCTTGGTTTCTTTATCCATATTCTTCTTCGCAGCCATAGCCTCCTCGGCATTCATGATTTTGGCTGCTTTTGCCATCAACTCTGACATAGTTGTAGGTGGATCTTTCGCCAAAGTGTAATACAACTTGTTAGGCAACAACCCACTCATCAAGGCGGTGATTGTTGTCTTTTATTCATAATCTATGACTTCCAGCTTCTCGTTATTGAAACGAGTTATGTAATCTCTAGTACTCTCACCAGATTTTTGTCTAACACTTAACAAGTGTGCTACTCGTTTTACTGGCTTTGCTCCAAAATAGAAATTGCCAATGAACAACTCGACCAACTGAAAGAAAGTTGAAATCTTACCCCGAGGAAGATTGTTGTACCATATCTGGGCAGATCCAGTAAGAGTTCCTGAGAATGCTCTGCATCTCATCTCGTCGGGGACAGCATAGATGTCGGCAGCAACTTGATATTGCTCTATATGAAGAACAGGATCTGTCTTTCCATCGTATTTGGGGGTCACCACGGGTGCTTTAAACTTTGACGGTGTAGGAAAATCCACAATGGCCTGGACAAAAGGTGTCCCTTGAATAAAAGTTCGTTGTAGGGGATTCTTCGCCTTAGTCATTTCTCTCAATCTATCCTCCAACCGCTGAATGGACCCTTTCCACGCATCCTTTCCTTCCTCGGGCCTATTAGTTCGGGCAATTGATTGTTCTGAAGTGGCCTCCTGAGATCTATCTTGACGAGCAGCTGGTCGTGATTGTGCTGATCCTTCTCTTAGATCTGATGGTTGTTGGAAACTCCTTGACATGGTCTTAGGTGGACTCCTATTCGTCCTAGGGCCTAATCGACTGAAAGGAGACACCCTGCTCAGTCTTTCCAAGGCACTGGGTCTCTCTGGAGAGAGAGTGATACGTTGATCAGTATTTGTAGCCCGTATTGATGAAGTTAGCCCAGGTTGATAAGAGAAATCATCAGATCCCTCATTACGATATGACTCAGTACGCCTGGATCGTGAAGAAAGTAAACAGGTTTGCCTCTGACCACTTCGTTGTCCCGAATGTGCAGGTGCACCACCATGAAGGGTTTGTATGAGTTATCGCATTGTTTCTTGCATGGCGATTTGTCCTTGGGCCAGATTCGTCATAATTCCTGCCAGATCTGGAGGTGCAGAGGGATTTGGAAGATTCCCAAGGTTCCCAGCATTTCGATTGCTGGATTCCGGATTATCTGCCATTGATGATGAATGATTTTTGGTGAAAACAATAACAACAGTCGTTTCCCACAGACGGCGCCAATCTGTTGATGTAAAAAATTAGATTGCTTCTAATTATTTAACCACAGATAAATATAAATGAGACATAATTTTAAAGTGGTTCAGCCTTATAAGAATGGCCTACGTCCACTGTTTCTGTTATTGCCAAGTGTTTTGGAGTTCTCGATATGTAATTCTATCAAGAAAATCCGGTCCCTTAGAATGAGGGTGATACAATGTATTTATAGCCCTAAGGCTATACATGTGAAAGGGTAAACAATTAATGCCCTTTAAGAGTATACGTCTGTATGATAAGCATTCAATGAATAGTTGAACTGTTGATTATCTGGCAATCAATGCTGTGGGCGAGATGCAGCTCGGACCGCCTTAGTTGCTCGTCGTTCAGGAGTTCCTCGGAGTGTTGGAGTTGGTCGGGGAAATATAACTTCCTCGTTGCTATTGTGCCATGTAGATCGACACGTGTCTTCTTATGATTCGTCTATATCAGCATATTAATTTTGGTATCAACAACTGTATTAACAAAGATGTGAAATTTCGCAGTGAGAATTCATATTGCGAAAGCACACTACGAAATGTAAATGTAAATGCAAACTCTCACTGAAAAATTATAGAGAAGTTATATGAAATCATTTCATATAGACAAGCTCTTGAACTAATATCAATTTGTATATTCTTCATAAAAAAATTTAACATAAGTCACACAATTTCCAGGGAGTGGGATATTAGGTACTTATATAAATGTTTGGTACATTTTTATTAACATGTCACTATCTCTTCCTCTTTTATAATTTAAAGATATATTTTCTCTTCAGAAATTACACACAAAATGGCAAACATGTTTGATCTTAGTGATGAATTGTAATACCCTGCCCTAGTAATTCAATTAAATTGTTGTATAAATTATAACGGAGAGAAGATTAAAGAGAATTAATAGAGTATTATGAATTAAAATTGAAGGAAATAAAATAAAAGGGAAAGGGGGCGTTCTAACGACAAAGGGATGTCGTTAGAAGCAAGATGAGGTGTCGCGTGAAGGTCGCGCGAAGAAGGTCTTCAAACGAGATTCCACTGCCTTACAGTCTCAGGTCGCGCGAAGGTCACGTAAAGCCATCCATAGAACGAGGTGGAGATGTCGCTCGAACGAGGTTGTGATGTCATTCGAACGACGTGTCTCGAAAATATTTTATCAGATTTTCCTTGCGCGGTATCACATTTCCATCCCTTGATTTGGGGTGACGTCAAGCCCAGATGACCCCAGAATGGACGAAACGATACTTTTGGTCTTTAAAGGTTTTTTATAAGGATTGTTTAGGCCGTTTGTTGGGGGAAAATGCAAGAAGAGAGAGAGAGAAGGAGAAGGGTGGTCTTCCACCATTTTGGGTTGTTCTTCCACCTATTCCCACTATAAACCACCACTCCTCCACCAACCATAAACCATAAACCACCATTTTCTTAGTGTATTCCACCATGTTTGCACCATATACACCCGTTTCCACCATTGTTGAAGAAGAGCTACGAATTTGTAAGGTGTTGTTGGGGATTTTTGGAGAAGATGAATATGGAACTTTCATGGAGTTTGAAGTGGGTTTTGAAGGGATTTTTCTTGAAAGCTTGAATGGAGCACATATGAAGCATTTTGGAGGATGCATTTGGTAACTCTATGAGGCCACCTTTAAAGGTGGGGGTGGCTCCTCCTACATCAACCATCTTACTACCATTTGGAGTTTTTAGAGGTGGGAAATCTTACTCTTAGTATTAAGACTCTATTTTACATATTTGTAGTCTTGTTGTTATACTATATGAGTAGGGTGCATTTGATTAGATGATGAGATTCATGTGTAGAAAATAATAAATATTTTTATGTAATAAAAATGTTAGTAAATGTTATTTTTTTATAAATAAAGAATGAATAAATATTTTTAAGTATTAAAATATTAAAAGTGGGTGAAAATGGTGTATTTTCTAAAAAGGTTGATGTTAAACATTTTATGATATAAGATGTTTGAAAATAATTATTTATTTTGTAAAACATTGGTGAAATAATGTTTCAAAGTTCCTTCTAAAAACTTATAGTTTATGAAAATGGACATTGTCGAGTTTGAAGAAGAATTAAATGTCTTTTATGCCTTGAAAGTATATTTTTGCAAGTATGATGAATTTCTAGAATGAAAAATATGTTTAACCCATTTGATAGGATTTTAAGATTTAAAATCCATCTCCTCGTGTATATAAACTCCTAGTATTTGAATAATGAATGTATAAACAAGTTTAAATAAGGTTTTGTTGGGTTAAAACATAGAATAAGAAAAGTAGAAATCCTTATCTTCAAAGTGTATGAAAAATGGGTTAAAAGTGTGATAAGCACAAAGTGAAAGATTACACATATTGATGAAAAGAAAATGGTTATTATGGGTGTTGAATAAGTGTTAATGGTTAAACATTGAAAAGTTTGTGTGTATAACTTAATAATGTTGTAAAAGTCTAACACTTGTGAAATTGGAAAGGAAATAATGAGATAAATATGTTTCCAATTAAGAAGAATATTACTCCAAGGTAAAAAGGGGTGTTAAGGGTTTAAAATACTTAAGAAGTTAGTGTGGGTAACTTAATAGTGTTTTGAGGAAAATTGACACTTGTGAAAATGAAGTAAAAGATGGGTTTGAAAATAAATGGGTAAAATGATAATTTTACTTAAAGTGGAACATTTTTATGCAATAAAAATGTTAGAAAAGGTGTTACACAAATTGGTTCTAAATGAATATGATTTTTGGAATAAAATCAAAGTTAAAGTATATAGGACATGAAATGATAATTTCAAGTATAACACAAGTTGGGGTGTAACCCTGGGTTTTGGCTTCGGCCGGGTAAAAATGAAAGGTGAAAAAATGTGGACATTTATAAAATGTTAAAACACATTAAAAGGTCTTCGGATGACACTGAAAAAATTAAGGAGGTCGGTGAAAGACCCAAAATAACTGGCCAGCATATGGTGAGCATAACATGCGGTGTGGATCCCGTTGAAGTATGCGGTTATTGTAAGATTCCGAGAAAAGATAAAGGAATAAAGAACATGTCAAGAAATGGGTTGTGTGCTGAAACGAGTTAATACAATCTATCTTGAATGAATTAATAAATGTTTTGATTATGGTGAAATGGACAAGTAAATATGTAAATTGATTAATATCCATAAGGCAAAGGAAAAAGATAAAGTAAGTGGGTAAATGGGTGGCTAAGCACCCTAAGTAGTTAAACCCATAATTAACACAAGAATGTGTTGTAAAAGGTTGTCAAAGTCTAAATGAGTATTTTGTAACAAGATGTTTGCGTGTCTTGAAAGGGTGGTTTTTAACGAAAATACTAATGTGGATTGGTTAATGAAGAGTGCCCAATATATGTGTGTTTTCTTTCAAACCAATTTTTCTCCGAAAAAATTATCCAACTTTTAATTATGCACCAAACCAAGTTGTGAAAACCCAATTCTTACTTTAAAACAGTTTTATCTTGATTAATTCTAAACATGCATCTAGTGATTAAATAAGTAGAATAAAGTAAAGAATACTCACTGATGATGCTGGAATTAGCACCACCAGATAAGGTGTTTTCAAGCCCAATCTAAGAACAACAATGGCATCATAGTTATGTAAAAGGTAAGAGAATGAGATTAGGAGAAGAGGAGAGAGCACCAAGATATAAGTGGTTCAGCCTAAATTGGCCTACGTCCACTGTGTGTGTGTGTGTGAATAACCTCACTGCAACAAGGCACTAACGGCCATGGATACAATCTCTCAAGCTTTCTCTCTCTACTGTGTATCTAGACAGAGTTTCAGCTAGGGTTGGATATCTGGGTCCTTTGCAAGGTAGAGGATGACCTCTATATATACAGTACTTAGGGGGTGTAGTGTACCCCCATGCATGTAATATGCACATGTGTGTTAACCTCACCAATAGGGGGAAGCCACCTGTCACTGTCACATGTAAGGAATGATGATGAAATATTCTCCCCACGTGTGGAGAATAATATTGTTACAACTGATTTGTGCCCATGTGTCCTTATCCAAATGTCAACAGATGCTCGGCCGCCATATTGGTGCATGACCTCGGCCTGGGAGAGGCCGAGCTGTAAAGGCTTGATATTTGTTCAATCCGAGATGTGCCATAGGGAGTCTCGGCCTGATCTCAGCCGAGACATTATGCTGGGGTCGGCCCCAGCCGAGGTTGGACTGATTCCATGTTGAAGATTACAAAGGCTTCTTGTCACCTCGGCCGAGGTTGCCATACCCAGGTATATGAGAATGTTGTTGATGCGCGTAGTGTCCATTGGAAATGTAGGTGATAGTGTCGGCCTGGGCCGACCTTAATAAGGCCGAGGGCTGATATCGTGGGCCCATGGCTTATCCTGGGTCGATCAATATCTCGGCCATTACCTCGGCCGAGGTTGGTGTCTCTAGGCCGAGGTCACACTTGGGGCATATCAATTACCCCCCATCCCCCAGTCACATATGCGGGAAGGTGACTAGGGGATTAGTACGCATCCGAGGCCTGTCTTCTTACGAACCAGTACTTGCTTGACACTTGTCCAATGTTGGAGCATGCTCACTTGGTAGGCGTGTGCTGTCAGCCGCCCTTTGGGGCTCCCAAGGCAATGATGGGCCTTGGGAAACGCGCCCATGTATTTAAGGGTTTCAAAAACCTTTTCCCTCCTTCTTCTTCACTTCTTCTCTCCTGTGCACGATTTGTTCTTGCCATTTCTCTCTCTAAAGCTTCTCTAATCAACGCTCTACTGTAGAGGCATTTGTTGGTTTTTTTGCGAGCTTTCTTCATTTGCCTTCATTGTTTCACTTCCAGGTATTTTCTTCCTTCCATTTCCTTTGTTTTTCGCTTTCGGTTTGCATTTTCCGGCGAATTTCTAAGTTTTTCGGCGAGCACCATTATTTCAGGCGAATTGTGTTTGCTTTGAATTTCTTGGTTTGATCTTTAGACTCCTTTATTTTACAAGTCAATCCTGTTTGTAGTTTTAGGAGTTATTCTCAAGTTTAGGGTCGTCCTCTGATGCTCAGACCTTTATACCAGCTTCTTGAGGATTTCCCCTCTCTTAGAGAGAAGACCCTAGAAAAGATTAGGCAAATAGAAAGGGCCCAAGAGGAGGCTTGTAGGTTGCAAGAATTTCCTATTAGACCTATCTTTCCCCCACCTCTCAAGGTGGTATATTCTGATCCCCTTGAGTTCTTCCATCAGACAGAGGTCCCTGCCGACCCCATACCGATGTCTGAGTCTGAGTCTTCCACCTCAGACCCTATGTCTGTGGACTCATTTCAGGAAGCCATGGATTTCACACCTCGGCCTGGTCAGGCCCCTGATCAGGCCGAGGTCTCCAGCCGAGCCTTATCCCATAATGGCTCAAGCACCTCAGCCTCTTCTTTAGAGGTTGAAATTGTTGAGCCGAGTGTGGCAATGCCACCCATTCTTGACGCCATCCCCCTGTCGGCCATCACAGGGGCAGAGTTCGCTCAGAGATTCGCTAGTAACCCATCTACATCAGCTCCGGCCGACGTTGAGGTTGATGATGCTGAAGATGGTGAAAGAGATGTCGACGTCTCTGAGGCGGCTGAGATCGAGAGCACGGTAACTGAGGCGGATCTTCTGTGCTTCAGATATTTATACTCCATTAGTCCCTCCATAAAATTAAGGAGACCTCTGAGGGAAGAGAGGGCCTATCACGGCCGAGATGGAGAAATATGCCTGTACGAGAAGGTGTTTAAGTTAGGGTTTCGCCTACCTATTCATCCCATCATCAAATCCATTCTCTCTTATATCAACTTGGCCCCCTCACAACTGTCCCCCAACGCCTGGAGAGTCATCATAGGGGCCATTATCTTATGGAGGGCAGTCCACCACTCTGACCTCCCAGTTCAGGTCTTCGTTGGTTGTTATGTCCCAACCTCGGCCAAAAACCATCCAAGCTACTATCATTTTGTGGCTCGGAGGCCTGAGAAGAAAATGCTCCAGGTGACTCAGACCTCAAACCATAATTGGAAGCCCCGCTATTTTTTCGCCTCTGGACCATGGGAATTTGGCCCATGCGTTCCCTCTTCCACACTTGAGCCGAGGATACCCCTCAAATGGGGTAAGGTCACCATGTCTGCCAGGGCCGACCCTGGTCTAGGTCTTCAGAATATCCAGAAGGTGAAAGCCCTGCAAGACCAAGGGGCACATGGTCTTTTTGTTAAGTTCGAACATTTGCTGACCCCCCATTATCTCTCGGGGACGGGCCTAGGTGGAAGTCCCCTTGTTGACTTTGGTAAGGATTTTTCTTTTAAGTTTAACCTCTGAACTCATTCATATTTGATCTCCAACCCATATATTTTAACTTTTGCAGAGCGACCACAAGGCATTCCAGACGAACTGTGGGAGATGGATGCACCGAGCTTAGCGAGACTTGCCAAAAAAGCCGGTCTGAACGCTCCTCCCCCAGCTCCCTCTACATCCAAATCTTAAGCCTCAAAGAAGAGGGCCCCAGAAGCCCATGCCTCTGAAGATCAGAGGCCGACCTTGAGACAGAAGAAGGCCTCTGATGCTGTAATTCCAATCTCCTCGACCGACGCCCTGTCGGCCCGCCTGGACCAGCTGAAGTTATCTGACAGCATTATTGGCCATAGTCTGCAGGCCCTTGACGCCATCGGCTCTGCAATGACCGAGGCTGACAAGCGCTTTTTCAGGTATCTGGATACACAATTACTGGTTGAGTTCGGCCTTCACAGAGCCGTTCAGGTATGTCTTGATCTCTCGTCAAAATTTTACAAGTGCAACATCTGACTTTTCTCCAGCTTAACCTCTTCCTTAAATGTGCAGGGAGTGGCTGCTATGCACCACCTATCGAACTGGACTCTGAGGAAATTGCCCCTCATCCAGAAGGGGAAAGAGGTCGAGAAGGTTCAGAGCGCCCTAAATGCTGAGGTCGATCGTCTGAAATCAGAGCTGCAGAACTCTAAAAGTAAGGTTAAGGGATTGGAGAAAGACATTTCTCTGCTAGTCAAAGATCATGCCAAAGCCTTGAAGGCCAAAGATGACGTTCTGCAGCAGAAGGTCAGCTCGGCTGTCAAGGCTGCCCTCGAAGATGACTCGGACAAAATAATTTTTGACTACAAAGCCTCGGACGAATTCATGGGTTTTGGCTTTGAATATCTTGAAAGAGGTATCAAGGCCACTACCAAATGGGCTGAAGTCAGAGAGAGGGAGGTCGGTACTCTAAAGGCCTCTGACTTTATGGGTCTCGGCTTTGCTGACCCTCAGTTTGCTCAGGCGCTTCAAGAGGTGGAGGACGAGGTTGCTGCTCCTGCTGAGACTGTAACTCTGGGAGGGACCGAGGTCGGAGGGGCAGGCCATACTGATGATGTGGCCGAGGTGACTAATGCTGATAAAGCCAATCAGGCCGAGGCTGTTAATGTCCCCCCCCCCCCCAAACCTTTAGGATTTGTAACTTGTAACTCGTAACTTGTAACACCATGGTACTTTGTATTCAAGGAATATTTGTTACTTCTTTGTATTTCAACCTCTGAATGCTATATGATCTCTTCCCTTTATTGAATGCCATGTGATCTCTTCTATTATTTTGTTCTAGTGATGTCTTGTTTATACTCAGTCAATAATTCTGACCTCAGACCTCTTCACCACTGAATTGTTATTTGGATCTGAGGTCATTACCTAAGATGCTATTCTCATAACCAACTTCACCAAATTAATGATGTTAAGGGTCTGAGGTCATTTACTAAGGTGTCTGAGCTCAGACCTCTTCACCACCGAGTGATGTTATGAAGGTCTGAGGTCATCACCTAAGATGTTATCCTCATAATTAATATCACCAAATTAATGATGTTAAGGGTCTGAAGTCATCTACTAAGGTGTCTGAGATCAGACCTCTTCACCACTGAGTGATGTTATGAAGGTCTGAGGTCATCACCTAAGATGTTACCCTCATAATTAATATCACCAAATTAATGATGTTAAGGGTCTGAGGTCATCTACTAAGGTGTCTGAGCTCAGACCTCGTCACCACCGAGTGATGTTATGAAGGTCTGAGGTCGTCACCTAAGACGTTATCCTCATAATTTATGATGTAAAAATGGAATAAGAGCTGTCGTAGGAGCTGATCTTTTTATTAATAACCTCTTCTCAATAAGATGGTACATTTACATAAAATTCTACGCAACATCATATGTAATATCTCTTTAAGTGGTCAGCATTCCATGGGTTAGTGAAATGTTATCCTTCTAGGTTTTCTAGCCCGTAAGTTCCAGGCACAACCTTTTCTGTTACTTTGTAGGGGCCATGCCAGTTTGGGTGTAGCTTATTTGCCTTTTGTAGGGTCTTCTTTAGCACTAGGTCTCCCACTGCAATGGGTCTTGACTTCACCCTTTGGTTGTAGAATTTTGTTGCCCGCTGCTGGTAGGCTGCTTTTCTGACCTCTGCGTCTTCTCTTCTTTCTTCGATAAGATCCAGGTCTAGCCTCCTCTCTTCCCCATTGCTGTTTGGGTCGTAGGTCTGAATCCGATGAGTTGGTAGTCCTACTTCCGTTGGTATGACGGCCTCTGAGCCATGTGCCATCATGAATGGGGTTTCTCCTGTTGGTGTCCTTGCCGTGGTTCTGTAGGCCTATAACACAGCGTAGACCTCTTCTGTCCATCTCCCCTTCGTATCTTCTAACCTCTTCTTGATTCCGTCCGAGATGGTTCTGTTTGTGACCTCGGTCTGGCCATTTGCCTGAGGTCGACCAGGAGATGAGAAGAACTGTTTAATCCCCACTCTTAGGCAATACTTTTCTAAGGAGGAGTTCTTGAACTGGGTCCCATTATCCGAGATGAGAGTGTTTGGGAGGCCATATCTGCATATGATGTTCCTCCAAATAAACTGGAAGGTCTTCTGCTCAGTAATTGTTATCATCGGTTCTGCCTCCACCCACTTTGAAAAGTAGTCAATGGCAACTATCAAGAATCTATAGTTGGTGACAGCTCTTGGCAAAGGTCCTACCAAGTCTATTCCCCATACCGCAAATGGCCATGGAGAAGAGATTGACGTCATAGGCTGATGGGGTTGATGAGGGATAGTGGCGAACCTTTGACATTTGTCGCACCTCTTCATATAGTCTGCAGCGTCCTTAGACAAGGTAGGCCACCAGTATCCCTGAGTGATGATCCTCTTGGCTAAGGGCCTTCCCCCTATGTGGCTAGAGCAAAAACCCTCATGAATCTCCTGTAAGACCCGGGGTACTTCCATGGGATGCACACATCTGAGGAGAGGCAATAGAAACCCCTTTTTGTATAAGACGTCTCCTATCATTGAGAACTTAACAGCCCTGTATCTCAACTTTCTCCTTTCTAGCTTGGACTCAGGCAGCTCTCCTTCTCTTAGGTATCTGACGAGCGGGTCAATCCAGATGTCTCTTAGGTTCACATTGTGACAAGGGCTACATATCTCGTCCTCCTCGATGGTTGCCTTTCCTAAGACCTCGATTGGAATGGTCCTTCCCATATCTGTCTTTACTGCTGAGGCCTGCCTTGCCAATGCATCAGCGTGATTATTGCTCAGTCGAGGCACTCTCTTCAGTTTTGCTTCTTCAAAATATTCTAACAACCTTCTTACCTTCTTTAAGTACTTGGCCATCCTTTCGTCTTTGGCCTCGTATACCCTCAATACTTGATTGACAACCAACCTTGAGTCGCTATGGAGTAGGAGTCGCTTTACTCGAAGAGTTGTTGCCAATAAGAGACCTGCTATCATGGCCTCATACTCGGACTCGTTGTTTGAGGCCTGGAAGTTGAATCTCAAGGCGTATTCAATGTTGGCTTTTCCCTGGAGTAGACTCTTCGTCTCTGCTTGATTGGCTTGGCATATTTGTCCATGTTGAGCTTGTGGCTCATGACCTCAGGGTCGATGCCAGGCATGTCTGCGTGACTCCATGCGAAGACACTCTGTCTCCTCCTAAGGAAGTTTATCAGCTCTTCCTTGATTCCTGGCTCTAGGGCCTTACCGACATGGACGGTTTTTTCCGGCTCGTCCTCATTGAGGACGATGGATTCTACCTCTTCCGTGGCCTCACCCTTCTTCAATTTTGTTTCGTCTCTTGGGTCAAGGGTGTCAATGCTGTAAGTGGTGGTTTCTCTCTTATGGGCTTCTCTCTCTTCGGCCCAGTTGAAGTAACACTCTCGCGTCGTGGTCTGGTCCCCTTGCACTTCCCCTACTCCACAAGGAGTCAGGAATTTTAGCATCTGATGGACCGTCGACGGCACAGCTTCAAACTCTTTAAGGGCCACCCTTCCTATGATGAGGTTGTAGGTCGAGAAGACATTTTCGTCCATAACGAAAAAGTTTATCTTCTTGGTCAGCCTCCTAGGCCACTCATCCCCCATCCGTACATCCATCTCATACATGCCCAATGGGTGGACCTTTTCGCCACTGAAGCCTATCAATGGGTTATGATAGGGCACCAGCCTTGCCCTGCTAAGACCCAGGCTCTTGAAGCAAGGCCAGAACATCACGTCTGCTGATCTTCCCCCGTCTACGAGGATCCTCCGTACCTCGCACCCATGTACCCTTGTTGTTATCACCAAAGGGTCATCATGGGGGGCTAAGATACCCTTGAAGTCGAGTCTGGAGAACCCCACTACGAGGGTGTCCATGTCTACCTTCTTCCTCTTCTGCACTTCATCAGAAGACGTTAGATTCATAACTTCGAGCTTGACCAATGACCTGGCCTCTGCTACATGAGCCTTCCTGTCGGCTACTTCAGAGCCACCTCCTGCAAATCCCCCACATATGGTGCTAACACCAAAGGAGATCATACCGACCCTCTTTACCGGGGTGTTGTCATCCTTTGGCGGAAGATCCGGGTCGTCTTCATCATCTCCTTCTGAATCATCGTCCCTTCTGGCCGAGACATTGCCACGGCATCCGTCATCTCTTCTTTTCTTAGGGTCATCTCTTCCACCCTTTGGAGCCTTACTATCCACATACTTCCTCAGCTTTCCAGATTTCAGCATCTTCTCAATCTCATCCTTTAAATCGAAGCATCTATCTGTGACATGGCCATGATCCTGATGGAACTCGCACCATAGGTTTTTGTTCCTCTTATGTGGCGGGGCCTTCAGTTTCTCTGACCACCTCAGAGTTCGGTCAGCCTTAATCTCATTGAGGATGTGCTCACAGCTCACAGTCAAAGGAGTGTAATGAGCGAACTTGTCATCTCCTGACCCCTTCTTCCCCTCTTTCTTACCTTGGGACTTTCCCGTGCCACCGCGGTTCTCCTCCTCACACTTGGCGGCCATTGCCTCTTCCGCATTCATCACTTTCCCTGCAGTTGCCAGCAGCTCCGCCATAGACCTAGGGGGGTCTTCCACCAATTTCCACAATAGCTTCCCCTTCTGGAGGCCTCCTATAAGGGTGATCATGGCTATGCTCTCTTCATAATCTTCCACCTCCAATTTCTCTTTGTTGAATCTTGCTATGTAGTCTCTTAGGCTCTCACCCTTGGCCTGTTTGACATACAGCAGGTGGGTAGTCTTCTTTTGAGGTCTTACCCCAAAGCAGAAGTTGTGGATGAACTTCTCAGCCAAGCCTTTGAAGTTCTCAATTGAGTTCTTCGGAAGGGAGGTGAATCAACTGTGCGCTGCCCCTGTCAAGGTCCCTAAGAAGGCCCTACACTTCATCTCATCGGGTATCGAGTAAATGTCTGCTGTCGACTGGTACATCTCGATATGGTGTACAAGGTTAGTGCTGCCATCATACTTAGGAGTCACTGTAGGAGGCTTGAACTTGGCTGGGGTTGGGAACCCCACTATCCTAGCCACAAATGGGGAGCCCTCTGAGTAACCCCTTTGTAATGGGTCCCTGCTTTTAATGAGATCTCCTATATTCTCCTCAAGGCGTTGTATAGAATCATTCCAGGGTCTTCTGTCATCAACTTGGCCGAGGTTATCCCCTGCCACCTCCCTACAATGGACAGAGGGTTCCCCAACCGCGACACGTTGGCTGTTGACCTCTTCCTGTTCCCTACCGCTTCTTTCACAGGGTCAGCCTTGGTCTGGCCGACCCTGCCTATTCCCTCTCTGAGAGCCTGCTGCGCTCCTTGACCTCGACAGCCTCTGTCTTAGGTCATTCACCAGGCCCAGTCTCTCGAAGGCCGACCCTCTGCTCAACCTATCAAAGGCCGACCCTATCTGTTGGGCCTCTTCACCTCTTCGGCCGACACATCCTTGACTCTGCCTAAGAGGTCGTATAGTGTTATTTGACACCTCATACGGCTCCCAGCAGTCTTCTGGGGCTTCTTCAGCTTCTAGGTCATCATACCTGTCGTCTGGGCAAGGGTTTCCCTGCCTCCCCAGGCGCAAGCGCCTAGGGTCAGCAACGTCCCTTCTCTGCTGGGGTGCAGGCTGGTCCTTCATTAGCGCCTGGGGTGGTCCCCTGACGTCAGGATGAGGCTGAATTGCCGCCGAAGTGATCATGTCCGGTGAGACTCCAGGTGGCCTCATCATAGTTTGACTGAGCTAAGCAAATTGCTCCTTCATGGCTTGTTGTGTTGCAGCTAAAGATTTCAAGGCCGCTGCTACCTCCGCCATTTCAGACTGGGGGCGCCTGACTGGATCTAGGCCCCCCACCCCCGGGTGGCGGAAGAGGCACTGGTAAGTCTGGTGCCATATGTTAACACTATAGAGCTTGAGTAGAAAATGAGCTTAGCACCTCACAGGACTTCTTTCAATGGTGAAACAGCTCCACGCTAGGGGGAGGCCTGGTTCACCACCAGAGTCTCCGGTGAGGTTAAGCAGAAAAAGAGGAAGAGATAGTTTCTCGTTCCCACAGACGGCGCCAAAATGATGATGCTGGAATTAGCACCACCAGATAAGGTGTTTTCAAGCCCAATCTCAGAACAACAATGGCAGCATAGTTATGTAAAAGGTAAGAGAATGAGATGAGGAGAAGAGGAGAGAGCACCAGGATATAAGTGGTTCAGCCTAAATTGGCCTACGTCCACTGTGTGTGTGTGTGTGTGAATAACCTCACTGCAACAAGGCACTAACGGCCATGGATACAATCTCTCAAGATTTCTCTCTCTACTGTGTATCTAGACAGAGTTTCAGCTAGGGTTGGATATCTAGGTCCTTTGAAAGGTAGAGGATGACCTCTATATATACAGTACTTAGGGGGTGTAGTGTACCCCTATGCATGTAATATGCACATGTGTGTTAGCCTCACCAATAGGGGGAAGCCACCTGTCACTGTCACATGTAAGGAATGATGATGAAATATTCTCCCCACGTGTGGAGAATAATCTTGTTACAACTGATTTGTGCCCATGTGTCCTTATCCAAATGTCAACAGATGCTCGGCCGCCATATTGGTGCATGACCTCGGCCTGGGAGAGGCCGAGCTGTAAAGGCTTGATATTTGTTCAATCCGAGATGTGCCATAGGGAGTCTCGGCCTGATCTCAGCCGAGACATTATGCTGGGGTCGGCCCCAGCCGAGGTTGGACTGATTCCATGTTGAAGATTACCAAGGCTTCTTGTCACCTCGGCCAAGGTTGCCATACCCAGGTATATGAGAATGTTGTTGATGCCCGTGATGCGCGTAGTGTCCATTGGAAATGTAGGTGATAGTGTCGGCCTGGGCTGACCTTACTAAGGCCGAGGGCTGATATCGTGGGCCCATGGCTTATCCTGGGTCGATCAATATCTCGGCCATTACCTCGGCCGAGGTTGGTATCTCTAGGCCGAGGTCACACTTGGGGCATATCACTCAGAACGCCGGATGTACGAGGAAAAAACCCAAAACGGGAAAACAACCTCGGACAGGCCAAGTCAGACAATCACTATGAACAAGGTTTTACAAAGACAGATTAGCCTTACACTAAGACTCGATCCCCGCGGGTCTTGACGCTCCTTCTGATCTTCAACCGCTCTTCAATAGTGCCCACGCAAAAATTCCGTCTTCCACGATACCTGTCCACAACACACGCGTCCACGTATGTCTCGGTGTCCACCGAATGGCTTTGATTCATCTACGATGTCGAACACGATGTCCTTTTCTTTTCTTCACCGCAAAACCCTTTGATGTTTAATGTGTATAACAAACAACTTTGGTGCAGCAAGATCACTTAAACATATAAGAATGATAACTCGGATCTTTGCAAACTCTAAGGATGTGTTTATGCTTTGTAAACCTTAGAAACATGTGCAAACAAGGTTATGGTTCGTAAAACTATTTTCCAGAATGCACACTTCCGAAACTATGATGAAAACACTGTTTAAATAGGATTTAAACACTGCCTCGAAAAACGTGTCGTTCGAACGACTTGAGGAACTCATTGGAGCGACATCCCATCTCGTTCGAACGAGATTGGATGTCATTTGAACGACAGCGCGAAAGTTTGACTTTTTAACTTTTTGTTTAAAACGTCTCTTCCAAAGAGAGATCCAAAAATGTCAAACTCTTTTACGAGCTTATCATCATAAAATGTATTTTAAACCTTTAAAATACTTTTAAAACATTTAAAACATTTTTCTTTATGAAAAATACATCCTTATCTTTTACAAAAATAATTCCGAGCACCATTAATTATACGCATTCATACCTAAGTGATCTCGGAATGAAATTAACTTTGAAGACGATTAAACTTGCACCAATTAAACTTCGACATGATTTAATTATTTAAAGCTTTGCCGCAACGTCTTCAATACGTCATAGACCAAGTGGGATTGTGACAAAATAAAATTCTCCCTATGACACATTACAAACACAGTTTTGTTCACGGAATTAATTCAAAATAATACAGGGACTCAATTGGAAATTTATGTCCTTACAAATCTCCCCCTTTGACTATTCCGGGACAAAACTAAACCAGTGAAATGTCTAAATGGGCCATCAAGCCGTATGACACCTAAATCCCATCCCATAATCCCAAAAACAAAAATACAGGACACGGACTAGAATATGTAGCACCGACAAGCATGAACTTTTTGAATGTGATGTAGACTTAAAATTTCGAATCGCTGAAAGCATACCTACACACATGAAACAGACAAACAGATACCCAGTGAAGTATGGAGGAACAAATGATACCAATTTATATTTCTAATACGAATAAATCATTTGAAGCGTGTGAGCAATTATTTGATACCAATTTGAAATAAATATAATCAAACAATATGTAAATCCAGATATCAATAGAAGCGCTCAACAAATCTCCCGCTACATCACATACATATCTCCCCTTTTTTGTCTCGAATAGACAATCCGGTGAAAAGATAAAACAATATGAAATATCTAGCATGAGAATATGAAACCAATTTGAATCAAGTTGATACCAATTTGAGAAATAAAACACGCTACATAATCATGAAACAACCAGTTAATTATGATCAAACAATGACAAATCAGTAGCTAGTAAACCAAGGAATCACACATAGAGTATACCAATCAAATCAAGTGTGATAAACGGACTCATATGCAAAATACCAATTTGGAACATAAAAGAACCTGCATATAACCAAACAGTCCAGAAATACTTCCCGCAGTACCAAAAATATATCCTATTAAACCAGAGGACTGCAAACCAATCGGAATCCATTTTTTATTCTGTCATTCGAACGAGCCAGGGACATCGCTCAAACGAGATGAGGATGTCTCTAGAACGAAGTACAGAAGTCGTTCGCGCGAGATGAGTTGTCGTTTAAACGACTTCGCGCGACCTGCCAAAATTTCCCAATTTCCTAGAAATATTATAAAGTATTGCCCAATGAAAAAATTTCAACAAAAAAACTCCAGGAAGGGCCTGACAAAATCAAAATAGTGTTAAAACAGTAGGATTTTAACACAAAACGTAAAAACTCATAAAAACTTAAAATGCGAGTTACATGCAAACATAGTACCGATGTGCTCAAACAAGGATATGGAATGAATGGGCGTGAAACTATAACAAATGAGTCACAATTCCAACACATCGAAACAATCTAGAAGCTCTATTTTGATAGCTATAAATCATCAAACTTTATCATAGCCATATGACAATAAAGTGTGAACTTAATTAACTAAACATACTACATGCACACAAATCCAGAATTTTGATGATTTTACAAACAATAGCGTCAAATTGCAATAATTCAACATAGAGATTAGTTGTGTAAACCCATTTAAATTTTCTCCAACCAAACTCCCTCATATATATATATACTTTTTCAAGTTCTTTTGAGGTTTCTAGCATTCTCAACTTAGAGAAAATCTTATTGGCCCTTTTCTTAGCATATTGCTTTTTCTTTTGGGATCTTTTAAACGGTGACTTTCACTACGAGTTAATTTTTAACTCTCGTAGCCCTTTCCCGTGAATCACTCATTATTTTTACCAATTTTAAATCCTCACGGAAAATGGTTATTACATGCACACTTCTCCTTAAGTCTACTTACGCATAGATGACAAGATTGAGATAAGAATGCCTCACCAAATTCAAATATGCAAGAGAAGTCAAACATCCATATAAACTCGTGTATGCGTGCGATGTTGGCATATATACAAAGTCGAATCAAAATGCATATCAACTTTGAAACAACCCCATATAAACAATGGTTAAGATCATTCTAAGCATTGATAATAATGATCAAATGTCCTAGCCATATGGATAATGAAATGATGGGGGGGGGGGGGTCTAAGCACACCGATATGCCACATCAAACATGTAAACTCAAAAACAAAAAACAAAAATCTTTTTGGCTTTTCAAAAGTTTTCTCAAAAACAAAATCTTTTTGTATTTTTCAAATAGGACTCAAATAAATGAAAGCTATAATAAAAATGATAAACATGTCATATCACTAGCAAATAATAAATCATGATGCAAGGGGCTAGCGTATGATAAAACATGCAAGCAACTAACCATAAGAAATAGCAAGAGATGAATCATGTGCATGCATGTGAGAATCAACCAACGAAGAATTTAGCATCTCCAAAATGGATTTCCTAACCCAAACAGGTGTATACCTAACAAAATGGGTTTTGGGAACCAATGGGACACTACGTTTAATCTTCCTTCGGTCTTTTCTAAGATCAAAACAAAAACTCCTAAGGTGACCTTTCTTACCACAATGCGAACAAGTAAAAACACAACGAGGAACGGGACCTTTAGGTTGACCTTTTCTAATACCCTCGAATGTGGTTGACGCTCTAAAACAAACTATGGTTTTGGCTTTTACAATCGAACCACTAGAAAAAGATAAGCCTCTACCATCACTACTCGAGTCATTTAAATCATTTTTTAACTTCAAAACTTTTGACTCAAGCAAACGATTAGACTCCTCAAACTTTCAGGACTCCTTCTTTAAATTTTCAATTACCCCTAGAAGGTTATATCGCTACCCCTCAATATGTGCAAACTTATCCCTAAGAGCCTTTTCTCGTGCCACAAAATCATTAATCGAATTATTTTCCTCAAAGGCACAAACTTTAGAATTTTTTAAATCCTCTAACTCTTTTTCCAAAACGAGAACTCTATCATCACTCTCCTTTTTGCCCAATTTTAATATATTAAAATCTTTAAACAAGGAACTAAAGTGCTCACGACAAATATCTCTTTGAATTTGAAAGCTTTGCAAATATTCGATCTTATTTTTAAAATCAAAATTTTCTTTTTCCAAAACTTCAATACATTTTGCAAACTTTAAATTCAAACGATGTAAATCGCCAAAGCTTAGAGAATCCATCGAGAGAAAACAAACACATGAGAGGTAAAAAAAAAACGGGATCACAAAAGAAATAAATAATATTTTCTAGCTCTGATACCAATTAGAAGAGTTCCCAATATATGTGTGTTGTCTTTCAAACCATTTTTTCTCCGAAAAAATTATCCAACTTTTAATTATGCACCAAATCAAGTTATGAAAATCCAATTCTTACTTTAAACCAGTTTTATCTTGATTAATCCTAAACATGCATCTAGTGATTAAACAAGTAGAATAAAGTAAAGAATACTCACAATGCCGGATGTACGAGAAAAAAACCCAAAACGGGAAAACAACCTCGGACGACCCAAGTCAAACAATCACTATGAACAATGGTTTTACAAAGACAGATCAGCCTTACACTAAGACTCGATCCTCACGGGTCTTGACGCTCCTTATGATCTTCAACCGTTCTTCAATAGTGCCCACGCAGAAATTCCGTCTTCCACGATACCTGTCCACAACACACGCGTCCACGTATATCTCGGTGTCCACCGAATGGCTTTGATTCGTCTACGATGTCAAACAAGATGTCCTTCTCTTTTCTTCACCGCAAAACCCTTTTATGTTCAATGTGTAGAACAAACAACTTTGGTGCAGCAAGATCACTTAAACATATACGAATGATAACTCGGATCTTTGCAAACTCTAAGGATGTGTTTATGCTTTGTAAACCTTAGAAAATATGTGCAAATAAGGTTCTGGTTCGAAAAACTATTTTCCAGAATGCACACTTCTGAAACTATGATGAAAACACTATTTAAATAGGATTTAAACACCGCCTCGAAAAACGTGTCATTCGAACGACTTGAGGAACTCGTTCGAGCGACATCCCATCTCGTTCGAACGAGATTGGATATCGTTTGAACGACACCGTGAAAGTTTGACCTTTTGACTTTTTGTTTAAAACGTCTCTTCCAAAGAGAGATCCAAAAATGTCAAACTCTTTTACGAGCTTATCATCATAAAACGTATTTTAAACCTTTAAAATACTTTTAAAACATTTAAAACATTTTTCTTTATGAAAAATACATCCTTATCTTTTATAAAAATAATTTCGAGCACCATTAATTATACGCATTCATACCTGAGTGATCTCGGAATGAAAGACGATTAAACTTGCACCAATTAAACTTTGACATGATTTAATTCTTTGAAGGTTTGTCGCAACGTCTTCAATACGTCATAGACCAAGTGGGATCGTGACAAAATAAAATTCTCCCTATGACATATTACAAACACAGTTTTGTTCACGGAATTAATTCAAAACAATATAGGGACTCAATTGGAAATTTATGTCCTTACAGTTAAAATGAAAAGAGTAATTTTGGTGAAGAAATAGTTTTCGATTAAACCAAGTGTAGTTGTTTCAAGTATTTAATCGTATGTGTTAAATAAAGTGTGAAATGTCAAAATGAGAAAAGGAAGTCTTCTGTAAGATTAAGGTGAATTAATCTGGATAAATAAGGTTTATGGGGAGTAAATTGTTTCATGCATAAGATATATGTATATGTATATATATATTTATATATGTGTATAAGGTAGTTGCATGTACACGTAGGAATAACGTGTTAGAGTTTTCTTTCTTCCATTCGTTTCTATACTGCATTTGTATATTTCCCACTGAGCATTTGGCTCACTCCCACGCCTTGTTACGACAGGTTGGGAGCGGTTTCGTATTTTGAGAGCGTGAGAATGCCATGTGATATCGAATTAAATCAATCCGCAAATTCTCAATTTAAACTTATTTAACTGGAGTCAATTTTAAACCAAATTAAATCAATTTTATTCAGTCCTAAAATATGCAACTACGTGTGAAAAAAAATAAAGAATAATTGCTGACACACAGATTTTAAGAAAAAAAGGCTTTCGGGTAAAACATTTATTTCACTATAAAGACGTAAATCGCAACTTACAGTAATTACAATGAAATCTGCAATGATCACTCCTCGGAACAATCACATAGACATGCAGTCTAGAGTCATCAAGTACCGCAACTCCAATTCAGCCCGGGAATATCCATGAGCACTCCTTATCACATGCAGTCATCGCCAGCCCAGTACTCCCCTCAAGAGCACCTAGATCAGCAGTAGAGATCTTCTCTACAAGAGAAACTTCAACAAAGATGTGTCTTTGGGTTCCAAAATAATTCACACAAAGTAACTGGGATTTTGTGAATTGAAAACAAAAGGGATTAAAGCCCTAAAAGTGAGTAGACAAAGTATTCTGCCAAAGCAGTTTCGTCTATTGAAAATTTGCAGGTCTTCTGATTAAAAACGAAGTTAGACAAACCAAATTATAGAAAATCTAACGCAGCAGCTCTCTCGAATGAAATCAAAGTCTAGATCGAATGGAGACATGTGTCGTTCAAATGACATTTTGCTCGAGATAGGTTGTCGCTCGAACGAGAAAGTATGTCGCTCGAACGAAAAAATTTAAAAATAAAAATTCTATTTTACCATTAAATACTCAGCCTCAAAACGTTTTTAAAAACTTTTGACGAAAAATTCTGCTTCAACACTTAGAAACAATTTCATAAAAGTTATCCCAATACTCTAAGTGAACGATTAAGGACTTAAAACACAACCTTACCAGAGTTTAACTTGCGGAGGCTTGAATGTTGAAGAAAACTTGATATTCGAATCCGTGTTGATGCTTGAATGATCTTGAATAATTCTTCTACGGTTGTAGCGATATATGACATACTCAATTATGAACGGATAATATAAAATAATGTCCTTACCGAGCGTTATACAGGTAAGTACTTTCTTTTATATTACCCTAGTAGCTCTGCTGCTTGGACTTCGGGGTGCTCCCCATGGGTCCCTCGTGTAGTTTAACTTGAAATTGGAATCGCATACTAAACAAGTGAAACGTTAATTAAAATAAACCTGGACTAGAAAAATTATATAGGTTGTTTTATTGCACTTCACACCTAACACTCGGGTTGGACCGGGTTGACTACGAGTAACCCATAAATTCGGACCGAACATTACAAATGGTATCAGAGCTTTAGGTTCAAGGTTCCTTTCGGGAGTGACATGGTGAGGTCGATATTGGATCTTTCGACGTCGATGTTGGTTGGGCCAGTCATGGTAGTTTGGTGATGGTTTAGTCTGTGTCCTCGATGGTAAAGTCAAAGAGGTTAGCACGACAAGTAAGTCAGTGCCAAGTGGCACGCGATCAAGTTAATATTTATTAGTCGCTTTCGAACTTCTGATTAGATTTGTTAGTAATTTATGGGTGTCCGTGCAAACCAATAGTGGTGACACCGTGGTTATTAGTGTGAGGTGCTTATGTTCTAATTACTGATAGAGTATAGCTTTCTGAGATGCCAATAGGGTGAAATGACGCCCATTGGGCAAGTGGAACGAATTGCATATGGTCAACGATAAAGTTTGATGGTTAGGGTGTCATGACTAAGAACTAATAATTAGTGATTAAAAATTATATAACCTTTAGGTGTGAAACTTTCGGGTAGTTAACGCGGGTAATGTAATTAGGCAAACTTGATCCTTGGGGTGATATCGCGCTTGATGGTAGTCCGGAGAACATATGAAGTTTTGTAGGCTAATAGTAGCAACGCCGCGATCCTTTGCATGAGACGTATTGTGTGGTAACTTTAATGATGAGAGTAGCCGTGGTAGTGGCAACAGTGAGTAGTGTTCATTGTGACCTAGCTGTAAAGGTTGTATATTTCATATATGGAGGTTAGATGACTGAGTGGCATTCATAAGTATTGATTTTGTAATGATAACGTATTGGGTTCCTTAGTAGAGGACTTGGGTTTCATATATCTTGATTATAATATGGTATTGAGGAATAGGATCCCGCGTATCATCTGTAGTGTATGCCTTGGTATTTATAGGCAATACCCGACATCCCATATCTTACCAAGATCTATATAGTCGTGTTAACTTATAGATTAGAATATGGTATGATGTTTACCTAGTGAGGCAAATTTAGTTGTCATGGTTGGTCGGTCTTTGGGGATTAGATGAGGTAGACCTTGAGGTTTATATATTGTAGGAAATTTCCTGTACCCTATCATGAGCCTTAGTAGCGTCAGTTAAGGTTTGTACATGGCATGTGGTCATAACTGTTTGGAAGAAAGATAAGATTATTATCTAAGTGTAGAAACTCGTTTTAGCCGCCGAGGTGATGGCTAGATGCGAGTTAATCTCAGTATGAGTGTGGTTTAAAGCTGTAGTAAAATTTCATAGGACTACTTGCGTGTGGCGTCATTGAGGTTAAAGATCGAATGTTATGACGCCTTGAGGTGTTTGATGGTTAAGGTGCATTTAGGAAGAATCTTGTAGACTAGTGTCGTTACGAGCACCGAGTAATTGTGATGTGGGAGTTGAAAGGTTTGTAGAGCGCACCTACAATGATAAAGGTATGGATGAGGAAATCTTGTCAAGTCTTGAGAATGGTTACATAAACTGTGTTGAGTATCCTTAGGAGACCAGTTAAGTTCGGTATGAAGGAGCATTGGCATCCTAGTAATGATTGTGTTGAGGTTCAGGTGATGATCCAAGATTGCTGGTCGTATAGTGTATGTGTCGGGTGTGGCTTCCTAAATCGGCATGGATGGGTAGTGTAATCCCTAAGGTAAGGTGATAGTTGGTTTCAGTATAGGAGTGATGCTCGGATGTCATGGTTTAACTAGTATTGGTGTTGTAATACTCAGTTTCGAGATGTACTTGGAGATGTATTCGATACTTAAATTGATGACGCCATGTGGAGACTTGAAAATAGCAACCAAGGTGGGATAACATCGAAATATGATTATAATGTCGGCGTGTATCGACGATATATGCTAGGGTAGCCTTAGCAATGTAAGGACCGGTTCTTAGCATGTCTTGCCAAGCCAATACGAATTAGAATATGTAGCCCAGTGTAATATTAACTACCCATAGAAAGCTAATGGCGGAGGATGTGGTCGTCACGTAAATTCTATGTGGATAGAAATCGAAAATAGGTCTGGTGGCAATCTCGTGTCATCACGAGACACGGTAAGGTGAATGCCTCGCTTGAACTAAGTAATGCCTATGGGAGTTTGGGATTTCGATCACGATGCGATAAGGCATACACTAACCTAGGTTGCTTTTGTGTCACGAGAATGAATGGTTGTGATTCGATTCGTCACGGATAGTGATCCAAGATAGGGTATGTGGCTAGGATTACTGCTCGGTGAGAACTTTGGGAACGAGTGACATGACTTCAAGCATATGATATTGGTTCGCTTTCATAAATCATAGTCGAACGTTTATGGGTGAAATTTCTCGGGTCGTGTCTCCATTTCGGTTTCGATAATTGGGGATTAGTATTCTCACATATGTGGTAACTCGGATTGGTACCGTGTCATGGTACAACGCGATTGATCCTCGTAGAGCGCGGTGGACTAGGTATGGTTAATGTAACTCGGTAACTGGGTGCGCCCTATCTGAGGTGTTCTTGCTATTGTATAAAAGTTCTGTACATGGGTGGTTGCACTTTTGACCACACAGTTTTCTCTTAGTATTGACGTTTCTTAGGATTAGTGGCCTTTCGACTAGCCAACACGGTAGTCAGTGGGTCGGGTTGCAAAGTGCGGGATAATGACTTGAGGATACGGTATAGTGTTAGGAATCGAGGAAGACTTAGCACAGTGATGCTTTGCCATGGTGAGTGAATTAGAGCGAGGCTCTAGTGGGTGCTCAAAGGTGAGGCACCTAGGGTAGTACTAGGTTCATTAGAGTGACGTGGCGGAAGGTGTGAGATGAGCGCACGGTGATGACTTAGTAAGAATAGTACTCCTTGGAGTGAGAAAATAACATAGTATGGTTATTGGCAAGCTCATGTGAGTTGTGTAGTTAGGATAGCCTGAAAATTGGTGCGACACGGGATGTACGATCCTAAACTAGAATTGATTTTGAAGATGAATACAACGATTGGTTGTATTACAGTTCACATTGAGTGAATACCGATCGCTAGAAAAGAATTGCTCGTGGAGGCGCGCTATGCCTGGGTACTAGCATAGGTGGTGCTAGAATTTATTTGGACACAATCATCAAGTGAGTGGAGTCTCGAATCGATTATGTGACGTTCACAGTTGGGGAGATGGTGAGTGTTACAGCATTTCGCATGTTGATTATTTCGTAGCAAACCCCGTATGGGGCACGTAGGGTGACCTTAGTATTCAGAACTTCGAGGACTTTATCTTGAAGGATTTTTGTGGCTTAGAATAAAAGTTGGTGAACCCTATAAGCCAAAGATTAACGGATCGAGAATTTTGGGGACGAAATTTCCCAAGGAGGGAAGTTTGTAATACCATACCCTAGTAATTCAATTAAATCGTTGTATAAATTATGATGAAGTGAGGATTGAATAGAATTATTAGAAAATTGTGGGGTAAAATTGAAGGAAATAAGAGAAAATGGAAAAGGGGTCGTTCTAATGACAAAAGGATGTCGTTATAAGCGAGATGAGGTATCGCGCGAAGGTCGCACGAAGAAGGTCTTCAAACGAGATTCCATTGCCTTACAGTTCCAGGTCGCGCGAAGCCATCAATTGAGCGAGGTGATGATGTCGCTCGAAAGATGTCGTGATATCGTTTGAATGATGTGTATCGAAAATATTTTATCAGATTTTCCTTGTGCACTGTCACATTTCCAACCCTCGATTTGGTGTGGGAAAAACGGGATTTTTGGTCTTTAAGTTGTTTTTTATAAGGATGGTGTGAGCCATTTGTGGGGGGGAATGCAAAAAGAGAGATAGAGGGAGAATGGTGGTCTTCCACCATTTTGGGTTGTTCTTCCACCTCTTCCCACCACAAACCACCACTCCTTCATCATACATCAACCATCAACCATAAACCACCACTCCTTCATCATACATCAACCATCAACCATAAACCGATTATTGTATCCCAGAGGACTACATCATGCTCTATACATCACCCATGCATCACGCCTAATTCTAGGCCCTAAATTTATTTATTTTTCAAATTTTATATTTTTCCCTTGAAATTAACCTTCCAATCAACCCATATGCAAAAAATTAGGTCAAAATACATTCTGTAGCTATTTTTAAAAAATCCACAAAAACCTATTAAAAATACCTTATTTATAAGGGTCTGCGCCAGCAGTTTTTTGTGGATTTTTTAAAAATAGCTAAAAAATGTATTTTGACCTAATTTTTTGCATATGGGTTGATTGGAAGGTTAATTTCAAGGGAAAAATATAAAATTTGAAAAAAAAGTTTTCAAGGGCCTAGAATTAGGTGTGAGGTACGGTGTGATGTATAGTGCATGATGTAGGTGAGTCTTCCTCATTATATATATATATATATAGAGAGAGAGAGAGAGAGAGAGATCAGTCCGCGTTTTAAGAGTGCGGGGCGGACATGTGTGACCTGGCGATGAGCCTAGAAATTATCGGTTAAATTATAGGAGCTCTCTCTCTCTTCTAGGCTCACCGTCAGGTGACATATGTCTGGTCCACATTCTTTAAATGCGGACTGGTCCGCACAAGAGATAGATATATATATATATATATATATATATATATATATATATATATATATATATATAGGGAGAGAGAGAGAGAGAGAATAACTATCACTTCTCCAATGCCACACAATAATACAGCTTACAACATTTATACTTTCAGTATAGCAATCAATACAATGCTCTAACTAACTATTCTAATTAACTATTATGTTGTACCTAACTAACGACTTGTATATGGTTGTTACAAGAGAGCGTGACAATCTCTCTCCCCTTCAAACGATCCTTATCCTCAAGGATCGAACAAAGGAAAACGTGATTTGAGGATCGAGTAGTCCTCTCAGGTGCAGTACTCCATGTTAGAATGTGACCAACATATAAGAACCTCATACACAAGTCGCATGTCGCGATGAACTTTTCGACTCTCCAGGATCTCCATTGGTTCGACCAACATCTGACCCTCAGGACCAACTTAAGGAAGGGTGGGTGAAGCAAATACATTCTGACTAATGCATTCTTTAAAAATGAAACGTAGAATATTGGGTGAATTGATGAAGATTTCAATAAATCCAAGTGGTAAGCTATCTTTACAATCTAAACAAGGATCTAGAATGGTCCAAAAAAAATTAGGAGGCAGTTTCATGTTCTTTCTCGAAGCAATTGAGGCTTATCTGTACGGCTGTAGGCGTAAATAAACCCATTATCCCACTTCAACTTGTCTCTCTGATTTATTTTCGTCTGCATAAAGTTTCATTTTATCTTGAGCATGAGTGAGGTTAGCGCTGAGCAAAGTTACAATATTAGCTCTGATTTTTAAGAATTGTTTTGTGGATGAGTCAGTGTTGGCATAGGGTTGGTTAACTGAGAATTGGGGGTGGTTGTATCCGTAGAGGACTTCATAAAGGGTCACTCCAATAAAGGAGTGGTGCTTGTAATTATAACATCATTCTGCTATAGGTTACTAGCGACACCACTTGTAAGGTCTATCACTGGTCATGAAACGCAAATACCCTTTAAGGCTCTGGTTTAATCTTTCGGTTTGACCGTCAGTCTGGGGATGGTAGGATGAACTGTAGTGCAGATCAGTGTCTACTAGCTTGAACAAGTTTCCAAAATGTGCATGTAAAAATAGGGTCACGATAAGTTCACAGACGGTATACCATGAAGTCTGTGTATGTTGTTGAAAAGTATTTTGTCACTACAGTGTAGGGGTAGGAAACGGGAATAAAGTGGCCCTATTTAGTCAAACGATCAACCACAACAGGAATGGTTTTCTTATGGTCTGATAAGGGAAACCCTTCAATAAAGTCCATGAAATCTCTCTTCATGGTACCTTTGGGAAATCGAAGGGTTGAAGAAGACCCGGATAAGGAATATTTTCACATTTATTTCTTTAGCACACATCACAAGATGAAACAAACCTCTTAACATCTTGCTTGAGATTGGGCCAATAAAAGAACCTCTCAATACGTTGAATGGTGGCTTTAATGCCTCCATGGCCTCCATTAGGGGTAGAGTTCACCTCTTGAATTATTTTATGTCTTACTTCTCTCGTTTTTCCCATACACAACTTGTCATTGAATCTGAGTAGCCCATTATCATATGAGTATCTATTGTTTGGTGTTTTATTTCAAGCACCAATTCAGCCAGTGTGTCTTGAGTTGTTGAGTCCTCTTCCAAACTAGCCTTCAACTCCTTCATCCATTGAGGAATCAACTCTAAGATTGCTTAAAAAACCTCCTCATGCTCATGGGCCCTTGATAAGGCATCAACTACAGTGTTTTCTTTACCGTTCTTATACTAAATTTCGTAATTATACCCCAATAATTTCGTGAGCCACTCTTGCTGCAGTGTTGCAGTTAGTCTTTGCTCTAGTAAGAACTTTAAGCTTTGGTGATCAGTCTTAATGACAAAGTGGATACCTGACAAATATGTTTTTCACTTTTCAAATGCATAAAGTACAATCCATAACTCTTTTTTCGTACGTTAAAAGCCCTTTTTTCCTCGGGGGTGTTAATGCCTTAATCAAATAAGCAATCGGCCTGCCCTCTTAGAGCAACACTGCTCCAATCCCTGAGCCACTGGCATTTGTTTCAATTGTAAATTCTTTTTTGAAATTGGGTAGTGCCAAAACAGGGGTACTGGACATGGCTCTCTTTAAGGTGTGGAAGGCCCCAAGTGCTTGCTCAGTCCATTTGAATAGATTTGTTTTTAATAACTCCACCAAAGGTCTGTTAATTACACCATATCCTTTAACAAATTTGCGGTAATGATGAGTGAGGCCTAAGAATCCTCTCATGGCCTTAATTGACTTGGGAATGAAATGGCCTTCACCTTGACTTTGTATGTTGCCACTCCATGACCAGAGACGATATGTCCCAAATATTCAATCTCTTTTTTGCAAACTAACATTTGGATAATTTTGCAAACAAAACATGTCATCTCAAAATAACAAGAGTAATTTTGAGAGGATCCAAGAGTGCTTTCATATTAGGGTTGTAGATTAAAATATCGTCGAAGAAGACTAGTATGAATTTCCTTAGATTTTCTCTGAAACCTTTGTTCATTAAAGATTGAAAAGTGGTTAGCGCGTTGGGGAGCCCAAAAGGCATCACCAAGAACTCAAAATGGCCATTGTGAGTGGTAAATGTTGATTTGGGAATATCAGGCTCAAAGAGTCTGATTTGACGGTATCCCTATCTTAGATCCAACTTAGAGAACACTTTACCCATTTAATTCATCTAAACGTTCATCAATCATAAGAATAGGGTACTTGTCCCTCACCGTGATCTTTTTAAGCTCTATGTAATCCAAGCAAAATCTCTACGAATTATCTTTCTTCTTTACCAATAAAACCTTAGAGGAATAGGGAGTTGTGTTAAGTCTAATGATTCCAGACTACAACATCTCTTTAATTATTTTCTTTATTTCATCTTTTTGAATGCGGTATCTATATGGCTTTACCTTCACATGTTCAAAATCGGATGTAAAAGTGTTATGGTGATCATGTGACCTTACCGGGAGTAGGCCTTAGGGTTCAGCAAACACATGTTTGAATGAATGTAAAATTTGGGTAATAAAGGGTGATTGAGTTAAATCATCTCTGTGTCCATTGATCGAGACTGATTGCCCAACTAGTGTGGTAGGATTTCTGGATAACAACTTTTGAATAACAGAGATTGTAATACAGTTAAGTTTAGTTTGGTCTTATCTCCCTTAAAATGTCACTTGTTGATCACCCTTTCGAAAAAACAACTTCATACTTTTGAAATCCATCAATACCGGACTTATTTTTTCCAACCATTGCACCCCCAGGACTGCATCGTATCCTCCCAGTGGTAGCAATCTCATGGAAGTTAAGTATACTTTTCCATGCATTTTCCAACAAAATTTTGGACAATGAGAGGTGTTGCACACCTTAGTTCCATTTGTTATAACCATCCACATGTTGCTAGAATCTTGCGTGGTACAGCATGTTCTTTTGGCAACCTCCGAATCTAGAAAATTGTGAGTGATCCCACTATCCACCAAAATGTGGAGAAGCTGCCCTTTGAGCCTTAATGGTTGTGGTGCTTTACTTCCAGACATGGCTTGTAATGAAATAACCATCTCTCTTTTATCTTTCATATTCTCAAGATTTGTTTCTTCTTTGATCAGTTCGGTGGTGTTACCTTCTTCAAACTGTTCTTCTTCAGTCATTAACACATATAACTGTTTCTTGGCACATTTGTGCCCTGGGTAGTACAACTCATCACAATTGTAACAAAAAAAATTCTCTCCTTGCTTGTATCTCGACATGTGAAAGTTTCTTAATAGAAAATGGGGTGAGATTTGGTTGTTTTGAGTGGAAATTGGGGTTTGGGAAGGCTGGTTGGGGTTGGGGATAGGTAATTTGGTTGTGATTGAAGTCCTTCGAAACATAGTAGGAGTTAAATGTGTGAGTTCTTGGGTTAGATCTTGCTTTTCTTGCAGTAACTTGGAGGGAGGATTTTTGGAGCTTAGCAGGGCTAATGGCTTTGAGCAGTGTCGGGGCGTTAAACATATGTACATTGTACCTCAGTTCTTCCTTCAATCCACTAACAGAAGTGCAGACAAAAAAATCTTCAGTTAAGCCCCTTTGTTTGGCCAAAACTAGGGATTTCAATTCCTCAAACATGTCTTAACAAGCTGTTACCAAACTAGTTTATTGCAACTTGCTAAATTGGCCAATCACGTCCTCGTGTCCTTGATCTATGAATCGGGTATGGATGGCCTCGACAAATTCCCTCCAGTAGATTCCAACCCAATTGTCATAATAAGGTTGATACCGGTTACTAGCCTTATCTTTGAGGTTCATGGATTTATATGCTACCTTCTGGTCCTCCACCATGGGATAAAACTGGAAATATCTATGGCATCTCTGCAACTAACCTCTAGGGTCTGTGCCATCAAATTTACCCATGTTGGTCTCCCACTCTCACTTTTCTGGGTATTGGATCTAGTGAGGGGGGTTCATGTCCCCTTCTTCTTCCACAATTGTAGTTGCCAAACTTGTGGATGATGGGCTCGCTCTTGTCATCTGATTTAGGAGAATTCGGAGTTGACCTGAATATTGAGATACCCTTCTTGTAAACCATTGGCTTCATCCAATTCTTATCGCACTGAATCCATATTGTTGCCACTCATCTGCTGTGATTTTTCATCCTCAACTGCAGAGTTGTGTGAGATGGGAAGGCCTAGCTTTGATACCAAAGTTGTCATGCCCAAACCATGGACGCAACATCTTTGAAACAATTGGGGATTTGAAGAGAGAACAGATAGAAGAAGGAAGAATTAGAACAGTGAAAGATGAGAACAGCACAAAATATAGAAAGAAAGACAATTCTTATTACTTCTCTACAGCTTACATCATTTATACTTTTAGTATAGCAATCAATACAACCCTCTTAACTATTCTGTTGTACCTAACTAACGACTTGTATATGGTTGTTACAAGAGAGCGTGACACAGCTGTGACTTCTTTCATGGCTGCCATAGGGGGGGGGGGGGGGGGGGGGGAGAGGGAGAAGATTGAAACAATAAGGTTTCTTTTTTCTTTTTAATATATGCAGTCAAAATACAGAAATACCCCTTTAAAAAGTCATAAGACATGCACATGACCACTTTTCCATTCAAAACTAAGTGTTAACGATAGGGTGTTGTAATCATTTAAGAAGTTAGGTGGGTTAAATGTCCAAATTGAAAGTTTGAGTGGTAAGGTAAAAAAGCAATATAAAGTTCAAGGAGGAAAGTGTAATTAACCCTAATTATGCTCTAAAAGTCCTCTTAATAGTTTGTACCTTGAGCTTTTCTGAAATTACCGATTTCACTTCTGTTTTCGAGTTATTTGGGGTTTGACCCCCATTTATTTTTGTAATTGATTATTAGTTCCCATAATTTTCATATCTTGGTTGGACCCAAAAATGCAGGATAAAACTTTCAGTATCTGTTTTTGGCATACACTTTTTCCATCACTAAAAGTCATTTTGGAGTCAAACCCCAAGAACTAAAATGTCGAGGACCAAACTCAATATCAATGAATTAATGATTACCGAACCCCAAATAAATCTTTTTCACCCTTCCAGCTCTCTAGTTTAAACTTTTTCTTGCTCCATTTTCTGTTTTGTTTCTGCTATTTATTTTCTTTATAGACTTGCGAGCTACCAAATTCCTTAATAGGTATTTTGGTGTTTAAACTACGACTGACAATTTTTGACGCGATAACCTGTTTATGGTAATAACCCAAAATGACCCGAAAATGACACGATTAACTTGTACTCAAATAAAAATCAACACAACCCGAAAATGACACAACTAATCCGAATCGTCACCCCCAGTTTAAACGATGGGTCATTGCATCGCGGACTCGAGGAGGATTGGGTGGGGTCTGGTTGTTCGAGAAACATCTTTAGCCTTACCTTTCCGCTTAAATTTAGTTAGTATTTCAACTTTCATACTCATCTTTCAAATGAATTACAATATGCAACCTGCAAAATAAATTCATATATTTGCTACATAGGATTCTATGCTCCACTTCTCAATAAATTTCTAGAAAATGTAATTTTCAGAGCTAAAGATACTGTTTGGTTTATAATAATAATAATAATATTACGTCTTAAAAGCACTTCTTTTCCCATAAAGTATGGCATACGCATACCATACTATAATAATAAATCAATATTAATAAAAATAACGACACAAACTATAACAATGAACACAGGATCACTGATGGACCCGTTTTAACAAGTATTGCAAAAAAATATTGTGTGGTGTTTAACGATTTTAAGGGATTTGTTAAAAAAAAATACTCATAATGCATTTTTTTGCTATTTTAAAAAAATGGTTCAAATTATGCCAGTTTTTTAGCATCTTAAAAAATAACATATTTTGACTCCTTTTTTTTAAATAGCCAAAAAAATGCATTTTAAGTTAATTTTTTTTTAGAAGTCCTCTGAAATGTCTGAATATTTGCTATTTTTAAAAAATACCCCATTTTTTGGACCCGTTAAAACGGGTCCGTCAAAGAACAGCTCGGATAGATAGATATATGAAGGATTGGGTTATTACATGTTTCATGTGATCATTGAGCTGAATAGGTAATGCTAAAGCAACAATGCTCAGCTCAGCTCAACACAACAAAGCTTTTCCCAATCGTTTGGGGATGTCATATCCTAAGCAATAAAATTATCATTCAACTATTCATAGGTAGGTAGATGCGACTATAATATTGATGCTAAATAAATGTTTGGTTTCTTCAAACAATCGTGCGATGCTTTCCTTATTTCTTAAAAAGCAAACACAGCTATGTCAAGATGAAAAATGGGCTACAAAAAAAGCATGGGGATGAGTTTTCTTCCCAGTATTGTCACATCCCATCGCGCCGCTATAATCTTCAGTAATCTGAGAACAAATCTCACGCCAAAGACGAAGTTCTGCATTTCTCAACCTCTTTCCGGAAAAAATAAATAGAGAGCAAAAAAGGCTTAAAAGAAATATTCTCAGCTCAATACTTTTGAAACTACCCCTGCACCAACTGTTCTGCCTCCCTCCCTCAAGGCAAATCTTTGTCCTGTAAGATATAAACCAAAAGATTCCGTCAGTACTCTCAATGAGATTATTGATTACCCAACAATATAGAATAATTTCTGACATTTCAGAGTTACATTTCCAGACAGTAATATAAAATTATTAGTAAAACATATATGCAAAATGAGAAGAAAGTATAATGATGTGTGGATTCTAGCAATTGATAGTGCCACCGCCTTAGTAAAACATATATCCCTTCTATCCAAAGGATACGCAGCTTTTATAGCCTTTCTGAACAGGGCCACCGCCTTGGTTACCAATTTTTTACTTCAGTGTATATTTGTAGTCCAATTAGCTTAGAGGCCCATTCAAGACTCAAATTCATTTTCGATAATACTTAACTCACTTCAGGACAACGTGTTTTCTAGGGTTCATCTAAAGCCCAAACTCCTGAATAGTTTACAAAAGAAAAAGGAATAAGGAGTTTGAACTTCACCTTGACAGTTTGGATTTTTCATCCTTTCATTTCTCTTCTGCCATTGCCCTATACATCTCCACATTCCCTATTTCCAGCTGCCACTCCTTCCCATTTCTCATGTACATGCCACCTATTTGTCACACTCAATCTCTCTCACTTGTCATCTCTTCTACTTCTATATATCGTCGAAAGATGTGCACTTTCAAGAGGAGAAGAGGCTCTAACTAGAAAAAGCAAAACCACTAGCCATTCTTTTCTTCTCTTTTATGTTTTTTTTCACTTGGATTTTTTACTGTTTTCGAGAGAGCTTATGGGAAGGAAATTTTACCGTGTTGAGACTGACCTTTGAAGAAGTTTTCTATATTGCTTTCTCTACTCATGTATGCGCAGATATGGATTAATGGGGCCATTTTTTTTTTTATAAAATGTAATCTATTGTGATGCAAAGCTAATCTTCCCTTGACAGGGAAAAGATGGAACCTCCACATCCTTAACTATTTGTCTTCTAATTTCTCTCTATTTATTTACCCTCTAGGTCATTTTTCCCTTCCTGATACATGCTTATTTGATCATCCTCCAAAAGAAGTGATAGGATTTAGAATTTGTAACGACTGGAGAATCAAACAATAGACCATGGGCTTTTCGTGAGTAAAATTACATTCTCTAATACTCATGTTGATAAAGGAGGATGTTAAGCCTTCATGTTTTCCGAAAAAGGTCATTCACAAGAAGCTTCATTTAAACTTTTACTGAAAGAAGAGATTTTGGAGTTTTAAGATTACATTTCCTAGAGGATAAATGTATCTTCAATTACTATATTTTAAGCCTCCATAGCTGATTCTTACCTGCTTTATTTAAATCGTGACATAAATTTATCAAAGGGTATACTAAAGTTTTGAAATAATTTCCTACAATTTATCAAGGTATCGAGGTGGATACTTGATCCTCGAAATCCTCAATCTATATTTTCCCTGAAAACCTTTTGCATGTTCATTAATTTCTTAGCATAAATTTTCTTCATTAATAATAATAATATATATATATATATATAAAATAATGCTCTTGAGCGGACTAGTCCGCATTTTAAGAATGCGAACCAGAAATGTGTCACCTAACGGTGCGCCCAGAAATTATCGCCTAAATTATAGGCGCACACTCTCTTTTCTGGGCTCACCGCCAAGTGACACATGTCCGGTCCGCACTCTTAAAATGCGGACTAGTCCGCACAAGAGCAAGACTGTATATATATATATATAATTTAATGGTTTTAATATTTTTTAGGTCCTGTGTAATATCAATTTTATTGTCATTGATTACTTGCTCAATAATTTGGATTGAACCCTTTCTCTATCTGCGTTTTTTAATGTATGGAATTTAAATTTTTGATACAAGTCTTTGTGTGACGAAAAAGATCCCATATCACCAAGACCTGGGTTTTTTTCACTGAGATTATAAATTAATTGAAAAGGATGTATGCAATCATATTATTTTTTTTATCATTTATTAAAGGATGATCTACACACCTGCATCAAGAGGAACTGGGGAAATCAGCTCAAAAACAGCAGTCACATTGTCCCCGGGCATAACCATCTTCACATCTTCGGGCAACTCCACTTTACCAGTGATATCTGCAGTCCTCATGTAGAATTGAGGCATGTAGTTTGAGAAGAAGGCGGTATGCCGTCCACCTTCATCCTTTGTGAGGACGTATATCTCTGCCTCAAATCTTTTGTATGTCTTCACACTACCAGGCTTTGCAATCACCTGTGTAATAATAAATCAGCACATATTTAAGATTTATTTCACTATGTCAAAACTTGTTTCAATTTCATCATATATTATAAACAATACTATCCAGCAATAGTGGAAATATTTAGATTTTTGTACGAGTTTTAATGAATCATGCATCAAAAGCAACGTCTCTGCGTTTTTACACCAACTAACCAGTATATTGTATATCAAGGATAGATCCAAAATACAGTAATTGAAAACATCCGTTTAACAAAAACAGAAGCAAAGGAAAGAAAAAAATCAAATGGGTTCTCTTTAAAGCATTAAATTTCAATATTTAGAATTATATAAGCTGTTACAAACAATTTACAAGAGTTTTACTCAACATCATGCTATATGTTTCAGTATTAAGCATTGTATGGTTCGAATGATGTCTCTAACCTGTCCTCGCTGAATGTCTTCTCGTTTCAAGCCCCGTAGAAGAAGGCCCACATTGTCGCCAGCCTATTAAAATAGAAAAGCTCAGAATCATTGTTGAACAGAAGGCTTAGTAGTAGCTAGAGTTGTTTAGAATGAGTCTCACTTGTCCAAAATCCAAGATTTTCTTGAACATCTCAACACCGGTCACAGTAGATTTTAGGTTATTCTACAGTGGACATCAATGTCAAAAGCAATCATTCATTAGTAAGGCAAAATCATGCTTTAAAAAAATAATTAATCAAAAACACAATCCACACATCCACCTGCATCAACCCTAAGATCTCAACATCCTCCCCAACTTTGATAGTCCCTTGTTCAATACGTCCAGTCGCAACAGTTCCACGTCCCTATAAAACACAGAAAGGAATTGCAGCTACATTGGCATTACACTTGGACAATGTCATCTTGCATATAGAAGTAAGAAATTTTACAGCAATACCAACAAAAGAAGGCATTCAACCAAGCAATAAGCATTTATAATAGTTGAAAAAGAATAATAGATACAATTGACATACTTTTAAAAACAACAGAATTCCATCCACTGCAGATATTAACTGATGTACATGACTGAGGTGTGGACACGACCCTTGGGATTTTTCGGTTTATCTTGTAATTCTATTATAATTAGTATTACAATAATATTTTAGATATTAGATAAAGTTTAGGATATAACTAGTTTATCTAGGATTATCTTTTAGATATTTATTATGATTAAAACTCCATTTAGGAGGCTATAAATAAGACCCTTAACCAGGGGCGGACCCACCCCATCCCAAAGGGGTGCGGCCGCACCCACAATATTTTCAGAATTTTTTGCTGGGTATAATGTAATTTTTGGGCCTATATGTGATTTTTTGAAGTTTAAGGCATAGAGTTTGTCATTTTAAATGCTAAGGGGTGAAACTGTAATAAAGTTTACAAAATATAAACACACACGGACGCCTCGTTCTTTAAAATAAAACCCTAACTTTTCTAGCAGTCATTTCTCATTTCTCTTTTCTAGCCATTTCTCTTTTCTCATCCATTTCTCTTTACCACACCACCCTCCCTCCCACCACCACCAGCGGAGACTTGCCTCCCTGCCTGACCGATCGCCCACCAGCCACGCCTGAGTGACCTCCCCCTCCCTCTCCGGCCGGCGGCATCCCCCTCCCTGCAGGCTGGCTGCTAGCGCACACATGTAACTTTTAATTGTCTTTTTTTTTTCAGTTCAACATTTATATAAATAAATGCTAAACGTAGTAAGTTTAAATGTTAGTTTAGTTAGTTTAATGTAAAATGTTAAGTTAAATAAACTAAAAGTTGTTTGTCCTTTGTTATTTTTATTTGCTTAATTACTATAAATTAGTAGTAATATTTTTTTGCTGCAATTTTTAATTTTTTAAAATTTAATTGTTAAAAATTTAATATGAAATATATTTTCAATTTTGGGCAAGTATGTTGAGTAATTGTTAGAATACAAGTATTTGTCAATGACTTAATATATTTTTAGAGCTAAAAATTTGAATAAAACTCAAAATAACCCTAAAAAAATTCACCTCGGGGGCTCCCGCCCCCGAACCCCCAGTACTATTCTAAACTTTCGCACCCCCTAACAAAATATCCTGGGTCCGCCACTGCCCTTAACCAACCACTGTTATCTCTTCTACCTTTTATTGATTATAAATATGATTGAAGGAGAGAATTTCTCTTTGATTATTAATGTGCGTGTATTTGAATTTCTATGTTGCATCAAAGCGGTATCAGAGTTGTGCGCGCTATTAGTGTAGGATACGAATTAGGGCTAGGACGCTACACCTTTTGATCAATGAGGTTCGTTGACAATGAACGTTGCAAAGCAAGTCGACACAAGTGGAGTATCATTCGAGCGAGTGGAATTGTCCCAGTGGTAGAACACCCACCCGACCTTGAAGACCACCAAGGTTCGAGTCTCACTAGCAGCGTGATTGAACTCCCCCTCCCCTTTGTAATAGTACAGAATGAATTAGGCTAGAATAGGAATTTGTTTTTCCAAAAATAAGTTATCGTTCTTTTGAGGTGACAGTTGCCTCTCGATATCAAGGACAGACGTCCATTTGTTCATGGTCATTTATCATGCCCCGGGCGGTTTCAGTTCAAGAAGGTGACTTCCTGGTAGAGATTGTTTATGATAAACAACAATTACTGCTGATTGGATTCCACCGACGTACCAAAGCGAAGATGATGAGGTGAGGATGAAGGAGAAATGGAAAAAAAAGGCCTCCATAGTCACTTACCAAAGACATCAAAGGCATCATCGATGGCAAGTTCACAACAATTGTCATTGCCTGCCACAGAGGGTCCAGAAGCTATTGGCGAAGAAGCCATCGTTGTCTCTTTTGGCGAGGCCCTAACGAAGAACAGAGGTGTGGTTGCGGGTCGTGATGAGAAGCATGATAGCAATTGTGTTGAAGGCCAAGGTAAGGCATGATTGTTGCTGTTACCCAATCCAACTGCTGCTTAAGGTAAATTATTTGGGGCCATGTTTGTTTGCGGGCCAAAGGAAGGTGTGGGTTGTTCTCTGATTTGGGTGTAAATGGGTTTGGGATGAGCTGGCCCTTGACTGCCAACCGCAGTGGCCTGTCCATTAAAGTATGAGACAGTTAAAAGGATTGAGCTGTGTTAGGAAACAAATTGTAAAGTGGATTTTATTTGGGCTAGACATTTGTGAGGCTATCCCGAATTTTCAACTTGTGTAAAAGTTAATCTGGGTGGGCCCGAGACAGAAGAAAAATATTTTGGGTAAAATTCAAATGACCCGAAATATTCTAAGTATATGTTTTTATTGCACGGGCGACACCAATTTTCTTCCAAAGAGCATGAATGATCTTTTTCAAATGACGGGGGAGTGATGTACATGCCTGATGTGTGGGTGGGACCCTTGGGATATTTGGGATTATCTGCCTATTACTAGTAGTATTAGGATAATATTTTAGATATGGCACAAGCGACACCAACTTTGTTATAAAAATCATTATTGATATTTTTCAAATGACGGGAGAGTGATGTACATGGCTGACGTGTGGGTGGGACCCCCCCTTGGGATATTTTGGATTATCTTGTAAGTCTATCATTAGTAGTATTAAGATAATATTTTAGATATTAGATACAGCTTAGGATTTACCTATTATTTAACTGCCTTATCTAGGATTATGATGTGAATAAAGAATACGGAAGATAATTTTGTCATTTTTAGGATTTTATAGTATTTTTTGTTATTTTGTTAATTGGTTGTATTTTCCTTTTGTTTGTTGTTTAGTACTTAGAGGTGGGAAGGACAAGTGGCATTAAGGGTACATTTGTAATTTGACCATTAGTTGCCTAGAGCCCAAGCTACTTCCCACCTATAAATACCGCATTTGTAGCCTCATTTGAGGTATTATATATTTTGGAGAGTTTAGTGAATGAGGGTTGAAGTGTGAGATATCTTCTTCTTAATTTCCATTTAGCGTCATTTACGTCAATTGGTATCAGAGCCTTATTGGTTCTACTCGTTGTTATTGTTGTTGTTATTGTAAAAAAATGCAAAAATCGTAAACAACGACAAATGGGTTTTATGAGTAGATGTGCTCCCGTGGAAACTCGTAATGAACAAATCGCGAGGATCTTATATCATCTCTTGATACGAATGGAGGATCTTGAGACCCGCCTCTCTTCCACCACCACCCAAAACCCTAACCCTAACTCAAACCCTAGCCCCCCAAAACTCCTCTAGCTATGCTTTCGCAACCATTTTCACCCCCTACCCCCAAAAAAATCAGATCCAACAAACCCTAGACCATCCACCACCAACCCAGAGCTGGCCGAAGGCGGCAGAGGCAGCGGCCAACCTCCAGGGCCTCTATCTGGCACCAATCCTCTCCCCGGCTACCGATCTCCTCCCAAAAACCCCTTCCAACCCAGGTGGCACCACCAACCTCCAAACCCTAGGCCGTAACCCCCTTCCCCTGCCCGGATCTTACCCAGAAACTATCGAAACCCCCAAAACCCTGGGTCGGCCACCGCATGGAGCTAACTCTAGCCCCGTCGACCCTTCCCCCATGTCGTCCGAGGTCGAAACCCTCTTCCGCCCACCAACTCACCTCCCCTGGCCCAGATCTGACCCGAAACCTTCAAGATCTGTCGGATTCAGCCCAGCCACCCGATTTTGGTCTCAACCCTTCAACTTGGTTTGGCACCAAGAAAGTGATTTTTGACCCGGGGAATGATATTTTTGATAACTGACATGAGAGGCAAAAGGAAGATGATGGACCTTGACGTAAGAATTGAAGAATGGCATCTTCCTCACATTTTCAGAAATGACTTTGGCCCCACAAGTTTTTGCCTCTCTTCCGCCCATTTTTTACGCTTTTCACGTGATCCTCCAATTTTGAAGATACATTTTAGGCCATCCCATATAGGACGATCTTTTTCGAAGGCGGGGAGAATGATGTTAATAAAGAATACGAAGGATATTTTTGTCATTTTTAGGATTTTATAGTATTTTTTGTTATTTTGTTAATTGATTGTATTTTCCTTTTGTTTGTTGTTTAGTATTTAGAGGTGGGAAGGACAAGTGGCATTAAGGGTACATTTGTAATTAGATCATTAGTTGTTTAGAACCCAAGCTACTTCCCACCTATAAATACCCCACTTGTAGCTTCATTTGAGGTATTCTATATTTTGGAGAGTTTAGTGATTGAGGGTTGAAGTGTGAAATATCTTCTTAATTCCCATTTGGCGTAATGTACGTCAGATTATCTACTAGAAATTTATTGGGGTTAGAACTCAAGTTAAGAGCCTATAAATAAGGTCATTGATCAACCACTTTGATCTCTTCTACCTTTTATAAGTTTATTGATAATGAATATGATTGATTGAGAGAACTTTCCTTTGATTAGTATGTGTTTGTGTGTGTTTTAATACCGTTGTGTTACATCATTATCTTACTCATTATATTCAAACAACGTTCAAAATGCATTAATAAGAAGACGAATAAATTCTACACCATCTTAAGCGACACCGTTCATTGCTTGGCAATGACATATGCACATCTAATTACCTGGATAGAGAAAACATCTTCTATTGGCATTAAGAAAGGCTTGTCAAGTTGCCGCACAGGGTCAGGAATGTATTCATCAACAGCATCCATTAATTTTAAAATAGCTTTTTTTCCAATTTCTTCATTTGTACCCTGTAAAGCTGACAACGCTGAACCTCGGATAATGGGGATGTCATCTCCAGGAAACTTGTAGAAGCTAAGAAGTTCTGGCAGAAATATAAAGCTTATGTGAAACATTTATAAGTTAAGATACCATTTAACTAAGCCATTGACAATGAACTCAAGGTCAGAGTACCTCGTAGCTCCATTTCCACAAGTTCCAGCAACTCTGGATCATCAACAGCGTCAACTTTATTCAGAAAGCACACAAGTGAGGGAACACCAACCTGCATAATGCAAAAGAAAAAGATCCTTATGGAGTATGCACAAAGCTGCAATTCGCGAAAATTGCTTCACAAGATGGAATTCAAATTTGTTGGACCTTCTTGATTGAGGTTCAACATGGCCCTCTTATGCCATTGCTTCAAGCATTGATGATTAAGCAAAAGGTCCCTCAGTTTTAATATTTCAAATAATAACAAGTGAGAGCTATGTTTTCCCTCATTAAGTAAGGGTCAACTAATTTAGACTCCAAAAGATGCTAATAAATATCCCACCTGTCGGGCAAGCAGTATATGTTCCTTCGTCTGCGGCATAGGACCATCTGGGGCAGATACAACCAGAATACCACCATCCATTTGTGCAGCTCCAGTAATCATGTTCTGCAAATCAAAGAAATTTGCCAGGAAGTGCATGAGGACATACGAGACTCCAAACAAAGACAACTTCGTAATCAATTAGTGAACTCAAGGAACATATAACTATTAAAAACCTATGGTCTTTAAATTAAATGAGTAAGAGAAATAACTGAGATAATACTTGATCTATAAACACATGTTACAGTAAAAGAGAATTCCAAGTCAGACATGCAGAACAATCGTAATCATAAGACTTGCCAGAAATTGAGTTACCTGGTCCTATTCTCAGCTGGGAAAAAAAAAATTTGTTGGGAAACACTTCCTAACTAGAGCTATTATTTATACAAGAAGGGGTAGCCCACCCAAATTTAAATCAGCCCCAAAGGGGTGTGAAATTTTCCTTTGCGGGATTTGAACTCTGCCCAGAATGTAAATATGGAAAAGCAGTTTAAAACTAGTAGACTAGTGCAAAATTTGAATTACATACGATTTCTAAGCGTTCTAATCCATACATTTACTCATTCACCTCGTGGTTCCATGAGTTTTCGGAATTCAACCAGGTTTATTATTGATACCTAAATTGTTGGTGCTTACGTCCACGGTACAAAAATAAAAAAGCACAAAATTTGTATTCACAACCATTTACCAAAGTCTGAATCTAGAAATTACCAATTTACCATGCTTTAGGGTTTATAATGCAGAGTTGGTCTGCGATTCCTCTCACTTTTTCTTTGATAAGTGGCAACAGCTGGGACAGCGCCAGGGGAAGGTGCAAAGGAGGCAAAGGACAGGCTATGGCAGTGGCAGAGGAAGGAGGAAGAGACGCAGCCACCTCTCCACTTCCTCATTCCACCCCACCTCTTCTACTTGCACCATCACCTCCTCTGCTTCGGGTTGTCCTAATCAACACTGAGTTCAAGATCAGGGCTTCCCAATCAACCACGGGGAATCTTTAATGACCTCCACTTAAACTCCAACCATATCGGCGCCCGGTTGCTATGAGAAATGGATAAGGGTTCCTGCAACAATCTGGACGTGTGCGGGTAAAGAAGCTAGTCCAGGATAGTAGAATTAGGTTAGCGACTTGAAACATAGAGACTAGGAGAGGGAAAGGGGTGGAGCTGGTGGATACCGTAATAAGAAGAAAAGCTAACATAGCTTGTTTACAAGAAACTAAATGGGTCGGTGAGAAAGAGAAATAGAAAATACAGGGTTTAAATTATATTATACAGAAAAAAAAAAAAAAAAAAAAAAACAGAAACGGAGTCAGAATAATAATAGATAAGAACCTTGACAATAATATTGTAACAGTTATTAGGAAAGGTGATAGACTTATACTTATAAAACCGGTATTAGGTGAAAATATAATTAATATTGTTAATGTTTATGCACTCCAAATAGGATTAGATGCGTATACTAAAGTACAATTTCGGGAACAAATAGATGAACTGATTCACGAAATACCCATAGGTGAGAAAATCTATATATACTAAAGTAATTCCCCTAGGTGTTCGGGCAAATGAAAGTCAACGTGGTGAATAACTCGAACGTTCTATCTATAGTGATTAGCATTCTTTCATGAGATCATTTTTCTTTCTATTTGTTCGTTCTTTCTTATACGTGTGTGAGACGTTTGAACTTGCTTACATTTACTCACCTCATCACACACGAGCGATACACTAACCCTAATCTCGAGAGTTTGTTTGAGAGAGATATATCCGTGAGATTTGAAGTTGAAGCGTTGATTCCGACAAGGCAATCTAGGAATTACTCTTGTGATACTCGACCCGTTTTGACTGATTCGCACTACACACGTTGAGTTCTAGGAAGGATGTGCTTTGAGTATTCGCATAGCTAAACTTCTTATGCACTTCTAGCTTGTATTTCTCAAATTATTTCTCTCATGATGGATTGTGCGATTATTCTATGTCTAATAAGAGATTGACTGCCTTTCAATTAAATTTTTGCAAAATAAAGAATTTTGTGGGTATATTCCCCGCAAACCCTCACGAGACACAACTCGTCCGGGTTTAAAGGATTGTTGCACATGCTAAGTGCAATTGCAAGTGCCCGCCAAAGTGGTACACTTTTGGTTACTTATCTTTCTCTCTCTCTATCTTATTGCTCGAGGACTAGCAACGCTCTGTTTTTTTTTTTTTGGGGGGGGGGGGGGGGGGGGGGGTGATAAGCACCCAAAACTGTACATTTTATACCCCAAATAAATGTATTTTAGTTGCTAATTCTCAGCAATTTGGGTCTTATGTGATTTATTGTCTATTTTGTAGGCCAAATGCACGTTGTGGTGTTCAAACGCGTATTTCAAGGCAATTGTGTGGATTGTGGAGCTAATTACTAATCCCGTAACCCTAGCCTACCCTAACCTAACCTAAACTCTGTCCCGAGCCGTGTGTGTTTGATTTGTTCCCTTTCGTATTTTTCTTTTTTTTTTTTAGATTTTTTTAGTTGAGTCGTTTTTATTTTTAGGGTTTATTTTACATTTATTTAGAATTTTCTAGGATGCATTTCTCATTTTTATATTTTTTTAATTTTGATTTTGATTTTTATTAGTTTTTATTTTATTTTATCTTATTTTATTAAGATTAGTTTTTAGGAGTTTATTTTTAGTTTTATTATATTTTACTTTTTTTAAATCTTTAGTTTTTATTAGGTTTTTAGTTTTATTTCTTTTATTTTAGTTTTATTTTATAGATTAGAAGTTTTATTTTAATTTTAGTTTTTATAGATTTTATTTTTTAGGATTTTAGTTATTTTCATTTTCATTTTTTTTTAACACCTAAACACTCCCTAACCCACTCACCCTCATCATATTCCTCTACACCCTCACACACCCTATCACATCCCACTTCATCTTCCCCAAACACCAAACCTCCATTAACCCATGAACCACCCATCACAATCCAAACCTCCATCTCTCAACCTCCATAGCCAACCCACCTATCCGAGCTACCAATTCCGAACAGCCCGCCAGCGACCACAACCTACCCCTTCCTACCGTGACAGTACCCAACCCCCGTCGCCGGCGACTCGAACCAAAACCGTCGGCCTGCCCATAACCGTGAACCCAACCTCCAGCCGGACCTCCACTGCCTGAGCCCATACCCGCCACCTACTATCCTCTGCCATGGCTGCCCAACTCGCGACCTCCTCCACCTTGCTCCGATGACAAACCCGGATGCCAAGCCACAACCCCAGATGCGATCCACCTTCATACCCGAGATCCAACACCCCACAACCCATATCCACCTGAACTCCAACCCGGCCGGACAAGAACCCAAACCCGACCCCCCTTCTAAACCACCGCCATGCCAAACCCATGTCACCTACCTTACCCATTTTCAAAAGCCACGGCCTGTTTCAAGCCAAAACAACCAAAAGCCAATTAAACCACTTAAAACCATTTTACCCAGATACCTCCAATAACCACTTCTACCCCAATCCAAAACTCCCCCTCTAACCATATCAGATTTTGTCACCCAAATTCCCTCACCCATGTACCTTCCTTACCTCACACCTTTCCCATGCACATGTGTGCATAATTCCTTAAATACCCTCACCTCAACACCTTACACACCTCACACACATTAAACCTACCCAAATTACCCCCATGCTCCATACCTACTATTTACAGAATGGACGACTCAATTTGAAGAAGCTTTTTAGAATAGGAATGAGTAGACAGAATTGTAAAGAGAGAGAAACATCTCTTTTTTAGTTTAGTTTTTTTTTTAGGTTAGAATTTATTTTTATTTTACTTTTTTTAGATTAGTGAGAAAAATAAATTAGTGAGAATCCATTTTTGAGTGTAATTGTTGATGTAATTTTGGTTTGATCACACAAATTGGAGGGATGTAAATTGCAAATTCAAGGATTGTGTCCAATTTCACTCAAAGAGATTTGGTTTGATTGTTCTTCTCTTCTACTTTATTTTATTAGCCTTTGATTATTTGATTATCATGTTTAATATTATGTTAGGCTAAATCCCCTTTCAAGGGGTGGAGTGAACCTTTATTTGATGTTATTTTGATTTAATTAGTTTGATTACTTGAAAATTCCCTTTGAATATTAATTTTTATCCCTCACCCTTAAATTTACGCCTCGAGAGAGGGTAAATGATTTTCGAGAGAAAATCATAATTCTAAGTTATAATACTCATTTTATATTCGAATTGGAGATAAGGGTTTCTTAAGTGGTATTATTCCTTGAATTTCAACTCTAAATTTATTTTCTAAGATTTACATAAATTTTAATTGATCGATCCTAGCTGGTGATTAATTAAAAGGAGTGTAGATCTACATTCTAGAGTTATGGGTGTTAAACTTAATTTTCTAAAAGGTTACTATTAAAATTACATTTGCAACGAGAGTTGATTTGTAATTTTGATATTAATTTGGGAGAATTCAATTAATTAAATTAATTAGTTAGAATATATAAAATTTGTGGTGTAATCCCACTCCTTGATTGTTCTCAAATTTATTTATCTCATTTATCTCTTATTTTTGTGTTAGACTTTATTTTTCATTTTAGTCACTTTTTAGTTTGTAATTTGATCTTCCATATAGTTTAGTGTTATTTCATTTCACATGAACCAATTGTTTTAATATTGAAAAAGCTAAAAAATTTAGAAAAAGTGAAAAAGCACAAAATAAAAAATAAAAAGTAAATTACAATTGAGTTTGTTTCTAGCTTACCCCCTTGATGTGGATTGATACCCTTACTTACCTCTACACTTGAGTTTGTTTTATATTTGTAGGTAATTGAGGATTTTGATTAGAGGAGCTTTTCAAGCAACAACGAAAAAAAATATACCGAAAAGTTTTCTCTATCGGCCATGTAGGAGAAGATCGTGTAGAATATGAGATGGTGTATGGAGGATATGGTTTTGGAAATAGAAACGACGGTGGAGAGTCTATGTTAGATTTTGCAATGGCTTATGATTTTGTACTAGTAAATACATGTTTTAAAAAGACGCTTGAATACTTAAAAACTTATAAAAGTGGAACGAATAAAAGACCAATATGTTTTTTCATTACTAGGAAGGGAGACCGATTAACATATAAAGACTGTGAGGTTATCCAGGGAGAAAGCTTAACCTCACAACATAGGATAATGGTGTTGGATATAAATATTAAAAATCAGTCACGAGTGCGATAAGAGAATATTAACTGACGAACTACGTGATGGAACTTAAAAGGAGAGAAATTAGAACTATTTAAAGATAAAATATTAAATGAAGCGCCATGGAATACGAAAAATGAGACTAACATAATGTGGGATAAGATGGTCATATGCATTAGGAGAATATCGAAAGAAATTCCTGTAGGGAGCCAAAATCTAAAGAAACAAGGTGGTTGAATGAAGAAGTACAAAATATAGTAAAAATCAAAAGGGATTGCTTTAAAACATCGCAAACAACTAGAGACGAAGAGAATTTTGAGAAATATATATGGACGAAGAAAGACGTTAAAAAAAGGGTAAGAAATGTCAAATTAAAGGCGTATGATATCTTTTACAAAACTAGGAACACAAGATAGGGAAAAAATTATTTATAACCTTGCTACACTTAGGGATAGAAAACAAAAGATTTTAATAATGTCAAGTGTATTAAAAGTGACGATTCGAGAGTCGTAGTCAAGGACGATGAGATTATGGAAAGATGGAAAAATTACTTCAAAAGGTTATTGAATGAAGATAATGGAATAAAGGAACTTACGGAGACTCGAGAAAATATTTTTTTTCCGCATAATTAGGACAACAAAAGCTGGGATTGCTCTAAAAAAGATGAAAACGGGGAGGACTTTAGGACCAAATGGTATCCCTATTGAGTTTTGGAAGTGCTTAAGGGAGGAAGGAGTGTCGTGGCTTACAAAATGATTTAATAGAATTATAATGACTAATACAATGCCCGATGAATGGAGAATGAGTGTTTTAGTACCTACTTATAAAAATAAAGGTTGTTCAAATTATCGTAATATTAAGTTAACGAGTCATATAATTAAACTTTGGGCGAGAGTGATTGAATATAGATTGAGTTTGAAAATAACATCAGTTCGGCTTGATTCTTGAGAGGGCAACAATAAAAGCTATTTATTTATTGAGGAGATTAATGGAGAGGTATAGGAAGAAAATGAAGGGTCTTTATATAATTTTTGTAGATTTGAAGAAGGCGTATGATAGGATACCAACAGATATAATATGGTGGATTTTACATTAAAAAAATGAGTGGCTCGTAGATATATTGATGTGATCAAGGGTATGTATGATGGGCCCACGACTATAGTAAGAACATCCGCCGGAGGAATTAGTGAAGTCCCAATTACTGTAGATCTGCACTGTAGATCTGCACCGAGGCTCAGTACTAATTCCTTCTCTCTTTACTCTTGTTATGGATTAGTTGACTGGACAAATACAAGATCCAAGATGAGGTGCGTGATGTATGCTATTTGCAGATGATATTGTTTTTGTGGATGAGACTAAGACGGGGATTAATGCTAAACTGGAAATATGGAGCGAGACTCTAGAAATACGAGGATTTAAAATAAGTAGGACTAAAACAGGATATGTGGAGTGCAATTTTAGTAGTAATAGGAGGACAAACGTGACTGTGGTGAAGTTAGAGGATCGAGAGATACCTAAAAATTATCATTTTCGTTATTTAGGCTCGATTATCAAAAAAGATGTAAATATTAGTGATGATGTTACTTATAGCATTAAAACAGGGTGGATTAAGTGGAGAAGTGCTACCGGCTTATTGTGTGATCGGTGTATACTTTTTAAGTTAACGGAAAAAATTTATAAGACGACCGTTAGACCCGCCATGTTATATGGGACAGAGTGTTGGGCAACCAAAAAATAAAATGTGCAGAAAATGAGTGTGGCAGAGATGCGAATGCTAAGATGGATTTGTGGTAAAATTCGAAAGGATAAAATTAGAAATGAACAAATCCGTGAAACGGTAAAAGTAGTTCCTGTAGAAGATAAATTGAGAGAAAATTGACTTAAATGTTTTGGACACGTCAAGCGTAAACCAATGGATGCCCCTCTAAGGAAGAGTGATTTAGTCAGTATTGATGGTAATGTAAGGGGTAGAGGTAGGCCTAAATTGACTTGGTGGAATATTGTAAAAAATGACATGATATCATGTGATTTAACCGAAGATACTGCAATAAACAGAGCGGAATGGAAAAATTAGATTCATATAGCCCATCTCAAATGATTGGGAAACGGCTTTGTTGTGTTGAGTTGAGTTAAGTGTTCCCTCTTTAGCCATTTTACACTTTTAAGATTATCTAGGTTCTTATAAATAAAGCCTTTAACCACTATTTGTAATCAATTTTAACTTTTGATATGAATGAGAATTAGAAACAGAAATTAGGGCTTTGACCTCTAAAATTATTGTTGTTGTGTAGTGTAAATTAAATCGTGCCCACTCCCATTACAGATCAATTAGTGTCAGATCATTGTTCGCTCTTAATTCACCTCTCCTTTTTTTGTGGTGGGGTTTAACATCATGGAAGAGATATGGAGTGACTGGGGTGAAGGTGGGATCAACCCTAGGGATTTAACCCCAGATCTACCCCCAAACAGCGCATAAACCGGTCTCAAACACGTGTATCAAGCCCCCTAAAACCTGCGACATCATCAACCCCCCACCGGACTGGGGTGACCTCTGTGAACCCACCACCATGCCCAAATCCACTCCCCATTGCCCTACAAACCATCAAAACTACCCTAGAATCCTTCGTTGAGCTTTCCAACCATCGGCACCCCTATTGGACCAGCGACGACGACCGGTAACCCCATCAGACTCATCCTCGTCATGGACTGTTGCAACAATCGGCCTTAGACACCCTTGCATTGGGTGGATCAACAGTCACTTTGGCATCGCAGGGACTGACGGTTGTTGCCGAAGTTTTTTTAACCTTACCGGAGCTCCGCTAGGGTTGGCCAGTCTACCGTCAAGGTTTGAAGAATTTGAGTAGAAGGTGTCGAACCTGGGACAAGTTTGAAGAATTTGAGCATAAGGTGTCGAACCTGGGACAAGAGGCTGTGACAAAATTTGTGAAGGTAATTCCTCATTTACCAACCTCTTCATTTTACCCTATTGTCTTACCACTTCCAAATCTCAACTATCTACACACAACCCCAAAAATATCACAGCCGTACCCGAACCGTTATTTTTCCTTATTCCCTCGACCCAAAATTGGATACATTTACAAATCCACATCCCTCTACTCCTCAAAACACCTCTCCACTTTTGAAATTTATATTTCAGCCCTAGAACATTCTGACATTCCATAATCAACCTCTAAATTTATGAAAATTACAAAGCAGACCCCAACCTTACAGAATTCGTAAAAAGCCCTTCCTAACTTCCTTCGAGCAATCTCTGACTACCGTTCACCCGATTCAGAGGTCATGTACAATAGGTTGAAGCATATTGAACCAATCAAGGCCGAATATCAAGAGCTTGAGGCTTACTATTGGGAAGCTCAACGAAAAATTAAGGGAAAGATTGAGCAATAATAGGGTGAACGCTCTTATTAGTATGATGAGGCCATCGGTACCGATTCCCAGTCAGCCTCATCACATCGGTACAATATGAAGAGTATCATTTGCGAGTTGAGAAGTGCGGGGAGGCAATCATTTATTGGGAATCTGAATGAATGAGAGGTTGGATCTGGAGTGTTAGACTCATTTGTCCAAGCTCCGTTCATCCTCCAATACTTCAACTAGTTGCCAATGTTTAAAAAGGCGCTCGAGGCGTACGCCTCGAGGCTTAAGCCTCAGGGCTGAATTTGAGGCTTACGCCTCAATGCGCCTCGAGGCTTACGCCTCACGCCTTTTTGCCGAGGCGCGGGGGAAAAGAAAAAAAAAAGTAATTTCTTCTTTCATCACAAAGTCTGTTTTTTTAAAGGTTAAAGTTCTTCATTTTTCTAAAATTGCACTTAACTTAAAAAAAATACTAACTCTTATTCTTTTTTAATTTTAGTTTAGTTTTAAAATTGCACTTAATTTTGTTTTTTCTTTACTAATTTGTTTGAAATAAGTGTATAAATTTGTTTGAAACTATATTTTGTTATAAATATATAGTTTGTTTGAAATAAATGTACTAAATTAACTTCAATATGACTTTTTTTAAAAGGTTTCTGTTTTTTTATTTTCAACTTAGATTAATATGTTTTCTTTAACTTATACTAATATATTTTAAAGGTTGTTGGTTTTTTTTTAATAAACTTAGGTTGATATGTTTTATTATTTTTTTAATCTTAGCTTGAAAATCATTGTTTTTTTAATAAATTTGCTTGTTAAGTTACATTGATTAATTTATTATCATATTATAAAATAACCAATATGAGAATGAAGCTAAAAAAATGATTTTGCCAATACGATTTTGCATTGATTAATTTATTGTCATATTGTAAAATAACCAATATGTTAAAATTGATTTTCTTTTCTAAAAAGTTATCTCGGGGGGAACAAAAAAATGTCAAACTATGTGAAAAAACTCTCAAGGATGTTTTTTTTGTAGTTTTATTTTATATTTCTTCGTTATTTTATTTTTATGGTTTTATTAGTATTTTTTAAATATTATTTTGCTCTTTTCTTTTTCTTTTCGGTGAGGCTTACGCTTTGCCTCACCTTTCGCCGTTTTAAACATTGCTAGTTGCCATTTCGGGTTTGTTGATGGCTATGGAGGATGTCTCAACATACTCGGATGCAGATTTCTTCGACATCTTCGTCGAAAATTGTTAGGTCACTCGGACCAAATACTAAGAATCCAATGTATTTGATAGTGTATTTGGAACGTATGGTAATGTTGATGGTGTTATTTCTTATGAGATTGATCGAGGTTGGTCCCGCCCAGGTGTGGCCCCGTCTATCTCCATGAATCTTCTGGCACTCAATTGGCCCTCTCAAAAAATCTCGGGGCAAGGATTGGATTTTTATCCACTTGTGCCTGCCTGTCTGTTTGATGATACACCAGGCGCATCCATGGACACCCTTTCTCAGTTGGGGAGAGTAGCTTCGTTCATATGATTCTGAAGTACACCTCTCCAACTTTCATGCTCGTGGGCGAGCTTTTCTCAGTTTGGGAGAGTGGCGTGTACAAGGGTCTCGAAATTATTTGTATTTTTGTTAATTTTATATTTCATGTATTACCGGATTAGTTCCCTCTTTTAGTTACTATATTAGGTTAAGGGGTCTCATTGTTTTTCAATATCTTTAGTATGCCCTATTTAGTCATTTTACACTTTAGGTTCATCTTGGCTAGCAAGATACCCATTCTTATTAATTAAGGCCTTTGGTCACTCTTCGTAATCACTTGACTTTCGATATGAATGAGAATAAAAGAGAGAAATTAAGCCTTACGCCTCTAGAATTGTTGTTGTTGTGTACTGCAGATTAAATCACTTTCGCTCCCCGCCACACATCAAATTTAGTGCTTAAATAGTTTAATCTTGGCCTTGTGCATGGCCAATATCTCTAAAAGAAGTTTGAAGGAAATAAATAAAAAAATATTATTAAATACAATATTTCAAATTATTTACGGTATTTAAAAACTATATACATACCTACAAGAATGCAACACACATTTAACATACGCCGTGCTTTCATCGTGAATTGTATTCACTTTGTCAACAAGAAAAACAAAGACATCCCAACTCCAATTAATGTCGGACGGGTCTGTGAATTCTTGGTCCACTATACATAAAAATGTGCTATGAACCGTAACATAAACTAAGAAGAGGAAGCCGCACAAACATCAATGACGTAAATCTTCACAAAAGCATCAATAAAACAATCCAAATCTTATCATGAATGTTTAACATCAATTTCAAAAGTTTGGTTACACCATGCGAACGAGCATCCCCACAAACAAAAGTAATGGGTTACATTTCATCATACAGTTCCACCCTCCAGCTATTTCCATTTCCCAGTTTAAAGAGTATCCACCATTCTTTAAAACCTCAATTCAGTGAATTTACCTTTTATAACTACTACAAGTTTGTCTGGGTTCCAATGTTCCACAAAAAACTAAAGAGCTCAAGAAAAATACCGAAATTTGATGGCATTAATGAAACCACCAAATATTGTGTAAGGACATAATTTTATAAATGTCCGGGGTAGAATCTAGGAATTTTCTGTTTGTCCTAGATCAAAGTATGTATGTCTGATCCCGCTACATTCGGCACGTCAACACGATCATCCACAACGGCCTTGATCCGAATCCATCCATCCATCATCTTCACACGTGCATCATGCTGCATGCGACGTGCTGCTCAACTGTTCCCACTACTCCACTTCGCATTATTGGTAAGATGATTTATTGGAGTTGTTTATATTTGTATAAATATTTGGAAATTTTTCAGAAAAATATTTTTCGTAGTCTGGTTTGTTTTTAACAAAAGCATAAATTTTTCTAAGTGTATAAGCGGACTGCCTCGATCGAAGAGCTCGTTCAAACGAGATCACACTGTCGTTCGAGCGACATAAGCATGTCGCGCAATCTCGTTCGAGCGACACATGTCCTTCGTTCGAGCGACGTCGCCGCCTCGATTTTCGTATAAATATCTAGCTTCATTCTACATGTTTTCCAAATCTTTTTCGCACACAAGTTCCTATGTTTTCACAGCCCAGAAAACAGACTTCATGTTTTAAGGTTTTATACCTTGTTTATTCACATAATCACTCTCATATATATATATGTGAATCTTTAAAGCTTCAAGAGGATCGTTTTTACTCATCTGGAGTATTTTGTGGAGAAGTCGTCTTCTTCTCTACTGCTGCCCACCTGTAGTTCTTGCGGGAGATTCCAGCTGACGACATCGAAACCGACAGGTATTTTGTATGTCACTCTTGTTTTCACTGTAATCCGTGTAATCCGTTCATTACAAATTATAGTGAAAATAAAAAAGGTTTTGCCCCTTTGGGGGATTTTTCCTCATTTGTGTGTTTGAATGTTCTTGCATGATTATACCATCTTCAATCACACCTAGATGCATGTTTTAGGATTTAATTGAAAAACTGAGTTCAAATTGGTATCAGAGCCAATTACACAATTACACCGTGTAATTTTTCGCAAAATTTTTGTAAGTTATCAATTTTCTGAAAAATTGATTTTTGAAAAAGGGCGTGTTCAAAATGGAGAAATTATATAATAAAATGCCAGTTTTTTACGGGACAAATTATGCTTAGTGGAAAGCCCGCATGAAATCTGCTTTAAAAGCCATTGATGAAAGAGTTTGGATTTTGGTTGAAAGAAGGTGGATACCTCCCTCCATCACTGTTGATAACGTGACTAATTTAAAATCTGTGACTGCATGGTCTGAAGAAGAATTTAAATGGTCATCTTTTAACTCTAAGGGATTAAGTGTTATTTCTAGATCCGTCACTCCTGACGAGTTCTGACGGGTAATGACGTGTACCACGTCAAAAGAGGCATGGGATGTTTTACAACTTACCCATGAAGGAACTAATGCTGTGAAAGAATCAAAACTGCAAAACTTAACTCAATTTGAAACTATCACCATGCTTGAGACTGAATGTTTTGATGAATTTTATGCTAGGTTATCTAATATTGTAAACATTATCTTTAATCTTGATGAACACATTCCTAATGCTAGAGTTGTTAAAAAGATTCTAAGATCACTGCCTAAGCGTTTTATTTTATCCCTAAAGTCACTGTGCTAAATTCTATGGGTAATTTAAACACGCTTAAATTCGAGGAACTTGTAGGAGACTTACAAACGTATGAAATTGATATGTTTCCTAAATCTGTCAAGCCTAAAGATATGGGAATTGCACTTGATGCCCAGGTTAGGAAGAATGAGGGGTCGGCAAGAAAGAGAGTTTTGAGTCCTCTAGAAAAAGGGAGATAGAAACGTCTGATTCCGAGTGCGACTTTGATTTAGATGATTTGGCTCTGTTTGCAAAAAATTTCAAGAAAATTCTCAAATTCAAGAAAAATGGAAATTTCAAAGATAAAAAGAATTTTGGGAAAAATAAGTTTGAAAAGAAAAATGAAAAAAGTTTTAAACACCCTCCTAAGAAAGACAGTGAGAGATGCTATGAGTGCGACGGTAAGGGTCATAGAGCTTTTGAGTGTGCTACTAGGCTGAACAGAATTGCCAAAGAAAAGGGCAAAGATGTCCTTAATGCTACCCTTAGTGACGACAGTGAGGTCGAGTCGGTGGACTCTGGAGACGAGTCGCCGCATGAGTGTAACTTCACCGCATTCATGGCTAGTCGTGTGAGTACTTCTAGTGCTCCGCACGACGATGAGGATGCTGCTTCCCAGGGACACCTCGACAGTGAGAACGAAGTGAGTGAGGGGGAGGATGATGCAAGTGAGAGCGAGAGTAATCTTCAACGCGACTACGCTGAGTTATATAATGAGTCATTTAAAACCAAAAGGCGTAACAAAGCGTTAGTTCTTAGGATCACCGCTTTAGAGGAAGATTTAGAAGAAGCGGGAGAGAGAGTCCTCCACCTACACTACCTTGAGAGCGAGAGAGAGAGTCTACCTGTGTTGAGAAAGAAAGTATGTTTAGAGAAAGAGAGAGACTGTTTGGAGATAGAGAGAGTTGTTTTGAGAAAGAGAAAGGGGACTTGACTAAACAAGTGGCTAGTCTTACGAGTGAGCTCCATTCCTCCCTGGAGACTCGGAAGAAACTTGAAGCCCTCGTAGCCCAGCTTACTCATGATCTTGAGAGAGCACGGGAAGTCGAGGTTCAAATCGAGGATAGATCAGGAAAGATGGGAAAGATGCTCCTCGGTCCCGCTTTAGGTTTTGGTGATAGGCAGGGAATAGGTTTTGATGGCGCCTCCACGTCCCAAATTGCACCTGGACCAGTTCCTGAGTTTACTACGACTCCATATGGCCATCGTCAAAAATCACGAAGAGTTCGACCAAGAAAAGCAAACCAAGGTCCACCCAAGACTGTGTTCTTTTGTACGTACTGCAAAAGAAAAGGCCACCTCAGGGAGTTTTGCTATAGTTTGGGTCGGACACGACGTACGACTGCTCCACCACATCGTACTGATGATTTTACCAGTCTGAGAGAGCGTGTTGAGTTTTTAGCTACCACATCACAGAGTTTGATGGAAGAATTCCGACAGATGTCTTTGTCGTCAGTGAATGCTTCCCGCATCTCGGCTAAAACCAACAACAACAAGGATAAACAAAAGGTTCCCACTTCTTGGGTAGCTAAGAAAGATGAAAAGGCCCTTGTTGTTCATGTCGCTCTCAAAGCACATAATACCTCACAGTGGTATTTTGATAGTGAGTGCTCCAGACATATGACAGGTGATGTCTCGTTTTTTACCTACCTAGAGTAGTATAAGGAAGGTAGAGTCACCTTTGGAGACGGATGCAAGTCTAACATCGTAGGACGAGGTACAGTAGAGTTACCAGGATTTCCTAAGCTAGAGAATGTTTTATACGTCAAAGGTTTAAAAGCAAACCTTCTCAGCATTAGTCAGTTGTGCGACGCTGACTTTGCTGTAAAGTTTGATCGGGACGCGTGTAATGTCTATAATCAAGCCGGTAAACTTTTAGTGCAAGGGGTGAGGACAGAGGATAATTGCTTTGGACTGTGCCCAAGTCCTCACTTGTCTGCAACAGCCCCACGATCACTCCTATGGATCTGTGGCATCAACGTCTAGGTCATGTGAACGTTAAAGAGTTGACGCGATTAGCTAAAAAGGACCTAGTACGTGGCTTACCAACACTTGGAAAGCCAACTTCCACGGTTTGTGGACCCTGTCAGTTTGGAAAGCAAATCCGTAGCCCCCACAGAAAGTTGAATTCCATTACCACTTCACGAGTACTTGAGTTGATACACATGGATCTTATGGGTCCTACTCGTACTGAGAGTTTGGGTGGTAAGAGGTACATCCTAGTGATGGTAGATGATTTCTCCAGATATTCGATTGTAGGTTTTCTGAGAGAGAAATCTGATGCTGTAGAGTTTTTAACGACCAAGTGTCGTGTCCTACAAAATCAACACAGAGTCACTATCAACAGGATACGTAGTGACAACGGCACGGAATTTAAGGAAGCAAAGGTAGATCTTTACTGTGATAGCCTTGGGATTAAATATGAGTTTTCGGTCGTAAGGACTCCTCAGCAAAATGGGATTGTTGAGAGGAAGAATCGGACGATTCAGGAAATGGCTTATTCTATGCTTTTGGGTCGTAAGACTGCTAGGAGATTTTGAGAAGAGGCGGTGTCTACCGCGTGCCACACCGTGAATAGGGTTTACCTGCGTCCACACACACTTAAGGCGCCTTATGAATTGTGGACTGCCAAGAAACCCAACCTTGCATATTTCCGTGTCTTTGGGAGTAAATGCTACATCCTACTGGATAGAGAGCAATTAGGAAAGTTTGACTCCCGAAGCGACGAGAGAATATTGCTAGGATATTCATCAAATAGTAGAGCGTACCAAGTTTTTAACCTGAAGAGCTCTAAGGTTATAGAGTCAATAAACGTCACCGCGCAAGATGACGAACCTCCGACGTTTATTGATCCTAGCCTTCAGTGTGAGGATGAGGACTTTTCTAGCAGCGATTTACTTGTCCCTCACCCACACCCTGTGGACCCTACTCCTGTGTTTAGGGGAGACACATGCTTGGGTTCGCAAGAGTCATGACCCTGCCTCCATTGTAGGTGATCCCACCTTAGGGGTCAAGACTTGTGCTCAGCTAGAGAACGTTGTTAGTCATTTTTGCTACACGTCCACAGTCGAGCACAAGAATCACAAAGAAGCACTCAAGGATGAACACTGGATATCTGCTATGCAGGATGAGTTGCTTCAGTTTAAAAAGAACAATGTCTGGGAACTTGTCCCCCGACCTAGTGAGACTAATGTGATAGGTACAAGGTGGATTTTCAAAAATAAAATGGATGAAAATAGTACCATAATAAGAAACAAGGCTAGGTTGGTCGCTCAAGGCTACACACAGATAGAGGGTGTAGACTTTGGGGAGACATTTGTTCCTGTTGCGAGGCTTGAGTCCGTCCGCTTACTACTCGCCATCGCATGTCATCTGCGCTTCAAGTTATATCAGATGAATGTCAAGAGTGCATTTCTAAATGGCATTCTACAGGAGGAGGTTTACGTGGAACAACCAAAAGGGTTTGAAGGCCCTAAGCACCCGGAGCACGTCTACTATCTGAGGAAAGTCTTGTATGGTTTGAAGCAAGCACCCCGTGCTTGGTACAAGAGGCTTACTTCCTATCTCTTAGCCCGTGGCTTCAAGAGAGGGGGAGTTGATATGACATTGTTCGTCAGGACAGATGACGGTGCTATTTTGGTTGCCCGGGTCAACGTGGACGACATAGTCTTTGGATGCACGTGCTCCCAGCATGCTCACCACTTTGAGGAGGAAATGAAAAGTGAGTTTGAGATGAGCAGGTGAGCTTACTTTCTTCCTTGGTCTCCAGGTTCGTCAGCTAGAGGATGGGATGTTCATCTCCCAATCCAAGTATGCTAGAGACCTAGTGAAGAAATTTGGTTTAGACTCCGCTAAGCATGCATGTACATCTATGAGTACTTCTATCAAGCTTAGTAAAGACACTTCAGGCAAGGACGTAGAGCAAACCTTATGTCGGAGTATGATAGGTAGTCTTCTCTACTTGATTGCCAGTCGTCCCGACATAGCCTTCAGTGTTTGAGTCTGTGCGCGATATCAGGCGTCCCCGAAAGAGTCACACTTACTCGCTCTAAAACGTATTATCAAATACGTGAGTGGGACTCTCTCCTACGGTATTTGGTATTCCTTTGATACTGATGACCGTCTGTTCGCCTATTCGGATGCCGATTGGGCCGGGGATGTAGATGGTTGTAGGAGCACTTCTAGTGGGTGTTTCTACTTTGGTTCTGCTCTTGTCTCCTGGCTGAGCAAGAAGCAAAACTCCATCTCTGCCCACTGCGGATGCTGGGTACATCGCCGTCGGGAGTTGTTGCACGCAACTCTTGTGGATGAAACAAATGTTGGAGGATTATGGGATTTCACAGGACACCGTGACTATCTCTTGTGATAACAGTAGCGCGATACACATCCCGCAATCCAGTCCAGCATTCGCACAAAGCACATCAGGATACGCGAGCACTTTATACGTCAGTTAGTTGAGGAGAAAGTCGTATCCCTGAGTTTTGTACCCACTGACCTTCAGTTAGCCGATATTTTCACAAAACCTTTAGATGCCCTCAGATTCGAGAGTCTTAGGAAGTCTTTAGGGATTTGCACAGTTGACTGAGGGGTTGGTTCATGTCTAGGATAGGATGCATTGTCTTGATCATATCATATGATTCCTATTGCTAGTTTGTATCATCTGTATTCTTTTTTTACTTTTTCTATTTTTTTTAAATCCAAAAAGATTTTCTTTTTATAAAAATTTTCGAAAAGCACAAAAAGATTTTATTTTGATAAAATTTTGAAAAATCCAAAAAGATTTTTGTATTTTGTTTACACCTTTTATGGATGAGCATTTAAGATAGCCGAGTCACAAATTTCATTTCCATTTTCCATGTGACTGTTTGATAGTGATTTGAGACGCTACATCATTGCATCCATGTGCTTTACATTGTTTGGAGTCTTTGAGATGTGATTAGTGATATCTTTCTACATGTTTAGCTCCTTATCTCCTTTATTGCACACATCCACGGTTTTATTTGATAATTGTACTTGTCTATCACATATTGGCTTGAGTGTTTCCATCTCAATTATGTCTATACAACAAACAATATGCGACAAAACTTGACAAGATTGGAATGCATATAAAAAACCGTTTGGTGAGATTGTGTGGTATTTTGAAACGGTGAAAGGCTACGACAGGTTCTTATCTATCCTTTGCGATTAAGCCACCATTAAATCAGACCTAAAAAATTGAGGTATTTTAATTATCCGAGGTCCAAAGAGGTTAAAAGAGCCCGAGAAAATTTAATGGCAATAAAAAGCAATACATGTCAAATATGGGCCATTAGGTTTCACCATCGATTCTCCAATGTTTGAGAATTTAGATCACCTCTATTCAAAATATAAATCTGAGGGTGTTTGGTTGGAGAATTTAAACAGGTTTGCACTTCCTTGAAAGTCCTAAAAAAGCATTAAATCGTTTTGGACGTTATTGGTGTAGAAATCACTTTGAGCTTTGATTTGCTGATTTGATTTCAATATCTCATATTTCCATCTTTTTACACCTAAGGAAGATGTTGAGTTCATTCGTTGGGAGTATCCGATATTCATCGTGCACATTTGTCATGTTTGTATGCATTGATTTTCCTATCGAATTTTATCACACCCCTGCATTTCCGCTATCATCGACTTGGTTGTTTTTGTGTTTATTCATGGTGTGATTCTTTGTTGTATATTTTGTGTGAAAAATTTTGAAAAATTCAAAAATAGAAAGTTCACTACCTTGTGACATTTTCCATATTTATGTTTCTCATATCTGTCTATTTTGGGACAGCATAAAAATGGGGAAAATGAATTATGGGGGAGAATTTTTTGTTGATTTATCAATGATTTGCTTAAGGTTAATTGATCTTTGATTTTTGCATATCATTATATTTCAAACCGTTGTGCGTCACGGGTATCTGCTTTATCTCATATGAGTAGGTACAAAGTCGATAATTATCGAATTGCACACCCTGATGAGAAAAACTTTGAGAATTTCTGAAGAGCTGAAGATTTGAAGATGTTGAAGTTTGATTGACGACATGTCATTTAGTATTCTCAGTTTGAGGGTTTAATGGGGATATTATCTTGTATGTCATTTGATTGCATAATTCGGATTTTTTATGTATGTCTGCATAGACATAGGAGGAGATTTATACGAACATAATTTTATAAATGTCCTGGGTAGAATCTAGAAATTTTCTGTTTGTCCTAGATCAAAGTATGTATGTATGATACTGCTACATTCGGCACGTCAACACGATCATCCACGACCGCCTTGATCCGAATCCATGTATCCATCATCTTCACACGTGCATCATGCTATATGCGACGTGCTACTCAACTGTTCCCACTACTCCACTTCGCATTATTGGTAAAATGATTTATTGGAGTTGTTTATATTTGCATAAATATTTGAGAATTTTTCAGAAAAATATTTTTCGAAGTCGGGTTTGTTTTTAACAAAAGCACAAATATTTCTAAGTGTAGAAGCGGACTGCCTCGGTCGACGAGCTCGTTCAAACGAGATCACACTGTCGTTCGAGCGACATAAGCATGTCGCGCGATCTCGTTCGAGCGACACCTGTCCTTTGTTCGAGCGACATGCTTATCTCGTTCGAACGACTTTGCCACCTCGATTTTTGTATAAATATCTGACTTCATTCTACACGTTTTCCAAGTCTTTTTCGGACACAAGTTTCTGCGTTTTCACAGCCCAGAAAACAGAATTCACGTTTTAAGGTTTTATACCTTGTTTATTCACATAATCACTCCCATATATATATATGTGAATCTTTAAACCTTCAAGAGGATCATTTTTACTCATCTGGAATATTTTGTGGAGAAGCCGTCTTCTTCTCTACTGCTGCCCACCTGGAGTTCTTGCGGGAGATTCCAACCGACGACATCAGAACCGACACTTGAAGGTATTTCGTATGTCACTCTTGTTTTCATTGTAATCCGTGTAATTCGTTCATTACAAATTATAGTGAAAATAAAAAAGGTTTTTGCCCCTTTGGGGGATTTTTCCTCATTTGTGTGTTTGAATGTTCTTGCATGATTATACCATCTTCAATCACACCTAGATGCATGTTTTAGGATTTAATTGAAAAACTGAGTTTAATTAAATAATTTCTTCGTTTGAACAAAAGCGCACTCTTCATATTGTACTCCGTATAATCTACTCCAACGACTTGTCACTGACTTTTATTCTTACATTCATTTGCAGAAGTTCATCAATTCTACAATTGTGTCGCTTTGTAGTACCTACAAAATATCAAAAGAGGATATACAATCCATAACACGTGTTTTACTTGATTTATTCATCTTACTTCAAAAAATATACACTTATAAAACTCTATCGAGAGTTTGAATCTTAAAGACTTCACAATGCTTAAAAAATATCACTCATAAGTCCATCGAAATGGGGAGTCTTAATAAATATGAACTTATGTGAAATGCAACGAAAATATCACAAATAAACAAATCAATCCAATCTCTATGAACTCAGAATATCATTAATGGCAAAAGTAATCACAAGGGGGGCTCTGGAACTTTATTTATAAGCTACCTAATACTTGGGGAATAAGTCTCCTAGTTATAAGTCTTTTTCAATTAAAAAAAAGTAACTAAAAGATAATTATTAATAATTATTAGCATAATAAAAATTAAAAAAGGAGAAAAAGAAAAGTCCCCCCCCCCCAAAGGGGACTGTGTCGTGCGTCACTCCCCTTACTTCAAAAAGCTCTACCCGGGCGCTAAAGTGGTATGTCGTCGGTCTCCGGTGGCACATGGATGTGTGTGGTAAGAACCTCTACATGCTCTTTTGGTTGCTCACTCTCGTCCTCACATTCAGAAAAACTGGCTTTTTCCAACAATCTGAAGCTCGATGTCCAAATACCCCGCAATCATAGCACTTGAAGTGAACGCCCGGAGTAGTTGGAATTGTAGTCATAGTAAGTTTTGCATCCTCTAACAGGTGATTTGGTGGTTATCCCACCCGTCGTCATAGTTGCTCTGCCTTGAAATAATTCTTCACCTTCCTTGCATACTCAATTGTTTGGCTTAAGGAGCTAATTTGATGCAGCCCTAACTCAGTTTGATACTTAAGCTGGAGTCCCTGAATGTAACGCCCGATTTGTTGTTCCGTGCTTTCCTTCAGTCTAATCCGAATGGAAAGCAACTAAAACTGTTTGGAATATTTTTAACGGACATATAATCCTACTTTAGATTTTGGACACGTACAAATAGGTCCCTCTCATAATTTTCGCTAATGAAGGCAGCCACCATCTTCTCCTCAATGTGTGCCCAGGAAGTACTCGGGTGATTGAACATAAATATTGTATATTTATTCCGCTAATTTCAGTGCATTTGTGAACCCGAGTGATGTAACCTATATGGATTTGACGCACATTTATGCTACTAATCTTCGTTGGCAAGTATTTCATGTTTCGTGCTTCTCTTATTGGTTTTACAGGTTAATTATGCAAGCAGCGCAAAAGAGAAAGCGAGACAATGAAAGAAAAGCTAAGAAGGCAAGTTCAAGGGCATTTTGGTAATTCTGCAGCCAGATCCCGAAGGAGGAGTCAACTGGAAAGTTGAAGAGCTCGGAACAACGAGAACACTGGAAGAAACGGCACCCAAATCCGAGCTACGGTTGATGAGTTATGATCCGTTGAAGTTGAAGAAAAATCCAAGGAAGAAAGGAAAGAAAACAAGAAAAAAATTCTAAGTGTTGAATGGAAGAAAAAGCACCCCAGACCAGCAAACATTCGCGAACCCAGGGGGGAACCGGTTTGGGGTGAGAACCGGTTCGGGGGGCCTGATGCGCGAATTTGCCTCCTTTATTCTGATTGGCTCTAAGGTTTCCTTTTAGGTTAAAACTCTCCAAGAAGTGTGTGATACGTAGGTAGTAACTTAGGAACAGCCGTTCGGGATATTTTTGAGTAGTTTTTTATAGAGAAAAAGTGAGGAGAACATCTAGGAACATAATTTCGATTTATTGCTGCAAGATCCATACACTTCCGGGTTTGTTTTCAAGTTGTAATCACAGCTATATTTTTGTGATTTTCAGTATTCTTGCATGGTAATTTTTCTGCATGGTTTGAATGAATTTCTGCATTTATAATACTTAACTACGTATATCGATCTAGTGTTATTATGAGTTTGCTCGCATGCAACGTTATTATTTCATGCATCGTTCAGTTTAATATGTCTGACTAGGTCGAAAAGGTTGGGATGCATGAACCCAACCTAATGTGTTAGTGCATGTGTATAAAGTTAATCCGATGAATTCAATGATTGATTTTCATCGTATTGCATAATTACATTATAATTGTGGATCTTTATATCTCGTTTACCTTTGGGTACTCGTGATGATTTAGAGTACAATTTGAGTGCCATTATCGCGATACCGATTTACTCATCCTCAGATTAGGTATGACGCGGGCTTGAACCTCGTATACATAATGCTTGGGAGTACTAAATTCCGGGTCAGATCAACCAGATAAATTTATGATTAACATTATCACCGCACTACACTAGGGTTGGGGGATTGCATTCCCGACCTGTTTCTCTCATCATTTAAAATAAAAAGTTGTTGAAATCATCAGTCATCCTACATTTCGGTAGAGTAATTTAGTTGCATCTTTGCTCATTTTCATTATCGCATTTAGCTTAATCAATCTCAAAACCAAATCAATTTTCCTTTTCCTTTAGAGTCAAAGTTAGGATTTCTCTGTCTATCCAACGTCGTTACGTTCACTCGTCCTAGTTCTCTGAGGATTTGATACCCAGACTAGCCACTATACTCCACAAGAGTGTAGTTATAGTTTAGGTTTTTGTATTGTGGTTGGAAGCCGATAACAACGACTAGCGTATTACACGGACGCTCGGTTTTCCACACGATCAAAATGGCGCCGTTGCCGGGGAATTAGGTAGACTTAGGATTAGATCGAGTCAATCCAAAGCTTTGACCAAAAGTTTCCAAAAATTCAAAAAGCACAAAAATATTCTCCATCATCTCTCACAAGCCATTAATGCAAAATTCTGAACTCACTCCAAACGCTCCACAGTTTTGGATCCCACCTCCCACACCGTCACACTCAATCTCAAACAACACTCCGTTTTCCTTCTTAGGACACACCCACGAGTACACCTCGAGCACACCAAGTGAGAGCACCGAGTCATTAAGAGAGAGAAGGGTTAGAAGAAAGGAAAATGGTGGAGTTAGAGATCGAGCAAGTAAGAGAGGACGTAGGCACTACTCGAGGGAGAGAGCTAGGGGACATGAGCATGGAAGAACTTGAAAAAGAATTCGGTCCGGTGGATGAGAGCCTGGATGAGAGCCTGGATGACGAAGTCCAAACTCTATTGGATTCATTTCGTCACCTAGAAGAAAGCGAATGGAAAGCTAAAATCGATAAATTCCTTCTTTGTGACAATCCACCCATACCACTAGAGGTCCCGAAGGTGAGTGAGGAGAAAAGTTGTGGGCCAACCGACTTAGAGCCCGACCCATGCGTCTTAAAAATTGAAAGAAACCTAGGTGTTCCCTCCGAGTCAGCGCACGCAGACCACGCTTTGAGTCAGCATCACGAGGATCCCTTTCCAATTAGTCACGATGAGTCTCCCGATCTATCTTTTATCTATGGGCGAGGTCCCAACTTATTCCAGTTGTTAGTATATGATAGGAAGACGGGAGTGACAAGGAGAGCATCGTTTCCCGTGCAAGGGATCGGGGGAGTTCGTAGAGAGATGAGAGGTCGTCGCACCCCCGACGCGTATGGGGTGATTGTTAGTGTATTTTTGAGTCATGCATGAGTGTCATATAGTGTCTTGTTACATTTTAATATTTGTTTGTTTTATTTTTCCGCACTTTTCATTCGCCTTGAGTTAGATTTTCGTCCTTTTTGCTTGAGGACAATGCAAAAGTCTAAGTTAGGGGGGGTCACAAGTGCGTATTTCTAAAACTTCACAAATTTTCAAATGCCCAGAAATTTCCAAAAAAATCATAAAATTTTGAAAAATCCAAAAATATTTTTGTTCAAAATAAATAAAAATTGGAATTCAAATTTTTCAAAAATATCATTAAAAGTCGAATTGGAGTCTCAAATTGTAAACATCCAACATACACAAAGCCGAAATTGACCAAAGATGGAAATTGAGCGAAAATTGACGACTTAACGAACGAATGTGGAGATTAACAAACCCGGTGAGATTCGAGCCTATCACGTTTTGCGAGTTTTGAAATCAATCCGAGTTAATTGTTAACTCAAAGTTCTTTTTAGCGCTTAATAAGTTGTCAAGGATCTCAATCCTTTCATTTTGATCGGTTTTAAAAAAATGTGTGCAATATTGCCTAGAAAAACGTGTCAAATTAGCCTCTAAACTTAAATTCACCTCGAAACGCATATAGTAACGCAATTGGCATTTTGGACAATGAAGTAGGCCCTCGTTTGTCACCCAAAATTTTGGCCAGAAAAAAAGTAGCGAAAAATCACCCTTTGCAACCCAAATTGAGCCGAATAATTTTCCCTTTCGTTTGACAACCCGAAAAACCCAAAATAGCCGGAATTGTGAAAAATGATAAAATTCAGATTTTAAGTCCAAAAAGTGCATATAAAGGGGCAAGAAACAAAATAGTATGCTCAACAAAAACAACAAGAAAAGAAATAAAAAAAACAGAAAAAGAAGAAAAAATGAGCAATAGCCCGGAAAAAGCACAAATGGACATCATTAATGACTTTTCCAATTCCAACCTTCCATACCTCCTTCATTTTACCCAATGCAACCTTCAACCCGAAAAAGTCCTAACCAAGTCCAAAATGCGAAAATTGATTACCGCGTGGAGAGTTAAGAGGCAATGTTCCCGTTTTTAAAATCGTAATCCGTTGATGAGATCCTTTCACCATAAAGTTTCCGTCTTTCTAATTGCAGGCGTGAATTTGCTTCCATTACATTTACTCTTTATATCACGCATGCCGAGAGAATAGCCATAATCCGAGAGATTCGTTTGTGAGAGCGTTCCGTGAGAAATTGAAATCAAAACGAATTTTCGAATAAGTAACGTAATGATCAATCGGTGGAAATTGGCGGTTATATTTCCGGCATCGCACACACGCACTAAGGTTTGAGACTCGTAAATATGAGTTGATGATGACTATTTTCTGGAAAGTTTGAATTACACAATTTTTGCATATTTTGAAATTTCTTTGAGTCGAATTTTGTGGGTATATTCTCTGCAAACTCTCACGAGACACAACTCGTCCTACTAGGGTGACCTAGGGGTCTAAAGGCTTGTTGCATGCGCTAAATGCAATCGCTTGCCCGCGAAAAAGGTATTTTATCCTAATAAAATGTGATCTTCAAGAGTTGAACCTCATTAGGATTCTTTTACATTTCTCGGGACGCGCAAAGTTCTAAGTTAGGGGGGTTTGATTGGACATAAATATTGTATATTTATTCCGCTAATTTCAGTGCATTTGTGAACCCGAGTGATGTAACCTATATGGATTTGACGCACATTTATGCTACTAATATTCGTTGGCAAGTATTTCGTGTTTCGTGCTTCTCTTATTGGTTTTACAGGTTAATTATGCAAGCAGCGCAAAAGAGAAAGCGAGACAATGAAAGAAAAGCTAAGAAGGCAAGTTCAAGGGCATTTTGGTAATTCTGCAGCCAGATCCCGAAGGAGGAGTCAACTGGAAAGTTGAAGAGCTCGGAACAACGAGAACACTGGAAGAAACGGCACCCAAATCCGAGCTACGGTTGATGAGTTATGACCCGTTGAAGTTGAAGAAAAATCGAAGGAAGAAAGGAAAGAAAACAAGAAAAAAATTCTAAGTGTTGAATGGAAGAAAAAGCACTCTAGACCCGCAAACATTCGCGAACCCAGGGGCGAACCGGTTCGGGGGGCCTGATGCGCGAATTTGCCTCCTTTATTCTGATTGGCTCTAAGGTTTCCTTTTAGGTTAAAACTCTCCAAGAAGTGTGTGATACGTAGGTAGTAACTTAGGAACAGCCGTTCGGGATATTTTTGAGTAGTTTTTTATAGAGAAAAAGTGAGGAGAACATCTAGGAACATAATTTCGATTTATTGCTGCAAGATCCATACACTTCCGGGGTTGTTTTCAAGTTGTAATCTCAGCTATATTTTTGTGATTTTCAGTATTCTTGCATGGTAATTTTTCTGCATGGTTTGAATGAATTTCTGCATTTATAATACTTAACTACGTATATCGATCTAGTGTTATTATGAGTTTGCTCGCATGCAACGTTATTATTTCATGCATCGTTCAGTTTAATATGTCCGGCTAGGTCGAAAAGGTTGGGATGCATGAACCCAACCTAATGTGTTAGTGCATGTGTATAAAGTTAATCCGATGAATTCAATGATTGTTTATCATCGTATTGCGTAATTACATTATAATTGTGGATCTTTATATCTCGTTTACCTTTGGGTACTCGTGATGATTTAGAGTACAATTTGAGTGTCATTACCGCGATACCGATTTACTCATCCTCATATTAGGTATGATGCGGGCTTGAACCTCGTATACACAATGCTTGGGAGTACTAAATTCCGGGTCAGATCAACCAGATAAATTTATGATTAACATTATCATCGCATTACACAAGGGTTGGGGGATTGCATTCCCGACCTGTTTCTCTCATCATTTAAAATAAAAAGTTGTTGAAATCATCAGTCATCCTACATTTCGGTAGAGTAATTTAGTTGCATCTTTGCTCATTTTCATTATCGCATTTAGCTTAATCAATCTCAAAACCAAATCAATTTTCCTTTTCCTTTAGAGTCAAAGTTAGGATTTCTCTGTCTATCCAACGTCGTTACGTTCACTCGTCCTAGTTCTCTGAGGATTTGATACCCAGACTAGCCACTATACTCCACAAGAGTGTAGTTATAGTTTAGGTTTTTGTATTGTGGTTGGAAGCCGATAACAACGACTAGCGTATTACACGGACGCTCGGTTTTCCACACGATCAAAATGGCGCCGTTGCCGGGGAATTAGGTAGACTTAGGATTAGATCGAGTCAATCCAAAGCTTTGACCAAAAGTTTCCAAAAATTCAAAAAGCACAAAAATATTCTCCATCATCTCTCACAAGCCATTAATGCAAAATTCTGAACTCACTCCAAACGCTCCACAGTTTTGGATCCCACCTCCCACACCGTCACACTCAATCTCAAACAACACTCCGTTTTCCTTCTTAGGACACACCCACGAGTACACCTCGAGCACACCAAGTGAGAGCACCGAGTCATTAAGAGAGAGAAGGGTTAGAAGAAAGGAAAATGGTGGAGTTAGAGATCGAGCAAGTAAGAGAGGACGTAGGCACTACTCGAGGGAGAGAGCTAGGGGGCATGAGCATGGAAGAATTTGAAAAAGAATTCGGTCCAGTGGATGAGAGCCTGGATGACGAAGTCCAAACTCTATTGGATTCATTTCGTCACCTAGATGAAAGCGAATGGAAAGCTAAAATCGATAAATTCCTTCTTTGTGACAATCCACCCATACCACTAGAGGTCCCGAAGGTGAGTGAGGAGAAAAGTTGTGGGCCAACCGACTTAGAGCCCGACCCATGCGTCTTAAAAATTGAAAGAAACCTAGGTGTTCCCTCCGAGTCAGCGCACGCAGACCACGCTTTGAGTCAGCATCACGAGGATCCCTTTCCAATTAGTCACGATGAGTCTCCCGATCTATCTTTTATCTATGGGCGAGGTCCCAACTTATTCCAGTTGTTAGTATATGATAGGAAGACGGGAGTGACAAGGAGAGCATCGTTTCCCGTGCAAGGGATCGGGGGAGTTCGTAGAGAGATGAGAGGTCGTCGCACCCCCGACGCGTATGGGGTGATTGTTAGTGTATTTTTGAGTCATGCATGAGTGTCATATAGTGTCTTGTTGCATTTTAATATTTGTTTGTTTTATTTTTCCGCACTTTTCATTCGCCTTGAGTTAGATTTTCGTCCTTTTTGCTTGAGGACAATGCAAAAGTCTAAGTTAGGGGGGGTCACAAGTGCGTATTTCTAAAACTTCACAAATTTTCAAATGCCCAGAAATTTCCAAAAAAATCATAAAATTTTGAAAAATCCAAAAATATTTTTGTTCAAAATAAATAAAAATTGGAATTCAAATTTTTCAAAAATATCATTAAAAGTCGAATAGGAGTCTCAAATTGTAAACATCCAACATACACAAAGCCGAAATTGACCAAAGACGGAAATTGAGCGAAAATTGACGACTTAACGAACGAATGTGGAGATTAACAAACCCGGTGAGATTCGAGCCTATCACGTTTTGCGAGTTTTTAAATCAATCCGAGTTAATTGTTAACTCAAAGTTCTTTTTAGCGCTTAATAAGTTGTCAAGGATCTCAATCCTTTCATTTTGATCGGTTTTAAAAAAATGTGTGCAATATTGCCTAGAAAAACGTGTCAAATTAGCCTCTAAACTTAAATTCACCTCGAAACGCATATAGTAACGCAATTGGCATTTTGGACAATGAAGTAGGCCCTCGTTTGTCACCCAAAATTTTGGCCAGAAAAAAAGTAGCGAAAAATCACCCTTTGCAACCCAAATTGAGCCGAATAATTTTCCCTTTCGTTTGACAACCCGAAAAACCCAAAATAGCCGGAATTGTGAAAAATGAGAAAATTCAGATTTTAAGTCCAAAAAGTGCATATAAAGGGGCAAGAAACAAAATAGTATGCTCAACAAAAACAACAAGAAAAGAAATAAAAAAACAGAAAAAGAAGAAAAAATGAGCAATAGCCCGGAAAAAGCACAAATGGACATCATTAATGACTTTTCCAATTCCAACCTTCCATACCTCCTTCATTTTACCCAATGCAACCTTCAACCCGAAAAAGTCCTAACCGAGTCCAAAATGCGAAAATTGATTACCGCGTGGAGAGTTAAGACACCAAAAGATAATATAAGAGGTTAAAAGTGCGCAAAATAGAGGCAATGTTCCCGTTTTTAAAATCGTAATCCGTTGATGAGATCCTTTCACCATAAAGTTTCCGTCTTTCTAATTGCAGGCGTGAATTTGCTTCCATTACATTTACTCTTTATATCACGCATGCCGAGAGAATAGCCATAATCCGAGAGATTCGTTTGTGAGAGCGTTCCGTGAGAAATTGAAATCAAAACGAATTTTCGAATAAGTAACGTAATGATCAATCGTTGGAAATTGGCGGTTAAATTTCTGGCATCACACACACGCACTAAGGTTTGAGACTCGTAAATATGAGTTGATGATGACTATTTTCTGGAAAGTTTGAATTACACAATTTTTGCATATTTTGAAATTTCTTTGAGTCGAATTTTGTGGGTATATTCTCTGCAAACCCTCACGAGACACAACTCGTCCTACTAGGGTGACCTAGGGGTCTAAAGGCTTGTTGCATGCGCTAAATGCAATCGCTTGCCCGCGGAAAAGGTATTTTATCCTAATAAAATGTGATCTTCAAGAGTTGAACCTCATTAGGATTCTTTTACATTGCTCGGGACGCGCAAAGTTCTAAGTTAGGGGGGTTTGATTGGACATAAATATTGTATATTTATTCCCCTAATTTCAGTGCATTTGTGAACCCGAGTGATGTAACCTATATGGATTTGACGCACATTTATGCTACTAATCTTCGTTGGCAAGTATTTCGTGTTTCGTGCTTCTCTTATTGGTTTTACAGGTTAATTATGCAAGCAGTGCAAAAGAGAAAGCGAGACAATGAAAGAAAAGCTAAGAAGGCAAGTTCAAGGGCATTTTGGTAATTCTGCAGCCAGATCCCGAAGGAGGAGTCAACTGGAAAGTTGAAGAGCTCGGAACAACGAGAACACCGGAAAAAACGGCACCCAAATCCGAGCTACGGTTGATGAGTTATGACCCGTTGAAGTTGAAGAAAAATCCAAGGAAGAAAGGAAAGAAAACAAGAAAAAATTCTAAGTGTTGAATGGAAGAAAAAGCACTCTAGACCCGCAAACATTCGCGAACCCAGGGGCGAACCGGTTCGGGGGGCCTGATGCGCGAATTTGCCTCCTTTATTCTGATTGGCTCTAAGGTTTCCTTTTAGGTTAAAACTCTCCAAGAAGTGTGTGATACGTAGGTAGTAACTTAGGAACAGCCGTTCGGGATATTTTTGAGTAGTTTTTTATAGAGAAAAAGTGAGGAGAACATCTAAGAACATAATTTCGATTTATTGCTGCAAGATCCATACACTTCCGGGTTTGTTTTCAAGTTGTAATCTCAACTATATTTTTGTGATTTTCAGTATTCTTGCATGGTAATTTTTCTGCATGGTTTGAATGAATTTCTGCATTTATAATACTTAACTACGTATATCGATCTAGTGTTATTATGAGTTTGCTCGCATGCAACGTTATTATTTCATGCATCGTTCAGTTTAATATGTCCGGCTAGGTCGAAAAGGTTGAGATGCATGAACCCAACCTAATGTGTTAGTGCATGTGTATAAAGTTAATCCGATGAATTCAATGATTGATTTTCATCGTATTGCGTAATTACATTATAATTGTGGATCTTTATATCTCGTTTACCTTTGGGTACTCGTGATGATTTAGAGTACAATTTGAGTGTCATTATCGCGATACCGATTTACTCATCCTCATATTAGGTATGACGCGGGCTTGAACCTCGTATACATAATGCTTGGGAGTACTAAATTCTGGGCAGATCAACCAGATAAATTTATGATTAACATTATCATCGCACTACACTAGGGTTGGGGGATTGCATTCCCGACCTGTTTCTCTCATCATTTAAAATAAAAAGTTGTTGAAATCATCAGTCATCCTCCATTTCGGTAGAGTAATTTAGTTGCATCTTTGCTCATTTTCATTATCGCATTTAGCTTAATCAATCTCAAAACCAAATCAATTTTCCTTTTTCTTTAGAGTCAAAGTTAGGATTTCTCTGTCAATCCAACGTCGTTACGTTCACTCGTCCTAGTTCCCTGAGGATTCGATACTCCACAAGAGTGTAGTTACAGTTTAGGTTTTTGTATTGTGGTTGGAAGCCGATAACAACGACTAGCGTATTACACGGACGCTCGGTTTTCCACACGATCAAAATGGCGCCGTTGCCGGGGAATTAGGTAGACTTGGGATTAGATCGAGTCAATCCAAAGCTTTGACCAAAAGTTTCCAAAAATCCAAAAACATATAAAAAAAATCAAAAAGCACAAAAATATTCTCCATCATCTCTCACAAGCCATTAATGCAAAATTCTGAACTCACTCCAAACCTATAAATTCCCACTCTCCCCTCCTCCATTTCTCACACCAAAAATTTCCCTCACTCTCTTCTTCCCCATATCCTTTCCCTCTCACTCTCTCTTTCCGTCAACATGCCGCGTCCTCGCCGAGCAAATCTCCGCCCCAAGAAATATGATGATACCACCGTCCTTGATGACGAGGGTAAAGGGGTTTTTCGAAGCGTCCATGAACGTCATTGGGCCGAGCAATACTTCTCGGCCACGCGCCCCATTCACATCGAACGCTTCGTTAATTGGGACCAACTCCCAGGCGATGTCACCGCCCTATTTGATCGCCGCGGGTGGTGTTCTTTCCTCGCCCCAACGAGCACTCACGTGTTTGACACCGCCATTCGCCAGTTTTATGCGACCTTGGTTCGCAAATCTTCTACGCTTCACGAGGCATACCTTGACGGTATCACAATTCCTTTTTCGGCGGCCATCATAGCACGCAAAATGCGTGCTAAAGGGGTGATCCTCCCCGTGCCTTTCCAATATCCCAACAATGGTACCCCCCCACACCAAAGACGAATGCATTGCTCGTATGGCACCCAGGGAGGAATGGGTCCGCGAATCTTTTCCCATCAGAGGTTTGGCGGCTACGGTGCGCTTCACGCAGCTCATCGCTTGTGGCGCCATCCATCAAACCACCAATGACTCGGTGGTCCGACTACGTCACGCCAATTTTCTCTACCATTTTTTGGACCCCGAGAGTACCATCAATCTTGCCCAGCTTTTCTACGCGGACATCCTCAATGCCGCTTACGACGAATGGGGCAAAACTGCACTCCCTTACGCCCGTTTCATTACGGAGCTCTTAATGGAAGCCGGAATCGATGACCTGAGGCAGCAAATTCGACTTCCCCGCCACATTGGAGGCGACCACTCGGAGCGAACGCCAAATGCGAGTAGCTCATCCCGACCGTCCCATTCTCGACGAGGATGCGGACGATGAGGATCATGATTCCCCGATGATGGACGTCGATGAGGACGAGTTTGAGGAAGATGAGGAGGATTCGGATTTCGAGCTCCGGGGGCCAACTTTGAGCACCGCCTTTCGGCCGTTGAGTCCAGCCTCGACGGGTTCATCAACCAATATAATCAAGATCAAGCGGCTTACCGAAGGGACACCCGGATGATGTACCAACTCCAAGTCCACCTTCACCAACTCAACTTCGGCGGACCATATAACGACTAGCGTTGTTAAAGAAGAGAAAGTTACTCAAAACTAAATTTTAAGTCGGTATAGTGATTTTCAGAATTTTCTGAGCACTTTTATTTTTTTGACGAAAAATAATTTTTAATTATTTTTTATTTATTTTTTATTTATTTTTCAGAATTTTCTGAGCACTTCACGAAGTTGAGTTGGTGGAGGTGGACTTGGAGTTGGTACATCATCCGGGTGTCCCTTCGGTAAGCCGCTTGATCTTGATTATATTGGTTGATGAACCCGTCGAGGCGGGACTCAACGGCCGAAAGGCGGTACTCAAAGTTGGCCCCCGGAGGCTCGAAATCCGAATCCTCCTCATCTTCCTCAAACTCGTCCTCATCGACGTCCATCATCGGGGCATCATGATCCTCATCGTCCGCATCCTCGTCGAGAATGGGACGGTCGGGATGAGCTACTCGCATTTGGCGTTCGCTCCGAGTGGTGGACGTGCCTCCAATGGGGCGGGGAAGTCGAATTTGCTGCCCCGGGTCATCGATTTCGGCTTCCATTAAGAGCTCCGTAATGAAACGGGAGTAAGGGAGTGCAGTTTTGCCCCATTCGTCGTAAGCGGCATTGAGGATGTCCGCGTAGAAAAGCTGGGCAAGATTGATGGTACTCTAGGGGTACAAAAAATGGTAGAGAAAATTGGCGTGACGTAGCCGGACCACCAACTCATTGGTGGTTTGATGGATGGCGCCACAAGCGATGAGGTGCGTGAAGCGCACCATAGCCGCCAAACCTCCGATGGGAAAAGATTCGCGGACCCATTCCTCCCCGGGTGCCATACGAGCAATGCATTCGTCTTTGGTGTGGGGGGTACCATTGTTGGGATATTGGAAAGGCACGAGGAGGATCACCCCTTTAGCACGCATTTTGCGTGCTATGATGGCCGCCGAAAAAGGAATTGTGATACCGTCAAGGTATGCCTCGTGAAGCGTAGAAGATTTGCGAACCAAGGTTGCATAAAACTGGCGAATGGCGGTGTCAAACACGTGAGTGCTCGTTGGGGCGAGGAAAGAACACCACCCGCGGCGATCAAATAGGGCGGTGACATCGCCCGGGAGTTGGTCCCAATTAACGAAGCGTTCGATGTGAATGGGGCACGTAGCCGAGAAGTATTGCTCGCCCCAATGACGTTCTTGGACGCTTCGAAAAACCCCTTTACCCTCGTCATCAAGGACGGTGGTATCATCATATTTCTTGGGGCGGAGATTTGCTCGACGAGGACGCGGCATGTTGACGGAAAGAGAGAGTGAGAGGGAAAGAATATGGGGGAGAAGAGAGTGAGGGAAATTTTTGGTGTGAGAAATGGAGGAAGGGAGAGTGGGAATTTATAGGTTTGGAGTGAGTTCAGAATTTTGCATTAATGGCTTGTGAGAGATGATGGAGAATATTTTTGTGCTTTTTGAATTTTTTTATATGTTTTTGGATTTTTGGAAACTTTTGGTCAAAGCTTTGGATTGACTCGATCTAATCCTAAGTCTACCTAATTCCCCGGCAACGGCGCCATTTTGATCGTGTGGAAAACCGAGCGTCCGTGTAATACGCTAGTCGTTGTTATCGGCTTCCAACCACAATACAAAAACCTAAACTATAACTACACTCTTGTGGAGTATAGTGGCTAGTCTGGGTATCGAATCCTCAGGGAACTAGGACGAGTGAACGTAACGACGTTGGATAGACAGAGAAATCCTAACTTTGACTCTAAAGAAAAAGGAAAATTGATTTGGTTTTGAGATTGATTAAGCTAAATGCGATAATGAAAATGAGCAAAGATGCAACTAAATTACTCTAGCGAAATGTAGGATGACTGATGATTTCAACAACTTTTTATTTTAAATGATGAGAGGAACAGGTCGGGAATGCAATCCCCCAACCCTAGTGTAGTGCGGTGATAATGTTAATCATAAATTTATCTGGTTGATCTGACCCGGAATTTAGTACTCCCAAGCATTATGTATACGAGGTTCAAGCCCGCGTCATACCTAATATGAGGATGAGTAAATCGGTATCGCGGTAATGACACTCAAATTGTACTCTAAATCATCACGAGTACCCAAAGGTAAACGAGATATAAAGATCCACAATTATAATGTAATTACGCAATACGATGAAAATCAATCATTGAATTCATCGGATTAACTTTATACACATGCACTAACACATTAGGTTGGGTTCATGCATCCCAACCTTTTCGACCTAGCCGGACATATTAAACTGAACGATGCATGAAATAATAACGTTGCATGCGAGCAAACTCATAATAACACTAGATCGATATACGTAGTTAAGTATTATAAATGCAGAAATTCATTCAAACCATGCAGAAAAATTACCATGCAAGAATACTGAAAATCACAAAAATATAGTTGAGATTACAACTTGAAAACAAACCCGGAAGTGTATGGATCTTGCAGCAATAAATCGAAATTATGTTCCTAGATGTTCTCCTCACTTTTTCTCTATCAAAAACTACTCAAAAATATCCCGAACGGTTGTTCCTAAGTTACTACCTACGTGTCACACACTTCTTTGAGAGTTTTAACCTAAAAGGAAACCTTAGAGCCAATCAGAATAAAGGAGGCAAATTCGCGCATCAGGCCCCCCGAACCGGTTCGCATGTACCCCGAACCGGTTCGCCCCCCAAACCGGTTCGCCCCTGGGTTCGCGAATGTTTGCTGGTCTGGGGTGCTTTTTCTTCCATTCAACACTTAGAATTTTTTTCTTGTTTTCTTTCCTTTCTTCCTTTGGATTTTTCTTCAACTTCAACGGGTCATAACTCATCAACCGTAGCTCGGATTTGGGTATCGTTTCTTCCAGTGTTCTCGTTGTTCCGAGCTCTTCAACTTTCCAGTTGACTCCTCCTTCGGGATCTGGCTGCAGAATTACCAAAATGCCCTTGAACTTGCCTTCTTAGCTTTTCTTTCATTGTCTCGCTTTCTCTTTTGCGCTGCTTGCATAATTAACCTGTAAAACCAATAAGAGAAGCACGAAACACGAAATACTTGCCAACGAAGATTAGTAGCATAAATGTGCGTCAAATCCATATAGGTTACATCACTCAGGTTCACAAATGCACTGAAATTAGGGGAATAAATATATAATATTTATGTCCAATCATCGGGTCTAAATCATTTGTGGAGGAAGTATTCGGGTCTAAATCATTTGTAGCCCTTGCGTCCACTAACTGATCCACCACATTAAGGCATAACCCTCCAGTTTTGCAGCTACATATTTAACACACCTATATCCCCAGTATTCCTTTAAATCAAAAAAATATTCCATACGTTTCAACCAATCTATAAATGCATAGGGATCTTGAAAAAGGAGATTGCCACTGAGAAAAAGAACGAGTAGATTAACCAGGCAGAGTTGAACAAACAGGAGGCGATTGAAAACAATGCCGCCTCCAAATAGGCGGTGGCTGCTGGTGGAACACAATCGTACTCGACCACCGGTGCGTTCGGGACCGGGCAGCCTGGGGGGCACGTGACTGAGGGTGTGGTAGGATCTCACCCTATTGGGACCAACACTGGGGCAGGAAATACAACTACTGGAAATAACCCACGTGTGGGTGGTGGTACTAACACCGGTTATGAAACTAGTGGTGATTAGTATAGTTGAGAGCAGGGTGGTTTGTTTATTAGGTTTGGGGGGGTGATGTTTAGTGTTTAAATGCTTTGATTGTTGTATTTAAAGTCTGTGTAATTTGTTTATTGAAAAATCATGTATGTAATGTAAAGTTCACCCTGCGTTTTGATGAACTGCTAATGAAATTTTAAATTCTGAACGGGAATGTCTATTCGTCCCTAACACTTAATATGATCGAAAAAAATAAATAAATAAATAAATGCATTAGGATCCATCTTTCCATCATTCTCATATTGATACGAACATCACCGTGCATAGCCTTGTCAAACAATCTAATTAAAGTATTAAGGGTGTCCTCTGTTAGTACCCTTCCCCGCAACACATCCTCGGGGTCGTCATCATAGCCCGTTTCGGCCCCTCGAAATGTTGTGGGCTGCCCGACGTGGTTATTTAGGGGGGCTGATTTTTCAGGCCCATATTATGTGGTTTCCCCTTGGTCATTTTGAAGGGGTAATTGTTGTTCATGTACCCTTTATTTCCGTATCCTTGACACACTCGTTCAGGAGGTGGAATGTAGATGGGTGGATACCGTCACAATATTTCTCCATGTGTTTAACCGGCCTCTCATCGGCGTATAACGAGCGGTGGGTGAGTAGAATACCATCCTCTTCATCACTTTCTTCCCCGTCCATGAATTGCTTGGACCCGTTGTGACACGTTCTTTTTGGATTCTTTGTAACCCCACGGCACCAATTGGGGGGCTGAATGAATGGAACTCTCTTTTCCCCGGTGTTTGTTAAATTTTTGAGGGCCCCTCAATAAGGAGCACCACCTCCTCCGGGTGCAACGATTGTTTACCCAAGGCCTTTTCCACCCGGGCTCGTTCCCAAGTCTCCATTTTAGCATCAAACACATCAACGGACTCCTTTGCGTCGTTCTGAAAGTCTTTGTGGGTTGTTTGGACTTTTTTTTGACAAATTAGCCTGTTTCTTTTAAAAACATCGTCAAAAATTCCTTCGATGGACTCACGAGGCCGAATCGCCCCATCCGCCTACTGGGCAGCCCTCAGGGTGGTGGCCAAGGGGCTGGGACTCCGTTCGGGCCTCCTCCTGCCTGCAATGACCATCGTGGGGGGCCCACGCAGCACGTGGAGGCAGCCACTGTTGTCTTTCGCCTCGGTCGGCAACCCCCTGTTGTTGACGATGTCGTCGTAATGATGGGGGGGCACGACGATAATCCTGGTGTAGGCCACGATAACAACAGCTTCCAATTTTTCGAATTTCTCATTGATGCGACTTTGTTGTTGTATACTTTCGACTCGAGCCGCCATGTTAGAAAACATCAGTTGGATATTTTAAAGGGCCGATTCTTGGGCCTTGAATTGTTTCGTTGCTTTGAGAGGCATCCTTGCGTTTTGATTTACACGAATAGTACACACTAGTGTTTTGATTATCACTGCCACTACCACTGCATGTCCATCTCTGCCTACTGCCTACTGCCTCTGCCACTACCTGGCCCTCTGATCATGAGTGGAAAAAGGGGGGGGAGAGAGAGAGAGAGAGAGAGAGAGAGTGTGAGTGAGTGTGTGTGTGTGTGTGTGTGTGTGTGTGTGAGAGAGAGAGAGAGAGAGAGAGAAAGAGGAGTGGAGAGAGAAGAGGGTCGTTGGGAAGGAACTGAGCGATGGGGAAATAGAGAGGGGGAGAGAGAAAGGGGAGAGAGAAAGGGGGAGAGAAAAAGGGAGAGGGAATGCGAGAGAGAGAGAAAGAGAGGGAGAGAGAGAGTTTGATGAGAAGAGAGTAGAAAGAGAGCAAAGGGAAGAGAGAGGGAACCCTAACATACTTGGTGGTATTTGTAAGATTTCTATTGTGTTCAAAGGGAATTTCAGTAACTTACCAAAAAAATGTCAAAATTGGGTTAACTAACGGACCATATACAATTGCGGGTCAATTATACTTAAGTTTTTTAGGAGGGTCGATCCTCAAACGGCCAAAACTTTCGGGACCAAAAGCTAAATAACCCTATAACTAGTGATGCAATGACCCCACGAAGGTGACTAGCCAAACAATAGAATAGAAGCACCTCCCAGAATTTAATACTTCCACCATAACCTACTCTAAGCCGAATACGATTAAGAAATGATCTTTTCATCTCCCACTCTAAGTTGAATACAATTAAGAAATGATCTTTTAAGCCTTGAAAAATAGATCTCCACGGATTACAAAGAGATTCCCTATCAATCACCCTCGCCTCCCATCAAATCCTATGAACACAATATTTACTTCAAATTATGGAAGTCAAAAGGGAATCTTTTACAGAAATTAATGCTTCCACTATCCTCTACTCTAAGCCAAATACGATAGAGGAATGATCTTTTTATGTCCCACTCTAAGCTAAATATGTCTAAGAAATAATCTTTTTAAGCCTTGTGAAATAAATCTCCACAGACTACGCAGATATTCACTATCAATCACTTTAACATCCCATCCGTTCTAAAGAACACATATTAACTATTGATTATGGAAGTCAAAAGAGAAATCTCCACAACCATTTTCTAATAGCCAATTTTTTTCTTAAATTACCAATGCCTAATCCCCTTTCTTTTTTAGGCTTGCAAACCAATTCCCATGAAAAAAGATACTCTCTCTTCTCCTCAGCATTCCCCTTCCAAAGGAGATTCGTCGTTAGCTTTCTTTTCAATGTGTACGGGGATTCTAAAAAACGATAAATATACATTTACCCATGGTTCAAACAAATTGCCCAAATGCAATTTCAGATACCTATCATGCAATTTCAAATGTCATTCGATTTATTCCATTTGTTCACGCGCCATTCCATTTCAGATGTAAATTGATTCAGCATTCAGTTTATTAAACGAGTGCGCATGCTTGAGAGAGAGAGAGAGAGAGAGAGAGAGAGAGAGAGAGAGAAGGACATAACTAGAGTTGTCCAGATTAGCTATCGATTCCACCTCCATCGATTCAACCAGTACACCCATTGATTCCATATATGTCCTGTTTTGATGTACAATGGATTTGTTCCATTTGGTTTAGATGATATAATTACTATTGAGTCTTTAATTTATTTTAAATTTGCAAAAATTGTCTTCTAAATTTTATTGTGTTTTGTAAATTTTTCAGATATGGTTTATAGTGAAGAAGAGATTAAGGTATAGGTTTGCGAAAAAGAAGGTAGTGTGTGAATCCAGATGAGGAAATTTCGGTCTCGAAAAGTTAAGGGGGTATCTCTAATTACGAATTATAGTCCCCATTAACAAAGTCAAACATTTATTATGACTCACGGGGTTAAGTCTACAATTATCTCTAATTATAATTACATTTGTATTACAAGTTACAACAACAACAAAAAAAAATAAATAAATAAAACGTGTTAAAGCAGCATCCCATACAACAGAGGCCTGCATTTCTTTTCTAATGAATGGTTGGCTCTATAATAAATTTCCCAGAAAGTTAAATTCATCATTTTCAAAACTCCTCAGTTTATTCAGAGCAACAATCCACAATAATTCAGCAGATAAAAATTGTAGCTTTAACGAGGAATTAAATTCTTAAACTCAGCTAAATAATATTCTTCCTATAAGACTGCAAAACAACATCTTACTTTAACATAATCGGCATGACCTGGACAATCTACATGTGCATAATGTCGCTTAGCAGTCTCATATTCCACATGAGCCTGCAACACCAAACCAAGACATGTTACATTTTACTGAAATAAACAAGATGGAAACTGCTTTTAAAAATAAAAGTAAAAAAAAAAGGAAGAAAACCCTATTCCAACCGTTGCAATCGTAATTCCTCTCTTTTTCTCTTCAGGGGCCTTGTCAATTTCATCAAAGGCAATAGCCTTAGCTTTCCCTTCTTCTGACAAAACCTAAATGATGCACATATGAATCTTAGAATTGGGATAATTAAAAGGACACGTAACTAGATTTTAGGTCGTTTCCCTCAAGGGATCGTTTGGTTCTCGGAAAGGGGATGGAAATCCTTGACTCCACGAAAAAGTTCCTGAAATTTTGAATTACTTTCCATTGTTTGGTTCACATAGGAATTCTCTTTTCCCAACATCTAAAATTATTTTCTCATATTAGGAATAAATATCATTTAACTAAAATATCCTTCTACTTGATTTGAGTGTGTGTGCGAGTGATTGTATGGTTGCGTGCGTGTGTGTGTGTGTGGGAGAGAGAGAAAGAGAGAGAGTGGGGGGGTGAGTGTACGTGTGTGTGTGTGTGTGTCTATGCGTGTAAGTCTATGTGGTGAGCATGTGAATGTGTGTGGTGTGTGTATGAGAGAGAGAATGGTGCGTGGGTGTTAAGGAGAGAGAGAATGGTGTGTGGGTGTTAAGGAGAGAGAGAGAGAGAGGGTGCGTCTGAGAGTTTATGTGCAAGGGCATTTAGACTAGAATTCCCGGGAATATAGAATTCCCCCACTCTAGAGGGGAAGGAGAATTCCAATTTTGTGGGAATTCTAAATTCCAGAAATTCTAAGTTCCCTCCAAATTTCCAACCAAGCATTGTAATTCTAGATGAGGGGAATTCTAAATTCCAGGAATCCTAAATTTCCTTTCCAAACCTCGAAACAAACAAGCACTAAAGATTATAGGTATGATAAGCAAATGATAATTACGGTCCTACAAACATAAGCAAATTAATTAACCAACCACCCAACCTTGGTGATTGCTGCAGTCAGTGTTGTCTTTCCATGATCAACATGTCCAATTGTACCCACATTAACATGAGGTTTTCTGCCAGCAACAAAAAATTAACCCAATGTGATATTCAAAATGCAAGTGAAACTCAATATCCTTCTTTTCTCACAAAATTTAATTTCATTTCATTTTAACGAAATTTCATTTCAGTTCACACTTACTTGACATTGTTATAAAACAGTGAGGTAAATAACTATTAATTATTAAACTACCTATATTCATCGTTCAGAAGCAAATAAGTCTAAACAAACAACTTATACAGTTTTAGGGTAAAAAATCAAACGGCCATTATCAAACAATTTGGCAACTATAACAATGTAAGAGATTTATATTATAACGTGAAATAATCATATTAATATGAATGTAGATATAAGATAAAAGGATAAAGAATGTAAAAAAGTTACGTGCGAGTGAAGGTGGCCATGGATCTCCACCAGCATGTGTTGGGAAATGTGGAATTTTCATCCCCGGAGATGGATTGAGATGGTGTGGAGATTGATCCTCGACAACACGAATAAAATTGAGGAGACGCTGACAGCAAACGCTTCGAATTAGGGTTCCTAAATGCAACTGAAGCCATCTACACTGTATACAAATGCAAAGTTGGTGTTTTGATATGGTATAGATGTGTGAGGTTTTTGGCAAGTTTTAAGGGTTTTAGGAAACTTGGCGGCTGCTCAAGCCTAGATTACTATAAACTCGTGCATATTTAGCTCATCTCACTTTTCACCCTATATTATTAAGTTAACTCTCCAATTTGGGGTCTTTTTTTTTAACAAAATTATTAAAATTATAAAAAAAAAAAAAGTGTTTGTAAAATCATAGAAAAAAAAATTATTCAGTGAAAAATGAATTAATACGTTAAGAATTTTTTCAACATAACCCTAAATGATAAATGAAGTAAAAACATGACGAAGTGAAGCAACAACTCCAAAATTCTTAAAAAAAAATGAACTTGTGCAACACCTATTTCTTTTTTACCTTTAGCATGCATTTCAAGAAGACCTATTGTTTTCTCATCCAACTCCTTTAATTTCTTTATCCCATTCAGTTCTTAAAACCCATATTAAAAAAAATAGGAATTGTGTTCTAAAAAGGATGATTTTATTCATATCGCAACAAACTATTTGTAGCCCCGGAGTGTAAACATGGGCGACATTTAAATGATACTTTTACAAAATTACCCCATTTAGCATCCACATGGCTTTTACAACAAAATTTGCACATAAATAGGACGGTAACAAATTGTTAGCAACATAAGACATCAACTAACAGTACTTCATTAGCAAACAAATCGAAGTAAACCCATTAAATAACAAAAAAAACACGACAGTAAAAAAAAAACGTTATCCCAAACGTCAACTTCTGCCCACCAAAACAAAACCCATAAAAAATAACATACTACTATAGGGTTTTCAACAATTTTTTGATAGTTGACATCAACTTCTGTGTGTGCCAGGAGTATCATAAAAAAAAACTACCCAGATGTTATGTGTATGAGAAACAAGACCTGGGTTTTGTATTATGGGTTTTATATGATGAAGTGGGTGATCATCGAGAACGGAAAGGAGAGAGCGAAAATATTTCAGATCGGAGGTATAAAGTGATAGAGAGGATGGAAACTGCCATGGCTTATTCGGGTGACAGAGAGAGGAGGGAGAATATGAGGTTTTATTGAAGTTTGGGGTATTATCTCAAAAACGTGGTCTCAAATATTCAAGTATAAACTGTTGGTTTCCATTTTTTTTCCTTGGGGAAAGATGTGAAGTTGGATGGTTTTTTGGGTGAGAAAACTTTAAAGTATAATTAATAATGAAGGAGTAATGAATTGACACGTGTTGGTGTATAAACGATTGGAGCTATAGTTTTATATATATACATAGATGTTACCCTAAAGGTTACTCTATAATATTAGAGTAAAAGTTAAACAAGTTATTGTTAAGGCCTTTGACAAAGTATATAAGCATTTTAAAAGATGAATTGTAACCCATGATTATTTCGCCTCCTCTCAAACCTTGTTCTCCCAAAAACCTCTTTAGCTTGGTGGTGGGGGAGGAGATTGATATCATGCTACACCCACGTTACCCAGTCCAAATACCTTCAAAACAAGATATAATCATCGGATAAGATTGATATGCTGAAAACACATTGGTTTCGAACCATTTTAATAGCATTTTAGATAGGTAAACCAAGTGGATACCAAGCACATCTTTAATCCTTTTCCTTTTAGGAAACTCCAAGCTTCACCAAAGGTATGTAAACTTTGTGATAAGGTCTTTTAATATATAGACATGTTTATTCATTTTTTAAAAAGGTAGGATTGAACACAAAGTTGTAATATTTACTAAAGTATGCCTCGTTCTCATATATTTCAAAATGAAAACATATATGGACTGGGATAAAAGTAAGTATAGGTACACTTTATATATGGATAATACATGTTTTTATGGGCTTATATGAAGAAGTTTCTGGGATGATTTGGTTTAACGTCGGGATTGGGAGCATTGACTTGATCCGAAAAATCTTCTTGGATAGGACTGAACATTTGATCACCGTAGGGATTAGGTTCCATATTTTCTCCAGGGGTGATGTTTTCCATCAGGATATCTAATATCCTATTTGGCTGAAATAATTGCTCGAATGATCGTGAGGTGTAGCCAAGTGATGGGACGTCCATGAGTACCATTTGTCATTGGCATTATCCCAAAGTGCTTGTTGTTAACATGAGGTTGAAAATTCGATTAGTGATGTTTAATGGTGTCCATGAATTCATCTTGGTTGGTTCGAAGTTTGGGGAGTAGAGAGTATCAAATTTGTTAGAGAGATTCTGGAGGGTTATATCTGACATATTGGAAGATCTAACTTAGTTGTGAAATTCTTGAGGATGAAGGGGTGCGTATGTTTTATTTTCTTCATTATTTTTTATGAATACCATAACGTTGATTGTTTGTTCAAGGTTTTATTGACGAGCATACCAATTCCATTGAGTTTGTAGACATTTAGGCTATAAAGGCTTTGGACTTAAAAGGTGGCATGAATATTGATCGGAATGCGCTTGCTTGTTGAAGTGAGTTGGATTCCCATGTATCGCAGACTCCTAGTGGTTATCATGTTATATGGTAGGCTTCCTCCTCCTCTCTTGCGAAAACTTGACTGTGATTGATGATATAAAAGGAGAAATTAATGAGAATCAATTTCTGAATACTCCAATTAAGGAATATGTCAAGCTTTACTTGGGAATATGGAAATCCCAATGATGTTGTGAGTGATTCTTGAAGTGGCGGAGATATGGGGAAAACGCAATTTGAAGCTTGGGGAATTTGAGATCTCATGATTTGCCAAGAAGTTTATGGCATCGATAGGGTTGAATCATGGATATTTAACCCATTTATGGGTTACGTGGAGACCAATGCCATGGTTCGATAGATGCAGGACGCATTTAAGTAAAGATTAAGATAGGAGAATTTGGTTTTAAAAGACATTTTTATAATGTCCGCGTAGACATTTTTGGATATTACACTGAACCCCCAACCATATCTTTAAATCATGAACATTTTGTGTATGTGGGGAAGTTCTTGATGTAGAAATATTAAGGAGTGAATCCTACCAAGTTCTAGTGATTGGTGGGGATATTTAGACAAATATCTGACTTCAACGGGTGAGTTGGACATGAAGTGATCTTCAAGGTTGAAAGTGAGAGTTTTGATTATAAAACCTTTATAGGCAATATTTTAATTTTTTGTTGTGAAGTTACCAAAACTTCTAAACTCCATATTGTAGAGAACATAATCTTTTATGAGAGTGATAAAATAAGGTGATGAAATATATGAGTAGGAAGGAGACAAAGATTCTAAGAGAGTGGAGACAGATTAAATTATTTTGAGGTGAAATAATCTCGAAATACACAATTTGATTTTACTTTGAGTCGACTTAAAGTGACTAATACTTCACTTTTTGGTGATTTGATGGTTTTAAGTTATAGTTTTTAACGTAATGATGAGGGATTATTATGAGGTTCTTTTGAATTGACAAATGATTACATATCATAGGGTTTATAGGGTAATTTTGTGGATAATAATTAGGCAGAGGATATCCTTTGGATGTTTAAGAAATTTATGTGACGATGACGCATAAAGTGTGACGATGATGTCTACAGTGGCTAGTGTTTCATGAACAAGTGACATTTTTATCTTGAAATAACTTGTATGACATGTTTTAATTTTTAATTTTTTTTCTTTTTGTTCGTCTTCCTTGTCGTGGGTTTTCTTCCTAATTTGCCATCCTTTCTTTCTCTTATTTTATCATGTGCTCGTAATTTACAAATCCATATAAATGTGACGATAACTGATAATACGCAAATATTTTGTATTTCATCTATCGAACCTACACATTTTAGCTCCATCGGGTACCTTAATCTCTATATTTAAGCTCGTTAACCAGAAAACCTCTGTTTATATTGTTAACATGTTATATGAGGTATAATTGGGCTTTTGTAGGTATTTAGGTACTAAGAATGGAGTTCGAACGCATTCCGCGCAAGCTCCGTACGCAATCGCACGTTCAAGGGCAATTCGATCATTTCACCATTGGGCACCTGGCCCGACATCTACACGAAAGTTATATCCCTCCTCGTAAGCTTCGCGTGGCCATGAACGATGCGCGATTCTGATCCCGAATGAAGAAGTTACGGCGTTTCTAGCGGAAGGAAAAATAAGGAAACCAAAAGAGGAGGAGAAGAGAAGAAAAGGGAATTGCAGGCTGCTGCCTTGGCTCACCCCTGCTTGATCGATCGATCGATCAAAAGGATCGATCAATCGATCCTTCATAAATTTACCATGATTTCAACAGTCGATGGATCGACCAAAGGGGTCGATCGATCGATCCCCTGTTTCAGCAGATATTTTTGCCTTCTTTTCTTTCTTCTTTTCTTTTCTCCCAACTTACTATATAACCCATTTTTGTTGTAATATTTTATATACTGAGTTTTAGAATACATTTTAGGTTAGGGTTTGGTTTGGAGAGCTCATTTTCTTATCTTATTGGGGTGACAACCATTTGGTTTTGTAAGATTGAACTATTCACTTCCATCTCCATTAATATTTCAACGATTAGCATTCTGACGCGACGCTACCTTTCACGCTTAATCAAAATGGCGCCGTTGTCGGGGACTATTTTATTTTAGATTGTAATTGTCTTATTAGTTCGTAGTATTATTTCTTTGCATTTGTATTCTTTCTTTTAACCCTTTTTGCAGGAATTCTACATTTGAGCGCCCAGAAACGCTTGAATTTTCCCGCGCGCACATCTTCTTTGTGGAATTCACCTTCTCGAGCCTTTGTTAGGGTAAGCATGTCTTATTCTAAATTTCCTGGCAATCCTAATGATAATTCTCAAAATTCCGGTAAACCTATGACGTTTGGTCAATACTTGCAATCCCAACAAGTTGCAACATCTAAAATGACATTAGGTGAGTATTACGAAAGTCAAAGTTTGGATTACAACAATTTTGGGCATGATCATTCTGATTTTGGGTCGCAAGATCCTTATGATAAGAATTTTGAAACCAATTGTAATCATTTTCAAAATTCTTATGTTAATGATTTTGATTGTAGTCCCGAGAACACTTTTCAAACTTCTAATTTTTAAGAATCCTCTCCTCGTCGTATGACTTTCGGGAAAGGTTTGCGCATGCTTAAAAATGAGAGGATTGAAAACCGTTATCGGGAAGAAAATCATTGTTGGGAACATGAGTTGGATTTACTATTCGAATCCGACGACGACTTTTCTTCGGAGACTCGCGAAGTCGAGGACTGTTTTGAACCAAATGAGGACTTCGTTCCTACTTTAGAACAAATCATCCTTGACTTGACCCATGGTATAGTAGAAAATGAAAACGAGGACAAAAAGGGCATAGTATCCGTTTGCAATGAATTCGTTTCTTCTTTGATTTTCAAAGAAGAAAGTTTTATTGTAAACGATCATATTTCTTCCGAAATTCAATTTTCATGCGATGATAATTCATCACCTCAGATTAAATTTCTTTCATCCCAGTCTTTATTCTATACTGTCACACCAATTCTACTACCCGGTGAATCGGTTCAAAACTTTTTGGTTCCAAACATTTTCACCGACAATGAGTACTCGCTCGAGCCGCTTTCCATAACGGCATCTTTGCCCTCATGTGCGGCGCCTCCCATTCTAACTTTAAAATACTTGGGAGATGATTATTTTTTCTCAACCCACACGTGTATTTGTCGCCCGTCCTATCCAAATTCCCTATCCTCCCTCCCAAATTTTTAATTGGGGATGGTTCACCTTTTCCACCACCCACATAACTTCCGTCGTTTGAACGAAATTCCTATTTTTCGGGAGGCATGCATGAAAGGGAGGGTCCACCGTTGATCCTCCAAAGTCAAATAGTTCTTATGGTGGACCCTCGGCTATTTAGACTTATAGTGTATAGTTAGTGTGAGGCCTAAATAGTACGTTGTATATAGTTAGCTTTTTATTCTTTCTTTCTTTTTATTTTTAGTCTCTTGTAATTAGTTAACTTTTTGTTATTTGTTTTTGTTATGCTCAGTACTAACTTGTTTTGTAGATTCTTTGGACTTGTACTTATGGAGATCGCTCCAAATTTGGGTAATATCATTCTTTTCCTATCTTTGTGTTGTGTTCTTTAATGGACGCATCGGGGACAATGCAACATTTAAGTTAGGGGGTGTGGGATATTCTATCCATTGCATGATTAGTCCTTGAATTTGACTACAATTTAGTTACAAAGCATGTTTTTGTTAAAAATTTCAAAAATTTCAAAAATATTTTCTTTCTTTTTTCTCCTTTGTTGGGCATTTTGCCCCCGTTTCCGATGATAAATTTTAATAATTGCCCGATCCAATTGACAACTCAATGATGCATGTTCTCGATTATAGAAGTCATTAGTCTTTAGTCCTTAAAATCATTAATTTTATGAATAGCTTCATGAATTAAACTTTATCCCTTGAGCACATGTATTTTTCTTGTTATATTGATTTGGGTTAAGATTTTTATAACTCAGTAGGATTTTGTTGCATTGTATATACTTACACCGAGTGAGAGTATAGACTTATCTTCATTTGTGAGTATACACTATTCTTTCCTCTTTAAAAACGTTACAGTCGTTGGTAATCTCTTTATTCTTTCATTGACCGTTCATTAATTGAGTTCATATCTTGAAATGTGTTACTTGATCATGATTTTCATATAATGTTTTGACTCGAGAATTGCATAAACTTTCGGAAATGATCATAGGCCATCTTTGTATATCACCCATATGGCCTTGACCTCACCCTTTTTTATGTTCCCTAGTCAACCCACTTGAGCGTAAATACTAACCTTTCGTTTCATTACCCAAAATCTCATGACCAACTCCAAATTGGAGTTATATACCATACATATTACCTTACATACCTTGTTTGGATTGTTTACTTGGGATTGAATGATATTGTTATTTTGTGGTTGCAATTTGAGCATGAAAAGAGTGAGAAAAGAAGAAAGTGTAGTGAAAAAGAGAAGAAAAAGAGAAAGTTAAAAACAAAAGAAAACAAAAGAAAGAAAAAAAAAAGAAAGAGAAATTTGTATATATTATCGGTAGTGTTTCAATAAGCTTTGATTACTCTCTCGATTGTTATATCTAAGGCTTATTTGGACATCTTTGTCCAATTTTGAAATTCCTCTCTTTTCCCATTATTCCGAGTTTCATCCCCAAACACTTTGAATCTGTATATACATCCCTTTCATTTCTTACCCTAACCTAGCCTACATTACAACCCTATTAAAGTCATATGTGATCTTAAGTAGATGTAATTCAAATGTTTAAATAGTTTTGATAATTTGTGAAAATGCATTTCGCCTCTTTTATATGTGCGGTATCCTTTCACTGAGATTACAGTTTTTATTTCCTATATAGCGTTCTTCAATTGTGACATGTGCGCGGCCTAGTTTCTCTTTACATTTATTCCTTATTCCCGCATGTCCCGAGTGTTACCTCCCTGTTTCAAGTGAATTCATTTGATGAGTGTAATGCCCGTGAGGATTGACTTTTATGCATGCTTTGATATTTAGTATCCGAGTTATTTAAGTTTTTCGCCAAATCATACTTTCCATGTGCTCGCTCCCCTCCCACATTTTAAGGTTTCAATTATATGAGGTGCATTCTATAATGTTAATAATTCAGACTTTTGTTTGAATTCGTTCAATGTGCTAATAATGCGTATGAAATCCTTTTCGCCATTGTTGGGCTTGTCGCATGTTGGTTTGGGCATATTTTGAGGAAATCAATTGATTTTTGTGGGCACCATCCCTGAAAATCCTCACGAGACGACACTCATCCACTAGGTGACCTAGGGGTTTAACGGTTTATTGCATGTGCTAAATGCAATCGTTCTCCCGCGAAAGTGGCCTTATATTTTTATTATTTTTATACCATACTTTTGTACTATCTCCTCTTTTGGTTTACTTGTTCTTCTTGCTGCATCCTATTTCATTAGTAGGGACTAGCAATGTGTAAGTTAGGGGATGTGATAATACACAAATATTGCGTATTTCATCTGTCGAACCTACGCATTTTAGCTCCCTCGGGTGCCTTAATCTATATATTTAAGCCCGTTAACCAGACAACCTCGATTTATATTGTTAACATGCTATATGAGGTATAATTGGGCTTTTGTAGGTATTTAGGTACTAAGAATGGAGTTTGGATACATTATGTGCAAGCTCCGTACGCAATCGCACGTTTAAGGGCAATCCCGTCATTTCACTATTAGGCACCTGGCCCGACATCTCACGAAAGTTATAGCCCTCCTCACAAGCTTCGTGTGGCCATGAACGGTGCATGATTCTGATCCCAAATGAAGAAGTTACGGTGTTTCTAGCAGAAGGAAAAATAAGGAAACCAAAAGAAGAAGAGAAGAGAAGAAAAGGGAATTGCAGGCTGCTGCCTTGGCTCACCCCTGCTTGATCGATCGATTAATCAAAAGGATCGATCGATCGATCCTTCATAAATTTTCCACGATTTCAACAGTCGATCGATCGACCAAAGGGGTCGATCGATCGATCCCCTGTTTCTGCAGATATTTTTGCCTTCTTTTCTCCCAACTTACTATATAACCCATTTTTGTTGTAATATTTTAGATACTGAGTTTTAGAATACATTTTAGGTTAGGGTTTGGTTTGGAGAGCTCGTCTTCTTATCTTCTTGGGGTGACAACCATTTGGTTTTGTAAGATTGAACTATTCACTTCCATCTCCATTAATATAGTTTGCTCTTCATTTTCCTTGCTTTGTAGAATAATTTCCATGCTTTCTAAATTAGTTTAACTGTTTTATTTCTTTCTTTCCTAGTTTAATTAGTATAAATTAGCTTAGTTCATTATTTTCCCTTAGATATATAGGGCCGGGATGTCGTTCCGCCATTAACGGGCCCCAAGATCTGAAATTTAGGTTTTGTGTAAAATGGCGTTTAATTGAACCTGCGCGAATTAAAGTCGGATTATTATGCGTTTAACTTTCTTTGTCATGCAACGTTAGTGTTTATAGTGATAATCCGAGTTTAATCCGTGTGCGGCCATTTTCGGTTAAATGTTTAGTCACGCAACTTTGGCGTGAATTCCTTATTGTGCGAAGTTTATGTTTAATTGATAATGCTCGATTAAATTGCTTTCGAGCCGAAATTCTGATTATTAGTTGTTTGGAGCCGTATGGTTGGATGATATCCCGATCCTCGCTTTACTTTTATTTAGACTTAAATTGTTCTTTTCTTTTATTTACAACCAACCATCACCTTTTTACACTTTTATTCCTGAATTAATAATCTGTTACGATCTATCAAACATTCTCTGTGGATTCGATACCCGACTTACCGCTATACTCACCAGTTGAGTGTAGTAGTAATTTAGGTTTTTGTATTAACGCAGTGAAACGAATTCAACGATTAGCGTCTTTACGCGGCGCTACTTTTCACTCTTAATCAATAACCTTTTGTTTTATTTAAGAAATGAGAAAGTTTTCTAATGTTTTTCTTTTTAGACCGATTTTCGTTGATAAACGTTTTGAGACAATTTTCATTCGTGAATATGTTTTCTTTCCTGATTTTTATGAAAGTTAAAAAAAGTGGCTCCTTTTTCATATGAGTAAATAAGGGTGTTTTACTTTGACAATTAACATATGTGTGATCTCTCATCTTACATATAATTTGAAAGATTACATTTTAATTTATTAGTTTATGGGGATATTATTTCAAGAGTTTTACTTGACTTATTTTAGTTGATACTAAAAAAATGGCCTTTACAAATATTGTGTTTGTTTCTTGTTTTGATTTTTTTTTATGAATCCAAGTCCTTCATTTCCAAAACTATTTTTCTATTATTTTTAGGAGTAGATTTAGAGTATGCCTACTTGACTCCAATTTTCCAAAAGAGTGTTTTATGTTTTCAACTTTTAGTGTTTTATCATGTGATGGTTTGTTTTTCATTAATTTCTCAATTTCTTATGTTAACCTTTTGTTTGTTAGTTTGAGTTTTGGATTATTCAAAAGGCACTCTTTATTTATAAAGTAAAATGTTTGTGTTTAATTGAATATCAACGAATTTTTTATATACACCGATGGTTCAGTGATAAAAAATATTCAGCTAATCAAATACCTCGTTTACATCACTTTTTGAGTAATGGACAGTTTGTAGGGAATATATTAAAGAATGACAAATCGATTGAGATTTTATAGATTTATTACTTCATCCAATCGAAGACAATTGATATGCCCCAAGTGTAACCTCGGCCAAGAGACACCAACCTCGGCCTAGAGACACCAACCTCGGCCGATATTATGGCCGATGTTGGGCATGTCTTGGACACGCAATATCACCCCTCGGCCATATCAAGGTCGGCCCAGGACGACACTACCATGAGCCCCTCTAAGGGACGTCACAAGGATCGGCAGCATTCTCGTATACCTTGGAATGGAAACCTCGGCCAGGTGTAGGCCGAGCTCGCAGGAAGCCACCAGCAACCTCATCAAGCCACCAGTTCAACCTCGTCTCAGGCCGACCTTGCCCATTGTCTCGGCCAGGATTAGGCCGAGACCTCCACGGAATCCTCGGACTGAAAAGGTATCAAGACTCACCAACCTCAGCCTCACCAAGGCCGAGGTCAAACCCCAGACGCGATAGCCGAGCACTTGCTGACATTTAGATAAGAACACGTGGACACAAGTCAGTTATAACAAAATTATTCCCCACATGTGGGGAGAATATTGCATCATCATTCTCTACATGTGACAGTGACAGATGGCACTCCCATATTGGTGAGGTAACCACACACATGCTCATTGCATGCATGGGGGGTACATTACACCCCCTAGGTACTATATATAGAGGTCATCCTCTACCTTGCGAAAGGATCCCATATATTCAACCCTAGCTGAAACTCTGTCTAGATACACAGTAGAGAGAGAAAGCTTGATAGATTGTATCCATGGCCATTAGAGCCTTATTGTAGTGAGATTATTCACACACACACAGTGGACGTAGGCCAATCTAGTCTGAACCACTTATATCCTGGTGTACTCTCCCCTTCTCTTCATCTCATTCTCTTGCCATTTACATAACTATGCTGCCATTGCTGTTCTTAGATTGAGCTTAAAAACACCTTACCTAATGGTACTGATTCTGGCATCATTATTTTGGCACCGTCTGTGGGAACGAGAAGCTATCTCTTCCTCTTTTCCTGATTAACCTCACCGGAGACTCTGGTGGTGAACCAGGCCTCCCCCTAGCGCGGAGCTGTTTCACCATTGAAAGAGGTCCTGTGAGGTACTAAGCTCATCTGCTACTTAAGCTCTATAGTGTTAACATATGGCACCAGACTTACCACCGCCTCTTCCGCCGCCCGGGGGTGGAGGGCCTAGTTCCAGTCAGGCGCCCCCCAGTCCAAAATGGCAGAGGTAGTTGCAGCCTTGAGGTCTTTAGCTGCAACGCAACAAGCTATGCAGGAGCAATTTGCACAGCTCAGCCAAACTATGATGAGGCCACCTGGAGTCTCACCGGATATGATCACTTCGGCGGCTATTCAGCCTCATCCTGACGCCAGGGGACCACCCCAGGCACCAATGAAGGACCAGCCTGCACCCCAGCGGAGAAGGGACGTTGCTGACCCTAGGCGCTTGCGCTTGGGGGGGCAAGGAAACCCTTGCCCAGAGGACAGGTATGACGATCTAGAGGCGAAGGAAGCCCCGGAAGACTGCTGGGAGCCCTATGAGGTGTCAGATAACATTGTACGGCCTCTTAGGCAGAGTCAAGGTTGTGTCGGCCGAAGAGGTGAAGAGGCCCGACAAAGAGGGTCGGCCTTTGATAGGTTGAGCAGAGGGTCGGCCTTAGAGAGACTGGGCCCGATAAATGACCTAAGACAGAGACTGTCGAGATCAAGGAGCGCAACAGGCTCTCAGAGAGGGAACAGGCAGGGTCGGCTAGACCAAGGGCGACCCTGTGAAAGAAGAGGCAGGGAACAGGAAGAGGTCAACAGCCAACGTGTCGTGGCAGGGGAACCCTCGGTCCATCCTAGGGAGATGGCAGGGGATAACCTCGACCAAGTCGATGGCTGAAGACCACGAAATGATTCTATCCAACGCCTTGAGGAGAAGATAAGAGACCTCATTAAAAGCAGGGACCCATTGCAAAGGGTTACTCAGAGGGCTCCCCATTTGTGGCTAGGATAGTGGGGTTCCCAACCCCAACTAAGTTCAAGCCTCCTACGGTGTCTCCCAAGTATGATGGCAGCACTAACCCTGTGCATCATATCGAGATGTATCAATCGACAGCAGATATCTACTCGATACCCGATGAGATGAAGTGTAGAGCCTTTTCTGGAACCTTAACAGGGGTTGCACACAGTTGGTTCACCTCCCTTCCGAAGAACGCAATTGAGAACTTCAAAGGCTTGGCTGAGCGATTCATCCACAACTTCTGCTTTGGGGTGAGGTCTCAAAATAAGACTACCCACATGTTGTATGTCAAGTATGCTAAGGGTGAGAGCCTAAGAGACTACATAGCAAGATTCAACAAAGAAAAGTTGGAGGTCGAAGACTATGAAGAGAACATAGCCATGACCGCCCTTATAGGAGGTCTCCAGAAGGGGAGGCTATTGTGGAAACTGGCGGAAGAGCCCCCTAGGTCTATGGCGGAGCTGCTGGCAACCACAGGGAAAGTAATGAATGCGAAAGAGGCAATGGCCACCAAGTATGAGAACCGCGGTGGAAGTGGAAAGCCCCAAAGCAAGAAAGATGGGAAGAAGAGATCGGGTGATGATAAGTTCGCTCACTATACTCCTCTTACTGTGAGCTGTGAGCACATCCTCAACGAGATCGAGAATGACAGGGCTTTGAGATGGCCAGAGAAGCTGAAAGCTCCACCACATAAGATGAACAAAGACCTATGGTGTGAGTTCCACCAAGATCATGATCACGTCACAGATAGATGCTTCACTTTAAAGGATGAGATTGAGAAGATGTTAAAATCTGGGAAATTGAGAAAATATGTAGACGGTAAGGCTCCTAAGAGTGGAAGAGATGACTATAAGAAAATGAGGAATGACAGATGCCGTGACAACGTCCCGGCCCGAAGAGACGATGATTCAGAAGGTGATGATGAAGATGATCCGGAACTCCCACCAAAGGATGACAACACCCCGGTGAAGAGGGTTGGTATGATCTCTTTCGGTGTTGGCACAATATGCGGAGGAATTGCAGGTGGTGGATCTGAAGTAGCTGATAGGAAGGCTCATGTAGCCGAGGCCAAATCAGTGGCCAAGCTTAAAGTTGTGAATCTAACGTCTTCCGACACAGTACAGAAGAGGAAGAAAGTAGACATGAACACCCTTGTAGTTGGGTTCTCCAGACTCGACTTCAGAGGTATCTTATCCCCACATGATGACCCTTTGGTCATAACGACAAGGGTGCATGGGTATGAGGTGCAGAGGATCCTCGTGGATGGGGGAGCTCGGCAGATGTGATGTTTTGGCCTTGCTTCAAGAGCTTAGGCCTTAGTAGAGCAAGACTGGTCCCGTATCACCACCCCCTGATAGGCTTCGGTGGTGAAAAGGTTCACCCCTTGGGCATGTATGAGATGGACGTACGGATGGGTGACGAATGGCCTAAGAGGTTGACCAGGAGGATTAATTTCTTTGTGATGGACGAGAGTGTCTTCTCGGCCTATAAACTCATCATAGGAAGGGTGGCCCTTAGGGAGTTCGAGGTTGTGCCGTCAACGGTCCATCAAATGTTAAAATTCCCGACTCCTTATGGAGTAGGGGAAGTGCAAGATGACCAGACCACAGCGCGAGAATGTTACTTCAACTCGGCTGAAGAGAGAGAAGCCCATAAGAGGGCAATCACCACTTATAGCATTGACACTCTTGACCCAATAGATGAAACAAAGTTGAAGAAGGGAGAGGCCGCGAAAGAGGTAGAATCCATCGTCCTCAATGAGGACGAGCCGGAAAAAATCGTCCAGGTCAGTAAGGCCCTAGAGCCAAGAACCAAGGAAGAGCTGATAAACTTCCTCAAGAGGAGACAGAGTCTCTTCGCATGGAGTCACGCAGACATGCCTGGCATCGACCCTGAGGTGATGAGCCACAAGCTCAACGTGACCAGAGATGCCAAGCCGATCAAGCAGAGACGAAGAGTCTACTTCAGGGAGAAATACGACGTCATCCGAGAAGAGGTCAAAAAGTTGGAAGAGGCCGAGTTCATAAGAGAGGTTACCTACCCGGAGTGGCTCTCAAATGCAGTCATCGTGCCTAAGGCCAATGGGAAGTGGCGAATGTGTGTGGATTTCACTGACCTGAACAGATCTTGCCCAAAAGACAGTTACCCCTTACCTCGGATAGATCGGATGGTAGATGCTACAGCAGGACATGAGCTCATGAGCTTCATGGATGCGTATTCAGGCTATAACCAAATCTTCATGGATGCCGAAGACTCAGAGAAGACAGCTTTCATTACAGACAAAGGGACGTACTGCTACAAAGTGATGCCCTTTGGTCTGAAAAATGTAGGGGCAACATACCAACGTCTTATCAATAAGATGTTCGAAGGGCAAATAGGTAAGACCATGGAGGTGTATGTAGACGATATGCTAACAAAGAGCTTGAAAGCTTGTACTCACGTAGCGGACCTTGAGAAGACCTTCGATGTTATGGACTCATACAGAATGAAACTCAACCCAGCAAAGTGTGTCTTCGAGTAGGAGCTGGGAAGTTCCTGGGATTCATCGTTAACCAAAGAGTAATTGAAGCGAACCTTGAGAAAATCAAAGCATTACTCGACATGAAGACTCCTAGGAGTATCAAGGATGTTCAAAGACTCACGGGAAGAGTGGCTGCCCTTAACAGGTTTGTTTCTAGGGCAACAGACAAGTGTCTTCCATTCTTTAAATTTCTAAGAAAGGCCTTCCAATGGGACGAAGAGTGTGAAAAATCCTTCAACCAACTCAAGTCCTACTCAGGGTCTCCCTTATTGCTATCTCGGCCCATCGCAGGAGAAAGGTTGTTTGTGTATCTGGCAGTCTCTGAATCAGCTATCAACGCGGCCATCATACGGGAAGAGGATGGGATCCAAAGGCCTGTATACTTCAACAGTAAGGCCCTTCAAGGGTCTGAGCAAAATTATCCCCGTATGGAAAAGTTGGCTTATGCCCTAATACATGCCTCAAGAAAAATGAAGCCTTACTTCCAAGCTCACTCCATGGTAGTCCTCACTGACTCCCCACTAAGGCAGGTCCTGCATAAACCTGAGAAGTCCGAGAGATTGATGACCTGGGCCATCGCATTAGGAGAATATGATCTTACCTACCAGCCTAGGACAACCATCAAAGGGCAGGCCCTCGCAGACTTTGTTGCAGAATTCACCTGGGAAGAGGCCGAGACAGAGAAAGGCCTAGAGGATGCCGAAGATACAAACCGTAGTGTCTTCCAAAATTCGGAAGAGACGGGACCAAACGTCCTCCGAGATCGAGAAGAGGTCATCTCAGGCAAAACCCGGAGCAGAATAGAAGAGAACGAAGAGGATCGATACCTCTTCAAGCAAGGAGTTATGACAGAAGGGGTCTTCTCATCAGATACAGACATCTGGAGCCTCTTCGTTGATGGCTCTTCCTGTGATAGTGGAAGCGGTGCGGGGCTAATACTCTCGGCTACAGATGGCGCCAATATTGAATACGCCTTGAGATTCAACTTCCAGGCATCGAACAACGAGTCCGAGTATGAGGCCATGATATCAGGTCTCTTATTAGTAACAACTCTTCGCGTAAAGCGACTCCTACTCCATAGCGACTCGAGGTTGGTTGTCAATCAAGTACTGGGGATATACGAGGCCAAAGACGAAATGATGGCCAAGTACTTAAAGAGGGTAAGAAGGTTATTAGAATATTTTGAAGAAGCAAAACTGAAGAGAGTGCCTCGAATAAGTAACAATCACGTTGATGCATTGGCAAGGCTGACCTCGGCAATGAAGACAGATATGGGAAGGACCATTCTGATCGAGGTCTTGAGAAAGGCAACCATCGAGGAGGAAGAGGTATGTAACCTTTGTCATAATTTGAACCTAGGAGACTCATGGATCGACCCGCTCGTCAGATACCTAAGAGAGGGAGAGTTGCCTAACTCCAAACTAGAAAGGAAAAAGTTGAGATATAGGGCTGCCAAGTTCTCAATGGTAGGAGACGTCTTGTACAAAAAGGGGTTTCTATTGCCTCTCCTCAGATGTGTGCATCCCTGGTAAGTTCCCCGGGTCTTACAAGAGGTTCATGAGGGTTCTTGCTCTAGCCACATAGGGGGAAGGCCCCTGGCCAAGAGGATCATCACTTAGGGATACTGGTGGCCTACCTTGTCCAAGGACGCTGCAGACTACGTGAATAGGTACGACAAATGCCAAAGGTTCGTCACTATCCCTCATCAACCCCATCAGCCTATGACGTCAATCTCTTCTCCATGGCCATTTGCGGTATGGGGAATTGACTTAGTAGGACCCTTTCCAAGAGCTGTCAATAACTATAGATTCTTGATAGTTGCCATTGACTACTTCTCAAAGTGGTTGGAGGCAGAGCCGATGATAATAATCACAGAGCAGAAGACCTTTCAGTTCATTTGGAGGAATATCATATGCAGATATGGCCTCCCAAACACTCTCATCTCGGATAATGGGACCCAGTTCAAGAACTCCTCCTTAGGAAAGTACTGCCTAAGAGTAGGGATTAAGCAGTTCTTCTCATCTCCTGGTCGACCTCAGGCAAATGGTCAGACCGAGGTCACAAACAGAACTATCTTAGATAAAATCAAGAAGAGGTTAGAAGATGCGAAGGCAAGATGGACTGAAGAGGTCTACGCTGTGTTATGGGCCTACAGAACCACGACAAGGACACCAACAGGAGAAACCCCGTTCATGCTGGCACATGGCTCAGAGGCCGTCATACCAACGAAAGTAGGACTCCCAACTCATCGAATTCAGACCTACGACCCTGACAATAATGGAGAAGAGAGGAGGTTAGACCTAGATCTTATCGAAGAGAGAAGAGAGGACGCAGAGGTCAGACAAGCAGCCTACCAGCAGAGGGCAGTGAAATTCTACAACCAGAGGGTAAAGTCAAGACCCATTGCAGTAGAAGATCTAGTGTTGAAGAAGACACTACAGAAAGAAAATAAGCTTCACCCAAACTGGCATGGCTCCTACAAAGTGACAGAAGAGGTTGTGCCTGGCACTTACAGGCTAAAAAACCTAGAAGGAGAACCTTTCACTAACCCGTGGAATGCTGATCACCTAAAGAGATATTACATATGATGTTGCATAGAGTTTTATGTAAATGTACCATCTTATTATGAAGAGGTTATTAATGAAGATTAGTTCCCAAGACAGTTCTTGCTACATTCTTAAATCAGAGATTAGTTATGAGGATAACATCTTAGGTGATGACCTCAGACCCTCATAACACCACAGTGGTGACGAGGTCTGAGCTCAGACACCATAATGAGATGACCTCAGACCCTTAACATCATTAATTTGGTGAAGACTTATTATAGGGGTAACATCTTAGGTGATGACCTCAGACCCTCGTAACACCATTTCAGTGGTGACGAGGTCTGAGCTCAGACACCATAATGAGATGACCTCAGATCCTTAACATCATTAATTTGGTGAAGACCCTTAACATCATTAATTTGGTGAAGACTTATTATGGGGGTAACATCTTAGGTGATGACCTCAGACCCTCATAACACCATTTCAGTGGTGACGAGGTCTGAGCTCAGATACCATAATGAGATGACCTCAGACCCTTAACATCATTAATTTGGTGAAGACCCTTAACATCATTAATTTGGTGAAGACTTATTATGGGGGTAACATCTTAGGTGATGACCTCAGACCCTCATAACACCATTTCAGTGGTGACGAGGTCTGAGCTCAGACACCATAATGAGATGACCTCAGACCCTTAACACCATTAATTAGGTGAAGACCCTTAACATCATTAATTTGGTGAAGACTTATTATGGGGGTAACATCTTAGGTGATGACCTAAGACCCTCATAACACCATTTCAGTGGTGACGAGGTTTGAGGTCAGACACCATAATGAGATGACGTCAGACCCTTAACATCATTAATTTGGTGAAATTCATTATGAGGATGACATCTTAGGTGATGAACTCAGACCCTTATAACATCATAATTTGGTGACAAGGTCTGAGGTCAGACACCATAATGAGATGACCTCAGACCCTTAAACATCATTAATTTGGTGAAATTCATTATGAGGATAACCTCTTAGGTAATAACCTCAGACCTTCATAACACCATTCATTGGTGACAAGGTCTGAGCTCAGGACCATTGGTTGAGTTTAAACAAGGCCATTGAAAAAAGACAAGCTAAGAAAGAGGACTTCAGAGGTTAAAGCTCAGATTACAAATTAATTTTTAGCAGACACCATAACAATGGAGCTAAGAATGAAAAGCATCATATGACATTCAATGAAAAGAAAGTGAAGATGGTCCTCATTAGAAGTTGATATATATATTCAGAATTACAGACAAAAGTTCCATAAAACAGTTAAGTTACAAACAGTGATCAAAATATCCTAAGAGTCTGAGGGGGGAACGTTGACACCCTCGGCTTGGTTAGAGACCTCGGCCGCATCATCACAAGGGTCTGCCCCTCCAACCTCGGTGACCTATAATGTAGCAGTCTCTGCAGGAGCGGCAACCTCTTCTTCAACCTCTTGAAGAGCTTGGGCAAATTGTGGATCAGCAAATCCAAGACCCACGAAATCAGAGGCCTTCAGAGTGCCGACCTCTCTCTCTCTCGGATGTCAGCCCATTTAGTAGTGGCTTTGATACCTCTTTCAAGGTATTCAAAGCCAAACCCCATGAACTCATCAGAGGATTTGTAGTCAGCAATTATCTTCTCAGAGGCGTCCTCAAGGGCGTCCCTGACAGCTGAGCTGACCTTTTTGCTGCAGAACGTCGTCCTTAGCCTTTAATGCAGCAGCATGATCCTTGCCGAGCTGGGAGATATCCTTCTCCAACCCCTTCACCTTCTCCTCAGAGCCCTTCAGCTCAGACTTGAGGCGCTCTATCTCTGCGTTCAGAGTCCTCTGAACTTTCTCGGCCTCTTGCCCCTTTTGGATGAGAGGCAACTTCCTCAGAGTCCAGTTCGATAAATGGTGCATAGCGGTCAAACCCTGCATGTTTAGTGATCATAAGTAAGCTGAAGAAGAATCAGATGTTACACTTAGAAGAATTTGTAATGAAGGATCAAATCATACCTGAACGGCTCTGTGAAGGCCGAACTCAACCAGTAATGGGGTGTTCATAGCCCTGTAGAAGCGTTTGTCAGCCTCGGTCATTACAGAGCCAATGGCATCCATGGACTGCATGCTGTGGCCGATTACACTATCAGTTAACTTCAACTGATCCAGACGAGCCGACAGGATGTTAGCTGAAGAGATAGGGATGGCAGCTTCAGTAGTCTTCTTCCTCGGCCTCTGATCGTCAGGGGCATGATCTTCGGGAGCCCTCTTCTTTTTGGCTGGGAGCTTAGAGGCCGAGGGAGCTGGGGGAGGAGCGTTAAGACCTGCTTTTTTGGCAAGTCTTGTCAAGCTCGGTGCAGCCATCTCCCAAAGCTCGTTCGGAATATCCCTTGGTCGTTCTGCAAAAAATTAGTAGACCTGAGTTAGATAATCAGATATGAATAAACTCAGAGGTTAAACTTGAAAAACAAAAATGCTTACCAAGCTCGGCAAGGGGACTTCCACCCAGACTTGTCCCAGAGAGGAAGTGGGGAGTCATTAGATGTTCAAACCTGACAAATAGACCATTTACCCCCTGATCTTGAAGGGCTTTCACCTTCTAGAGGTTTTGTAGACTTAGGCCAGCGTCGACCCTGGAAGACATGGTGACCTTACCCCACCTCAAAGGCATCCTCTGCTCCAGATTGGACGAGGGAACACATGGGCCAAACTCCCATGGCCCTGAGGCAAAGAAGTACCGAGGCTTCCAGTTATGGTTGGAAGTCTGGGTCACCTGAAGAAATTTCTTCTCAGGCCTCCGAGCTACAAAATGGTAGTAGCTCGGATGATTTTTGGCCGAGGAAGGATGGTAACAACCTACAAAGACTTGAACTGGAAGGTCTGAGTGGTGGACAGCCTTCCATAACACTATGGCCCCTATTAGGATTCTCCAGGCATTAGGAGAGAGTTGGGAGGGGGCCAAATTAATGTAAGAGATGATGGATCTGATAATGGGGTGAATGGGCAGACGGAACCCCAGCTTGAACATCTGCTCGTACAAACAGGTCTCGCTATCTCGGCCATGATAAGCCCTTTCTTCCCTCAGAGGTCTCCTAAGTTTTATTGAGGGGCTGATAGAATACAGATATCTGAAGCAGAGAAGGTCTGCCTCAGTAATAGTACTCTCGTGCTCGGCCGCCTCAGAGACGTCGACATCGCTCTCAACCTCATCATCATCCAACTCAATGTCGACTGGAGCAGATATTGATGGGTTACTCAGAAACCTCTGAGCGAACTCTGCCCCGGTGATGACCGACATAGGGATGGCGTCAATTGGTGGTGGAATGGCCACACTCGGCTCAAGAATCTCAACCTTCGAGGACGACCCTGAGGTGCTTGAGTGGTTATGGGACGAGTCTCGGCTGGAGATCTCGGCCTGATCAGGCCTAGGTGTGAAGTCCATGGCCTCTTGAAAGGAATCCACAGACATGGGGTTTGGGTAGACGATTCAGACTCAGACATAGGTATGGGATCAGTAGGAACCTCTGTCTGATAGAAGTTCTCCGGGGGGTCAGGATATATCACCTTCAGAGGTGGTGGAAATATGGGTCTAATGGAAAACTCTTGTGATCTACGAGCCTCCTCCTGTGCTCTTTCTATTTGCCTAATCTTTTCTGAAGTCTTCTCTCTAAGAGAGGGGAACTCCTTAAGAAGCTGATATAAGGGTCTGAGCATCAGAGGACGACACTACACTTAGGGGTTTTCCTAAACTCCTAAAATTAATAACAAGACTGGTTGATAAAGCAAAGGAATCTAAAGATCAAACTACTTAAATTTGGCAAGAAAATCTCGCCTGAAATTATGGTGGTCTCGCCGGAAAGCTAAGAAACTCGCCCGAAAGTACGAAAATAAGGGTGCTTGCAGGAAAAATGAAGGAAAAAGTATAGTAAACCTTACCTGAGGATGAAATGGTAAGGAAGAGAGGAAAAGACGCGAGAAATCACCACCCAAATGCCTTGAACCAAGATCTTTCTAGAGAGAGAGAGCTGCAAAAACGCTAGCGGCTGAAATGGAAGAAATGAAGAAGAAAGAAGGAAAGAAGGGTTCAAAACCCTTATATACTCAGGCACAACTCCCAAGGCCCATCATTGCCTTGGGAGCCCCAAAGGGCGGCTGACAGCACACGTCTACCAAGCAAGAATGTTCCAGCATTGGACAAGTGTCAAGCAAGTATTGGCTTGTAACAGACATGCCTCGGAGGTGTAGTAATCCCCTAGCCACTTTCTCTCACATATGACTAAGGGCTGGGGGTGATTGATATGCCCCAAGTGTAACCTCGGCCAAGAAACACCAACCTCGGCCTAGAGACACCAACCTCGGCCGATATTATGGCCAATGTTGGGCATGTCTTGGACACGCAATATCACCCCTCGGCCATATCAAGGTCGGCCCAGGCCGACACTACCATGAGCCCCTCTAAGGGATGTCACAAGGATCGGTAGCATTCTCGTATACCTTAGAATGGCAACCTCAGCCAGGTGTAGGCCGAGCTCGCAGGAAGCCACCAACAACCTCATCAAGCCACCAGTTCAACCTCGTCTCAGGCCAACCTTGCCCATTGTCTCGGCCAGGATTAGGCCGAGACCTCCATGGAATCCTCGGACTGAACAGGTATCAAGACTCACCAACCTCGGCCTCACCAAGGCCGAGGTCATACCCCAGACGCGATAGCCGAGCACCTGCTGACATTTAGATAAGGACACGTGGACACAAGTCAGTTATAACAAGATTATTCCCCACACGTGGGGAGAATATTGCATCATCATTCTCTACATGTGACAGTGACAGATGGCACTCCCATATTGGTGAGGTAATCACACACATGCTCATTGCATGCATGGGGGGTACATTACACCCCCTAGGTACTATATATAGAGGTCATCCTCTACCTTGCGAAAGGATCCCATATATTCAACCCTAGCTGAAACTCTGTCTAGATACACAGTAGAGAGAGAAAGCTTGAGAAATTGTATTCATGGCCATTAAAGCCTTATTGCAGTGAGATTATTCACACACACACAGTGGACGTAGGCCAATCTAGGCTGAACCACTTATATCCTGGTGTACTCTCCCATTCTCCTCATCTCATTCTCTTGCCATTTACATAACTATGCTGCCATTGCTGTTCTTAGATTGAGCTTAAAAACACCTTACCTGGTGGTGCTGATTCCGACATCATCAACAATGAACACTCATTTTCATTTTCATCACTTGCTACATTTGTGTGTTTTCTTCTTTACATTTTTTGTGAGAGAGTGATATTTGTGCATTTTTCTTTCATAGATTCTTTTATGAGGGTGTGTGAGACTTCCTCTTCTTCAACTAATGATGATCTTGAGATTTCTTCTACATTTGAATGTAAGAAGAATATTGTTGGGGATCAATATACGTGGAATAAAAATATTCAACTCGTGAATCTTCGAATAATCAAACAATGGAAAGATGAAAAGCCATAAATAGATTTGAAGAACAAATCTAGGGTTCAAATATGATAGATTTGTGAATCTGGTTGCAACCCAATGAGGAGAGACGTATTTAATAGTGATGAAGGGTTATCTTCTTTTTTATCGCCAAAAGTTTGCAAAAACACTTCCAAATGCTTGGATATTATATTATATTATATTATCCTCCCAAAGATAGGTAGGTATGTGAGCACCTTTTGAGATTAAAACTATTGATTTTGTGCGAGACATGGTCCTTTTTCTCTAAGCTCCTTCACAACAAAACGTTAATAGTGTTTTCTCTCACGCCTCTCTAACCCTAATAATGAATTATGCAGCTTAAAGTTCCAAATTAAACTAATATATATTAGCTTAAGAAGTGGGCTTCGGCCAAACTAGGTTTCTTGAGAGTTTGGACATGTGAACTATACTGGGGACCCAAGATAAAAAATTTAATTGGCTTCTTAAATAAATACTCAGAAATCCCAAATTACAAATTTCGTAATGTATTTCCTTTCTTTATTTAATCATAACTAATTTCACTAAATAATTATGATTGTACTCCAATTTAAATATCTCATAAATCACTCGGATATAATTGAGTCTTATTTGGAAAGTTGATATTGGTACATAATGTGATTCCCCGCATTCAGCTTTCGATGCCCCCTTGGTCAAATTAATTTGCCGCTAATTGACTTTAACCCACATCTAATCAATTTTTTATTCTCAAACTTAACTTATTTCACTACTCCACGGATTATAAATAATCCATTGGGGTATCGCAATCCAAGGTTCCCCAAAGTCAAAATCCTCTGAATTGAGATCTCACACCTACTCACAAAATTTTCACCCAATAAGACTGGATAATTTGATTCGACCTAAAATCATTTTTTTCCCATAACAATCAAAGCAACAATCATATAAGCATTTCAATCCTCATCGAGATTAAATGCACCCTTTACAAATGGTGTGATATTGCCTAAGTCTAATCAAGACAACCTTTAGACTCAAATCTCACAGGTGTTTGTGCTCAATACATTCCTAGGATGTAACGATCACATTTCTTTATCGAACTACCATAAAAGTTCTCGAACCATCATACATGTTCTCGTAGTTTGAGATAAATTACTAGTATTGTACTGTAATTGTTTCGATAGGTTATCAACTCCCTATCTAGGTCGTGAATGTTTTAATAGTGCTAGAACCAAAATTTTGATCTCCTTGTGATCAACTCGAAGCCAAGTCACCGAAATTACTACTTAGCTTTATTGACCGGCATTAACATGAAACAATATATTTAAACAAATAAAAAGAATTATTGCAAACTTGATTCTCGTATCAAAATGAATAATACAACCCCTCATTAATTCAAATGAAATATGGTTTTAAGAATAAAACCCCAATAATCTCCCACTTAGTCTTATAGCCATGTTGCTATGAGCTTGACTCCCGTTCCTTTTACATGACTGTCATACATCATAGACGATAAGATATTTGTAAAAGGATATGTCAGGTTATCCTGAGATGTAATTATGGTAATGATGACATCACCCATCAGAGAAATATCCAGAATGAGGATATACTTGCGCTTAATGTGCTTTGCCTCTTATGAGTCCTTAGTTCTTTCAAATTTACAACAACACCTCTATTGTTATAATAAAGTGTAATAGCTGACTACACTGAAGAAACCACATCCAAGTTACTTAGGTTGTTCCAGAGCCAAACAACCTCTTTTACTGCTTTCGAAGCGGTAATATATTTGATTGCCATGGTCGAATAAGCAATACATGATTGTTTGATACTCATCTAACTTATGGCTCCACCTCCTAGGGTAAATAAATATCTCGAGGTTGATCTCTGGTATTCCCTATCTGACTGACAGTACGAGTTCATATACCCAACGAGTAATAAACTATCTTAAAAAGGCTAGGTTATATGGGTTCACTTTTTTTTATCACACACATAAAGATTCAATTTTTACCCAAATTTTATCTTGTTTTAAATTAGGTGTGCATGCAAGATAATATCCAAATAAAAAACATACCAAACCAAAACCAAACTAAGTAGAAGAAGAATTGAGAAAAAAAATTCATTTCGGGCAAAACCTATATTTAGCACTGTTTAAGAATTTGATAAACTCGAATGACTTACAGACTACTTAGAGATCCACTAAGTATAATGAACAGTGTCTTCAAATTTTCAATAGATAAGGCACAATCGAACATCGTTCGCAAGAAGTAATTCTTCCATCAGTATCCACCAATCAGCCTCAGGATACGGGATCCTTTCTTCTCCAGAAGTAGAGTCGCAACTCCACAAATCAGCAGCAGAGAAAACTCTATAAGGGTTTGATGTAGTGTATGGAAATAGGGTTTAACAAACTCAACAAATCATTCTATGAATCTATGATTATGAAAACAAAGTGTTGTTTTAAAGAAAAAAAAGCGAAAAACTTTTTGAGCATGTATAGGAATTGATTTTCGCCCAAAGAGTTATGTAAAACAGTCTAAAAGTGTCCAATTTATTAAAAACATGATTTTTGAGGCAACGAACTTCGTTCGAACGAAAATGCCACTTCGTTCATACATAAACCCATGTGTTCATTACAGTGAAGTTAAGTCTCCTTCGAATGAATGGCTTAGTTCGTTCCAATGAGCTTCCGACGGGTGCACTTCTGTTAAATAGAGAACTCTCGTTTGAAGTTCGTTCCAACGAACTCAAATATCCATTCCAGTGAATATCCATTCCATTGAATATCTAACCCAGTTCGAACGAGAAAATATCTCGTTTTAACGTGATGCCAATCTCGTTCTAACTAAACTAAAAAAATTTATTTAAAAAAATATTTTTATGAAAAATGCTTTTAATAAAAAAAATCCCTAAATAAATTTGACGAAGTAAAATCAAACATCTCAAACCCATATACCTCCACATTGTGTTTGTGACGGTTTCAACAGCTTAAACATTGGAACATTGCTCGGTCACTAACTTATCTTCAAAGATTGTGGAAGAATATGTGGATGTAATATTCGATTTGTAATGGGATATGCTAAAATATCTAAACTATAAGAAATTATAAAATCTTACTCTTACAAATCTCCCCCTTTGGCTATTCTGGTGCAAAAAATAAAAATCGAAATCAACTTAAACCCAAAAGACAATGCTTTACTAATGCCCTCCCAAACCCAAAATGGAATGGTATTCGAGATTTTTCTTCAATTGAAATTCTTTATCTTGTGTAGTTCATGAGATCATCATCAAAGTGGAATAAACCTACACTCATGAAACAAAAAAGGCCATGACGCATACGAGAGTTTAAAGTATATAAAAACTCCCCCTCACTTTTTTCCCTATTTTTTTCCGTAATAGACGAAGGGTAAGAAACTAAGCATGAATAATAAGCATCACCCGAATCCAAATGAAATATCACAAAGGTAATCAATAAAGCACATGTGATGAATTTTCCAAGAGGCATACCAACTGTTTATGAAAATTTTCAATTTTTCTCAAGTATAATATATATATATACACATGTAGGTACAAATACATTACACCATGATATAATGCTAAAATATCCGTATCATGAATGCGAAATGAAATTGTGTGAACATTTTTCGTTGGAAAATCGACATAAGTATTCATAACGTACGTGCACGAAGTCAATGAGATACTTATAAAAAAAGAACCCAATTTCAAACTTAGGTGTAAGAATGTTGAACAAACTGAAACTGACTCGACTTATGCAACATGCCATGTATATAAATGCTTCTCAAAATAATAATGCCAAATTATTTAATGTTTTTAAAGAGAGTGTGTTGTGCAAACCCATTGATCTTCTACTTTATAACACCCTTAAAATCTCATAAAATTAAATATTCACTCTCAAATGTAGCAAGGACTCTCCAAAACTCAAAAATACGATAGGTTGGGTTTCTTCCTTATCAACAACTCACACAGCGTGTGTAATGTGGATGGACAAAGATATACTCTATTCACCATATGGCGTGCGGTATTAATCACCTCTGCCTAAAAATGTCTAGACATATTTCTCCCAAGAGGAATGAATCCGACCATCTCTTGAATCATCCGGTTCTTCCTCTCAACTATCTCATTTTATTGAAGAGTACGAATAACTAAAAACTCGTGTTTGGTGCCCACTCTATCATAAAAGTTATCCACTCCGTCTTCTTTAAAGTATATGTTATGATCACTATGCATCTGACTGATAGGGACACCACATTGGTTTTGTAGGACATGACACTTAGTTGTTAGGAACTCAATCGTATCGGACTTTTATCTAAGCAACCCCTTAATAGAGTATCTTAAAAAGTCATCAACCATTACGAGAATGTATCTCTTACCACCAATGATCTCCGTACACATGGGACCCGTAAGATCCATGTGTATTAACTCCAATATTCGAGAGTTAATGACGGTATTTAACTTCCGTTGGGGACTTTAAATTTGTTTTCCATGTTGGCAAGGACCATAAATCGAGAAAGTTGATTTCCCAAGCGATGGTAAGACGCGAACTAGGTCTTTTTTCACTAATCTTTCAAGGTCTCTGAAGTTCACATGACCTAGTTGTTAATATTAAAGGTCCATAGAGGAGACCGTGGCATTCTCGCACACAAAGGAGGACTTGGGAATTATCCTATAACAGTTATCTCTTGTCCTCACTCCTTGTAGTAATAGTTCACCGGATAATCATACATGTTACACTCAAACCGGTCGAACTTTACCATAACATTTGCATCGCAAAGTTGGCTTATGCTAATAAAGTTTGCTTTTAACCCTTCGATATACAACACATTATTTAGCTTAGGAAATCCAGGTGTCTCAACACAACCATATCCTAAAATACTAGACCTACTCCTATATCTAAAGGTGACTTTTCCTTCCTTGCGATCCACGAGATTAGTAAAAAATGACTTATCACCGATCATGTTCCCAGAGCACCCACTATCAAAATACCATTGGGAAGTATCTTAAACCTTAAAAGCAACTTTGACAACGAGGGATTTATCGTCATGCTTAGGTACCCAAGCGGAGGTAACCTTTTATTTTCCCTTATCGTTATTGGCGTTATTCGTAGCATTGGAAGCATCCCCATGAGGCTTAGACATTATTTAAACTTCTTCCATTAAGATTTGAGAAGTGGCGACTAGGAACTTAACTTGCTCTCTAATACTAGAAAAGTCGCTATAGCATTGTCGGGAGTATGTGTACATTGAGTTCTTCTTAACTTGTAGTAAAATTCCTTAAGGTGACCTCTCTTTTTGTAACAGGTGCAAATATAATCTTGTTTATGTTTATATTGGTTAGCTTTTTTAGGTTGAACTCTCTTTGGTGGGTTAGGTTGAGGCCAATATAGATCCACTATAAACTTAGGAGCCGGTTCGGGTGCGGTATGAGAGGTGGATGCATCGTCGTAACCTATTCCTTATCTCTTCCTAAAACCTAAAGCGTAACCATGGAACATTTTCCCTACCTTATTCGATGTATCCTCTATGATGACCTTAACCTCCCGAGCATGTTCGAGATCTTTCTCGAGTTAGGATATAAGGGCTTCAAGTTTTTCACGAGTCTCTAGTGAAGCTCAAAGATCTCCCATAAGACTAGCCACATTATTGATCAAGTCACTATGTTCCTGCTCCACTAAAACGACTCTCTCTTCCAAAAAAAACTCTCACTGAGGTCTCTCTCTCTCTTGCACGACTCTTTTAACTCTTATTCTAGTGATAGCACCCTAAACGTCAAATTTTTATTTTGTTTTTTTCATTTTGAAGGACTCGGCATAAAGCTTAGTGTAGACACACCTGAGGCCACTTTGTCCCTCACTCAAATCGTCATTTCCCTCACTCTCTTCGGAATGACTAGACTAGTCTTTGTCGAGGTTATCATGTTTAGACAAGTCCTCATCAGCGTGAGATGTACTCGATGTACTAACATGACTGACCATGAATGTGGTAAAGTTATGCCCATGCGATGATTTATCCTCGGAATACACCGACTCGACATAGCCATTGCTAAGAGTGGTATTGTATGCAATTTTAAATTTTCCCTATATCTTTATCCTAGTAGCACACTCGTGGGTTTTGTTACCCTTACCCTCGCACTTATAGCATCTCTCATTGTCTTTCTTAGTGTACTATCCTCTCACCTTATCAAGACCTATCTTACCCGACTTAAAAAAATTATCGTTCTCAAAACCTTTATTTTCTTTGGAAGAATTTTCTTTTCTTAGTTTGAGAAGTTTTTAAAAAAATATTTCTTCAAAAAGGGAAAGATCATCAAGATCAAAATCAAATTCGGAGTCAGATGAGACCTCCTCTTTCTTCTAAGATTGGACTTTCAAAGCAATCCATTTTTCTTTATACTTTTGAATTTTGGGGAACATATTGATTTCATAAGTTTAAAGGCCTCCTAAGAGTTCTTTTAACCTAAGCATATCTAAAATTCCTAATGAATTAAGATCGTGACCTTTGGGATAAAAAGAGTCAATAAGGATCTCAAAATCTTTTTCACAATTCTCGTCTTAGGAATTCTCTCACCCAAATTTAAGCTATAATTGACTATATCAGAAAAATGTGCATAAAACTCATCAAAAGTTTTAGTCTCTAGCATAGTAATGGTATCAAACTGTGTGGTAAGATTTTGTATCTTAGAAGCTTTCACGACATTAGAGCCTTCATGAAGGAGTTGAAGAGCATCCCACGCTTCCTTAGACATGGTACACGTCATAATCCGGTGAAAATAGTGGGAAATGATTGCACCAGAAATTGCGCTCAAGCCACGAGAGTTAAAAGTACTCCACTTGAAATCATCTTTTGTCCAGGTAGTGACATGTTTAAAACTTACGACATTGTCGTTAGTTATAGTGGGTGGTGCCCACCCTCTTTCACAAATAATCCAGACTCTCTCGTCAATCAACTTTAGTGCCGACCTCATTCAAGCTTTCTAATATACATAATTTGACCCATAAAAAATAAGTAGCTTATTATAAAAATTATCCGTATAATCCTAATTTAATGATCACACAATAAATTAGTGTAACGAGCTTTGATATCAATTTGAAAATGTCGGGTTATATGGATTCACTTGTATCTTAGGTCACACATACAAAGATTTAATTTTTACCCAAATTTTATCTTGTTTAGAATTAGGTATGCATGAAAGATATATCCAAATTAAAATTATGCCAAACCAAAACCAAACCAAGCAGATGAAGAATTGAGGAAAAATTCTTTTCGGGCAAAACCTTTATTCAGCACTGTTTAAGAATTTGTCAGACTCGAATGACTTACAGGCTACTGAGATATCCACTAAGTATAATGCACAAGGTCTTTAAATCTTCAACAGATACGACATAGTCCAGCACCATCCACAGAGAGCAACTCTTTCCTCGGTATCCATCGATCGGTCTCAAGATACGAAATCCTTTCTTCTTCAGCAATAGAGTCACGACTTCATAAATCAGCAGTAGAGAAAAATCTATCAGGTTTTGATGTAGTGTGTGGAACTAGGGTTTGACAAGCTCAACAATTCATTCTATGGATATATGATTAGGAAAATAAAGTGTTGTTTTAAATAAACAAAAAAAGAACAACTTATGGAGTAGGTATTGTAGACACCTCATCCTCGGATCCCCCCTAAGCACCTCCTTAGGTCCCTAGCACTCACTCGTTCACCATAAACCCTAGGTCATACTTCAAGCACTGATCTGGAGGCCATCGGGAACTCCCGGATCCCATTTGACTCTAGTCAACTTTCTAACCTTAGTGAAGCTCAATGAATCCTTAAAGGGCTTTGAATCCCCTTTTCAATAGTCTGTCCTCTGCGCGAATCAGCCTTATTACTCGGATAAATGATCCATTTTACTTCGAGTATTGATTTGGAGGCCACCGGACGCTCTCGGGTCTCCTTTGACTCCGGTCAACTCTCTAGCTTGAGCAGAGCTCAATGAATCTTCAAAAGGCACTGAATCCTCTTTCTAACGGCCCATCCCCTATGCGAATTGGCCTTACGGTTTGAAGGAATAATTTATTTTACTTCGAAGGGTCATCGAGAACTTTTAGCCCATATTTGACCTTGGTTAATTCTTCGAATTGAGTGAATCCCAATGAAATCTTGAAGGTCGCTGAATTCCATTTATAACAGTCCATCTCGTGCGCGAATCGGCCTTACAATTTGAATGAACAATCCATTTTTCTCTTAAAATCTCCCCCCCAGATACCATCGGGAACTTTAAGCCCCATCGGAGTGGCTTAATGGATTCTTAAAGGACTCTGAATTCCCTTTCTAAAGGTTCACCCCGTGCGCGATTCGAACTTAAGGTTTGCATTTTATGCTCGTTTTCCTGAAAAATGTTCTGGATTGCCTATAGACCCCCCAGTCACCCTGACTATTAGCAGGGTATACTTTTCCTTATTTAGAAAGGTAGACCTTATACCGATGGGAAGGCTAAGGGATATGCCTATTGTCATCCTCCTTTACCCTATAAAAAGGGTCCATGGCCTCACCCTAAAAGACAAGCTAAATACCCCTCTCACCATTCAGAGAACACTGTCGTTATAATCAAAGCCTTTCCCTTTCCTAAAAAAATCGTTTTCCCACATTCTCTTACCTCAATTGGTAATTCACCCCACCTCTTCATATCACTTCCTTGCCACTTTAAAATCAACACACTTGCATTTCAAAGTCAACAATAAGCATTCATAAGGAGGTATATTTCTCCATCTCTCTCTCTAGTTTATCCATTTTCGTATTATTCACCTTATTTATATTTTTTTGCTATGTTTTGTTATATCATATCCACTAATCTCTACTCTTTATTGGTGGTACATAACTGATTTTCATAAAAGCCCTAAAAAGAAGAAAAATAAGGTTTATCCATAAATTCTAAAAATGGGATTGTCATTTCACACTTTCACTCTTAAAACACATTTTTATCTACATACACATAAGAAAAGTCCCACATTTGGATTTATGGGTTGAACCCTTATCCTATGCTATTTTTTAACTATGTGGACTTTGATGCCCCTTGGGCTACGTAAGCGTCTTGGGCCAATCCCGAGATTCGAGTCCTCCTATATTTTGTGACTTTTATACTCTTACATACTTGGGTCTTGTCCGATGTGCACATTCACTCTTTCATAGAGATTTATGGTTCGGCGAGCCCTTACATCATATTTTTTGTTATCATTATTTTCGAGAACACTCTTATGGATGAATCCACTCCGTCCCTTCCATGACATGAGTTGGATGATTCCATTCTCCCATTACTCATATTATACATATATACACACACATCATGGAGTCTAAATGGAGAAGATTAACATTAGCCCATGAGAAACCGAAAGGGCGAAATGAGTGCCTAACACCTTCCCATTCCATAACTTAGTCCCCAAACTTTCGAATTACTTGGTTTCGCAAGCATCAGTTTGACCTTAATGACATTTTCTCGAGGTGGTGACATTCTTTTGCCCGTTTTGAGCAAAATAGGCCGGTGACTCTATCTATTGACATTATCCCCCACTTAACGATGATCGATCCCCGATATTCTTCATGCGTTGGAGGGAATCCGACCCCGGATGGCCACAGTGGAGACTCTGCTGGGGAAACTTATTTTTAATAGGACTAAACTCTATTTCTACATGAGTGTTATTCTTTTCTCTCCTACTTTTCTACATGTGTATATATGCTCCCACTTGTATGTTCCCTTTACTCCTTTACTCATTTGTATTTTACTTCATGTTTACCTCTACCATGTTCTCTCCTCATATATTTATTACTTTTCACTCACTTGTACATACTCACTTCACACACTTGTATATTCCCTATGCTCACTTCACACAGTTACACTTTTATATAGTTTTACCTTTACTCGCATGCTCCAAGCACCACTTGTCGATGATCCATGCTTAACTTCACTAGCACAGACCCTTACTTCTCTCACTTGTATATATGCTCACTTACACATATCACACATGACTTGTAGATGATCCGTGCTTAGGCTCACTAGCACGTGAAGGTTCCTATATAGAACACATTTAGAATTACGATTTGTTTTATGTTTAGCTATATAGACCTTCATCTAGTTGGACTTGAAATTTGATAAGATAATTTGTGTATTTATGTTTAAGTCTAATACACCTATGCCAATGCTGTAAACGTAAAATAATCGTAGGGTGGTAACCAACAAAGAATTGCAACACCAATTTAAATTGCGGAAGCCAATTTTAAATTGATTTCATCTTTTTATCCTACTCATGCATTTATGATGATAAAATAGATTAATCAAACAAGACCACGTTTCAAGAAAAAATCCCCGCAGGGCAAAAAACATTTATTCCACTAATAACTTACAAACTTACAAGTAAAATACAACAATGAATTTTCGCATAACCCCACAAAGAAGGCGGTCTTCAACTCGATAATGATTCCCTCGAGAACCACAATGGATCGCAGCCCTCCGTCAGCCTCAACCTTCGTATTCAATAGTGAATCCTCATAGGTATCACAAGTCAGCAATGAAGATCCTCTCCACAAAGGTGTATGAAAATATACAAAAAAAATTAGGGTTCTAAACTAACTCACAAGAAAAATATCCAAGGATGTTTTGTCGTGAATTAAAACAAGTGTTTTTCAACACAATAAGTGAAGAACTTTTGCAAAATATATGCAAAAAATGTTATACCAAAAGTCTTAATTATTCTGTAAACGAAACAGATATTTATACAAAGCTTAAGTTGGTGGGTCGTTTGAATGATTTCTGGATGTCGCTTGAATGACAGGAGTATGTCGTTAGCAGCGACAAGTGATATCGTTTGAATGACATGAGTATGTCATTTGAACGACAATGGAATGTCGTTTGAACGACGGTGTATTGTTATTTGAACGACGGAAACGAAAACTTTGAGATTAGAAAACTCTGTCTACAAGTATCTCGGAAAATATATTTTCGAAAACAAAAAGCCATGTTAGTCTTTTGGTAAAAATTAACCATCCCAAATATAGTTTCAAAAATTAACTCAAAACTCTAAATTATTTTATACCTTTTGGTATGTCGGGAAGTCTTCAAACTTGGAGATGCTTGAGTTTGGTTCGTCTTGGAAGTGCGTGGCAATTTATAACGGGATACACCAAACTAGCCTAAAGTTATGCTATGAAAAATTCTAGAAAAATTGTTCTTACAAATCTCCCCCTTTGGATATTCCGATACAAAACAAACAAAATGACTGAACCCTAAATTAAAATCAAATTCTCCTATATTAAGAATACTAATACCCTTCCCAACCCTAGAACGAAATGTCACAAGTCTCTTTGTCTTTAAACTTCTTCTTCTTCCCTTTTAAACTTTGTCTTCATCCGTGTGTCTTGAATTTCGCAAAGGGTACCTACACACATGAGACAATAAACATATACCCTTGTGACGCATCGAGTTTCAAACAAAATATAATTCATAAATAAATTCTCTCCCATAATCCAAACTCATAAAAAACTCCATTTTAAATTGCTGCCCCCCTTTGTTTTGATCTGAAATAGACAAATATACAAAGAAGTAGAAATAATAAACATTAAGTGCAAAGCATCACGATGAGGAAAAGATATCATCACAAAAGATGTAAATCAAGCATGTGTAATGATCATCTAAAATTCCACCCAACCAATTGTTTTTGAATTTTTTCAATTTTTCCAAAAAAATGCAAAATTCACAAGTACAACACAATACCATATAACATATGCAAAATATATCAACGAAAATTCGACACGCATATAGGTATAAACGACCCCAAAACATGATACAAAACACATAAGGTTTACACACTAGCATAATATCGATGTGTCTAAATATTTGGAATGGAATGAATGGCTGTGAACTAGAACCCAAAAAATTATAATCCAAACACTCAAATATGTTCAAGAAGTTCTAATTGACCATAAAACTTTATCAAACTAAGATCTAGCCTCAAGTGATAAATAAAGTTGAACTTAATGAACAAAACGAGCACAATGCACACAAGCTTAGAATATTGATGATTATACAAATCAATATCATCATAACAAAATAAACATAACTAGGATTCATTGTCATTGTGCAAACCCGTTGATATTTCTATCCAAACTCCCTCAAAATAATTATTTTCTTTTCTTTTGAATGAACATATCAAACTAAACTATTTGGCCCCTTTTTGCATATTATTCTTTTTATTGCCTTAATTTTTTTCGTGGTCTATTTTCAAACGCTTGCTTTCACGATGAGTTCATTATACTCTCCCAGCCCTTTCTGTGCACACTCATCACTTTTTGAATATAAAACAAATCCTAACGGGCAACGGTTCTTACATGCACAAATCCTCCATATTCAAATAAACATGTAGATGACAAGATTGATAGGAGAACATCTCACCAATCTCAAATGTACATCATGAAGTCAAAATCCAATAAGCTCGTGTATATGTGCGGAGGCATAAACAAAGTTGAATCTATAAAGCAAGTCAAGTTCGAGACAACTCCATAAACATAGTTAAGAACAATCTGAGCATTTAAAGTCATAACCAAATATCCCAGTCACATGGAAATTATGAAATGAGTTGGATTCAAATACACCAATATGCCACACAATAACATCCCACTTTCTTCTCTTAGCTGGCACGAGTTTATACTCGTTTTCTTTAAAACGGTACAACGGTAACATTTCTTAATTGATTAACAACTACATTTTTTTGCCAACATATTTGGACCTTACAATTTCAAATGGCATCGTTTTATATTTGGCAAAAGCTGTGAACATTTTCTCTTGAATACAGCCGGTAGGCCACGTGTTTTATTTTCTATGTTGGTGTTTGTGTTTTTTTAACATCCATTAGATCTCTATTTTATCCACGATCGATATTCTTATATTGAATCCATGTGCACCTTTGTTCCACCAATCAATACACACTTCTTTGCCTATAAACTGAGACCACGGGTTTCATTTTTTTATTAGTTAAGATTATTTTTAGAGAGTCAAAACTCCGCCCTTTTGAAATTTAGAGAGATAAGAGAGAGAGAGAGAGAGAGAGAGAGAGAGAGAGAGAGAGAGAGAGAGAGAGAGAGAGAAAGAGAGAGAGAGAGAGAGTACACATACTTTACACACAATATTGTTCTTCATAATGGCTTGATTTCGTTTATAGATCAAGTTTAGAAGAAGAACACATTTTTCTTTTTAATTTTCGTTTTGTGTGTATATTCTTGTGAAAAATGTTTGATTCATTTCAAATTTGTTTTCAAAGCTCTCCTATTAGGGTTGGTTTTATTGTTTGAAATCTTTTTAAAATAAAACCCTAATATTTCACTTTTGTGTATATCATTTATAATGTTTGTTAGTGAAAACTCCTCTCTAATATTATTAGATATGCTTTTCAAGATTTTGTGGTGTATTTATTGTATATTCTTTATATACCTTTGTTGTATCTCTGTTAGCCCTAGTATACCAAGAAAATCCTTCAAAGGATTAAAAGTATTTGGCTTCTTTTGTGAGAACCACATCACACACTATTTCACATAACTGTGTTAGGTATATTTCTATCAAGATCTATGTTATTTTGTCTTGCATGTGTAAGTTTAGTGCTCAGATACAACATAACACGCATGGCTATACACCAAATAAGGTTAAAACTGTTTGATTATTTTAGATCTGCTTCGGATTTGAGTTGCATGTCTTTTTTAACATTGGTTCACATGCAAATCACATTTTTGTATATATTCTTGTTATATTCTTGCTTCCGTGTTCAGAGATAATTTTAAAACATTTTGTTTTAAAGAAAATAAAGACTTTCTGGTAAAATAAAGTTCAAGATCTGATACAGGTTTCAAAAGTTAAACCTAATCTATTAAAGGACTTATTCTATTAAGAACAAATTGTTTAACTGCCCTTATATTCTTAATTAAACTATTTACTTGACTATACCTAAACTGAACCATACATTGAACGTAAATCTGTTAAAACTCATTGAATTTTATTGAATAAAGTTTTTATCTAAAAGCCTATTTGTGAAACTGAGTTTTAAACGTACATAATAGTTTGTTAGACTAAATTTGTTTTAATCTACACATATTCCAAAAAACAATTTGATTGTTTGTATATTTGACTTGTGCATATACTGCTATATACATTTTTGTTAGTCTAATATTTGTGTGTATATACTCCGCCTTAGAGATATATTACTTGATATTGTGTGTTTAATTGTTATTGCAAATCTTTGCATAACATACTGTTTTGAGATTTTAAGATTAATCATATTTCATATCATTTAGTTATGTGCACTCACTTAAAACACATTTTACACTTAGGCACTGATTATATATGTACATATCTTGCTAAGTCTGAGTTTTCATCCTTTTGAAAAGAAATTGTTTTGAAAATATTTTAAGTCAAGATGGTTTGACTTAGATAGAAAAGAACATAAGATTTGTTCTTGATATTTAGGAAATACAAACTGTTGCATATTTATTCGTCTATACATTTAAGTGTGTGTGAGTCATATTAGTATAGCTCACAACACAAAATACTTCACTAGAAATAAGTCACTAAGCACTAAGCAATTTATGCGCTTTGAAGAAGTTAAAGGGAAGAGCGAAGATGTGAAAAAACAACTTCGACAAGAATAACTTAAGTATGATTTCAGAAGAGCAACCACAACAGATGCTTGGTCGATAGGTAATAGCTTTCTGATTTACTTTACTTTGTATCTTGTTGCTTGTGTGGGGAGGCCCTTATGTGTATGTGCTTTAGGCACAGACAATCTTTATACAATTTTCCCAATTTTATTATGCACCAAATATGTGAACCAATTTTAATTAACCAATTTTATCTTCTTAATCCTAAACATGCATCTATTGAGATTAAGAAGATAAAGTAAAGCAAGTTCACAATGCCGATGTACAAGAAAACCGCCAAGGGAAAAAATCTCGAATGATCCAGGTCAGACAATCTTTATAATACGAAAATTACAAAGGAAGAATACAATCTTACTCAACGACTCGATCCCCACAAGCCTTGATGCCTCTTCTTCTCTTATATCGCTCCTCCACAGTGCCATGTAGGAGTCCACACACGCAAGTGTCCATAACACACGAGTTTACATATGCCTCGGTATCCACCGATACAGCCTCAGCATCTGTCTACGATTCAGAACATGGAGTCCACTGCTTCTTCACCGTAATCAGCACATACGGAGTCCATCGCACGAACATAATTCTTCTAATGATAAAAGAATCAAACAGTGGTGCAAACCAAGATCTCTATGACATAAGGATTATATAAACTCGAATCTTGAAACAGGAAAGGATGTTTTAGGTTTTAGCTTTAAATCACTTTGTAAATAAACTGCAAAAACGTATATCTTCCTGTTCTGCTATGTACTTCCGTTCTTCTGAGTCAAAGACGCCTTAAATAAGAAAACATAATTTTTGAGGTGGCACGCCGTTTGAACGAAAACTAGACGTTGTTTGAATGAAGTCGGTATCTCATTTCAATGAGTATGCCATCTCATTTGAACAATACTTTAATCTCATTTGAATGTTCGAAAAAATCGTTTGAACTAAATAAAGTGTAAGACTTAGTTCACAAGACTCTAAACTAGATTTAACTCAGAAAGGATTTATCAAAATCATTGTAAAAACATTTTTAAATAAAATAACATCCTTATAAAAAATTTCGAGACCCATAAACCATTATGCATTCATACATAAGAGAATCTCCGAAATCATGTGGATACTGCAAAACGTGCACCAAAAATACGGCATGATATATCTTCGAAGCTTGGCGGCTACGTCTTCATCACAACATCATAGGCTTAAGGGAATCACGACATATAAAGACTTTCTTATGACTCAAAGTGTTTTTTGTCCGGAATAATGCCAAAACATACAGATTCACATTATTTGGAGATTTTTCCTTACATTGTGTGTAAATCGTTCCTATTTGGCTTGATTATTAGTGATAGTAGATTAGTTTGATCCTTAGAAGGATCTGTGGGTTTTTTCAGGAGAAGGGTTTTTTCCACGTAAAATAAATACTCGCGTGCTTTACTTTACTGTCTAAACACCTCACCCTAAAACATAGGATCAATAACTAGAAACTCACCTAATATATTTAATCAATATTATTTATTTAAACATTCTTGCCTAAATTAAGATAATCAATAGTTGGATTGAAATTGACTAATTATAATTAATATTAGGGTAATAAATTAGTTAACAATTTAAATAAAAGTTTAAAATTGTGCCTCTTGAATCCGAGATAGAAACTCGTAGGTTACTTGGGTTAAGTTAACATTAGTTTACTTCCGCATTAGAGTCATTAGCGTTTTAGCCCCCTCTCAAGTAGTGTTAGAGCTAGCCTTTTTAAAGATCTATTTTCAAAAACTTTTGTTAAACTCTTTTTATCTTATTTTCATGAAGGATTCAAGTCAATTAATTAGGTTAGGTAATTTTAGTAGACCACCCATATTTGACGGTTCTAACTTTCCCTACTTGAAAGTTCGCGTGATAACGTTTATACCAGGTACCTTAGGTGATGATGTTTGGGATTTAATAAAAAATGGATACACTCACCCTACTATTCCTATTAAAGAAGGTAGTCCAATACTTTAGAAAATTAAGACCACTAAGTTAAGCACTGATCAAAAGAAAATTAGTAATTTTAATAATAAGGGTAAGAATATTATATTCATGACTGTGTGTGAAAATGAACTTAAGCGTATATGTCATTGCATAACTAGTAAAGAAGTATGGGACACATTAATAGTTGAACATAAAGGTGATGCTAGGGTTAAAGAATGTAAAACTCAAATGTTAGTAAAACAGCAAAACATACTTGTTATGAAAGACAATGAAGCCTTTGATGATTTTTATATGCGCATAACTGATATAATAACCCAACTGCATGCAAATGGAATTGTGTAGACTAATAAGGAAATTTGTGCGAAAATACTTAGGTCGCTTATCTCTTAGGTTTGATCACAAACGCTAAATAATTGAGGAAATAAACAACCATTCTATCACACATGAATTACTCAGCTCTAAATTAAGGACTGAAGTTAGAATATGCATTTAGGATGACCTTATCCAACCTTTCTAAACACGATTCTAGTAATAATTCTAAGGTTGCATTCAAATTTATTCATGATGATAAAGATAAACATAACTTAGTTCAGATACAATCCGAGTCTGACGTTGAGTATGATGGATAGGTTAGTGAACTAGAAAAGATTGAGAGTGACCTTGCACATATGTATAGTACATTTTAAAGACTCTTGAAAAAGTGAAACAATCTTGCAAAAAGTCGTGTGCAATCTGACTATAAATCAAACCAATCATCAGGGCCTCACAATAGAAAGAACAAATAGATTGGTAATTATAGTAGTAATAATAACAAACCTAATAAGTCTAAAATGGCATGTCACAATTGTGGTAAATTAGGTCACTTCATAGCTGACTATCTAAACCACAAACCAAACACAATAAAAATCATAAGGCCCGTTTAACCAAAACTTGGGATGACTCGCCTTATTCTGAATCGAAGATGACCAGAATAATTATGAGTTACACTGTCTTGCATTTTTTTGGTAATGTGCATGATTGTTATGGTGATATATACCTTGTTGGCCTAACTGATTTTGATGAGGAAGGATATTGTGATGACATTTTAGATTTAATTGAATGTGCTAAATCATTATTAGCTAGTCAACCATGTTTGAAGGATTTAACTGCTCCCCTTTATTCAAAACGTCCTATGTGTGTTAATGATAATGTTTCTGAATTAAATGGAACTAGTAACACATCACACACCAACACTAAATTAATTAGGGATAATAACTTTGTAAGCTATGATGATTATGCAAAAATATATGTTAGGCTTTTAAAAAATAGACAAGATTTATCTAACTTCGTTAAGTCATTTAGTGAGACCTTAGAAAATCAGTATGGGATAGTTAAGCAAACAAAACTGGAGGTGACAAACATCAAATCAAAATTTGAAAAACAAAGAATCAATTTTGAAAAACAAAAGTTAGATTTTGAAAATGAAGTCTTATTTCTTAATGAAAATGTTTTTATTCTTCAACAAAGATATAAGGCCACATTGGTTGAACTTGAAAATTCTAAAGAGATATGTTCCAACACATTTAAAATGTTAAGAGAAAGAAAAAAGGAGGATTTTAATTTGGACAAGCTTTTGGATTCTCAAAATTATGATGGGAATACATTTGGTTTGTGTTTTGAGGAACATTTTAATAATAATCCTTGTATTAGACCTACTATTTTTGTTAGCGGTAGTACCCAAATAGAACATAATTTGAATAGTTAAATTTAGAATAAGGGAAAACAAGTTTTAAATGAAACTGTTTTGCAAAACAAAGTTGATGTCAAATATTCACCTATTTTGTATGTTGAATCTCCTAAGTACACTCCACCCTCCAAAAGGAATAACTCCACTCCTAAACATGACTTAGTTATTTATAAGTCTAGAAATCTAGTGCCTCATGTTAAACAACTTGATGCTAATTATTATTGTAGTCTCTGTGATATTTTTGGTCACTAAAACTGGGGATGCCTTAGCTCTTATAGGAAAGATACTCATTTTAGAGTTTTTAACCAAAAAGTGAAGAGATTTATATATTTTCGTAGGCACAATGCCAATAGTAATTTAAATCATTCCTTTAATAATCTTGAATCTCAAACTAATATGAAAACATCCGTAAAACAAAAATCCCATCCTGGATTTTAAAAAGGCACAAAAACCTTTGAAAATAATGCCTGTATGGATTAGGAGTTGTGATCTTAGACCCTAGTTGGATTTTCTAAAATTAAACTATTTTATTGTTTTAATAGCTTTACGATATGAGCTATAAAACGCTGGTTGGTATTTAGATAGTGGATGTTCACGTCATATGATCGGGGATATTACTAGTCTTAAAGGTGATATCAGCTATAATGGTGGTAACGTAACAATTGGGTATGGTAAGACTTTCCAGATCATTGGTAAAGGTAACCTCAATAAAGATGGATTACCTAATGCAAATGAGGTTTTATTAGTCCAAGGTTTAAGATCTAACTTGCTCTCTATTAGTGAATTCAGTGATGATGGATACCTTGTAATTTTTTTTAAAACCTCATGTGATGTCTTAACCAAGTCTGGAGATGGGTATATAAAGGGCACTCGCACCATAGATAATTGCTATAAAGAAAGTGGTTCTATCTCTTGTCAGTTAACCGTTTATGATGAATCTGACCTTTGGCATAATAGGTTGGGTCACATTAATGTTGATACCATGAGTCGTTTATCCACACAAGAGTTGGTTAGAGGCTTGATTAAATTAAAGAAATGTCCAAATACTATTTGTGGGCCGTGTCAGATAAGGAAAATTACTAAATTCCCTCATAAGAAGGTTAAGACATTAACATCACTGCTCCCTTAGAGCTACTCCACAAGGACTTAATGGGTCTTACTAGAACAATCAGTTTAAATGGCATTTTGTCTGATGAGGTATATCCCGAATAACACAAAGGATTTCATGACCCACATAAGCCTGATCTCATATATAAACTTAAGAATGCCATATATGGTTTAAAACAAGAACCTCGTGCACGATACTAACGACTGACAACCTTTTTTTTTTTTTTATCTCATAATGGTTTTGTTAGAGGTGGCGCTGATAAGACTTTATTCGTTAAGAACTCTAATAAGGATGTTTTGATTGCTCAAATATATGTTGATGATATTGTTTTCGGTTCTACTTCTCAAGAAGAGGCGAACTGTTTTTCTAAAGCCATGAGTAGTGAGTTTAAAATGTCGCTTATAGTGGAGTTACAATACCTTTTAGGTCGTCAAGTTAAACAATGTGATGATGGACTGTTTATTTCATAATCTAGATATGCTAAGGATTTGATAACTAAATATGGACTTGAAAATGCTTAAACATCTTCCACACCTTTGGCTATTAAGACTAAGTGAACTAAAGATGAAAATGGCACTACTGTTGACCACACTTTATATCACAGTATAATAGGTAATTTACTTTATTTGCTATGTCTAGACCTGATATTCAATATGTTGTCTGCATTTATATATGATTTTAATCCGACCCTAAAGAGTCTCATCTCACTTGTTTTAACAATATTTTAAAATATGTCAAAGGTACAATTGAGTATGGACTTTGGTATTCCAATGACTCTACTTGTGAGATAATTGGGTATTCAGATGCGGATTGGGACAGTAGCACATTTGATTGCCGTTCCACTTTCGGTGGTTGCTTTTATTTAGGACAATTTAGTAGGATGGTCTAGTAAAAAGTAAGCTAATATTAATTTATCTACTACCGAGTCTGAATATATTGTTGTCGGTGCATGTTGTGCTCAAATAATGTGGATTAAGCAAATGTTACATGATTATGGTGTTTTTAGTCTAAAGTTTGTCGTTATTGAGATGATGGGGGTGAAATTAATATCGCTAAAAATCCTGTGTAGCATAGTAGAGCTAAACATATTAACATTCGTCATCACTTTGTTAGAGAGTTAGTAGAATCTAAAGAGCTAGTCATTGAACACGTTGCTATTTATTTACAACTTGCTGATATATTTATTAAACTTTTAGATAAATCTCATTTTGAAAAACTTTGACACGTGATAGGAATGATTGTGGTCGATAATAGGATAAATTTTAGTCATGTCTTTATTCTTTACACCGGATCTCTGAGATTTTAGGATTAAGGTATTAAGTGGATACGATACCTCTTAAAATTAGTTTAATGTAGGAGACGTTTATCATAACTTTGACTAAAAAATTTCAAGTTTACTATCAATCATTGTCGAATTTAGTTAAAATGGGGGAGATGTGAGTACATAATTTTGATCTAATGTTGATTTATATTGCATATTTTCTGCACATATTCTGAATTTAATATGCTTCTTACTTGCTTGAAGACTGGTATTTTGCCATTTCAGGAAAGGTGCTCGTCTGTCCATTTGAGCTTTTTTATTTTTTAGGATCGGGTGGGTAGGTAGAAAACTTTTGTATGAAAAATTATGGGATTCTTTTTTACCTTAGTATGTCACTTGATGTACTCAAGGGTTTTGTAAAAATTAGTCCAATGGGGGAGATTGAAGGTCCCTATATAAAACACACTTAGGATTAGGGTTTGTTTGTGTTTAGCTATATAGACCTTCATCTAGCTATACTTGAATTTTGACAAGATATTTTGTGTATTTATGTTTGAGCCTACTATACCTATGTCAATGTCTCTACTCACTTTACTACACATTTCAGAATTCAACTCAAATCATTCTAAGGATAGGTAGTCACTCACACTTTATAATTTACCTCATAGGAATTACTTTTTGTAATACCCCGTATTTTTATAGCTTTTAAATTATGGGATTAATTAAATTTAATTGAGATAAATTAATTTAATTTTAATCCGGAATGTTGCTTTAAATATTTACTAGCTTGACGAGAGTTAGTAATTATTGGAAATTTGATATTTGTTGAATATTACTGGATGAGTATAGTAATATATGAGATTTATTGTTATAATATTGTCACATGTGAATAAAATGACAATTATGGAAATTTAAGTCGGGACGCACCTGTGTCGTGTCGGGACTAAATGTTGATTTATAAAAGTGAATAAATTATAAGTTGCTCGTATGGTCGTTTTGAGTGCGCCAACGTGTCCGTAAGGGTCTAGATAGTCAAAAAAGTGTACCCGGGGGTTTAGTTGGGTCTCGGGGCGTTTTTAGGCCTAATTAATACCCCGGGAGGGCGTTTTGGAAATTTCGCAATTATGGGTAATTAAACCTACGAATTTTATAGGGTTATATCAGATGGAAAGTGTCATCTTTTAAGGTTAACACAATGAAATACTAATGACGACCATTGGAGAGGAAGAGGAGAAGCTCTCCAAGGAGTTCTAGGCCAAGAACACCTCCGATTTCACCGCCGTCACCACCAACGCGTAGATCGCACGACGGGGAACACAACCACACCAAAATCGTCCGCAAATCAGAACTGAAATTTTCCAGGCAAGTATCTATCTTGCTTTTATCAAGTTAATTCATCCTTTTATATTAGTCTTAGGTTGATTAGATTAGTATTCTTGAAGAAAAACATAAATTGGAGACACAAATTGCATGTTATAATGTTAGAGATCATAATTCTGGAAACCCATTTCATAAATAGAGGATGAGCCACGAAATTTCTTGATATTAGAGATAGAAAATCTGGAAAAATAATGAAAGAGATTAAGTTAAAGGAAAGATTAGGGTTCATAAGAATTATGTAGAGTTTGCCCCTTTTTAACCCATGATTCTTGAGGAAAATTCGCATGTGTTACGTAGGAAATTGTTTAAATGGGTATACAACACTTATAGTATAATTGATTGGGAGTTTGGGACTGTAACATGATGATTTGGAGGAGTTTGGGGTGAGAATCCCGTAACTGGGTTGGCTGCAGAATCTGCATAACTGCTTGATCGATCGATCGAGCCCAGAGCATCGATTGATCGAAGATTCGATCGATCGACCCTCCTGGGAAAACTGCATTTTGCTCTTGTTAGCTTAATCCGATTTTATGCGTATTAAACCTTGATTAGGGTTGCTAGAATATAATGGAACATAAAGAGGACCAGTAGGGTCAAGAGAAAATCCCATAAAGTGGAACTTTAATACGAAGGGAAATAAAGGATAAACGGGGAGACTTTCAGACTTAAGAAATCATACGTGTGGTGATTAAATAATCGGAACATCTATTAATTTGGATTAGAAGGCAAGAGAGGGCCTACTGAAATTGCACTTAGATAAAGGAAATACTTCAAGAGACGAGAAGTGAGTTAAAAAAATGACTTAATTACGAGAATAAAGAAGAATGAGGCCGTTATACGATATAATTGAGTAAAACGTGTAATAACGGATAATGATAATTTTGAGTCGTGAGAGTACCTAATTTAATAATGTGGATGTGAATACATATTTATATATGACAGCGTGATTGTGCATATATATTATTTCTGTGTAAAAATCGTACCCGCGCTACTTGCTATCCCTGAGGTTACCGCGCTGGGACAGTCTTATCTCGATGTGACCTTTATGGGGGATATTGACTCGTACCCTAGAAGATAGACATCCTTGGTACAGGCTATCGAATCGATAGTTCAGACGGTCCTAAGAGGCGTGAGGGTATGTACTGACCTCTTAGAGACTTGGAATCTATGCTTCGCCTCAATGTTGTTTGTGTTTGTGTTAATACAGTTCGAGAGTGATTCCGAACTAGTATTTCCCTTAGTTTGTGTGATACGGGGACTTGATAGCAAAGTATGCCAGCACCATAGATTTTATGTGGGGTTCCGTTAGTATATATATAATTTATGAGTGATTGGTATACATATACTTAGATATGGAAATCTAGCACCATAGATTTTACGTGGGGTGCTGTTTGTATATATATATATATATATATTATACGAGTAATTAATATATATACGTGTAACTATATGAGGACTTTCTACTGAGTAAAATAGTAGTTAAGGAAAGTATGAAATTTAATCAGCTTCATTATAAGTATTCGTAAACGTTCCAATAATACGAAATTATTCTAAATAACGTAAGAAATCTTGGAGAGTTAGACTTTGCTAAAGTGAATATCATAACCTTAATTCCACGTGTTAAAACTTATGGGGAATAAATTAGAGAGATAGATGGGGCTCATTAGTACGATAGATGTGCGCACTAGATGAGAGGTGAAAATTCTCAAGAGAGCGTCGCTTACTAATATGACTGTTGCATTAACCGGTAGCATTTTAAATACTTGCTAAACTATTTTTAAAACGGTTCTCCATTCGGGCTCTGACCCGTTTGCTGTTACTTCTTCTCTCTTGTGTCTATATATATATGTATTACAGGTTCCCCGCCACAGGGGTGTCTTACTTAGGATTCTTTGGATGGAACGCGCTGTAGCTTTTGTGGGAGTTGCAGGCCATTGCTTAGACGACCTCATTGTTGACTCTACTTCTAGTTCAGCTTTATCCAACAGGGCATGTGTCGCCCCTTTTCCATTATTTAGTTGGGATTGCCAGAGATTGTAATTTTTTTTATTTTAGTATCTTTATTTCGGGATTGTTAATGTCAGGATGTTTTCCTTAGTATTTTAATGTTGGGATTTATCATTGTTGGGTAAACTCTTGAATGGTCATTTTATTCTTCTACTTATTGTGTGACTCTTAAAAATGTAAATGGTTAAAGGTTTTATAATCGGATTTAATAAAATGAGAATAAGGTTTTAAATGGTTTTGACACTTAGCTTAATTAATTAGGGTGTTCAAATTGGAAAAGTTTTATTTTTCGACAGTGATGCTGAGAATGAACCAACTGTTCACCTTGAATTAATTTAATAAAGGAGTGATCGCTCGGTATTTAATTAGGCGGGGTGTCACAGGTGGTATCAGGGCATCAGGTTCTAGTGTCCTTTAGGATCTGTACGGCATATTATGCTTTCAGCGTTGCTTTGTTTGTTATAGAGCCCTATGTTTAGGATTGTCAATTCCTTTGACGAGATTTCGTTCTCCTGCTATAATGTGTATACACTAGTGAGTTCTAATTTCGTTCGTATGTGTGCGTGTACCGAGCGATGACGGATGTCAGAAGAGGGCCGTTAAGCGTACATTAGGAGGCAGGGCTCAGTTGAGTTTATAAAATATATCCGTGGATGATGAACGTAGTTGAGGTCACCTCCATTATGGCACGAGAAGCCAAGACTAGAAAGGCGACTAAGGTGTAGCAATGATTTTCAAAGGCTGTTATAGTCAAATGAGGTGCGAGGGTAAACTTACCCAACATATTACAAAAACGTGTAGAGACTGTCAGTGGGAAATTTTAGAAACGCGAAAATTGTATGTGTTTACCAAAGGAGGTAAAGTATCAAAAGGCTTAAATATAGGACGAAGTGTGGGAAACTGAAAGTGAAAATTTAGAGAAAATTTTCTTGGCTTTCGGGATGAAATTATAATGGTTGGAGTCAACCACCAATTTTAGAAGTGGAATAATATGCCTATAGGAGAACCTTAGGTACAGTGTTGACCGTATGTTCCTTCCTCAACTGTTCAGGGTGAGAAACAAACGTGGTTCTGAACTCATCGCAGGAGGGCATGACGGAATTCCAATTGCGGATATGAATCCTAATCATTAGCAAATTTTGTATCGAAAGATGTAGATACGAGTGGAGGAGACCAACTCATAATAATAATTGATAATACTCGAGGAGGAAATTCTGATGGACGGCTGATTCAGAGGTTGAAAATGTTGCATTTTGTCAATAAAGATGATAATGCTCCTTGTGTGGGAAGCTTAAAGGAATCGAAGAAGTTAATCGAGAACAAGACTGAATACGAGGGTGGTAGTGTAGCACCACAAAGGGATGTGTATACACATCAGGGGACCCATTTAAATGATTCGGATAATGGAATTCTTACCAAGTGATGGTAAATTCAGTAAGTACTATTATAGATAGTAACATGATCTTTATGGCCTATAAAGTTAAAGGAACAATAGGGATGGCTAACGGGAATCGAGTCTACTAAAGTCCGAGAGAAGGACAATCCTAACCTGGTTAGTAGGATAGGTGATAAGTGGATTATGTACTGAGGTATTTTGTGCGGAGTGAGATCGCTCACGATAATATGTTCCAAAGTGAGAAAAAGGACAAGAATACGGTGCCTATTAAAAGGCAACGATTAAAGTAATTTTGTTTGGTTTGAATAGACGTGTTACGTCCGAAAACCATTTGCGCAGTCAAGACGATTGACAAGGTAGAAGTGTAAGTTGTATCCTCAGAGGATGAGGCGTGTTTATGTGACACGAGCGAGTCACTATACTTTGTTCCTTGCTAGATTAGCATGTGAGACGAGCTTAATGCATATCATTATAAACGTTATTAAAATGTGAATATTTTTCCCTAGTGTAGCGGGATTTTTCTTTAGTGCTATCCGCAGAGGATGAATGAGTGCATTAACAGTGTTACGTATTTTATTGAGGTTACTCGTTGTAGTGATGCGATACAAGAGTATGATATTATTTGTGTTAAAATGCTATAGAATTGGTTAGTATGATAGTGGGCATTTATTGCAAGACTATCGGAGTGGTTGCATTAGCGCAACATGTTTTATGTTTGTTTTGGCGAGACTTTACCTGTGAGAAGGTTGGACTCGCACTTATATTATCTATCCTAGAGACTTCGAAGGAGATAGTGGGCTCGAGATATTCGATGCCAAAGCATGTATAGACTTTGCCAGTATAACTCCGTATGTATCGGGATTTACCGTTGGGCTAAAAGATTTGACTCAGTATTATGATTAGCACTCCGGACTTAGTGATGGGAAGAGTGCATTGTTATATTTATCCTTTAGAAATGTGGGAGTTAATGTTTATACCCCTATTATTAGGGAGAGGAATTTTGAGAATTCCGATAGTATGTATTCGAGGTTTATGGAATGCTATTACCACCAACCTATACTGAACAATAGTGCAATTAGTGAAACGTTCTTTGTTAAGCATAATTACGGGAGAAATTGTAACTTTTCTGTCAAGGGACGGAATAAAGGGGTATAGGCTATGGACGGAGGACCTAACAAATTTCGATAACCGACAATGCTAGGTAGTAGTGTATCGGGGGGGTTCCTTGTTTGGATTTCGCTTTGCGAGACATCCCACGCATGAAACTTAGCGTAAGGTTGGAAATAGGGAGACGTTTGGTCACTATTCCATGAGTTCGGTACCCTGGTCGACATGGGATCAAGTAATTATGTATGAAATTTGGAAGTTGAATTTTGTCTTAAAGCTATTGGAAGCCGGATCTTGTGGTAAGAAAGCTTTGAAAGTTACCCCACGAGTAACGATGATAAGGAAGATTTAAAATTTTGATTTTTAGGGTGATTAAAGTGTTGTAATCACGCTGCAAGCACCAGAGAAAATAAAGAATTTATTTATTAGTATGTAGCGTATGTGATGCTTACGCTAGTATGCCCGGTTTATAGGGTGTAGACATCCTGGTTAACTGATGTTAAAACTCGTCCAAGATGAAGGGGCGTAGCAATGGACGTGTGGAAAATATGTTCGTGGGACTAGTTAAACGAAGTGGAAGTGATAGAGTGGATTAAACGTCACATGAGAGGCGATAATCCATACATAGGTGTATAATTAGAATAGCGCACCCATATTTGAATTGGAAGACTGTGGGAAGTCATTTAAGAAGAGTATTCCTTGAATGGAGCAGAATTAAATGATTATGAAGAACAATCGGAGCGGAGTTGTTAGTAGGCAAGTATGAGAGCGACTTGCACATACAAAGGGTGATAATGTTGGTATGGTATAAGAGATCCAAAAGTGCGCTTCGTGGAGAGAAGAGCACGGGTGGAACTTTCGGCATACTCCAAGGAAGGAAGGGGAGTATTACGTGTCACTTAATGTGAGACATTTCAAGGAAGAATCGATGTTTAGTGGGACGTAGTGAGTAGTCTCTACATGCACCGCCCATAGGTAAGGTTTGGTTGAAAAAGGAGAATCAACCAAAGAATTTTGTGTTTATCGACAATTCCTGAATTTGGAAGAGGTCGGTAAAGTCGGTACAGTTCTTGAATGGGTTGCCATCGTCAAAACAAGATCAAGGGTTCATCCCGAACATGTGAATTAAGCCGCTGAGAAGGAAGTGATTGATATTCCTTTGGGATCGTTTACAATATTAACTAGTATGTCCCAGACTTCCTTTGAAAGGAAGGATCGCGCCAGTGCATGGTCCGGCGCAGTATAAATTTCTGAATCAGGATGAGATTGGTAAATCCCACCTTTGATATGGGATTTCAAGAACCAGCGGAGATAAGATTTCGTTTCGAGTAGGATGTATCACCCTTAGCCAGGGAATAAGCGCATGGTGATTAAAGATTAGTGGAGCCACGTGAAGGAGATTTTGGAATCTTGGTACGATGATTTCAAGAATGCTCTGTAGAAGCACTCGTACCTGTTTGTCGCGTACGAGGTACTTATTAAGGTTTTGTTATGGAAGAACCTCGACTATTCTCCTTCCGTATGTTTAGAGGAGAGTAGATAATCAGAATTTTTGGATCGGTCGAGAGAACATCCGATAAATGTGGTAGAATTCCACGACTGTTTTAGGCGAGCAAGAGTGATCAAATGTTCGTATAATTTTCTCAGAATGGGAGTTTTGTATACGAATAAATCCGAGTATTTGTCATGTAGTGAGGTGCGACCTCCAAATGATAGTGAGATAATGAAATTTATAACGTATAGGCGTGACCTGTGCGAATTTTGTCGGTTGGGAGCACAATGTGAAGTGTCTCCAATAAGAATGTAAAGCAATGTTGCTGTGAAGAAAGGGCTATAGTGATTGAGCCGTAATGTGTAGTTAGTTTGTGCACGGAAAAGGATATCCAGAATTGTGCTACCTGATAGGCCTTATTTTTCGAATTTCGGGACGAAATTCCGTTATTAGGGGGGAAGTATGTAATACCCCGTATTTTTATAGCTTTTAAATTATGGGATTAATTAAATTTAATTGAGATAAATTAATTTAATTTTAATCCGAAATGTTGCTTTAAATATTTACTAGCGTGACGAGAGTTAGTAATTATTGGAAATTTGATATTTGTTGAATATTACTGGATGAGTATAGTAATATATGAGATTTATTGTTATAATATTGTCACGTGTGAATAAAATGATAATTATGGAAATTTAAGTCGGGACGCGCCTGTGTCGTGTCGGGACTAAATGTTGATTTATAAAAGTGAATAAATTATAGGTTGATCGTATGGTCGTTTTGAGTGCGCCAACGTGTCCGTAAGGGTCTAGATAGTCAGAAAAGTGTACCCGGGGGTTTAGTTGGGTCTCGGGGCGTTTTTAGGCCTAATTAATACTCCGGGAGGGCATTTTGGAAATTTCGCAATTATGGGTAATTAAACCTACGAATTTTATAGGGTTATATCAGATGGAAAGTGTCATCTTTTAGGGTTAACACAATGAAATACTAATGACGGCCATTGGAGAGGAAGAGGAGAAGCTCTCCAAGGAGTTCTAGGCCAAGAACACCTCTGATTTCACCACCGTCACCACCAACGCGTAGATCGCGCGGCGGGGAACGCAACCACACCAAAATCGTCCGCAAATCAGAACTGAAATTTTCCAGGCAAGTATCTATCTTGCTTTTATCAAGTTAATGCATCATTTTATATTAGTCTTAGGTTGATTAGATTAGTATTCTTGAAGAAAAACATAAATTGGAGACACAAATTGCATGTTATAATGTTAGAGATCATAATTCTCGAAACCCATTTCATATATAGAGGATGAGCCACGAAATTTCTTGATATTAGAGATAGAAAATCTGGAAAAAGAATGAAAGAGATTAAGTTAAAGGAAAGATTAGGGTTCATAAGAATTATGTAGAGTTTGCCCCTTTTTAACCCATGATTCTTGAGGAAAATTCGCATGTGTTACGTAGGACATTGTTTAAATGGGTATACAACACTTATAGTATAATTGATTGGGAGTTTGGGACTGTAAAACGATGATTTGGAGGAGTTTAGGGTGAGAATCCCGTAACTGGGTTGGCTGCAGAATCTGCATAACTGCTTGATCGATCGATCGAGCCCAGAGCATCGATCGATCGAAGATTCGATCGATCGACCCCTTTTATCGATCGATCGACCCCTTTTATTCTGGGAAAACTGCATTTTGCTCGTGTTAGCTTAATCCGATTTTATGCGTAGTAAACCTTGATTAGGGTTGCTAGAATATAATGGAACATAAAGAGGACCAGTAGGGTCAAGAGAAAATCTCATAAAGTGGAACTTTAATACGAAGGGAAATAAAGGATAAACGGGGAGACTTTCAGACTTAAGAAATCATACGTGTGGTGATTAAATAATCGGAACATCTATTAAGTTGGATTAGAAGGCAAGAGAGGACCTACTGAAATTGCACTTAGATAAAGGAAATACTTTGAGAGACGAGAAGTGAGTTAAAAAAAATGACTTAATTACGAGAATAAAGAAGAATGAGGCCGTTATACGATATAATTGAGTAAAACGTGTAATAACGGATAATGATAATTTTGAGTCGTGAGAGTACCTAATTTAATAATGTGGATGTGAATACATATTTATATATGACGGTGTGATTGTGCATATATATTATTTCTGTGTAAAAATCGTACCTGCGCTACTTGCTATCCCTGAGGTTACCGCGCTGGGACAGTCTTATCTCGATATGACCTTTATGGGGGATATTGACTCGTACCCTAGAAGATAGACATCCTTGGTATAAGCTATCGAATCGATAGTTCAGACGGTCCTAAGAGGCGTGAGGGTATGTATTGACCTCTTAGAGACTTGGAATCTATGCTTCGCCTCAATGTTGTTTGTGTTTGTGTTAATACAGTTCGAGAGTGATTCCGAACTAGTATTTCCCTTAGTTTCTGTGATACGGGGACTTGATAGCAGAGTATGTCAGCACCATAGATTTTATGTGGGTGCCATTAGTATATATATAATTTATGAGTGATTGGTATATATATACTTAGATATGGAAATCTAGCACCATAGATTTTATGTGGGGTGCTGTTTGTATATATATATATATATATTATACGAGTAATTAATATATATACGTGTAACTATATGAGGACTTTCTACTGAGTAAAATAGTAGTTAAGGAAAGTATGAAATTTAATCAGCTTCATTATAAGTATTCGAAAACGTTCCAATAATACGAAATTATTCTAAATAACGTAAGAAATCTTGGAGAGTTAGACTTTGCTAAAGTGAATATCATAACCTTAATTCCACGTGTTAAAACTTATGGGGAATAAATTAGAGAGATAGATGGGGCTCATTAGTATGATAGATGTGCGCACTAGATGAGATGTGAGAATTCTCAAGAGAGTGTCGCTTACTAATATGACTGTTGCATTAGCCGGTAGCATTTTAAATACTTGCTAAACTATTTTTAAAACGGTTTCCATTCGGGCTCTGACCCGTTTGATGTTACTTCTTCTCTCCTGTGTCTACATATATATGTATTACAGGTGCCCAGCCACAGGGGTGTCTTACTTAGGATTCTTTGGATGGAACGCGCTGTAGCTTTTGTGGGAGTTGCAGGCCATTGCTTAGACGACCTCATTGTTGACTCTACTTCTAGTTCAGCTTTATCCAGCAGGGCATGTGTCGCCCCTTTTCCATTATTTAGTTGGGATTGTCAGAGATTGTAATTTTTTTTTATTTTAGTATCTTTATTTCGGGATTGTTAATGTCAGGATGTTTTCCTTAGTATTTTAATGTTGGGATTTATCATTGTTGGGTAAACTCTTGAGTGATCATTTTATTCTTCTACTTATTGTGTGACTCTTAAAAATGTAAATGGTTAAAGGTTTTATAACCGGATTTAATAAAATGAGAATAAGGTTTTAAATGGTTTTGACACTTAGCTTAATTAATTAGGGTGTTTAAATTGGAAAAGTTTTATTTTTCGATAGTGATGCTGAGAATGAACCAACTGTTCACCTTGAATTAATTTAATAAAGGAGTGATCGCCCGGTATTTAATTAGGCGGGGTGTCACACTTTTAAGACACATAGGACACTATACATTTTATTACATATCATCATATCTCATGATTTGTGTTTGTATGTTTAAAAAGAGTTTTGAAATAATTTTAAAGCATTTTAAAACTTTTAAATCAAATTAATTCTTAAATTGAAATTAGTTGTCACAATTAATTTAAATTATAAAGAATAATGGAAAGTTCATAAGAAAAATATATTTGTCTGTAAAAACATTAAAAATAATTTTCTGGATTATTCTCATATTTTTTGGGAATTTTTCTCATTTATTTTTAGTTTTAAAATGATTTGAAAACTATTTAAAATTATATTTTAAACATTGTTTTATTTCTAATTTAATTTTATCTATTATTTGCGATTGTATACCCGCTTATATATAGCTGACATAACTCGATTTTGTCCAAATTAATTAGCATCCCACTCTCTTCTCTTAAATGGCACGAGTTTATACTTATTTTCTTCATAATGAACCAATGGTAACATCTCTTAAATGATTAACAACTACGGCTTTTGACCAGCATAGTCGAACCCTACAATTTCAAATGGGATCGTTTTACATTTGGCAGCAGTTGTGATCGTTTTCTCTTGAATACAGCTAGTAGGCCACTTGTTCTATTCTCTATGGCGGTGTTTGTGTTTCTTTAACATCCATTAAATCTATATTTTACCTACGGTTGATATTCTTATATTGAATCCACGTACACCCTTGTTTCACCAATCAGCACACACTTATTTGCCTATAAATTGAGACTAAGGGATTCCTTTTTTATTAGCTGAGATTATTTTTAGAGAGCCAAAACTCTGGCCTTTTGAAATTTAGGGAGATAATATATATATAGAGAGAGTACATATACTTTACACACACTATTGTTCTTCACAGTGGCTTGATTTCATTTATGGATGAAGTTTAGCATAAGAACAAATATTTCTTTTTAATTTCCATTTTATGTGTATATTCTAGTGAAAAATGTTTGATTCATTTCAAATTTGTTTTCAAAACTCTCTTATTAGGGTTGGTTTTATGTTTGAAATCTTTTAAAAATAAAACCCTAATATTTCACTTCCGTGTATATCGTTTATATTATTTATTAAAGTGAAAACTCCTCTCTAGTATGTTAGATCTAATTTTCTATATTTTGTGGTGTATCTGTTGCACATTCTTTATATGTTTCTGTTGTATCTCACTTAGCCCGGGTATACCAAGAAAATCCTTAGAAGGATTAAAGATATTTGGCTTCTTTTGTGAGAACCACATCACACATTATTTCACATAACTGTGTTAGGTATATTTTTGTCAAGATCCATGTTATTTTGTCTTGCATGTGTAATTTTAGTGCTCAGATACACATAACACACACGCCTATATACATAATAAGGTTAAAATTGTTTGATTATTTTAGATCTGCCTTAGATCTCACTTGCATGTTTTTTAACAGTTCACACGCGAATCATATTTGTGTATATATTTTTGTTATATTCTTGCTTCTGTGTTCAGAGATAATTTTAAAACATTTTGTTTTAAAGAAAACTAAGACTGTTTGGTAAAATAAAGTTCAAGATCTGACATAGGTTTAGAATGTTAAACCTAATATGTTAAAGGACTTATTTTGTTAAGAAAAGATTATTTGACTTTCCTTATATTCTTGATTGAACTATATACTTGACCAGACCTGAACTGAACCATACCTTGAACATATAGACCTGTCTGGACTAAGAACTGAGAACATTTTCAAGATATGTTATAACATTTATGTAAATCTGTTAAAACTAATTAAATCTTATTGAGAACGTATGTGCTTGCGTTCAAATGAGCAAATTATATATTAAACCCTTTTAACCCAAACAAACCCTAAACATGTAACAATATGTGATTGAATAAGATGATAATCTAAGCAAGAACATTCAAGTGACTAAGAATTACCCTCAGGTATCGAATTCTGCAGTCGCGGCTGGAACTATCCCTTTCCAGTAGGGCTGCAATGGAGAAGAGAACGGCTTCTCCACAAGGGTGTGAACAGCAAGAATGCGTTCCTGGGTTGCAAAGTGATTCACAAAGGATTGGCAATTTGTGTGAATCAAATACCTAGAGTCTAGATGCTCAATAGGTGAAGACTTAGGGCTTTCTGTACTCTGAAAATCGTTTGTTTAAGTCTTAGAAAACCACTTCCCGTAGTGGGTTTAAATAAGAAGTCTCGGGCCTTAAAAATCTGAACACGATCTGAACACGATATGTTGAAGTTTATCCCAGGCGGACCGGTCCGGGTCTGAGGCGGATCGGTCTGATATACCGGATCGGTTCTTTTATTCTGAGGCGGATCGGTCCGTGGATGATCGAATCGGTTCGCTTCCAAGCTTCATCGGTTCTCTTGCGGTTTGGGGTATGCTGGCCTTCTGACAAACAAGCGGATCGGTTCGGGTCTTTAGGCGGACCGGTCTGGTTAGCCGGATCGGTTCTTTTATTTCAGCAGATCGATCCGGCTGTCATACTATGATTCCTCTTCTTCTTTTGATATTCGGATCCGTTGAATCTTGAATCTTGAATTTCTTCAACGGTGTAACGGCGTGCGACATAATACATTGATAATGGACAAAAATGTCCTTACAAATCTCCCCCTATGTCTATGCCGGTACATACATAAAAATAAACATCCGAATTATCAAAAACTAAACATGATGCCTATACAAATCTACCCTTCCATGAACCCAAAACTGAAAAGATACAATTGAATAAGACTACATCGTTTGCTCTTCAATACTGCAGGAATCTCAACGCTTTTCTCATCAGGGTGTGCAATCCAATGATAATCCATGTAGTACCTACACACATGAGACAAAGCAAAATACCAAGTGACATATCGAGTTTGAAATGAAATAAACATGTATGCTAATTTATGAGCAAACTCAAACTTTCAAAACTTTCAAAACTTCCCCATAATAAGATAATTCATTCTCCCCCTTTTTATGATGTCCCCAAATGGACAAATGAGAGCAAGAAATAAAATAAGCAAGTGCGGGGTGTCACTGGGATAAAATCACACCATGAATGAACACAAAGCAACCAAGACGATGATAGCGTAAATGAAGTGGTGTGATCAAGTTCGATAGGAAAATCAATGCATACAAACATGACATATGTGCACGATGAATATTGGATATTCCTAGCGAATGAACTCAAATGCTTCCTTTGGTGTAAAATAATGACAATATAAGATATTGACTCAATCAAATCCACAAATGAAAGCTCAAAGTGATTTTCACACCAATAACGTCCAAAATGATTTTATGCTTTTTCAGGACTTTCAAGGAAGTGCAAACCCGTTTAAAGATTCTCCAACCAAACTCCCTCTGATATAATATTGAATATAGGCATTCTAAATTCTCAAACTTTCGAGAATTGATGGTGAAACCTAAGTGGCCCATATTTGGCATGAATTGCTTTTTATTGTTTTTAAATTTTTTTTCAGGCTCTTTTAACCTCTTTGGACCTCGGATATTAAAAATTCCTCCATTTTTTAGGTCCTTTTTAACGGTGGCTTTTGCGCAAAGGATAGATGATTACCTTTCGCAGCCCCTCCCCGTTATATAAAAACACACAGTCTCACCAAAAACGGTTTTTACATGCATTCCAATCTTATCAAGTTTTATCGCATATTGTACATTGTATAGACATGACTGAGATGGAAACACTCAAGCCAATACGAGATAGACAAGTGCAATAATCAAATATAGCCGTGCATGTGTGCAATAAAGGATATAGGAGTCAAACATGTAGGAAGATATCACTAATTACATCTCAAAGACTCCAACCAATGTAAAGCACATAAATGAAATGATGTAGCCTCTAAAATCTCTATCAAACAGTCACATGGATAAATGAAATGAAGTTGTGACTTGGCTACCTTAAATGCTCATCCATAAAAGAAGCAAAAACAGAAATCTTTTTGGATTTTTTTTTTCAAAAATTTTATCAAAATAAAATCTTTTTGTGCTTTTCTTAAAATTTTTCTTAAAGGAAAATCTTTTTGTATTTTTTTAAAAGCAATATAAACAGCAAAAAGAATAAATAAAAGCTGTACAACTAAGCAAAGGTACATATAAAACAGACTAGCAATAGGAAGCATATGATATGAACATGAGAAAGCATCATATTCTAGACATAGACCAACCTCTCAGTCAACTGTGCAAATCCCCAAAGACTTCCTAAGACTCTCAAATCTAAGGGCATCTAAAGGTTTTGTGAAAATGTCTGCTAACTGACGGTCGGTAGTAACAAAACTCAGGGATACAGTGTTTTCCTCAACTAACTGACGAATAAAGTGCTCACGTATCCTGATGTGTTTTGTGCGTGAATGCTGGACGGAATTACGGGATATGTGTATCGTGATCGTGTTATCACAAGAAATGATCATGGTGTCTTGTGAAATCCCATAATCCTCCAACATTTGCTTCATCCACAAGAGTTGTGTGCAACAACTCCCGGCGGCTATGTACTCCGCCTCTGCAGTGGACAAAGAGATGGAATTTTGCTTCTTGCTCAGCCAGGAGACAAGAGCAGAACCAAAATAAAAACACCCACCAGAAGTGCTCCTACAACCATCTACATCCCCAGCCCAATCGGCATCCGAATAGGCGGACAAACGGTTATCGGTATCAAAGGAATAACAAATACCATATGATAGAGTCCCACTAACGTATTTAATAATACGTTTTAGAGCAAGTAAATGTGACTCTTTCGGGGACGCCTGATATCGCGCACAGACTCCAACACTGAAGGCGATGTCGGGACGACTGGCAGTCAAGTAGAGAAGACTACCTATCATACTCCGATATAAGGTTTGCTCTACGTCCTTGACTGAAGTGTCCTTACTAACCTTGGTAGTGGTACTCATAGGTGTACGTGCATGCTTAGCGGAGTCTAAACCAAATTTCTTCACTAGGTCTCTAGCATACTTGGATTGGGAGATGAACATCCCATCCTCTAGCTGACGAACCTAGAGACCAAGGAAGAATGTAAGCTCACCAACCATGCTCATCTCAAACTCACTTTTCATTTCCTCCTCAAAGTGGTGAGCATGCTGGGAGCATGTGGATCCAAAGACTATGTCGTCCACATAGACATGGGCAACCAAAATAGCACCGTCATCTCTCCTGACGAATAACGTCATATCTATTCCCCCTCTCTTGAAGCCACGAGCTAAGAGATAGGAAGTAAGCCTCTCGTACCAAGCACGGGGTGCTTGCTTCAAACCATACAAGGATTTTCTAAGATAGTAGACGTGCTCTGGGTGCTGAGGGTCTTAAAACCCTTTTGGTTGTTCCACATAAACCTCCTCCTGTAGAATGCCATTCAGAAAGGCACTCTTGACATCCATCTGGTATAACTTGAAGCGCAGATGACATGTGATGGCGAGCAGAAGACGGACGGACTCAAGCCTCGCAACAGTAGCAAATGTCTCCCCAAAGTCTACACCCTCTATCTGTGTGTAGCCTTGAGCGACCAACCTAGCCTTATTTCTAATTATGGTACCATTTTCATCCATTTTGTTCTTGAAGATCCACCAGGTACCTATCACATTAGTCTCACTAGGCCGGGGGACAAGTTCCCAGACATTATTCTTTTTTAACTGAAGCAACTCCTCCTGCATAGCAGATATCCAATGTTCATCATTGAGTGCTTCTTTATGGTTCTTGGGCTCGACTTTGGACGTGTAGCAAAGATGGCTAACAACGTTCTCTAGCTGAGCTCGAGTCTTGACCCCTAGAGTGGGATCGCCAACAATGGCAGACGGGTCATGGCTCTTGCGAACCCAAGCAGGTGTGTCCCCTAACACAGGAGTAGGGTCCACAGAGTGTGAGAGAGGAACAGGTAAATCACTATCAGAACAATCCTCATCCTCACACTGAAGGTTAGGATCAATAACCGTCGAAGGTTCGTCATCTTGCACGGTGACGTTTATTGATTCCATAACCTTAGAGCTCTTCAGGTTAAAAACCCGGTACGCTCTGCTAGTCGATGAATATCCTAGAAATATTCCCTCGTCGCTCCGGGAGTCGAACTTTCCTAATTGCTCTCTATCCCGTAGGATGTAGCATTTACTCCCAAAAACACGGAAATATGCCAGGTTGGGCTTCTTTCCAGTCCACAACTCATAAGGAGTCTAAAGAGTGTGTGGACGCAAATACACCCTATTCACCGTGTGGCATGCAGTAGACACTGCCTCTGCCCAAAATCTCCTAGAAATTTTACGACCTAAAAGCATAGATCCAGCCATCTCTTGGATCGTTTTATTCTTCCTCTCAACAATCCCATTTTGCTGAGGAGTTCTCACAGAAGAAAACTCATGTTTGATCCCGAGGCTATCACAGTAAAGGTCTACCTTTGCTTCTGTGAATTCAGTGCCATTGTCACTACGCATCCTTTTAATAGTGACACCGTGTTGATTTTGTAGGACACGGCACTTGGTCGTTAAAAATTCTACAGCATCGGATTTCTCTCTCAAAAAACATACAATGGAGTACCTGGAGAAATCATCTACCATCACGAGGATGTACCTCTTACCACCTAGACTCTCAATACGAGTGGGACCCATAAGATCCATGTGAATCAACTCAAGAACACGAGAGGTGGTAATGGAATGTAACTTCCTATGAGGACTAGGAATTTGTTTTCCCAACTGACAGGGTCCATAAACGGTCGAAGTTGACTTTCCAAGAGATGGTAAGCCACGTACTAGGTCCTTTTTAGCTAAACGATTAAGATCTCTAACGTTCACATAACCTAGACGTTGGTGCCACAGATCCATAGGAGTGATTGTGGCGCTGTTGCAGACAAGTGAGGATGTGGGCTCAGTCCCATAGCAATTATCCTCAGTCCTCACCCCTTGCACTAATAATTTACCGGCTTTATTATAGACTTTACAAGTATCCCGGTCAAACTTTACTGCAAAGTCAGCGTCGCACAACTGGCTAATGCTGAGGAGTTTTGCTTTCAAACCTTTGACGTACAAAACCTCTTCTAGCTTAGGAAATCCAGGTAACTCGACAGTACCTCGTCCTACAATGCTAAACTTGCTCCCATCTCCAAAGGTGACTCTGCCATCCTGATAGTCCTCAAGAGTCGTAAAAAATGAGGCATCACCTGTCATGTGTCTGGAGCACCCACTATCAAAATACCACTGTGCGGTATTATGTGCTTTGAGAGAAATATGAACAACAAAGGCCTTTTTATCTTTCTTAGGCACCCATGCAGAGATGACCTTTTGTTTGCCTTTGTTGTTGTTGGTTTTAGCTGGAATGTGAGAAGCATTCACTAACGGCAAAGTCATCCGTTGAAATTCTTCCATTAAACTCTGGGACGTGGCAGCTAATAACTCAACTCGCTCTCTCAGACTAGAAAACTCATCAGTATGACGTGGTGGAGCAATAGTACGTCGTGTCTGACCCATGCTATAGCAAGACTTCCTAAGGTGGCCTTTTCTTTTGCAATAAGTACAAAAGAGTACAGTCAAAGGCGGACCTTGGTTTGCCTTTCTTGGTCAAACTCTCCTTCGAGGTTTTTGACGATGGCCATAGGAATTCGTAGTAAACTCAGGAACTGGTCCAGGTGCAATTTGGGACGTGGAGGCACCATTATAACCAATTCCTTGCCGATCACCAAAACCTAACGCGGGGCCGAGGAGCATCTTTCCCATCTTTCCAGATCTGTCCTCGATTTGAACCTTGACTTCCCGTGCTTTCTCAAGATCATGAGTCAGCTGGGCAACTAGGGCTTCAAGTTTCTTTCGAGTCTCCACGGAGGAATGGATCTCACTCGTAAGACTAGCCACTTGTTTAGTCAACTCCCCTCTCTCTTTCTCAGAAACACTCTCTCTTTCTCTAAACACACTCTCTTTCTTGTCACAGGCAGATTCTCTCTCTCTCAGGGCGGTGAAGGCGGAGGACTCTCTTTCTCTCGCCTTTCTTAAATCTTCCTCTAAGGCGGTGATCTTAATAACTAGCGCTTTGTTACGTTTTTTAGTTTTAAATGACTCAGAATATAACTCAGCGTAGGCGCGTTGAATATGACTTTCACTCTCACTTGAGTCATCCTCCCCCTCACTCACATCAATCTCACTATCGAGGTGTCCCTGTGAAGCATCATCTTCATCATCGTGAAGAGAACTAGGAGTGCTCACTTGACTGGCCATGAATGCGGTGAAGTTACACTCATGCGGTGACTCATCTCCTGAATCCACCGTCTCGACCTCACTGTCGTCACTAAGGGTAGCATTAAGGACAACTTTCCCTTTCTCTCTATTCAGACGATTGGCACACTCAAAGGCTCTATGACCCCTACCATCGCACTCAAAACATCTCTCACTTTCTTTCTTAGGAGGATTTTTGGAGTCTTTTTCATTTTTCTTTTCAAACTTATTTTTCTCAAATTTCTTTTTATCTTTAAAATTGCCATTTTTCTTAAATTTGAGAATCCTCTTGAAATTTTTAGCAAAAAGAGCCAAATTATCTAAGTCAAAATCACACTCAGAATCTGACGTGTCAGTCTCTTTCTTTCTAGATGACCCTACCCTTTTTCTAGCCGACCCCTCACTCCTTCTCTCTTGGGCTTTAAGAGCAATTCCCTTATCTTTAGATTTAGCAGTTTTAGGGAACATATCAATTTCATAAGTTTGCAAATCTCCTACAAGTTCTTCCAATTTTAGCGTATTTAAATTACCCACATAATTTAGCACAGTGACTTTAGGGATAAAACGCTTAGGCAAAGAACGAAGAATCTTTTTAACAACTCTAGCATTAGGAATATGTTCACCAAGATTAAAGCTAGTATTAACAATGTCAGAAAGTCTAGCATAAAATTCATCAAAGCATTCAGATTCATGCATGGTGATGGTTTCAAATTGAGTTGTCAAATTTTGCAACTTAGATTCTTTTACTGCATTAGTTCCTTCATGGGTGAGTTGTAAAACATCCCATGCCTCTTTTGACTTGGTGCACGTCATTATACATTTGAATTCATCAGGTGTGACAGACCCAGAAATAGCACTTAGACCCTTAGAATTAAAAGATGCCCATTTAAATTCTTCATCAGTCCAAGAAATGTCAGGTTTCAAATTGATCACATTATCAACAGTCACGGAGGGAGGAGTTCACCCTCTTTCTACTAAAATCCAGACACGTTTATCAATGGCTTTTAAAGCCGACTTCATTTGGGCTTTCCAATAAGCATAATTTGTCCCGTAAAAAACAAGCATTTTATTATATAACTTCTCCATTTGAACACGCACTTTTTTCAAAAATCAAATTTTTCAGAAAATTGGTATCTTAGAAAAATTTTGCGGAAAATAGGAATACGCGATAGATTAGCGTAACCTGCTCTGATACCAATTTGAGAACGTATGTGCTTGCGTTCAAATGAGCAAATTATATATTAAACCCTTTTAACCCAAACAAACCCTAAACATGCAACAATATGTGAATGAATAAGATGATAATCTAAGCAAGAAAATTCAAACACATGCAATTGAGGAAAAATCCCCCAAAGGGGCAAAACCATTTATTTTCATTATAATATTGTAGGCTATACAATTTCGGATTACAATGAAAATACAAGTGACTAAGAATTACCCTCAAGTATCGAATTCTGTAGTCGCGGCTGGAACTATCCCTTTCCAGTAGGGCTGGCGGCTGGAACTATCCCTTTCCAGTAGGGCTGCAATGGAGAAGAGAATGGATTCTCCACAAGGGTGTGAACAGCAATAATGCGTTCCTGGGTTGCAAAGTGATTCACAAAGGATTGGCAATTTGTGTGAATCAAATACCTAGAGTCTAGATGCTCAATAGGTGAAGACTTAGGGCTTTCTGTACTCTGAAAATCGTGTGTTTAAGTCTTAGAAAACCACTTCCCGTAGTGGGTTTAAATAAGAAGTCTCGGGCCTTAAAAATCTGAACACGATCTGAACACGATCTGTTGAAGTTTATCCCAGACGGACCGGTCCGGGTCTGAGGTGGATCGGTCCGATATACCGGATCGGTTCTTTTATTCTGAGGCGGATCGGTCCATTGATGATCGAATCGGTTCGCTTCCAGGCTTCATCGATTCGCTTGCGGTCCGGGGTATGCTGGTCTTCTGACAAGCATGCGGATCGGTCAGGGGCTTTAGGCGGACCAGTCCGGTTAGCCGGATCGGTTCTTTTATTTCAGCGGATCGGTCCGGTTGTCAGACTATGATTCCTCTTCTTCTTTTGATATTCGGATCCGTTGAATCTTGAATCTTGAATTTCTTCAACGGTGTAACGGCGTGCGACATAATACATTGATAATGGACAAAAATGTCCTTACACTTATAGAATAAGTTTTTATGTAAATAACTATTTGTGAAACTGAGTTTTAAGCGTCCATAATAGGTTGTTAGATTAAAGTTGTTTTAATCTAAATATATTTTGAAAAATAATTTGATTGTTTGTATATTTTACTTGTGCATATACTGCTATATATATTTTCGTTATTCTAATACGTGTGTGTATACTCTACCTTATAGATATATTGCTTGATATTGTGTGTTTAAATTGTTATTGGTAATCTTTGCATAACATATTGTTTAGAGATTTTTGGACTGATAATATTTCGTACCATTTAGTTATGTGCACTCACTGAAAACACATTGTACGCGTAGGCACTGATTATATTTGTACATATCTTACCAAATTTGAGTGTTCTTTATTTTGAAAAGAAAGTTTTCTGAAAATATTTTAAGTCAAGATAGTTTGACTTAAACAGAAAAGAACATAAGATTTGTTCTTGATATTTAGGAAATACAAATTGTTGCATATTCATTTGTCTGTAATTTTAAGTGTGGGTGAGTTATATTAGTATAGCTCACAACACATAACACTTCACTAGAAATAAGTCACTAGGCACTGAGCAATTCCTGCGCTTGAAGAAGTTAAAGGGAAGAGCTAAGACATGAAGAAACAACTTGGACAATAATAACTTGAGAGTGATTTCAGAAGAGCAACCACAATAGAGGCTTGGTTGATAGGTAATAGATTCATGATTTACTTTACTTTGTGTCTTGTTGATTGTGTGTTGTAAGGATATAATTTTATAAATGTCCGTCACAATTAAGTATGTCGTATACCGCTACAAGTCGTCGAAGAATTGAGAATATTGTATCTACAAAAGACGGATCCGAATTACAAGTTGTCTTCAACATTCAAGCCCAACAATATGAACTTTGGTAAGATCATGTTTTAAGTTTCATTTACATTTCATATTAAGAGTGTTGGAATATTTTTAACAAAGAGTTTTAAAAAGCTTTTATATAAAAATGTTTTTATAAATGTTTTTTTTAATAAAAAGGTCTGTTACTGTTTTCGAAAAAAAATGGTTTTGAAAAGTTTTTTGAGAAATTTTCTAAGTCCTGTAGCGTTCCTCATTTTTTACGCTTAGGTCGTTCAAGCGAGATCACCATCTCGTTCGAGCGACATTGAGATGTCGCGCGATGTCGTTTGAATGAAAAGCGTATCTCGTTCGAGCGAGATGGGTTTCGTTCGAGCGACGTGACTTTTTGGCTGACACGTCTGTTTCATGTTTATCCTTTGACCGAATCAAATTCTTATAAAATGAAGGTCAGGCATGCGTTTTTCAGCAAAGAAGAATTTTCAAAACCTTTAGAGTTTTGTTTGGTTTTTGTTTACTGCCAACATATATTCGATAACATCTTTTGGCAGATTATTTTTCTTCTTTCTTTTAAGGGTTCAAACTTTTGTTTTGTTTACAATTCACAAAAATCCCAATTGCTTTTGTGTGAGTTGTTTTGTGGAACCCAAGAACATATTTTGCCTTTTTTCATTCTTTGTGTTGAGAGCTTTACCACCGACAGCTGCGTGTTATTATGGAGGGAGTCATTGTGAAGATTTTTGACTACGTGTGAACCATTGCTGATTTATTTCTAACCGTTGCTTTGGAGGTTTGACGAAGACACCATGCTTTACTCTTGTGGGTGAAAGCAAGATGGTATGTAAGTCAATGGTCTTGTAAACTTTTCAGAGTTTTAGAAATAAAAGGTTTTGCCCTTCGCGGATTTTTCTTGAATTTGGTGTTCCTAATATTTGATCTTGCGATTGTTTGATTTTCATATTTAATTAAATCAGTTAGATGCATGTTTTAGGGTTTAACTAAAATTGGATTTATTTTGAGAATTCGCATTATTCCGTTGTAGCGATTCTACAAATTGGTATCAGAGCAGGTTACACTATTTTATTGTGTATTCCTATTTTCCACAAAATTGTGTGATACTGATTTTTTTAAAATCAGTTTTGTGAAAAATCGCAATGTTTCCAATGGAGCACTCATATAATATGATGCCTATTTTTGACGGGTCTAATTATGCCTATTGAAAAGCTCGTATGAAATCACAATTAAAGGCTATTGATGAGCGTGTTTGGTTGTTATGTGAAAAAGGGTGGACTCCTCCCAGTGTCACCGTTGAAAATATCACCTTTTAAAAACATGTGTCGGCATGGATGGAAGATGTCTTTAAAATGTCTAATTTTAATTCACGTGGTTTGAGTGCTATTTCTGGATCCGTCACTCCCGACGAGTTCTGCCGAATTATGACATGCATCACGTCTAAAGAGGCATGGGATGTACTCCAATTGACACATGAGGGTACAAATGCGGTTAAAGAATCAAAATTGCAAAATCTTTCCACTTAATTTGAGACCATTACTATGTTAGAGTCCGAAACTTTTGATGAATTTTATGCACGCTTGTCGAACATTTTCAACACTAGTTTTAATTTGGGTGAGGCGATTGATAACACGAGGGTCGTTAAAAATATTTTGAGATCTCTTCCAAAATGCTTTATTCCTAAAGTCACTGTTTTGAACTCTTTGGGAAATTTGAAATCACTTAAGTTGGAAGAACTTGTAGGAGATCTTCAAACCTATGAGATTGACATGTTTCCCCAAACCATTAAGGCTAAGGATAAAGGCGTTGCTTTAAAGAATCATTTTAAGAAAAAGAAAGAAAAGGTTTGTGAGTCCGATTCTGAGGGAGATTTTGATTTTAATGATATGGCCTTATTTGCAATTTTTTTTAAAAATTTTCTCAAAATTTCTAAAGAAAATTCTTCCAATAAAAAGAGATCTTTTGAGAAAAATAAAAAGAAAGCAAAGGCCAAAGAAAGCGGTGTGAGGGAAAAAGAGAACAACTGAGATGAGGAGTGTTATGAGGATTTTGAGGACGTGAATTGTTTCGAATGTGGGGGTAAGGGGCATAAGTCGCTTGAGTGTCCTACGTGGCTTAGAAAGAAAGGGAAGAAAGTAACCATGCCCGCCACACTTAGTGATAGTAGTGAAGGTGAGGGTGATGTGACCAGTGGTGAGAAGTTTGTTTCTTTTTAGCAAGTCGTGTGAGCACACCCACTTTGTACCACAATAGTGCACACGAATGCGATGGTGATGATTTGAGCGATTCAAGTGAGGGAGAAAGCGAGTGTGAAAGTGGAGATGAAAGTGAGCTCCAAAAAGCATTTAGAGATTTGTACACCGAGACCTTAAAAACTAAGAAGTATAATAGGTATTTAGGTAATCGAGTGTTAGATTTGGAGAGAGAGAATGAGGTTTTAAGAAAGGAAAAATGTTATTTGACTGACACAATGTGTAGTCTGACGACACGTGTATCCCAACTCGAGAGTGATCTCAAACGTTCCAGGGAGGTCAAAGTCAATTTTGAGAACGCACCTAAGAAGGTTGAAAATGTGGTTCTTAATCCCGATAAGGGTAGAGCTGACGGGCTAGGAAAAGGTCACGACGGTGCTTCCACTTCTTTTATCGCACCCAAGCCGATTCCCACTTTAGTCACAGATTCACATGGCCCAAAAATTAACCCACCTAGGCTTCCATTTCCCGTTAGGAGAGCACGTCCTAGAATTTTTGAGAGAGATGTTCCTAGGCCTATTTATGTTTGTTCCCATTGCAAGAGGAGAGGACTCCTTAGGGAATTTTGCTTTAAGTTGGGTTATGTGTCACGTTTTGCTTCTACACGTGTTTCTTCCACACATGCACCCACACATGATACTTTACATGCTCCTAGGGACTACATGAGAGAGTTTTCACATTTAGGTGAGTAAGTTAAGTTTTTGGTCAAAACTTTACAAAATTTGATGGAGGTTTTTCATAAGTTGGCACCACCTTTGGAAAACCCCTCCGCACCTAACGACTGAGGTTTGACTTGTTTACTAGCATAGGATGTTTTCCATGATGACATTATTTGCCTATTGCTAGTATGTATCATTTTTGTATGTTTTCCGTATTTTAGAAAACATTGAAAAATACAAAAAGATTTTATTTTGATAAAATTTGTGAGAAAATTTAAAAAGATTTTTGTATTTTGTTTGCACCTTTTATGGATGAACACTTAGGATGACCAAGTCAAAGTTTCATTCCATTTATCCTTGTGACTATTTGATAGTGTTTTGAAACAACATATCATGTCATCTTTGTGCTTTATAATGTGTGGAGTCATTAAGATGTAATTAAGTATTACTTACTACATGTTTGACTCGTGATTTTATTTAATGCACACATGCACGGATTTATTTAATTATTGTGCTTGTCTTATCACATGTTGGTTGAGTGTTTTCACTTCAATCCTGTCTTTAAAACGAACCAAGTGCGATAAAACTTGACAAGAAAGTAGTGCATGTAAGAACCGTTTGGCAAGGTTGTGTGCTTTATTTAAAAACGAGGAAAGGCTATGAAAGGTTCATTTGGCCTTTGTGAATACTAACCCACCTTTATATCGGACCTAAAAAATTGAGGAATTTTATTATTCGGAGTCCAAAGAGATTTAAAAGAGCCCGAAAAAATTCAAAGGCAATAAAAAGAAATTCATGCCAAAAAGGGGCCATTAGGTTTTTGCACCAATTCTCCAATGTTTGAGATTTAGATAAACTCTAAAAGAAAATATGCATGAGGGAGTTTGGATGGAATTTAAAACGGGTTTGCACGTCCTTGAAAGTCTTGAAAAAGCGTTAAATAGTTTTGGACATTATTGGTGTGGAAATCACTTTGACTTTGATTTGTTGATTTGCATAAGACGATGTCATCTAAATTCAACAATTTTACACCTAAGGATATCTTTTATGTTCATTTGTTAGGGGTACACGTATTCATCATGCACATATGATTGATTGAGTCGATTTACCTATCGAATGTGTTCACACCCATACATTTCATTTCCATGATTTGGTTGTTTGAGTTTAAATACATGGTGTGATTTTTGGTATCTTATTTTTGGTTTGAAAAAATTGAAAAATCCAAAAATAGTTTGTGGAATCTTTTGAGATACTCCTTTGCATGCGTAGTTTGATTCATGTTTGCTATGCTTTGTCACGACACTCCATGTTTTGATTGTTTCTTCGTATCTGTCTATTTGGGGACATCATAAAATGGGGGAGAAAGAATTGTCATGTTATGGGGAAGTTTTTGCATTATGGGGGAGATTTGATTTATTAATGATTTATTCTTATATCATTTAAAACTCGATATGTCACGAAGGTTTTTGCTTTATCTCATGTATGTAGGTACAAAGATTGAAGATCACTATGTTACACACCTTGATGAGAAAAGCTTTGAGATTTGATGAAGATTTTTGAAGAAAAGTTTGAGAACTTGCAAATTTGTACCTTTTCATTTTTGAGATTTATGGGAGGGTAGATTTGTATAGGCATTTTGGTATTTCATAATTCAGATGTTTTTATGTATGTATAGTCATAGACATAGGGGAGATTTGTAAGGACTTAATTTTATAAAATTCCTTCACAATTAAGTATGTCGTATACCGTTACAAGTTGTCGAAAAATTGAGAAGATTGTATCTACAAAAGACGGATCCGAATTACAAGTTGGCTTCAACATTCAAGCCCAACAATATGAACTATGGTAAGATTATGTTTTAAGTTTCATTTACATTTCATATTAAGAGTGTTGGGATATTTTTAAAAAAGATTTTTAAAAAGCTTTTATATAAAAATGTTTTTATAAATGTTTTTTTTATAAAAAGGTCTGTTATTGTTTTTGAAAAAAATGGTTTTGAAAAGTTTTTTGAGAAATTTTCTAAGTCCTGTTGCGTTCCTCATTTTTAATGTTCAGGTCGTTCAAGCAAGATCACCATCTCGTTCGAGCAACATTGAGATGTCGCGCGATGTCGTTTGGACGACAAGTGTATCTCATTCAAGTGAGATGGGTTTCGTTCGAGCGACGTGACTTTTTGGCTGACACGTCTGTTTCATGTTTATCCTTTGACCAACTCAAATTCTTATAAAATGAAGGCCAGGCCTGCTTTTTTCAGTAGAGAAGAATTTTCCTAACCTTTAAAGTTTTGTTTGGTTTTTGTTTACTGCCAACATATATTCGATAACATCTTTTGGCAGATTATTTTTCTTCTCTTATTTAAGGGTTCAAACTTTTGTTTTGTTTACAACTCACAAAAATCCCAATTACTTTTGTGCGAGTTGTTTTGTGGAACCCAAGAACGTATTTTACCTTTTTTCATTCTTTGTGGGGAGATCTCTACAACCAACAACTGCGTGCTATTGTGGAGGAAGTCCTCGTGAAGATTTTAGACTGCGTGTCTGGACTGCGAGTCCTGGTGGTATAGCTGCGTGTGAACCATTGCTGATTTATGTCTAGCCGTTGCTTTGGAGGTTTGACGAAGACACCCTGCGTTACTCTTATGGGCGAAAGCACGATGGTATGTAAGTCAATGGTCTTGTAAATTTGTCAGAGTTCTAGAAATAAAAGGTTTTGCCCTTTGGGGATTTTTTCCAAATTTGGTGTTCCTAATATTTGATCTTGTGATTGTTTGATTTTCATATTTAATTCAATCACTTAGATGCATGTTTTAGGGTTCAACTAAAATTGGATTTATTTTGAGAATTTGCATTATTCCATTGTAGTGATTCTACACATGTAAATCGTTTCTATTTAGCTTGATTATTAGTGATAGTAGATTAGTTTGATCCTTAGAAGTATTCATGGTTTTTCCCAGGTGAAGGGTTTTTACCACGTAAAATAAATACCCATAAGCTTTATTATACTGTCTAAACACCTCACCCTAAAACATAGGATCAATAACTAGAAACTCACCTAATAAATTAAATCTATATTATCTATTTAAACATTCTTGCTTAAATCAAGATAATTAATAGTTGGATTGAAATTAACTAATTAGAATTAATTTTAGGGTAATAAATTAGTTAACAATTTAAATAAAAGTTTAAAATGGTCCCTCTGTAATTTGAGATAGAATCTCATAGGTAATTTAGTTCTAATAAACATTAGTTTACTTCTGCATTAGAGTCATTAACGTTTTAGCCCATGCTGAAGTGGTATTAGAACAATACTTTTTAAATATCTATTTTCAAAAACTTTTGTTCAACTCCTTTTATCTTGTTTTATTGGAGGATTTAAGTCAGTTAATTAGGTTAGGTAATTTTAGTAGATCACCCATATTTGACAGTTCTAACTTTCCCACTCGAAAGTTCGCATGATCACGTTTATACAAGGTACCTTAGGTGATGACGTTTGGGATTTAATAAAAAATGGATACATTCACCCTACCTATATCTATTGAAGAAGGCAGTCCTATACTTAGGGAAGTTAAGACCATTGAGTTAAGCATTGATCAAAAGAAAATCAGTAATTTTAATAATAAGGGTAAGAATGCTATATTCATGAGTATGTGTGAAAATGAACTTAAGCGTATATGTCACTGCACAACTAGTAAATAAGCATGTGACATATTAGTAATTACACATGAAGGTGATGTTAGGGTTAAATAATGTAAAACTCAAATGTTAGTTCAACAATACAACATGCTTGTTATGAAAGACATTGAAGAGTTTGGTGACTTTTACATGCACATAACCCAACTGCATGCAAATGGAACTGTGCATACTATGAGGAAATTTGTGCTAAAATACTTAGGCTGCTAGCTCTTAGGTTTGATCAAAAGCGCTAAATAATTGAGGAAATAAATGACCCTTCTCTCACACCTGAATTACTCAGCTCTAAATTAAGGACTATGAAGTTAGAATCTGCATTTAGGAATACCTTAACCAACGTTTCTAAACACGATTTTAGTAGTAGTTCTAAGGTTACATTCAAATCTCTTCACGCTGATAAGGATAAAATAAACTAGTTCAGATAAAATCCGAGTCTGACATTGAGTCTGATGGAGATGTCAGTGACTTAGAAAAGATTGAGAGTGAGCTTGCACTTATGTCTACTCAATTTAAAAGACTCTTGGAAAAGAGAAACAATCTTGCAAAAAGATGTGTGCAATATGACTTTCAATCAAACCAATCATCAAGGCCTCATAATAGAAATAACAAACAGACTGGTAATTATAATAGTAATAATAAAAAACGTGATAAGTCTAAAATGACATGTCACAATTGTGGTAAATTAGGCCACTTCATAGCTGACTGTATATCTAAACCACAGACTAAACACAATAAAAATCATAAGTCCCATTTAACCAAAACTTGGGATGACTCGTCTTATTCTGAATCGAAAGATGACCAGGATAATTCTGAGTTATAATGTCTTGCATTTTTTAGTAATGTGTATGATTGTTGTGGTGATATGTATCTTGCTGGCCTAATTGATTCTGATGAAGAAGAAGAGTGTGATGAGATTTTAGATTTAATTGAATGTGCTAAATCATTATTAGCTAGTCAATCATCTTTAAATGATTTAACTGCCCCCCTTGATTTAAAACGTTCTCTATGTGTTAATGATGATGTTTCTGATTTAAATGGAACTAGTGACAAATCACACACCAACATTGAATTAATTATGGTTGATAACTTTGTTAACTATGATGATTGTGCAGAAATGTATGTTAGGATTTTGAAAAACAAACAAAATTTATCTAACATAGTTAAGTCACTTAATGAGACCTTAGAAAATTAGTATAGGATAGTTAAGTAAACAGAATTGGAGGTGACAGACATCAAATTATTTTTTGAAAAAGAAAGAATTGAGAATATGAGGACACTCGCAAATGGTGATTTCAACAAAAATTGCAATACCAAATTTAATAATGCGAAAGTGACTTTTTAAACCAATTTTTTCCTGTTTATACTAATCATGCAGCTATGAGATTAAACAGATAAATCAAAGACGCAAATATGGTAAGGCCAAGTTTGGGGAAAAAAACCCTAAAGGAAAAAACCTTTATTTCACTATGAACAGTAAATCGCAACTTATAAAGTACACCATGAATCTGCAATGGATTAACTGCAGCAAACCCACAAGAACACACAATTCTATCTTCAGCCAGGAACACTCGCAAGTACTCCCAATGACACGTAATCTTCATCCAACCTCAGTCTTCATCAGTAATGAATCCACGCAGGTATCACAAATCAGCCATGGAGTTCCTCTCCACAAGGTGTATGCAAATAGATGAAAAACTTTATAGGGTTTTAACTAATTCACAATAATCATATTCAAGGATGATTTTTTGTGAATCAAAAAGTGTTTTGAAACACAAAAACTTGAAGAACTTTTGCTGCAGATATGCAAAAAAGTCTTTTACAAAAGTCTTAAACAAATCTGATCACGAAATTGGTATTTATAACAATTTTGAGGCGGCGCGTCGTTCGAACGAAAACTTGATGTCGCTCGAATGACCTCTTCGCGCGACATGGCTATGTCGCTTGAACAGTGCTTCACACGACATTAAATGTCGTTTGCACGACCTAAACATCAAAAAATTAATTTTTAAAACCCCACCTCTTGACTTAGAAAAAACTTATTTTCACAAAGACAAAATCCCGTTCGTCATTTTTATGAAAACAAATCATCCCATATATAACTCCATGAATCAATTTAAACTCTAAAGTCGTTTTACACTTTTCAGGATGTCGAAAAGTCTTCAAACTTGGAGATGTTTGAGTACGGTTTGCCTTAACAATGCGTGACGATTTATAATGGGATACGCCAAACTAGCCTAAAGTTATGCTATGAACAATGACAAAAATATTGTTCTTACAAATCTCCTCCTTTGACTATTCCGGTACAAAACAAATAAATAGATCGAACACCAAATTAAAATCAAAATCTCCTATTACAAATTACAAAAAGTACTAACATCATTCCCAACCATAGAACCATAGAACGACACAAGTCTATTTGTCTTCAAACTTCTTCCCTTTAAACTTTATCTTCATCCGTGTATCTTAAGATTCGCAAAATTGTTACCTACACACATGAGACAACTAACGTATACCTTCGTGACACATCGAGTTTAAAACAAAATATCATAAATAAATTCTCCCCCATAATTCAAACTCATCAAACACAAAAACTCCATTTTTAATTTGCTCCCCCTTGTTTTTATCGAAATAGACAAACATACAAAGAAGTAGAAACATAAAACATGAAATACGGATTATCACGACAAAGAAATGATATCATCACAAAAGATGTAATTCAAGCACATGCAATGATCATCTCAAAGGCTATCAAAACTAACTATTTTTGAAAATTTTCATTTTTTTAAACCAAAACAAATTTCACAAATACAACATGAAATACACTATATAATATATGCAAAATATATCAATGCAAATTCGATACACATATATAGGTATAAACGACCACAAACCAAGACACAAAATGCATAAATCATACACACTAGCATAGTATTGATGTGTTCAAACATGTGGAATAGAATAAATGGTCGTGAACTAGAAACAAAATAATTATAATCCAAACACTCAAGTATGTTTAGGAAATTCTAATTGACCACAGAACTTTATCAAACTAATCTTTAGCCTCAAGTGACAAACAAATTTGAATATAGTGAACAAAATAAGCACAATGCACACAAGCCTAGAATTTTAATGATTTTACAAATCAATAGCTTCAGGACAGAATAAACTTAACTAGGATACATTGTCATTGTGCAAAAACGTTGATATTTCCATCCAAACTCCCTTAAAATAATTATTTTCTTTTCGTTTGAATGAATATATCAAACTTAAATAAATTGGTCCATTTTTTGTCATATTATTCTTTTTATTGCCTAATTTTTTTTTCGGGGTCTTTTAAACGGTGACTTTCACGACGTGATAATTATACACTCGCAGCACTTTCCCGTGCACTCATCATATTTTCAATTCAAAACAAATTCCTCATGGGCAACGATTCTTACATGCACAAATCCTCCATAGTCAAATAAACAAGTAGATGAAAAGATTGAAAGGAGAATATCCCACCAAGCTCAAATGTACATCATGAAATCAAAATATAATAAGCTCGTGCATGTGTGTGTGGAGGCATGTACAAAGTTGAATCCATAAAGCAAGTCAAGTTCGAAGCAACTCCATAAACATGGTTAAGAACAATCTAAGCATCCAAAGTCATAATCAAATGTCCTAGCCACATGGAAACTGCGTAGTGAATTGGATTCAAACACACCAATATGCCACACCAAATGTGTAAAACTAAAACACAAAGAACTAAAAATCATTTTTAATTTTTCAAAAACAAAAATCTTTTTGTATTTTTCAAAAAATATATAAACCAATTATCTTTTTGTATTTTTCAAATATGACTCGTTAAAAGAAAAATATAATACAAAAAGTACACATGTCATAACGCTAGCAAGAATATATCAAGAAGCACAACTAGCATATGACAAACATGCAAACACAATCATCTATATGATATAGCAAGAGAAGAATCATGTGCAAGCAAACGGAAATCAACTAGTCTACCATCTAGTGCCGCTAAAAGTGATTTTCTAACCCAAATAGATGTGCAACGACGCATGGGGGTTTTGGGAACCAAGGGAACATTAGACTTTAACTTCCTAGGACTTTTTCGAAGATCGAAACAAAAATGCCTAAGGTGACCTTTCTTACCATAATATGAACATGTGTAAACGGGTGGAACGACACCTTTGGGTTGACCTTTTCTAACGTCCTTAGGATTGGTTGACCCTCTAAAACAAATAATGGTCTTGGATTTAGTAATGAAAGTATTAGGAACATGCGAGCCACTACCATTGCTACCAACACTACTCGAGTCTGTCAAATCATTTTTCAACTCCAAATTTTTTACTCAAGTAAAGAATTAGACTCTTCCAATATTAGGGACTCCTTCTCTAACTTTTCAATTATTCCTAAAAGGTTATCACGTTTTTCCTTAAAATACGCACACTTATCCCAAAGAGACTCCTCACATGCAACAAAATCGCCGATTAATATATTTTTATCCTCATTGGCACAAAAAAAAAACCTAGAAGTTTTTATGTCCTCCAAATTTTTTCTTAAAAATGGACTTTATCATCATTCTCGTTTTTAGACAATTCTAATTTTCTAAAGTCATTGTCCAAGGCAACAAATTTCTCACGATAGATTTTTAGAAAAAGATCCATAGCGGATTTAAAACGAAAATTTTCTTTTTCCAAAAAATTAATTCTTTTTGCAAACGTCAAATTCAAACTATTTATATCATCAAAACAAGGAGAATCCATCGAGAGTAAAATAAGCACAGGAGCAATGAAAAAAAACCCAATCACCCAAAGAGCGGTAAACAAGATAAAATGCAATAAATTAGCGTAACCCGCTCTAATACCAATTTGAGAATGCTAGGACACTCGCAAAAGGTAATTTTAACAAAAATAGCAATACCAATTTTAATTATGCGGAAGCGACTTTTTAAACTGATTTTATCTTGTTTATCCTAATCATGAAATTTTGTGATAAAACAGATAAATCAAACACGCAAATGTGACAAGGCCAAGTTTCAGGAAAAAAAACCCTAAAGGGAAAAACCTTTATTTCACTATGAACAGTAAATCGCAACTTACAAAGTACACAATGAAAACTGCAATGGATTAATCGCAGTAAACCCATAAGAACACGCAGTTTTATCTTCAGCCAGGAACTCCCACAAGTACTCCCAATGACACGCAGTCGTCAGCCAGCCTCAGCCTTCGTCAGCAATAAATCCCCGCAAGTATTACAAATCAGCCATGGAGTGCCTATCCACAAGGTGTTTGAAAATAGATACAAAACTTTTTAGGAGTCTAAACTAATTCACAAGAATCATATCTAAGGATGCTTTGTTGTGAATCAAAAAGTGTTTTGGAACAAAAAAACTTGAAGAAATTTTGCTGTTTATATGAAAAAACGTCTTGTAGGAAAGTGTTTAACAAATATGATCACGAAACAAGTACTTATAACAATTTTGAGGCGGCGCATCGCTAGAACGACCTCTTCGCGCAACATGTCTATGTAGCTTGAATAGTGCTTCGCGCGACAGTAAATGTCGTTTGAACAACCTAAACGTCAAAAAATTAATTTTTAAAACACCGTCTCTTGACTTAGAAAAAACTTATTTTTGTAAAGAAAAAATCCTCTTCGTCATTTTTATGAAAACCAATCATCCCAAATATAATTCCATGAATTAATTTAAACTCTAAATTCCTTTTATACCTTTCGGGATGTCGGAAAGTCTTCAAACTTGGAGATGTTTGAGTTCGGTTCGTCTTGACAATGCATGATGATTTGTAACAGGATATGCCAGACTGGCATAAAGATATGCCATGAACAATGACAAAAAAAAAATGTTCTTACAGGAATCAATTTTGAAAAACAAAAGTCAGATTTTGAAAATGAGGTCTCATCTCTTAAGGAAAAGGTTTTTATTCTTGAACAAAGATAAATCTCGTTTTTAAAAACTTCGACACATGATAGGAATAACTTTGGTCGATAATTAGATAAATTTTAGTCATGTCTTTATTCGTTATACTAGATCTATGAGATTTTAGTATAAAGGTATTGAGTGGATACGATACCTCTTAAAATTAGTTTAATGTAGGATACGTTTATTAGAACTTTGACTAAAACTTTTCTAGTTTGCTCTCAACCATTATCTAATTTAGTCAAAAGAGGGGAGAGATGAGTACATAATTTTAATCTAGTGTTGATTTATATTGTATATTTTCTGCACATATTATGAATTTAAATGAACATATACTTCTCACTTGCTTCTTGGAAGACTGATATTTTGTCATTTTAGGAATGCTGCTCGTCCGTCCTTTTGAGTCTTTTTATTGTTTATGACTGGGCGGGTAGGTAGAAACTTTTGTATTAGAAACTCTACAATTCTTTTATACCTTAGTATGTCGCTTGATGTACGTAATGGCTTTGTCAAAATTAGTCCAGTGGGGGAGATTGAATGTCCCTATATAGAACACGCTTAAGATTATGATTTGTTTTGTGTTTAGCTATATAGACCTTCATCTAGTTGGACTTAAATTTTGACAAGATATATTTATGTTTGAGTCTAGTATACCTATGCCAATGCCTCTACTCAGTTGACTACATTTCTTAGAATTCACCTCAAATCATTCTAAGGAAAGATAGTCTCTCACACTTTACAATTTGGCTCACAAGAATTACTTTTAAGACACATAGGACACTATACACTGCATTATATAGCATCATATCTCATGATTTCTGTTTGTATGTTTAAAAAGGTTTTTAAATAATTTTAAAACCTTTAAATCAAATTAATTCTTCAATTTAAATTAGTTGTCACAGTTAATTTATACTACAAAGAATAATGGAAAGTTCATAAGAAAAATATATTTGTGTGTACAAACATTAAAAATATTTTTTTGGATTTTTCTCATATTTTTGGGGAATTTTTCTGATTTATTTTTAGTTTTAAAAATGATTTGAAAACTATTAAAAATTATAATTTAAACCTTGTTTTATTTCTGGTTTTGTTTTATCAATTATTTGCAATTGTATACCTGCTTATATGCGACTAGCATAACTTGATTTTAACCAATTCAATTAACATCCCACTTTCATTTCTTAGCTGGCACGAGTTTATACTCGTTTTCTTTAAAGCAGTCCAACTGTAACATCTCTTAGTTGATTAACTGATACATTTTTTGACCAACATAGTTCGACCCTACAATTTCAAACGACATCGTTTTACATTTGGCAACAATTGTCAACGCTTTCTCTTGAATACAACTGGTAGGCCACGTTTTTTTATTTTCTATGGTGGTGTTTGTGTTTCTTTAACATCCATTAGATCTCTATTTTATCTACGACTGATATTCTTATATTGAATCCATGTGCACCTTTGTTCCACTAATCGACACACACTTCTTTGCCTATAAATTGAGACCGTGGGTTTCATTTTTTATTAGTTGAGATTATTTTTGGAGAGCTGAAACTCAACCCTTTTGAAATTTAGAGAGTGAATAAATAAATATATATATATATATATATATGAGAGAGAGAGAGAATACACAAACTTTATACACACTATTGTTCTTCACCATGGCTTGATTTCGTTTATGGATCAAGTTAAGCATAGGAACACATATTTCTTTTTAATTTCTGTTTTCTGTGTATATTTTTGTGAAAAACGTTTGTATCAATTCAAATTTGTTTTCAAAACTCTCCTATTAGGGTTGGTTTTATTGTTTGAAATATTTTGAAAATAAAACCCTAATATTTCACTTTTGTGTTTTTCATTTATATTATTTATTAAAGTGAAAACTCCTCTATAGTATTGTTTGATCATGTTTCATATCATTGTTTAGCGACTCCGCTGGGGAGGTATCCTCATTTTCATGGACAAAAGTGATTCAACATTTCTAAGCTGCTATTTTTGAAGACATTCCACCTGGGCATGGAGCTCAATGTGATCAGAACACTCAAAAGGATGTGGTGGTGACCGAAACCACGACACTTGCTCTTCAGGGAGGGCCGACCTGCTCACCGGCAGCAGCTCCGATGACAGGTATGAGCCTTGTGGACATGTGTTTTGACTTTTTGAAAAAAAATAATGTATACCTAGCAAGTTTGGGTCAAGGTTGTGTAACACATCAGCTGCCCCCTTTAGATGGGCAGCCACTCGAGCAGCGATTTCGACAAAGGCGGCTCAATCGCGAAAGGTGGTGCCAGAGCAAGTTATGGCGCCATCAAGTTCACCAACAACAAAGGGCATGAGTTGGAGGAATCTCCCTACAAAGCTGTTAATATGGAGGAGGTGAGGAAACTGCTCTCCTCCTCTCAGAGAGAACCGCCTCATCTATACAAGGACATGTAAGATCCTTACCCGCAGGTTGTGAATGAGACTGCCTACCCAGAGGGGTATATTCCAATAAAGTTCATTAAGTTTAATAGCAATGGGGAGAACCCAAGAGAGTACGTGAAGAGGTTCGTTGAGTACTTAGGAGTGCATGGAAACGATAAAATATTGAGGTTGAGGGAGCTCTCAACGACCCTTACAGGAAAGGCCTACAAGTGGTATTCCTACTTGGCTCCCAACAACATCCCCTCATTGGAATAAATGCATAGGAAATTCCTCCAAAAGTTCTTTTGTAACAGAGGATGAGTTCACATTGAGACACCTAGCATAAGAGGTGCATAATCGTGAGGAGGTGTTATTTCAATATATCAAGCATTCTCACAAGAGGTCACTAGATGTCCACGAGAAGGTAGCAGAGGCAAGACTACTTCAAATATGTGTCGAGGGACTCTTGGAAGAATAAAACCTCTATTTGGTTAACAAGAACAGAGATGAAACCTTGAGAGCGGTCACCAGGGCTGCCAGCAATATAGCCATGGTAATCAAGCCGAGGTGTGATACTGATTTGAATAAATTCGCAAATTCCAATTCAACCCTTATATAAACAATGTTATTTTAAGCCAAATTAATTAAACCCAATTTTAATTAACCCAAAACAAACATCGAGGTGCAGTGGATTATGCCAACACAAATAAATATGAGTTGCTGACTCACAGGTTTCAGGAAAAAACCCAAAAGGGAAAATCTTTTATTTCACTTAATAATACTCATAATGATTACGAGCGAAATCTGTAATGAATATCCGCAAATACCCACAAGAACACACAATTCTGAATCAGGAATGAATTAGCCTCAGAAGATCCACAAAGACACGCAATCCAATTAGTTCAGGAACACTGACAAGTATTCCCTATGACACACAGTCAACGTCAGCCCAGTACCTCCCTCAAGTGGCACCTAAATCAGTAGTAGGTTATCCTTCCTACAAGAGAAACTCCAACAAAGATGTTTCTTAGGTTTCAAAACAATTCACTAAAGCATTTGAGATTTTTGTGAATTGGAAAAAAAAAGGTTTAGACCCTAAATGAAGAAGACAAAGTGTTATGCTATTTTGCAGTTTACGCAGAATGAAAATCGTCGGTCTTCTTTACAAAAATGGAGTCATTTAACACGCTTTATATAGAAAAGTTGAGTCGACACATCGCTCAAACGAAGTCCAAATTTCGCTTGAACGAGGACAGATGTCGCTCGAACAATATCTCGTCAGATGCCAACGTCATTTGAACGACAGACATATGTCGCTCGAACGACAGAGCGAAAAATAATTTTTTATTTCAAAAATCCGCCTCAACGCTTAGAAAAATATTTTGACGAAAAACAACGCGTCAACACTTAGAAAATTTTTTAGAAAAATATCCCAACACTTTTAAATGAACCGTTAAGGAATTAAAATACAACCTTACCAAAATTCATCTCGTAGAGGCTTGAATGTTGAAGGATGCTGATATTCGAATTTGTTTCGATGCATTATTGATCTTGAATAATTCTTTGCTGGTTGTAGAAGTATATAACATACACTAATGTAAACCAGGACTATGTAAAACTTGTCCTTATAAATATCCCCTTATGTCTATGCCGGTACAAAATAAAAACATCTTAATTATCAAATCAAATAGACCTAGACAAATCTAATACCCTCCCATGATCCCAAAATCGAAAAAGTACTAAACATGTAAGTCTAAAACTTTTCTTCAAAATCTTCAACTTTAAGTCTTCAAATCTCTAAGCTTTTCTCATTAGGGTGTGCAACTTGATCATCAAACTTTGTACCTACACAAATGAGACAAAGAAAATACCTTCATGATGTATAGAGTTTGAAATGAGATATACATAAATTAAAACTAAGATCAAAATCTCAATTCTCTCCCATATTTAAAACTCACCCATAAAATCATAATTCGTTCTCTCCCTTTTTATTTGTTCGAAATAGACAAGGAAAAGAATAAAAATAAATATGGAGTGTCACGACATGCGAAGCAAACAACTAGGATCATCAAGGATATACTTAAAATCTATCCACAAATTATTTTTGATTTTCAAAATTTTTAAGCCAAAAAAAATGCAAGAATAATTTTATAAAAATAACACACCATGAATTTACGCTAAGATAACCAAATCGTGGAAACGGAATGAATGTGTGCGAACAAATTCGATAAAAAAATCAATGCAATTTAACATAACATAACGAATACTCCTAATGAATGAACTCAAAATCATCCTTAGGTGTCAAAAATGTGAATTTATATGACATTGACTCAATCTAATCGACACATCAAAGTCTAAAATGATTTTCTTACCAATAACATCCAAAAGTATGCATTGATTTTTTAAGACTTTGTCAGGACTTGCAAACCCATTTTTTACTTTTTCCATCCAAACACCCTCATAAATAATATATCTTTTATTTTTCTTGAGGTGATATATTTTTTTCTCCTCAGAAAAATCCTATTGGCCCCAATTTTTGGCATATTTATCTTTTTATTGCCTTAATTTTTTCTCAGGCTCTTTTAAATGGTGGCTTTCACGACGAGTTAATTTTGTACTCTCGCAGCCCTTTTCGTGAACACTCATCATTTTTTGTAATTTAATTCCTTAGCGTAAACGGTTCTTACATGCACTACTTTCATTGTCAAGTTTTATCGCATTTGGTTCATTGACAGGATTGAGATGGAAACACTCCACTAAAATGTGATTTGACAAGTGCAATAATCAAACAAATCCGTGAAAGTCAAACATGTAGGTCGTAATCTCAAATTACATCTTAATGAGTCCAAACATTATGAAGAAGAAAAATGGAATGATGACGCATACCAAAACACTATCAAATCGTCACATGGATATGGAATGAAATTATGACTTGGTCATCCTAAATGTCCACTCATAAACGGTGTGAACAAAATACAAAACTCTTTTTGTCTTTTTCCAAAAGTTTTATCAAAATGAAATCTTTTTGGCCTTTTCAATTTTTCTCAAAAAAATAGAAAATCTTTTTTGTATTTTTCCAAAATTTTTCAAAAATAAAAATCTTTTTGGTTTTTCAAAAAATATATCAAAAATAAAAAATATAAATACAAAAATGCTACACACTAGCAATAGGCATAAAATATCATCATAAAAATCATCCTATGCTAGCAAACAAGTCTAAACCTCATCCGTTAGGTGCGGTGGAGTTTTTCAAAGGTGGTGACATCCCATGAAAAACCTCCATCAAGTCATATGAAGTCTTGATTAAAATCTTAACTTTCTCCCTAATATGTACAAACTCTATCATGTAGTCATTCAGAGCATCATGTGCGGGTGCATGTGCATGAACACGTGTAGTAGCAAAATGTGACACATTACCCAACTTTAAGCAAAACTCCCTAAGGTGTCCTCTCTTCTTATAATGGGTGCAAACATACACGGGCCTAGGAACACCTCTCTCAAAACGTCTACGACGCACTATCCTATTCTGAACGGGACGCCTAGGTGGGTTTGGTTGAGTTGAGAGCCATATTGATAAATTACAAACTCAAGAACCATCTCGGGTGCAACGTGGGCAGTGGGGAGCACCATCATGACCTATTCCTAGTCTCTCAACATTACCCAAAGCGGGATTGTGGAGTATCTTTCCTAATTTTTTAGATGTATCCTCTAAAGTGACCTTTACTTCCCGGGCACATTCAAGATCTCTCTCTAATTGTGACATACGGGATATAAGTTCACTCTTCTCCCGATTCACGACGATCAACTACTCACTCTAAGAAACCTTCACCTTCTCGAGTTGACTCGCTGACGCCTCAAATCCCCTCAAACTCTCAATCTCTCTATCGAAATCAATCACCCCAAAACCTAATTCCTTATTCATTTTCTTCGTTTTTAAGGTTCCGATGTACAAATCTCTAAATGGAATCTGGAGCTCACTATCACCCTCGCTAGACGCACTCAAATCATCCTCGGAGCTCTCACATGAACAAGTATCCTTATCGTCGTGGGACAAACAAGGTTTGATCACATGACTAGCTAAAAAGTTAACACATATCCCATGTGAAAACTCATCCCTGGAATCTTTCACCTCATCCTCACTATCGCTAAGAGTGGCTGGCATGACAATCTTTTTGCCCATTCTCTTTAGCCTAGTGGGGCACTCAAAAGCTATATAACCCTTTCCATCACATTCAAAACACTTATCCTCTTTCTCTTTCTCATTGCTCTCTTTGGCCTCATCTTTCTTTTTGTTTTTTTAAAAAATAATTTATTGGGAGAATTTTGTTTTAAAAACTTGAGAAACTTTTTAAAATTCTTTGCAAGAATGGCCATATCAAAATCAGACTCGTCCTCAGACTCAGACTCACAAACTCTCACTTTGTTTTTCTTCTCACTCTTGGACACTTCATTTCTCTTCCTAAATTGGGCTCTAAGTGCTATCCCTCTATCCTTACGTTTGACAGTGTCGAGGAACATGTCAATTTCATATGTCTGGAGGTCTCCCACCAGCTCTTCAAATTTTAGATTCCTCAAATTACCTAAGGAATTAAAAACAGTCACTTTAGGGATAAAACGTTTAGGCAGCGATCTCAAAATCTTTTTAACCACTCGTGCATCAGGAATGTGCTCACCAAGATTCAAACTAGTGTTGACAATATCAGATTAACACTCAGCTTTATGCATGGTTATTATTTCAAATTGAGTAGTTATATTTTGAAATTTAGACTCTTTGACTGCATTTGTGCCTTCCTGGGTAAGTTGTAAAACATCCCACGTTTCTTTTAACGTGGTGCATGTCATAATATGTCAGAACTCCTCAGGAGTGACGACAATAAAAATTGCACTCAAACCCCGTGAATTAAAAGTGCTTCATCTAAATTCGTCCTCAGTCCAGTCTGCCACGGGTTTTAAATTAATCACATTATTTTCAGTGACAGTGGGAGGATTCTAGACTCTTTCACAAACTACCTAAACTCTTTCGTCGATTGATTTTAAATGTGATTTCATGCGGGCTTTCCTATAAGCATAATTATACCTGTAAAAAATTGGCAACTGATTATATAAGTTTTCATTTGAAAATATTGCGATTTTTCAAAATCATATTTTTCTAAAAAATCAATGTCACAAAAATTTGTGGAAAAAAAGAATAAATAATAAATTAGTGAAACCTGCTCTGATACCAATTTGTGAAAGCGGTGTGACACTGATTTGAATAAATTCGCAAATTCCAATTAAACCCTTATTTAATCAATGCTAATTTTAAACCAATTTAATTAAACCCTAAACAAACATCTAGGTGCAGTGGATCATGTCAACACAAATAAATATGAATTGCTGACTCACAGATTTCAGGAAAAAACCCAAAAGGGAAAACCTTTTATTTCACTTAATAATACTCATAATGATCACAAGCGAAATCTGCAATGAATATTCACAGATGCCCGCAAGAACACACAGTTCTAAATCAGCAATGAATCAACCTCAGAAGATCCACAAAGCACGCAGTCCAATCTGCCCAGGAATACTCATGAGCATTCCCTATGACACGCAGTCAACGTCAGCCCAGTACCTCCATCAAATGGCACCTGAATCGGAAGTAAGTTGTCCTCCCTACAAGATAAACTCAAGCAAAGATGTTTCTTAGGTTCCAAAACAATTCACTAAAGCATTTACGATTTTTGTGAATTGGAAAACAAAAATATTGAACCCTAAATTAAAAATACAGTGTTCTGCTATTTTACATTCTATCCTGAATGAAAATCGTTAGGTCTTCTTTACAAAAATGGAGTCATTTAACACGCTTTATATAGAAAAGTTGGATCTGCGCGTCGCTCAAACAAAGTCCAATGTCGCTCGAACGATATCTCGTAAGATGCCAATGTTGTTTGAACGATAGGCATATGTCGCTCGAATGACGGAGCGAAAAATAATTTTTTATTTCAAAAATCCGCCTCAACACTTAGAGAAATATTTTGATGAAAAACAACGCCTCAACACTTAGAAAATATTTTAGAAAAATATCCCAACACTTTTAAATGAACCGTTAAGGAATTAAAATACAATCTTACCAAAATTCATCTCGCAGAGTCTTGAATGTTGAAGAATGTTGATATTCGGATTCGTCTCGATGCATGATTGATCTTGAATAAATCTTCGACGGTTGTAGCGCTATATGACATAGACTAATGTAAACTGGGACTATGTAAAATATGTCCTTACATGACGTTGTAAGGACACAAATTTCCAATTGAGTCCATATATAGTTTTGGCTCAATTCCGGACAAAAACATTTATTCATAGGAAAGTATTTAATTGTAATATTCTCATGCCTATGAAGTGTTTGTTGAAGACGTAGCGGCAAAGAGTATAAAGCTTCATCAAATATGTCGGTTTGTGTGCCTCGTTTCTACGTCATCAACCATAATTCCATGCTCCCAAGGTATGAATGCAATATTATATATATAAGAGCTTGGAACAAAGTTTATTGGGTGTTAGGTTTTGTAAAAACTGTGTTTTAATTTTCAGAAAGAATTAAATAAAACTTTAAAATAAGTTTATAAAGTTTTCTGGGCTAAAATCGAATTTTCCAAACTTTCTAGTTTTTCGTTCGAGAGAGTCGTTCGAACGAGATTGTCATTCGAACAAAAATGTCGTTCGAACGAACCTGCCAACGAGTTCCCACCAAAGTATACTGGTCCGTCGTTCGAAATGTCGTTCGAACGAGATTGTTCGTTCTAACGAGATTTCCAACGAGATTCTAACGAGTTCAATCTGGAACGTCGTTAGAAGTCTCGTTCGAACGAGATTTCGTTCGAACGACATGTCGTTCGAACGAGATGCCAGGCGGGAACAGTTTTTGGCAATTTTTTGGCAGTTTTGCACCCACTTCCCCACTTGGCTTTTAACCAACTTTTTCAGACTTTATTATGTGCGGGAATAACATTTTCCAATCTAACTTTTCCATCATATTTTATCTCTTAGTAAGAGTTTGAGAGCAAAAATTGTTTAGGAAAATGTTCATGTTTTGAATGAGATTTTTAGAGAAATATTTCCATCACTCTAGTATTTACACCCAAATGAGTTTATTCCAAGTTCTATATACTTATCAATTGCTTGGAGTTTGGCACCGGTTTTTCTCTACATCGAATTGAAAGAGAAGTTTTGGGTTTTGCTTCCACCACCCACAAAGAAAGAAGAAGTGTTTCTATGTTAATTTACCCACACGGAGAAAGGCTCCATGATCGGGTGACGGTAACCATATAAAGTCCTATCGGTGGATTCCGAGACCGCGGTGGTGTTCCGAGGTTATCCGCTAGGAAGAGGTGTCTACAAGAAGAAGCATCGAGGCTTGAGAGGGATCGAGTCCTGCGTTGTAAGTCTATCTGTCTTGTACTTGTTATTCCGTATCTAGTGGATTTATGGCTAGGGCCGTCCGAGGTTGTTTCCCGTCTTGGGTTTTTCCTCGTATATCGCGGCGTAGTGTGATTGGTTTATTTTATCTTGCATAATAACGTAGAACGCATCTTTAGAATAATTCAAGATAAAATTCGGTTTAAATTATCACACTTCATTTAATTTGGGACTAAATTAAATATTGGGTAAAGTTTATTTAATTCAAGTCATTTACTAAAATTTGGTTTTGCCTAATGTGCTAATATTGATAAATATGACTTAGGCAAATTCTAGGACTTGGATTAATTAATTGGTTTAAGTGAATATATTAATTGATTAATTTTACTTCACTCGGTTTAAGAAAATAAAATTTGTTGTTGTGTTAAAGTTGAACCATCCCACCGCTTCTGCATGTTTCGGGTCTTTCAAATTGGTATCAGAGCCAAAAACGATAAATTATTTCGTTAAGATCCTTTAAATTTTTGGCTAAAATGGAATTTTTCCCATTTTCAAAATTTCCTATTTTTGATGGTTCAAACTACGCGTATTGGAAAGTGCGAATGAAATCGGCACTAAAATATATTGACGAAAGTGTTTGGATGTCTGTTGTTAATGGGTGGTCCCCACCAACTTATTTAGTTGAAAATGAACGTGTTATCAAACCCGCCGATAGATGGACTGAAAATGAGTTTAAACTTGCTAATTTCAATTCCCGTGGTTTAAATGCTTTGTTTAGCGCTGTCACACCGGATGAATTCCGACGTATTATGACGTGTGAAACCGTTAAAGAAGCTTGGGATATTTTACAATTAACTCATGAAGGAACTAGTGTCGTTAAAGCTTCAAAACTCCAAAACCTCACCACTCAATTTGAAACTATAAAAATGAATGAAAAAGAAACTTTTGATGAATTTTATGCTAGACTTTCTGATATTGTTAATTCATCTTTTAACTTGGGAGAGAAAATACCCGACGACCGTGTTGAAAGAAAATTTTAAGGTCCCTACCCGATAGATTTATTCGAAAAGTGACCGTTTTAAATTCTTTACCCACTTTAGCCTCTACGAAATTAGAAGAGCTTGTAGGTGATTTACAAACCTATGAACTGGATATGTTTCCCTCTAAAACTGAAAAGAAAATCGAAAAGGGCGTTGCTTTAAAAGCCCGAAAAGAGGTCAAACAAGTAGTAGAGAGCGATAGTGATAGTGACTCGGAAGACATGGCTTTATTTACTCGCAAATTTAGAAAATTTCTTAAAATTAACAAAGATAAATTTAAAAATGATTTTAAGAAATTTGAATCTTCTAAGCATGACAAGAACAAGAAGATTTCTAAAGCGGAGAAGATTCCTAGAGCCGAAAAGATCCCTAAACCTAGTAATGAAAATTTAGATAGGGACGAGTCTAATAAGTGCTTTGGTTGTGAAGGTTATGGCCATAGGGCGTTTGAGTGCCCCACTAAACTAAGGAAAGAGGGTAAGCGACCCATTTCATATAATGCGACCCTTAGTGATAGTGATAAGGAAGAGAAGCCCGATTCCCCCACTAAGAAAAATTTTGTGGCTTTTATGGCTAGTCATGTGAGTGATAGTGAGAACTCATCGATTGATGAAACCCTAACACATGACACTTCCAAGGTCAAAGTTTATGATTCTCTTGTTTTTGATGATAGTGAGAGTGGAGAAGAAAGAGAGAGTGAAAATGAAGAAGAGGTTAATATGAGTGAACTACAAAATGCTTTTCAAGAACTTTATAAAGAATCTATTAAATTGAAAAAGGCTAATTTGAAGTTAGAAGCTAGTTTAAGAGAAAGTGTCAAGGTCGTTGATAAAAATGCTTTAATAGAAGACCTTAGGACACGTGAGAGAACTCTTCAAGAGAAGCTAGAATATGTAGAAGGCGAAAGAGATAGCCTTAGGGGTTTAATGGAATCCTTGAAAAAGGGACTTCTTGCTTTTGAAGAGCGAAATCTTTTATTAGAGTCTAACATTTTAGAATTGCAAGATAAATTAAAAGACTCTAGTAATGTCAAATTTGATTTGGAGTGTCGTTCGGAAAAACTAGATAAAATCTTAGGAACGGTCCAAATTAAAAATGACACTTGTGGTTTAGGCTTCAATACTTGTAATGAATTTACTCATAATGCCCAAACCAACGTGTTAGGAGAATCTACTAGGAATACATTTAAAGATCACTCCATAAGTAAATCTTTTCGACATGTTTTCACTTGTACACATTGTGGTCGAAAAGGTCATCTTAGGAAATTTTGTTTTGATCTTAAACGAATTCCTAGAAAATCCCATAGTAAAGTAACCACGGTAGTTAAAGTTCCAACACCCCAAGATAGTCATTCTTCATTAATTTGGGTTAGGAAATCCGACGTGGTTGCCTTGCAAAATAGGGTTTTTGATTCTCATTTACTTTCACATGCTTCCTCCCTTGCTAAATCTAAAGGATGAATGTGTTAGTGTTTGCATACTTTAGCTTGTGTACTTCATGCTATATTCACATGCTAAATGTATGCTTGTTTAGTCATTTTCTAGTCATTGCCTTATTTCATATCACATGCTAGAAATTATGACTTGTTTATCTTTTTGTATCATATGTTGTGTTTGTATTAATTGAAAAATATAAAAGGATTTTTGTTTATCATTTGTGTTTTACTTATTTCATTTAAGCTTCATGAAAAATGCAAATGATTTTTGTTTATTCTTTTGAGTATATATCTTTAGTTTTGGTTAAAAATGTCAAAAAAAAAAACTCAAAAAGATTTTATTTTGTGTGTATTTTAGTTTGACACACTTTATGTGGCATATATTTGTGTTTGAATCCCATCTTTTACGCTCCCACGTGGCTAGAACTTTTGGTTTAGATTTTCAATCCTTCAAATTTTCTTTACCATGTTTTATATGGAGTAGTTGGATTTTGTGTTGCTTAAATGGATTCTATTTTTATATGCCTCTTTTCACACATGCACGAGCTCTTTTGAAATCTTAATGTCACATGTTATATTTGAGCTATTTGAGGTGTTCTCCTACCTATCTAGTCATCTACATATCTATGACCTAAGAGGACTAGTGCATGTCAAAATCCGTTGCACGTGAGCTTTGTGACATAAAAAAAAATTATATATCTAAATGTGCACGGGGAAGGGCTCCGAAAGGATGAATTAAATCCTTTGCGATAGTAAGCCACCGTTTATTAGATCTAAAAGAAATACGTGATCCAAAGGCCTAAAAACAGAATATTTGGCATTAAAAAGAAAACAATTGCCAAGGCCTATGTTTGTTTGATATATTCATTCGAAAACAAAAGAATATATATGCTTATTGAGGGAGAATTGGATGGTATATCAACGGTTTGCACAATGTCCGTTTATCCTAGTTGTCTTTAATGTCATGACTCTATTTGGTTTGTAGAATCATCATCATGCTAGGCTTGTATGCATTGTGTATGTTTGTTCATTGAGTTCAATCTTCATATTATCACATGAGGTTATATTTAAATACGATAAAGTTTGCAATCAAATGAGAACTCCGTGAATGTTTATTATGTGTTTGGGTCTAAATTTAATTGTTGCTAGTTCACACCCCTACACTTACGTTTCCATATGACACATTTTTGCCATACGAGTGTGCAAACTTATTGTATTTTGTGTCATGTGCGTGTTTATATCTATATATATATGCAAGTGCTTCATTGGTATATTTCTAGTTTATATATATATGATATTTGTTTGTCTTTGCCTTGCTTTCTAGTCCTTCTATGCTTATACTTCATTTTTAGTATCTATAATGGATTAGTTATGCTTTTATTGCCCATATGCTTTCATGTCTTATCACTTTAAGCTTCAACATGCTGTTTATTAGTTCTTTATTCTTTGCCTATTCCTGAACAAAAAGGGGGAGAAATGGTATCTAATCCTATTATATTATCGTATCTTAGTTTGGGGGAGATTTATCTTAGGGGGAGACGTCTTTATAAGTAGGTCATGTGTTTGATAAAGGGGAGAATTAATTTAGGGGGAGTAATTAATTAAAATTGCATTTAATACTTTGATATTCCCTATGCATTTGATGAGTTTGCTTAAGTGTGCAGGATTTCTTCTAAAGCGGCATTGTTTAATGGCAAAGCGTTTGATCCTTGGGTTGAGTCAAGTTTGGGTGGGTTATGTTTTTGAGTCTTGTAGAGCTTGACCGCCCTTTAGGATTTTTGTTTTGTTTTTTGTCCCGGAATAGCCAAAGGGGGAGATTTGCAAGGACAAAAATTTCCAATTGAGTCCATATATAGTTTTGGTTCAATTCCGGAAAAAAACATTTATTCATAGGAAAGTATTTAATTGTAATATTCTCAAGCCTATGAAGTGTTTGTTGAAGACATAGCGGCAAAGAGTATAAAGCTTCATCAAATATGCCGGTTTGTGTGCCTCGTTTCTACGTCATCAACCATAGTTCCATGCTCCCAAGGTATGAATGCAATATTATATATATAGGAGCTTGGAACAAAGTTTATTGGGTGTTAGGTTTTGTAAAAACTGTGGTTTAATTTTCAGAAAGAATTAAATAAAACTTTAAAATAAGTTTATAAAGTTTTCTGGGCTAAAATCGAATTTTCTAAACTTTTTGGTTTTTCGTTCGATAGAGTCGTTCGAACGAGATTGTCGTTCGATCGAAAATGTCGTTCGAACGAACCTGCCAACGAGTTCCCACCAAAGTATACTGGTCCGTCGTTCGAAATGTCGTTCGAACGAGATTGTTTGTTCTAACGAGATTTCCAACGAGATTCTAACGAGTTCAATCTGGAACGTCGTTAGAAGTCTCGTTCGAACGAGATTTCGTTCGAACGAAATGTCGTTCGGACGAGATGCCAGGCGGGAGCAGTTTTTGACAGTTTTTTGGCAGTTTTGCGCCCACTTCCTCACTTGGTTTTTAACCAACTTTTTCAGACTTTATTATGTGCGGGAATAACATTTTCCAATCTAACTTTTCCATCCTAGTTTATCTCTTAGTGAGAGTTTGAGAGCAAAAATTGTTTAGGAAAATGTTCATGTTTTGAGTGAGATTTTTAGAGAAATATTTCCATCACTCTAGTGTTTACACCCAAATGAGTTTATTCCAAGTTCTATATACTTATCAATTGCTTGGAGTTTGGCACCAGTTTTTCTCTACACCGAATTGAAAGAGAAGTTTTGGGTTTTGCTTCCACCACCCACACGGAGAAAGGCTCCATGCTCGGGTGACGGTAACCATATAAAGTCCTATCGGTGGATTCCGAGACCGCGGTGGTGTTTCGAGGTTATCCGCCAGGAAGAGGTGTCTACAAGAAGAAGCATCGAGGCTTGAGAGGGATCGAGTCGTGCGTTGTAAGTCTATCTGTCTTGTACTTGTAATTCCGTATCTAGTGGATTTGTGGCTAGGGCCGTCCGAGGTTGTTTACCGTCTTGGGTTTTTCCTCGTACATCGCGGCGTAGTGTGATTGGTTTATTTTATCTTGCATAATAACGTAGAACGCATCTTTAGAATAATTCAAGATAAAATTCGATTTAAATTATCACACTTCATTTAATTTGGGACTAAATTAAATATTGGGTAAAGTTTATTTAATTCAAGTCATTTGCTAAAATTTGGTTTCGCCTAATGTGCTAATATTGATAAATATGACTTAGGCAAATTCTAGGACTTGGATTAATTAATTGGTTTAAGTGAATATATTAATTGATTAATTTTACTTCACTCAGTTTAAGAAAATAAAATTTGTTGTTGTGTTAAAGTTGATCCATCCCACCGCTTCCGCATGTTTCGGGTCTTTCATACGTCCTCAAGTTGCAGGACACAAGTGCTATTGACTTCTGGAAGGTTTCACGTCTCAAGGAGGCAAACAGTCAACTATGTGGATGGAAATCCAAAGGGAAAAATGGGAGGCCCTGGGTCTAAGAACAACAACCCAGGTAACAAGATAATGTTCGAAGAGGATGCCCCTCTACTGCTACCTTGAAACGTAACGGAAGCTGTGGATTGTTATCGTACATTGGTATGAGTGGGTGTAGCAGGTCCCCCTCACTTGAATGGGGACATCCCAACATCAACTGATAAAGCTAATCCTAAATATTGTGAGTTACACCAGAGGGTGCAACACTCCACAAAAGACCGTTACTGCTTAAGGAGGATCATTGGCGATTAGGTGACCAGTGGTACTTTGCAGATACCTCCTATGGATGTTAATGAGAACCCACTTCCAGCTCATCATTATGCCACTGCTAATGTGCTAGTCTTGTATGATGAAGAAGTAAATCAAGATCTGATGGATTGTGAAGGTGTCAAGAAAATATGTACAGAGCTAGAAAGGGTAGCACTGAATATTAAATAGAGAACTTAGATGGAGAGGAGGCGTGAGGAGTGGTTCTTCACTCCTAACCAAGAACAGGGTGGATGTGAGAAAGTCGAGCAAGTGAACCTCCTATAAGGAAAAGTGGATGTCATCCTTCCATAGATGAGTGGGGGACATCTGGGGTAGAGTACGTGTGTAATGCCCAAACATATGAAGTGGACCTAGACTCTGAATATGAATCTATAGCGAGGAGTCCTAAGTTTAAGTGGTTATTTGACCAAATAAGAGTAAACTATAACACTAGAGTAGTCATAATTGAAAGGTTTTGGAATAAGTATAACAATGTGGAGATCACTCACTAAATTGGCAGGGGCCAATTGGGAGGTTGATCAAAAGATACACTTTTGAAGTAGTCTTTTTTTAGGCAGGCTGATATGTGTCTTACTTCCATAATCACCTATTGTATGTGAAAGCTATAATCAACGGAGTCTCGTTCCCTAGGGCATTAATGGATGGAGGGATATCTATTAATATTATGACAATCAGTACGTTGTATGAAATGAGGATTAATCAAGAGAAGATAGTGCCTGTGCCGCTAGTTATTTCAGGATTTGACAGCGCTAGAATGCAATCCCTCAGATATGTGAACGTGGGAATCAAGTTAGGGAATTTTGCTTCTCACATGAAGTTTCACGTCATTGATGCCAATACTAGCTACGAGTTGCTCATTGGAAGGGTATGCACGCATACTCATGGCATAGTATCCCGCACCTACCACCAATGTGAAAAAGTCAACATCCGAGGAACATAGATCATAATCAAAGCAACACAAAAGCGCTTTTCTATTGAGGATGCCCATTTGGTGGATACGACATTCTATATAGAGTTAGACGAAGAAAGGAAGATTACCGTAAGAAATTTAGAGGAGAGGCATGTGGTAGAAAGAGTTACACAGCCAAAGAAGTCTATCCATGATCATTACTGTTTATAACGGTCATATACTGTTTATAACGGTCTGTGTGGGCAGCGTTCTGGGATGAGAGCACTAACTCGGCACCAGAGTGTTTTGCTGTTGATGAATCCCACATCATTGAACATATTGAGGAACCAGAAGAGGCTCCAAAGTGCATGCAAGATGGACATAGGGAGCAGCTGCAAGAGTTAGAGGAAATCAATCTGGGAGTAGAAGGGGGTGAAAGTAGACCCATTCTAGTTTTTAAGAGTCTGAACATAAAGTAGAAGGAAGAGCTCATCGACCTGCTTAAAGAATTCACCGACGTATTTTCCTAGAGAGATACCGGGGATAGATCCAAAAGTGAGCTCCCACAAATTAAATGTTCTTCCAAATGCTCTTCCAATCAGGCAGGCAACATGTACATACAAAGTCGACCTCAACCTAAAGATAAAAGCAGAAGTAGAGAAACTATTAGAGGTGGGGGTTCATTAAGCCTATTCAGCATCTTGTGCAGCTCTCTAGCATTGTACCTATGGCGAAGAAGGGCAAGAGCCAAATTTAGATTTATGTGGATTTTTGTGACTTAAATCGAGCATGTCCCAAGGATGAGTTTCCTCTACCCAACGTAGACAACTTAGTTAATACTACCGCAGGACATGAGATGTATAGTTTTAAGTACCTCCTGGCACGGACGGTCCTGGTAGGGTGAGCAACGATATGGTTCTTAATTTTGTCGGAGGATGATATAAAGTGCAAAGTGCCCAAAGCCATCAAAAGTCAAGCGATAGAAGATCTGTTGGCCCATTTCACAAGTGGGAATCTTAGCCTCCCAGTGAAGAGTTACATGGGTAGAATTTCTAAGCGTGCATGGCAGAAGAGATGGAAAAGTGGGAAATAGAGTTTGATGGCTGTAGTGCTAAAGGAACAGGAGGTGCCGACATTATACTCTCAAATAGTAATCAGAAAATCACCCTCTCCTTCAAGTTAAACTTCAAATGCTCAAACAATGACGCTGAGTATGAGGCTATCATTTTGGGAATGGTGGAAGCACTCCGAAGAGGCGTTAGGGTATTATGCATATGAGGGGACTCTAACCTGGTGGTGAAACAAGTTAATGGGGAGTTCACCCTCAAACATAATAAGTTGGCACCCTACATATACATCATCTATAGGTTGTTGGGACAGTTCCTGAAAGTAATCGTTTAGAGGCATGCACGAATAATGAATATGCCCCCTGACGCACTAGCTACAATAGCTCAAAAGTTAGACATGGATGAGTTAGAAGCAATAATCACAGTACGACGGAGAATAATGCCTACCACAGTGAAATCCTTATTCCCATGCAAAGAGCCAAAATATTGAAGGCACCTAGTTGTGAAACAGCTAGAAATAATAGAGGGGATAATTGAGATGTTAGAATTGGCTAACTACCACTTGCTGTAGGGAACACTTTATTCAAGAGCACTTAAGGGTTCTTAGCAAGGTGTGTTGGAGAAAAAGAAGCTACATAGAGGTTGGAAAAGATGCATGAAAAGCATTATGGGGACATTGATATCCCTTTCTATTATCGGTTGCAGTGGGGGGATACTATTGGCCCACCATGAGCGTTGAGGCTGCTCGTCTACAACAAGGCTATTTAAAGTGCCAAATCTATTTTGACTAGCCAAAAAGAGCTAATTTTTTAGAGGCCTTTGAAGATTGGAGACAACCATAAATAGCCTATCTGAAAGATGGTGAATTGCCTATGGAGAGAGCAGATGAAATTTATCTCCGATAGAGGGTAGTACATTTCTACTCGGTAGAAGGAGAGATCTATATGAAAGGCTACAATGAGAAGGAGCAGAAGTGTATAGCCAAAGAAGATACATGGAGAGTGTTAAAGGAAGCTCATGATCTCTCTCACATTGGAGGTGCCAAACTGTACGATCAACTGATGACACTGGGGTACTACTGGCCAACCATGGAGGGTGACTCCATTGGTTATGTGAATAAATGCAAAGACTGTCAAGTGCATGGGAACATGATATATACCCCTTTAGTAAGTGTACAAAGCCTAGCAACTCCTTACCCCTTCCACACATGGGCATTTGACTTGGTTGGAAAAATCAGCCTAACATCTTATAGCAAATCTTTTATTATCGTGGCTGTAAAATTATACACCAAATGGTCAGAGGCCATTCCTCTAAGAAGGGTAACTGCCCAAGTGGTAACCCAATTTATTAGGGAGTATATCATATGCAGGTTTGGTATACCTAAGGTGATCCTAACAGACAATGGGAAACAATTTGTATGCAAAGAGATAGACCTTCTCACAAACAAGTATAAGATTGTGCATAACAACTCAACCATTTCCTACCCTAAGGGTAATGAAAAAGCGAAGGCCACCAATAAGACCCTGATCAATATCTTAAAAAATATATAAGAGGACATGCCAGGACATAGGATGAGAAGCTATCCATGGTACTATGGGCTTATCGCACTTCAAAGAGAAAGACGATGGGGCTTACCCCATTCTTGCTGGTATATGGGACCGAAGCTGTCCTACCAGTGGAGTAGGCAGTTCCTTCATCTAGAATTGCTCTAAGTAATGAACTCATCCCTGATCCATGACATGTGTAGCTGGAGGGAATGAACGAGCATAGAGACAAAGCAAAAAGAACTTTAAGGTCTACACCCAATAACTATCCAGAGCCTGTAAAAACTTAGTCAAGCCCAGGGAGTTTCAGTTGGGAGACTTGGTCCTGAGAGTATCCACTCACCACCTCCGCAGCATGTTGGCATCAAAGTTCAAACCCAATTGGGAAGGCCCCTTTGTGGTGAGAGGGGTAGGCAAGTCGGGTTATTACCATATTTCAGAGCCAAAGAGTGACTGTTTCCAATCCATCAACTGCAAGTGGCTGAAGAGGTATTATGCCCAGTTTTGTGCAAATTAAATTATGTCAAAGAATTTGAGTGGCTCGCTCTAACACCAGAAAAGTTCTTTTTTTTTTTGTAAAAATGATAGAGCAGCACAACTTTGTAAACAGTTCAGAAAATGAAAAGAAATGAATAACAACTTTGTTTTAATCATTCCATGATGATTCTTATTTTGTTTACTTACCTATTGCATGAGGTAGATCCATCGGAATATTTTTCTTTATAAACACTCTCTACTAGCCTAGAAGAGGGCCCCGGATAAAGGGAACTTTTCTCATTACACTTAGGGGGTACATCCATCCTGACAGAAAAGTATATTGAGCGAAGTATCTCCAGATATAACATACAAATGGTTTTAGCATTATCACCAGACCAGTAGGAGGACATCTTCCAAGTAATAATAAAAAATAAAAAATAAATAATAAATATTTTTATTATTTCTTACAATAAAATTGCCTAGAGAACAAGTTCTAATCTCCATTCTCAAAGAAAATCTTTACTTGACCAGTTCACAAAAATTGTGGAGAAATGGGGATTACACCCCCTGCTCTAATTCTTTTGAGACAAAGGAAAAAAAGGGTTCCTAATAAATTGTTTGAAATAAAGACCTTGTAGACCAGGGGCAATATTTTTTTATAGAAAATAGTCATTTTTTAAAGAGTATTCAAAGTTTGAGGGAAGGAAAAGAGCTAACCCTTTTCTCCCACAGTTAGAAGGGGCAACTCTAAAATACCAACATGCTCACTTAATACACAAGTACCCCACAGTACACGGGGTAGTTCAAACAGATCAAGTGGCCATAGAAAATTAGAGCAAGCCATAGTAAGCAGATATCAAAGTCGAGACAGAAGTAGAAAACGAACATCATGATATAAATCAACAAAGTACTTTTCATTAATAATGACAAAGTTCTTTACATATGAAAAGTGTACAAAAGGAAGTCTGCATGTGGGTCCCCGTATAAAATGTAAACAAAAACTTTTGCTTCAGTGGAATTAAGTTAAAGATGAATACAAACCAATTTTCTCTTTTTGAAAAACTTTTTTTCAATTTTATAAACTACACCAAATTGTGACGCAAATTAACTTAACCAAATTTTATTTTGTTTAACCCTAAGCATGCAACTAACGATTAAATCGGGTAAAATAAAGTAAAATAATACTCACCACACCGATGTACGAGGAAAACCACAAACGGGTAAAATCTCGGACTGCCCAGGCCAAATAATCACTACGATAATGGTTTTACAAAGTCGGACGGTAGTCTTATACAACGACTCGATCCACTCATGAGACTTGACGCTCCTCTGATCTTCTACCAATCTTCACAGAGCCCATGCCGAAAGTAACCTTCTTTTACGATGCTCGTCCACAGCAGTCACCTTCACGAATGCCTGGGTGTCCACTGATACGGATTTGTGTTGTCTATGATGTTGAATATGAAAGTAGCCTTCTTTTCTTCTCCACTACAAAACCAATAATTTTCAAGTGTTGAACAAACCCATCTTTATGCAACAAAGATCACATAAACATATGGTAATGATAACTCAGATCTTTGTAAACTCTAAGGATGTTTTATAGTGAAAACACTTAGAAAACTTTGTGCAGAAAACTCTCTGTATTGTAAACTGTTTTTTGTACTGCACGTACTTCGAGAAAATTAAAACAACCTATTTATAATTATTTTAAGGCGGTGACATCTCTCATTCGAGCAGGATACTACGTCGTTCTAACGACATCAACTCTTGTTCGAACGACATCGTATATCGTTTGAACGACAATTCCCATATTAGAGTCCAAACCAAATTAACCTATAATTCATCCTTATCAGCTCTAAACGAAGTGTAAAAAAGTAAAACACTTTTAAAACATTTTCTTTTAAAAAATAACATCCTTATATTTACAAAATTAAATTTCTAGTTTCATTAACATTATGTATTCATACCTAGTGATCTCGGAATGCAATTAAACTTTGAAGACTAGAAATTTGCAACAATTAAACTTCGGCCTAATTAATTCCTTGAAGCTTTGTCCCAACGTCTTCAATTAATCTTCGACACGTCATAGTATGTGTGTGATCATAACAATAAAAATCTACCTATGACTCAAACCTATTTTGTTCCGAGAATAAGTCAAAACTATACATGGACTCAATTGGAAATGCGGTCCTTATAAATCTCCCCCTTTGACTATTTCGGGACAAAACCAATAGTCAAATGCTTAAGCCAGGCCGTCAAGCCATTTGACGCCTAAATTCCATCCCATAAAACCCAAAAATAAAATTACATCATCAGTACAGGATAAGACTTATAAATAATGGACCGTCAAGCATGAAACTGTCTCTGAATGTCTGAATGTGATGTAGAGTTGAAATCTCGAATATCTTTAAGCATACCTACACACATAAAACAGAAAAATACCCAGTGAAGTATGGAGGAACAAATGATATAAATCAATATGAAAAATCAAATCAGAATCATTTGTTATTTGAGTAAATATGAAACCACTTTGTGTAAACATGATACCAATATGTGCAATTGTGAAAACAAAATAAATCAGTATATCAAGTTCAACACACCAAAAACTTACAAAACTCCCCCTACATCACAAACATCTCTCCCCCTTTTTTTTTTATCTCGAATAGAGAATTCGGGGAAAAGATAAACACATCTAGCATAATATGATACCAATTTGATTAAATCAACATGAAGAATAGCTAGATAAACATGAAACAACCAGCTAAGTATAATCAATTAATGTCAAATCAGTAGCTAGAAAACAATGAATCACACAAAAAATTATCAAATCTAAGCAGGTGTGATTAAACTAACCAATGCAGTAAAAGATCAAATATCTAAAACAAGACTGCATAAACAAAAAATCCAGAAGCAAACTAGTACAAAAATATGAACAATATGCAAAAGGGTACTGAAACGGCTATGGGATGCAAAAACCAGACGTTACTCGAACGAGCCAGGGAGGTCGTTTGAATAAAACAAGATGTCGCTAGAATGATAAACTATGTCATTAGAACGACAGCTTCTCGCGACAATGGATCTCGCTTGAACAAGCAGATCAAAAGTTCATTGTTTCCCATAAATATTAAACTGTGTTGCCCAGTGAAAAAATTTTCTGAAAATTCTAACCGGGAGGGGCTCAAAACTGCGAAAAAGTAGTTAAACTAAGAAAACTCAAAACGAACAAATATGAGTAACATGATAACATAGTACCAATGTGCTCAGACATGAAACATGGAATGTATGGGCGCTCACTACAAAAAATGAATCACAATTCCAACACATTGAAATGATCAAGAAGCTCTAATTGATAGCAATCTATCATCAAACTTTATTAATGCCAATGTGACAATTAAAGTGTGAGCTTAATGAACTAAACAAACATCACGCACACAAATCCAGAATTTTGACGATGCTACAAATAATAGCGTCATGACTCGATTTTCAATGTTAGGATTCTTTGTGCAAACCCGTTTAAATTTTTAATCTATCCAAACTCCCTTAAATATACCATATTTTCTTTTGAATGAACTAAAGTAATTTGGCCCATTTTTGGCATATGATTCTTTTTATTGCCATTTGATTTTTTGTTCGGGCTCTTTTAAATGATGGCTTTCACGACGAGTCAATTTTACACTCTCGCATCCCTTTCCTATGAACACTCATCATTTTTTAATTTAATCATCACGGTAATGGGTTGTTACATACACATACCCTACTTAAGTCTACTTACGCATAGATGATAAGGTTGAGATAAGAAAGTCTCACCACACTCAAATATGCAAGAGTAGTCAAACATCTATATAAACTCGTGCATGTGTGCAATCATGGCATATCAACAAAGTCGAATCAAAATGCATATCAACTTCGAAACGGCCCCATAATATAATGGTTAAGATTATTCTAAGCATCGATAATAATGACCAAATGTCCTTGCCACATTAATAATGGAAGGAAGGGGGTTCCAGCACACCAATATGCCCCATCAAACTTGTTAACTCACGACACAAAAACAAAATCGAAAATATTTTTGGATTTTTCAAAATATTTTGACTCAAATAAAAGCAAAATCTTTTTATATTTTTCAAATAAGACTCAATAAATGAAAAAAATTGAATACAAAATATACACATGACATAACACTAGCAAGGTATGAAACATGATGCAAAGACTAGCGTATGACAAACATGCAAGCAATTATCCATAAGAAATAATAAGAGATGAATCATGTGCGTGGATGTGATAATCAACCAACGAAGCATTTAGCATCCCCAAAATGGATTTCCTAACCCAAACAGGACTATACCTAACAAAACAGGTTTTGGGAATCGATGGGACACTACGTTTAAACTTCCTAAGGTCTTTTCTAAGATCATAGGAAAAATGCCTAAGGTGACCTTTCTCACAACAATACGAACATGTGAAAACTTGACGAGGAATGGGACCTCAAGTTGACCTTTTCTAACACCCTCAGATACAGTTGATGCTCTAAAACAAACTATGGTTGTGACTTTAACATTAGAACCACTAGAACAGGATGCGCCACTACCATCACTACAAAAACTACTTGAGTTGGTTGAATTATTTTGCAACTTCAAAATTTTGAACTCAAGCAAAGAATTAGTCTCCTCAAACTTTCAGGTCTCCTTCTTTAGATTTTCAACTACTCCTAGAAGGTTATCTTGCTCCCCCTCAATGTGAGCAAACTTATCCCTAAGAGTCTTTTCACGTGCCATAAAATCATTTATCAAAATATTTTCATCAACGGCACAAACCCTAAATTTCTTCAAGTCCTTCAACTCTCTATCTAAAATAAGAACTCTGTCATCACTCTCCTTTTTGCCTACTTTTAAAGTATTGAAATCATTAAACAAAGCAACAAATTTATCGCGAATGATATCTCTTTGAGTTTGAAACGTTTGCAAATATTCAATCAAACTTTTAAAACGGGAATTTTCTTCCTCCAAAACCTCAATACGTTTTGCAAACTTCAAATTCAAAAGATTTAATTTTTCAAAACTTTGAGAATCCATAGAGAGAGAAACAAATCAGGAGTAAAAACCAAAAATCACCAAACCAATACAAAAACAAGGGATTAAACACAATAAAATAGTGTATTTAGCTCTGATACCATTTTGTGGGTCCCCGTATATAATATAAATAAAAACTTTTGCTTGAGCGGAATTAAGTTAAAGATGAATACAAACCAATTTTCTCCTTTAGAATTTTTTTTTTCAATTTTATAAACCATACCAAATTGTGACGCAAATTAACTTAACCAAATTTTATCTTATTTCGCCCTAAGCATGAAACTAGTGATTAAAGCAAGTAAAATAAAGTAAAGCAATACTCATAACGCCGATGCATGAGGAAAACCACAAACGGAAAAAACCTCGGACTGCCCAGGTCAGACAATCACTTTGACAATGGTTTTACGAAGTCAGACGTAGTCTTATACAACGCTCGATCCACTTACGAGACTTGACGCTCCTCTGATCTTCTACCAATCTTCACAGTGCCTACACAGAAAGTAAACTTCTTCTACGATGCTCATCCACAACAGTCGCCTCCATGAATGCCTCGGTATCCACCGATACGGCCTTGTGTCGTTTATGACGTTGAATACGAAAGTAACCTTCTTCGTTTCTCCAACGAAAAACCAACAATGTTCAAGTGTTAAACAAACCCATCTTTGTGCAACAAAGATCACATAAACATATGGTAATGATAACTCATATCTTTGTAAACTCTAAGGATGTTTTATAGTGAAAACACTTAGAAAACTTTGTGCAAAAAACTCTATGTACTGTAAACTATTTTTTGTACTGCACGTACTTTGAGAAAACTGGAACAACCTATTTATAATTATTTTAAGGTGGTGACATCTCTTATTCGATCAAGATACTGCATCGTTCTAAAGACAACAACTCTCGTTTGAACGACATCGTATATCGTTTGAAGGACAGTGCCCATATTAGAGTCAAACCAAATTAACCTCCAATCCGTCCTTATAAGCTCTAAACGAAGTGTAAATAACTAAAACACTTTTAAAAACATTTAAAAACAATTTCTTTTAAAAAATAACATCCTTATCTTTATTAAATTAAATTTCGAGTTTCATTAACATTATGCTTTCATACCTGAGTGATCTCGAAATGCAATTAAACTTTGAAGATGGGAAATTTGCACCAATTAAACTTCGAGATAATTAATTCCTTTAAGTAATAATAAAAATCTACGTATGACTCAAACATGTTTTGTTCCAAGAATAAGTCAAAACTATACATGGACTCAATTGGAAATTTGGTCCTTACACTGCATAACAAGACTATCTACCCACTAGACAAAATAAAAAATAAATCCCGTCGAGAGCGCAGGTCTGTTTAAGAAGGACCAACCTCCTCAATAAGCTGATCCTCTAATCTAGCCATTCGGGCCTCATCCTCAGCATCACCAGCCTCCAACTTAGCCAGCTTGGCTTGGAGGGACTAAACTGAGCCTAGATCCGAGCTGCCTTAGCCTAACGCTGTTGTACGCTAGACTTCCTGGAAGTATAAATCTTCATCATCTTCCTAAATGTGACATGAGGAAAATAACGAACTGAAGCATCAAGCCAGTCCAGCTGGAAGTGATAACAATGCTGAAAATCATAAAGAGCTTGGAGGAACAACGCAGTCCTCTAAGTGGTCATGACAGCAGGAGAGGTAGATAAAAAATCATGAAGATGGTTGGATAAGGCCTTCAAATTAAAGATTGTGAGGCTATCAATGTTGAGGACGCCCTGAGAATTAAAATTTTCTAGGTGGTCCTCCAGAATTATCTCCAACACCTCTCACTCATGTGTGAGAAACCTAGAGTGCATCTCTTAACGCCATAACACACTCATGAAAGCTCCAGGAGCCTCTAACTATATATCATCATAGCATGAGTTATAAGACTCAAGGTCCGAAAGAGGAATAGAAGAGTCCTCTTCGGAATTGACGTCACCTGTGGCCTCAAAACTCTGGTCAGCCTCACCGGTCATCTCAACAGGTTCACCAATTGGATCCTGTAGAAGGAAAAGTACAAAAGAGATAAGTCATAAAGAAAAGAAGTAGCAGGTGGAGGAATACTCATGCTCAAATAAAAACAAAGATTATGGAAATCTTACCCCATAGCCCAGGGGAGTTAATATGCTGTCAGCAAAGCGAGGATGCACCATATGACCCTGAGCACTAGCTTAACAGAAAATAGGTAAGAGTTAGCATTTCTTTTGCTAAGAAAAAAGAGAAATGTACTAATTTTAACAGATAGAAACAACACAAGTATGACAGTTTAATACCTGGGGAGTGCACAGTACAACACTCAATATATGTCCCATAGAGCTAGGGATGGGAGCTTCACTGACCTAAAAATAAAGAAACATGAACGTGAGGGTGAGCCCACTTGCACAGTAAAATCAAGGAGGAAAGGGGGAATAAAGAAGAGAGTAAGGTATGACAATATTAGACCTCACTCACAGTAACTCTCCCAAATTGTTCCACAGTCAGGGGAATAATTGCGGCGCTAACCTGAAAATAGGGAAACAGGTTAGTGTCAGCAAGTACTTACACAAAAAAAGTAAGCTCAAAGGTTCAGGTAGACCAAATGTTTACCTAGGAACTCCCTACTGAGACACCTACAAGAGACCCCTCAGCATCAGGAGTAGAAGTGATACTAACCTGCGAAATGATAAAGCTACAAGGTGTTAATAGAGTCATACATAGATAATGAAAGTCTATGAAAAGAAGAATATGTGATATTATACATACCAACATAGTCTCCCCCGGGGATGCTGACCAGAGCCTCCTCAAACACAAAAACTGGCGGAGTACTAATCTGAGAGTTCAGATATAGATCCCGCAAGTAAAGGGACCACACCTCTAGATATGTTAGAAGAAATTATAGAACATGCAGATATGTAATTAATCTAGCAAGTAGATACGTAAAGACTAACATACAACTAAAGTTGCTCTTGCAGAACTAAGAAAAGGCCCCTCAGATAAGGGGACTTTAGCCAGGCTGGCTAAGGCAGTTTCCCCTACAGAAAAAAGGGGAGACTCATAGGTGATGACCTACAAGCTATCTCTATAGCCCTTATCACGGGCGCCACGGATGAGGAGGTCTGACTAACACTGCCCTGCAAATGGATGAAAGATATTAATAATTACGAGTTGATCATAGTAATAAAGAAAATATATAAAAGAAAAGCACAGACAAGTTAGAATAACTACTGAGAGAGGTGCTATAATAATGCCTCCCATAGAGACAACAATTGTAGTAGATTCTCCAGCTGTAGTAGGGTCTAATGAAGAGAAAATTAAAGAAACGATCGGTGAAGTGGTAGTGATTGTCAACTAAAATATAAATAAATAGAGACTGAGTATGAGAATGGAATCCAAATGGCAAAGAAAAATGAGTCGAGAAATGAAAGATTAGAAACAGGCGTACCTGGAGTACTTCTAAGGAAGAAGAAAGGAAGACGACCGACAGGATAGTCACAACAGATGTAGTGGCCTAATCGTTGCAAAGTTGTCAAATAACCAAATAATAGATAAAGAAAGAAACGGAGCCTAACAAGAATGAGTAATACCCGGGGGACATATCTAGCCTGTGTAATAGGCTCAGTAGACGCAATAGTGAAAATTGGTCGGGAAGATATAGTTTGAATGTGAGGCCTATTATCCATAAGAATGAAGACTCGAGAAATGGGAATCCTCCCCAAAGGTGATAGACCTGGGGCAGTGCCTTCAGTGAGTAGTGCTATTCCCCCAACAGAAGAAGGGACACTGGAAGATAATCCCTGCAATAAAGATAAACAAGGATAGTAAAATCATAGATGTAGAAAGTATAACATAATAGAGAAAGATAATAAAGGAGACAAACTCAAAGTACCTCAGGCAGCCTGATGAAAGAACCTCTCACCACATAGGAAGAATGAGGTAAAGAAAGGCGACTAAGAGAAAAAGTCAAATATGTATACAAAATAAGAAGACTTTAAAAGATATACCTCAAAATATGACAAGTAAAAGTGAAGGACTCAGGAGAGCTAATAATTACCTGGATCGAAGAGGAGGACACATAAGAAGTCCTCGCTATCGTCGGGAATATAGTGGATAGCTGTAAAATTTAGATGGGATCAGAGACTATATTAGTCAAACTGAAAATAAAAGAGAAAAATGACTGAGTAGGGTGAAGTGAAAAACCTCTTTAGATAGGCCCAATGATGAGACCAACATGAAGCTCCTCGCCTTGGGAAAAGGCCCCCGGGCAGGAGGCGGAGGCGACGGATCACTCGTCGCAATAGAGACACCCTGCAAATGTCACAAAGATAAAGACAATTTATATATAAACTACACATATGTAAATGGATAATAAAATAATACAAAGGTGGTTAAGAAAAAAGACTCACAACGCTGGAGCGGGCAGTCTGCCCATATGGTAGATACCCAGTAGTGGGGCTACTAGCAGATAGAGAATCAATCATAACACCTTTGCTAGATGACTCCCTCGAAATTGGTAATAAATAATAAGTATCAGGTTGTTGATCATCATAAGGATCAGTGACACTCATCTCATTCGAAGAAGAATCGACATCATCATATGAGGGAGTCTTCTATAAATGATAAAGTGGAACCAACAAGTAAAACCCCGCAAAAGTCAGTTTCACTACGTAAAAAGGAGTAAGGTGTAGTACCTTCACTAATGGGAATAGAAGTAACAATATACTCTTCAGCAGATAACCCTAGGGCTTTATAGCCCTGCTCTTGTACAGTACTGTATGTCTCCTCCACCCCAAGGTCATCAGTATCAGACCTTTGGTCTGGTACGGGAGGGGGAATAATAACCCCATCACTGATCTTATTCTTCTTCTTGTTCTCCCTGGTTCTTACTGGCCATGGGGAGTAGTAGTAGTAGTGGTGGTAGTAACAGTGGTAGCAGGGTTAATGGTAACTGGTATGAAGTTGGAAACATCCACATCATGATACTTACTCTTTGAGGCAATAGGGGCTCTTGTCTTACCCTTTGACTTGGGCTTAGCAGGTTGAGGCTCAGGCTGTTTAAAATAAACAGACTCGTCGAGCAGGATCCTCACTAAGAATGGAGTGAGCTACTCAAGAGGAGCCTTAAGGATAGTGCTTCGGTGCCACAGTGAAGTTTGTGTCCTCTTAACTAAGTACTTGTCGTTGTTGGGAATTTTTATGGAAATGGTTTCATGAGGGACATCCCTCACATAATTTTGAATTAAGAGGACCTGCCTTTACCAAAGGGTAAACTACAAATGAGTAAAATAAGGCAAGTGATCTAGGGAGGGTACAGACATATTGCCCAGATGGCTAACTCTGTTGACACCCCTCAAATGTGAAATTGGCAAAAGCCTCAAGATATAGCTCGGAGGGGGAGGTGCTCGAAGGATAAATAGGAGTATAACCCCCTGATCATATCCAAACTGACTCCTCACTTTCTTAGAATGGTATAATTCCACACCTTGGCCCAGGTCAGTCAGAGAAGGCAAGGTGCATGGTAGAAGCATAACTGTCACAGAGATGTGGGAGCAGGTAGGAACAAAATCGGCATCAACAGGGAAGTAGAAGGTGCCCCTAGAAACAGAGAATGAGTTACAAGTAAAAATACCACTAACAATCTTGCAGTAAGGACTGAAGGAAAACTCACCAATGTTGTCTATCAAAGACCCCAAATAAGTCTTATGAGTCTTTTTGTGCCATCTTGTAGCATGAGAAACCCTACTGTGACAATCTCAAATAAAAGGACATGATGATGAAAATGTTGGCAAAGTTGATGGCATCATAATTCCCACAAGAACGCTCAACATCCACATGAGACCTGTCTAACCAAGTGTATATAGACCCCAAGGTTAGAGTTGCGAGGGAGACTGCCCTCCTTCTAGGAAGCCTCCCAAAAAGCTTAAAAAGAAGCTCATGAGGTGAATCATCTGACCTCCTAGGAAGAAGGAACCTACTTAGACAAGTGATAATGAATATTGCCAAGTGTGAGGGGGAGTTAATTTTTATGCCCTCCTGACTACTCAATGCCCTGCTTGAACTTTCACCCTTGGGCATCTGCTCCAAATCCTTGAACCAATATCTTTGCCACTTGGTGAAAGAATGTTTGGTGGTCCCAGTCAAATTAATAGCAACATATTTCGAGCACTTACCTAAAGCAGAGAGGAGATCTCCCACCATTTGATCCTCGATCTCATTCTCAAATCCATCAGTAAGAACATGGCTCCCCAAGTAAGGAAGGGGGAGCTACTCACAGATATCTTCCAAAGTAATAGTAAATTCGCCCGAACCAGTGATGAAAGTGTAAGAGGATAGTCCTCTTATAGCCTGGGAGTATGGTACTACTAGTTGAGGTGTAACCCCTATTGGTATGGTGATGAATGATAACCCAATAACTCTTCAATAAATAAAAGTTAACACATAATATTATATTTGATCAACACTCAGATTTAACTCACAAAACACTCGTATATAACTCAAACAATAATAAAGGAAACTCAGTTAAAGGGAGAGAGGAGCAAGCACCCTAGATACACTTTGATAGGAAGCCAAACACACCACCAACCCCTGAAAGATCTTTAGTTAGCCATTACAAGCTTCACAATAAATTACAAAGGTGGGTGAGTAATAGCTCTAGTTTGCAATAACTTCTCTCTAGTATATTCTCTCTCTAGCAAATAATCTCTAGAATGAACTCTGTCTCTCAGAAATAGTTGAGGACCATAAATATCCCCCCTACACCAAACTTGAGATGCCTCAGTCCTTGACAACTGTGAAAGACACCCCCTCATAATTTATGTCACAAATATTAAATGCATGATGGGCCATTCAGTCCTACGTCATAAACATTAAATGCCAAGACATGCCTTTTGCCTAACTACTGTGCATCAGAGGACTGTCACCACGTAGGTGGCTCACCAATTGTCTGACAACTCTAAATACCACAGTGGTTTACTCAAGTACGTATTAGATAATGTTTAGCTGGCTAGTGACATCACCTAAGGTAGATGTGACAGTTGGTTCAAAAGTCAACGTATGATGGAACTCAAGGTTCCACGATCTAAGGTCTCTCGGTGTTTTACCAAGTGTATCTAAGATGGTCAAGATAAGTCTTGATGATGACTCACTTATCAATCCTCCAAACCAAGTCCCTCTAAAGTTTCCACGACGGGGTCACTCGGTAGAGCATGTGAGCTCTCCCAAGCCCTGTTAGGACTGTTCCCTCGTGAGTACCGTTTGACCCACACCGAATATTACACTTATTTATAGTACTCGATATAATAAACAAAGATACCATTTTGACTAAGTAAGAATGGAAATAAATTGAGCTTGCTCACTGAGCTGCATCGCTGAGTTACGAATGCTGGTTCCTTCTCTTGAGTCTCTTATGCTATTTAGGGAATCTCCCTCTAATCCGAAGATTAGCTTCTGGCCCCTTATATTTACCCCTTCGTGTAGAGATTTATTATGGCGAACAAGAAATGTCAACATGAAATACTTCTCAATCCGATATATCCTGTTATATGTTCTACCAAAAAGTAAAATTCACCATAATATACCTGAACCAAAGCTCTTCATGTCCTGGGCTTATGGTGAGGGGACATCATTTATTTTTGGATATTTTAGCCATTCTATCGACTAAAAGTTGGATTCTCGTCCATAAATTCTCCCAAGGAAATTCTCCAAAGTTGAAGTTATTTCCTTGTTGGGATTGCCCCTTAGTGATTGGAATTCTTCCCGTTGCTTCTAGGTCAAAGTTAACTACGTTTGGGCTGCTGCGAGGTGGCATTGCGATCGTTTGAATTGTGCTTGTAAGTTAATTCTCCTTGAGATACTTGTAGTTTGGCTAACACTATTTTATCTTATTCGAAAAGAAAAATTCTCCCTGATGTACCTAAAAGTCAAAGTTAACCCCGTTTGGACTTATGGCGAGGGGACATCGTAGCTTTTTAAACCGTGGTAGCGGTTTCTCCATTGTGGGTTTGAAATGAAATGATTTTTGCCGTTCCCCCTCTAATCTATTGTATCATCGTTTGGGCTTCTAGGGTTTATGATATGTCTGATAAATTTTAGCGCCAAAATCGTAACTTCTTTTGAAAACAAGCTCTCTCTCTTCCCTAAGCGTCACTTCATTAATGACGCGGGAATGTCTTTTCAATTGTCAGAATGCTCCTCGAAGTTCCATGTGTCCACTTGAAATGATTATGGGCGGTATGACACGTGTGGGGTGGGAAACTCAAATGCCAATTTGAAAAATCAAACGGCTATTATCAAAACACTCTCCATCTTCTTCAAACTCAGAGCTTTGTTAGCAATAAAAAGAGGAAAACCTCCATTGTTGCCAAGATTCCACCCAATTCTTTTCCTTCCTTGCCTCCTTTTCTACCTATAGTGGACATATTCCACCGTTTTAAAACCCTTCCTACTATTCTTCAAATGCTCCACTCTCAGCCACTTCTGCCATGGCTTCCACAGGAGCTCCTAGCGTTTCTACCATCGAAGCTCCGTCTGTGATCGGTACTTCTCCTACTGTTACTTCTCTTCAAACGCCACTGCCTTGGTGGCTGCCCATCAAGAACAACTTTAATTCTATCATCGCTCCTTCATCTTTGGCAAGGACGATGCCTTTACCAACGCCTATAAAATCTTGCAGTTTCAAAGCTAAGTGTGACCCTTTATTACTAGGTAACGAAGACGAAGCCTCAGCTGAATGGGGTTTCCTCCCTTCAAAGGGGACTCTATATTTTAGACTTGAGCGAGGTGACTTCCCTTGCTCTTAAATTGACTTCAAATCACGTGAGGGATCTTCAGCCCATTTTGTAGATTGGAACACTCTTATTCAGAGTTCCCACGTTGACGTTCTTACCTAGGTTGGGCTTCAAAGGGCCAAGTGGCTTGGTGAGTTCACCCTCTCCAAGCACAATGCTACTCTTCAAGTGTTGGTCTCCCGCTAGAACATCACCACTTATACTTTCGTTGGTTCGGTCGAAGTTGGACTGGCTCTGCCGGAGTTGCACTATATCTTCCAATAAATCCACTTTTACTCCCCTCATTAGCTATTACTTTGAATCTCCCATTGAGAAGGATGTTTCTTCTACCACTGGCAAGGGTAAAGGTACATCTCTGGAGCTACCAGACTATCTTCTTGTTATACTTTCATATTTTTTGTTAACTGGTAAGCCCAACGACCAACCCCAAATGAACCTTATAAATATCTCCATTCGTTTGGACAGAGGCTTTAGGCTCCGTCTAGCTGCCATTAACTTGGGATCCCTCTACACTTGGTTGGACCGGACCCATCTTGACATAAAACGGTCTCTTGGTCGTTATAACCTGGCCAATTTTGCTAACACCATTCTTCTGACCATTTTTTTACACTCGTTTTCCTTCCATATCTTCCAACTCCGTCCCTTATCCTCTTAGCCAAGCCATTAAGCCCCCTCGACTTTTGCATTTTTATAAGAAACATACCCGAAAGGAGATAATGGTCATTTTTGACAAACTTGACTCCTTTATCTTGAGGCCTCATGAAGAAGAAGTCTTTTGCCCATTCTTGGGAATTTTTTAATTATGAAGCAAGAGTGGTCCAAGCCACCACTGAGGCCCTTATTATTGAAGATCCCTCGCAAGCGGTGGTGCTTCTGGTCTCTCCTGGATATTTACCTTCCTACACTGAGTGGGGATACACTTCATAACATTACAACCCCAGCCATTACAGTTGAAATTTTGGTTTCAACCAAGGGGATCCTCGGCCAGTGTTCCAACTATCCCATCAAAATGCCACTTTTATCGAGGCATGCAGTTGTTACACTAATTGTGTAGCCTGGTCTATTAGTGCCACACTTACAGGCCGTGTCACCATCCCTAGTGCCACCAGAGTAGGGTATGTTAGTACTTTGTTTGGGATGAATTTTTGGTCGATGCAACTAGCCAAAATTCAAGAAATCATCGAAAGGCCTCCTTAGTATCCTCCAGTCCTTTCCTTTCTAGCTTTGGACCTGGGCCTCAAGGGAAATTCTGTTCTTGGGGTTAATTTACCTCTGAACAAAACTCCTAAAGACCTTCCCTATGAGCTTCCCCCTTATTTCCCGATAGTACGTATTGCTGTATCCAAGCCCAAGAAAGCTACCACGCCTAAACCCCCCTCCGAATGTGCTTCTACTGTTGCAGCTTCTGGTGAAGGTCCTTAGCAATCAGTGGCCAAGAAAGTGAAGGTGTCTAAGAGTGGGACTGCTTCCAAATCAAAATCCAAGTCCTAGGTTCCTCTGGACGCTTTTCCCATTACTTCTATGCCCATGAATAATGAGATAAATGAGGAAATACATTTGAAGTGCCAGGCTGAGCTAAAGTGGTTACAACGTGCATTTAATGAAACCAACCCGCTAGTTGCTCCCCCTTTTGAATTTCCTTCAATCGTGGTGGATCCATATGAGGGTGCTTCGAAGAGAAATAGGGGGTCCAAAGTTCCAACTGTTGCTGGTGCCTTTGGCAAAAGGAAAATAATTTTAGGGAAAAAATTAAGATAAAACCGAGCTTTTGAAGTGCATCAAACAGCAGCTGCTTCTAGTCCCAGAACTTCTCCTCTCCCTTCTACCATTGAGCTCATTCCTGGTGATGATCGTCTTAAGGTTGATCCTAACCCCACAGAAAGATCTTCTGGTAACTACTCTCCTCCTGCCTCGCCTGAGGTCATCTCATCACAGTCCTCTCCAGAGCTAGAATTTTCCAACACTTAGCCATTTACAACTTAGTGGAAGTATATTTTTAACTGTTGTGCCAATTTATTTATCTTTGTTAGGAGGTTGCTGAAAAAGGGCTTCGCCTCCAGTGAGTCCCTTCGTAGGAGGACGCTTTGATAGACCTGGGACCGTTGCCTCTCCTCCTCGTTCTCTCATGATCGAGCCCACCTATTCCCGTCGTTCTCCCTCCCGTCATGCAGTATAGGCTGCCAGAATTCCCGTTGAATCTGAGGGAGTTTCCTCTCAACCAGAGGAGACTCCCCTAACTTCTTATGAGTCATCCCCTTTATTCTATGGTTCCTCTGGACATCATTCCAGTTTTACGAAGTATTCTTGAGGTAATGACTTTTAGATCTCTCATCTATTTATTTCTTTTGCTGACATATCTTATAAGAAAACTGATATATTTTAGGCTGAAGTTGGATCCTCGTTAGTCTCATCCCTCGTTGACGCTTTTCTGCATCTTCCTCTGTTGAGGCCAATCTTTGAAATTTGCCCCCTTTGACAATGTCACTAGGGTAAGTTAAATATTTTCCTTGCCCATTTTTCTTAAGATATTTCTTGCATTTAACACTTAGCTTTATGTCTACAACTTTCTCCATCTTTGACTCCCCCGTTCTAACCTGTAGTTGCACCAGTTTCTGTAGTTACTACTAGTACATCAAGCTCTCGTGTTCCTTCTACTTTTGCAGGGCCTGTTCCCTCGCCAGTTCCAATATTGGCTGTGGGTACTTCTCTAATGGGAGATAATCCAGTGGGTACATCTCCAGTTTAGCCCTTGTGCCTTTTGAAGGAGATGGTTCTTCGGCTCGAATTGAGGTTCTCTGCCGGAAGTTTCTTCCGAGAGACCAAGGGGGGACGAAGATTTCATTCCTATCGTTGTTCTTTCGACAATTGCCCAAGAGGTAACTGTTGCTTTCTCCCCTTATTTTGTGTAAGTGTTATCATTATGCCTGTTATAATGAGGAATAGGAAACAACCTAATCTGTTACTTAACAATGAAAACCGCTTGTTAATGTTTTTAGTCAAACTCCACCAGTAACAGTGATTTAATAATGAAAACCACTTGTTAAGATTTTTGTTAAAACTCCACCAGTAACGGTGACTTAACAATCAAAACCACTTGTTAAGATTTTTCATCAAACTCCACCAGTAACGGTGACTTAATAATGAAAACCACCTGTGAAGATTTTGTTAAAACTCTACCAGTAACGGTAACTTAACAATGAAAACCACTTGTTAAGATTTTTCATCAAATTCCACCAGTAACGGTGACTTAACAATGAAAACCACTTATTAAGATGTTGCTAAAACTCCACCAGTAACGGTGACTTAATAATGAAAATCACTTGTTAAGATTTTTTTGTCAAACTCATACCTCTTTATCTCTTTTCAAATTGCAAGAGAGTCTGTTCTTGCTGAAGACCAAACCTAACGAATTCCTTCGCCCGTCGCTTCGCCCCATAGGGAACAAGCTTCTCTAGATGAGTCAAGCCACAATGACCAAGGTTCAATGATTAATCTTCAGACTGACAGTTAATCCGACCGTGAAGTGCCACTTCCTGATGTGGCCCCTCATGCCTTTTGCTTGCAGGTCATTCGATAATCCCCTCAATTTTTTGCCTGCCATTAATCCATTATCAAGTGATTGGACACCTACCACATGGAGACTTTTACCCCAGACTGCCTTCATTCAAACTTTATCTTGATGGGTTATAGGCTTCAGGGCATTTGTAACACCCCGCGCAATCCGAACAATGGGGTGGCCAACCATCGCCCGTTGAACTATGCCGGATGCTACTAAATAAATACCATTCTTAACATGTGACAGATATGAGGAAATAAAAATCAATCCACAAGATGAATAGTAATTAATCCCCCAAATAATAAGGACCAAGAATGAAAAAAAGGAAATCCATCACATGCTAAACTCCAATTAAATCCAATCTCCAAGATATGAAATAATTCAAAATCTGAATAATAAACTGACTGTAAATACTCCAACTGAAATCCTCAAACAACTTTGGAACCGAATGGCCCAATAAAATCCAAAAGAAGTCTCATAATGAAATACGACGGAAAGGAAAATCTAAACTAGATAAAGCAGTAAATAAAGCCTCTGCAGCTGCACCTCCAAGCGATATCCGATAAATCCTATGCAACTACTCCAGCACCAATATCTGAAAATGTTAGTCAACGTATGAGGTCAGAGCTCCGAGCAAGAATACACATTACTCCCCTCAAATAGGATCCGTGAATCCAGACAAAAGCATTATACTCAATAAATATCATAATAGATTATTTTAATTAATATGAGATAATTAAACGCAAGAAAGATAAATCAATAACCATCCCCAAAGATTCATATAAAAATCACGCTAATATCATTTTAAATATCCCACAGTCCCAAATTGTTAATTTAATTAAATTATCCCAAATTATCATTTTTCTCAACTCTTACTTTACTTAAGTGTAGCGGTTCTCCCGCCTCGGGTGATTCCTCTACCAAAATACACACCCCTCGTCAAAGCGCCAGCTGATCCGTTTAAACTATTGACCCCTGCTACATGACGAGGCTCCACACACGACACGACATAAAACACCTACTGGCTTGTTTAAACTCTCTGCGCACGCTGATTATGTCACCAATATATTTTAATGCCCGTTTTATTATCTTAGGTTCCACCAAAGTTTTACACTTTCCCTTGTCAATGGCCTCTGATCCGTTTAAAATGTCCATGACTAAGAGGAAGCCTACAAGATACACACGACATGACATAAATCGCCCGCTGCCCCGTTTAAACTGTTGGTCCCTAATACATTATGTCGCCACCAATTTTAATACCTGTTATTATCTTAGGCATAAATTATCATCTTCTCAATTTCACAATTACCAAATTACCCCACCTTTTTAATCGATGTGAGATCCTCAAAATACCCCTTAGTCCCATACCTAAGGGTCTCCAAGTACACATACGTCCTATCCTACCTATATGATGAATCACCAATATAAAACACGTCCTAGTCTTATGCCCAGGCTAACGAAATGACAATATAATGTAAAAATCTGTCCCACTCCGAAATATAAAATCCCCACAAATTTACAGACTGGGGTCATTAATACTTCCACTTCAGCTTTTTCAAGGCCTGTTATAAATCAACATTTGAGAAACTTAAGGGAGCTGGGTAGGATTGGCTTCCAATTTTCTTGGCTCATTGAATATTTGAAGGTTCTCAAGTCCACCCAATTGACCAACCAGAGGGAACTGTTCCAGAAGTAGGTGGAGGCCTAATGGGCTAAGGAGGCCAAATTGCTAGAGTTGGTTCGTTTGATTGAGGTTTCTGATCTCAGAGTCAAGGCTGCCGAAGAGGCTTTGCTTAAGGTGATGCAAGCACGTGAGGCCTTGGTCATTCAATGGGCTCAAGCCCATGCCAAACTTGAGGGTTCCATCGCTGCACAACAAACATTCCTTACAGCTTCTTCAATTTTACCTGGGGATTTTTTCTCTTCCCTAGATTTGTGGTTCCTCTTGGGCTGACACCACACTTGTCTTTTCTTCATATGTAAACCTTGGGCCTTAGTTCCTAATTTTTTGTAATCGTTACAAGTCATATCAATGAAAAATATATAGTATTTTATCATCATGTGTTGTTTCGTTGAAATATCTCTGTTTATCGCAAAGTTCAAACTTTTACAATTTACTAACAAACTCTTTCTTTTCATCTCATTATAAAAGAAATAACTCATACAATGAATTGCACCATAACAAAAACAAATAATTTTTAGCTAAGTTTACTAGCCTACACATGATAAACTTTCAACCGATTATTGTTAATCTTGAAAGATTCGCCCTTTTCCATTTTAGAAATTAAGTAGTAACCTGAATCATGAGCCTCATTTACAATGAAAGGTCCCTCCCAATTTGCAGAGAATTTAGGCAATGGTAGCCCCTGAATGTGCTTCATCGCTGCCTTCAGGACTAAATCCCCTTCCATAAATTACTCGGGCCTCACCAAGTTATCATATGCTCTTGAGAGTTGCTTCGTGTTCATTTGGAAATGTTGCATTGCCTTATCTCTGTGCTCATCTAGCACTTTCAACTGTACATGCCTACTCTGAGGGAGCATGCTGCTTCGCAAGGTGTATCGGGCAGAGGGGACTTCCAGTTCTACCGACAGAATTTCTTCGGACCCAAATAGAAGTGAGAACAGAGTATACCATGTAGGCTTCCTCTTAGTCGTTCGATAGGCCTACAGGACTGCTGGAATCTTATCATCCTACAATCTTGTCATTTTAACCAAAATATTGACCAAGGTCTTGTTTGTTTCTTCGGCTTGACTATTTCCCTTAGGATATGCCATCGTCGAGGTATGATGGATGATGGAGTATTTGTCTGTAAGCATCATTACTTCTTTGTTGATGAACGGGATCCCATTATCAGAGAGGATAACCTTTGGAATCCCAAACCTGCAAATAATGTACTCCTTGATAAAGTTAGCCACCACAGCTACAGTTTCTCTCTTAAGTGGTATCGCCTTGGCTAACTTTGTAAAACATTCTGTTGCCACGAGTATCCATATCTTCCTCCTCGAACATGGGTGTATGACCCCTACTAGGTCAAACGCCCAAGTGTGGAATGGGTAAGGAGTGGATGAAGAATGTAAGTCCACCAAAGGGGCATGGATTATGTTTCCATACAGCTGGCACGCCTTGCATTTTTATACAAACTTAGCAGAATCCTTCTCCATAGTTGGCCAATAATAACCCAAGGTCATTAGTTGGTCATATAGCTTTTCTCCTATAATGTGAGCTAGATCGTGAGCTTATTTCAAACCTTTCGCTGCCTCCTCCTTCGTGATGAATCTCAACGGTCTGTTGAAGTACCCTCTCCAATAGAGATGATTCTCTTAAATGTAAAATCATGGGAACCTTCACTTTAGTCCCATCGTATCCATTTTTTCCAGAGAAATAACTTCGTCTTTGATAAAATCGATGTAAGGCTTCCTCCAGTCTTTTTGAGTTTCAACGAAGTGTCATTCAGCTGCCTGAAAGAAGAGTTGACACTTATCGCACCTTTATTGCAACTCTGCTACGTCCTGCTTCATCATGGGCCAAAAGTTCCCCTCCCTCTGAATTCTTCTGTATAGGAGGATCTCAGTTGTTTCGCATTGTTCGTCATGTGTCTTTTTTAATTGTCGTTCTGCTTTTTCTGGACCGATGCATCTTGAAAATCATCCTCCTATGAACTTGAAGTAGAGTCCATAATTGGCAAAGTATTGTGCTAGCCCCATTAGATCCATCTTGCTTTCCCTAGACTCCAACTACTTCTTAATCTCGCCCCTCCAATCCGAATCACCTTCCATTGGTAGGATCGATTGCACAACCGGTGGGGCTATTCTCCGTTGTATCACCATGGTGGTTGTGTCAGTTTTTGTAGACAATTTATGGGCAATGGAGGCATAGGATTTAGCATGCCTATTCATTATTCGGGGATGCCTCCTTATCTTGACCTGATGAAACTAGTTGATCAGTCATTGGATGATTGTCCTGTAGGGCATGTTCCCCATTCACTTGTTGGACCACTACGTTCGAATAACCTTTGATGCATAGTGAACGAATGCCCCTTCGCAGGGCATCTATCAATCCCAGTACCAATGCTTCATACTCTGCTTCGTTGTTGGAGCAAGGGAATCCAATTTATAGGAAAGGTAAAATTCTTCCTTCCCTTTAGAAAAGATGACCCTTGCCCCTCCTTTATTTTTCGTAGAAGAACCATCGAGCTGCATTGTCCATTCTTCAAAGTTTGTATCCAGAAATTTTTCTTGCAAGTCATCCCTCGGGATTCTCTCTCGGGGTAGCTCAAATGCCCCAGATGGGAAAATTACCAATAAATCTGCATATGCTTGACTCTTGATCGTAGGAGGGACCAAATATTTTAAATCACACTTTAAAAGGATGAGGAACCGCCTGGCTACTCTTCCAATAAGTATAGGTTCTCATTAAAAAAAACTTAATTGGGTCACATCTTGTCACAATGTGAATTATGAAAGATAACATGTAAAGAATAAGTTTTTGTGCTAAAATATCAAGGATAAATAATGTATTTCTACACTATTGTACCTTGCCTCTGGTCCATGTATGATCCTGCTCAGGTAGTAGATTGGCCTTTCTTGCCTATCGACCTCCTGAGCCAAGATAGCTCCGATGGACCTCGTAGTAGATATGAGGTAGAGATGCAACGGTACCCTTTCTTTTAGAGGAATCCTCATTTATGGAGAAGTGAGCATCTTGTTTAACTTGGTCAAAGACTCCTAGTGAGCTTCCTCCCATTTGAATTTTATTCCCTTTCACAGTAGTTCCATCAGGGGATGAGTTATTTTAGATACTCCTGGTACAAATCTCCTAAGGTAGGAGACTTTACCAAGGAAACTCTTGAGCTTCTTCATCGTTCTTGGACATGGATTTTCCATGATTGCTCATCGCTTAACTTGGTACATTTTCACTCCCTGTCGATCTATCACAAAACCAAGGAACTTTCCAATTGTAACCCAAAAGCACATTTCACAGGGTTCATCTTTAGTTTGTACTTTATGAAATGAATGAATACCCTCCTCAAGTCACCTAGATGGGACTCTTCCTTCTTTGACTTGATGACCAAATCATCCAAATAAAATTCCCAAATCTTTTGAAAGAGGTGATAGAAAATAGCCATCATCGTCCTTTGATATGTTGCCCTAACATTATTTAACCCAAAGGGCATTACTTTGTACATGAAGTTGGCCAATGGGGTCCTGAACGCCATTTTCTCTGCGTCTTCTCGATCCATCTTGATATAGTTGAATCCCACATACCCATCCATAAAACTGTACATCTCATGACCAGTAGTTGCATCGATCAAGCTATTAATGAAGGGCAGAGGGAACTCATCCTTTGGGTAGGCTCTGTTTAAATCTCTAAAGTCCACATAAATATTTATTTGACTCTTGTCCTTCTTCTCCATTGGGGCAATGCTTGAAAGCCAAAGTGTGTGTTGTATCGGTTCGATGAACCCTACTGCTAGCAACCGTTTTACCCCCTCTTTATTTTTTAAATCCAGCTCAGGTTTGTAAGTTCTTGTGGCTTATTTCACTGGTATGGCTGAAGGCATAACGTTAAGCTTGTGGCAAATTACTTCTTTATCTAGCCTCTCTATTTTTGTGCATTTCCATGCAAAAACGTCCATATACTCTCGAATTAGCTTAACCAGGGCCCCTCTTTTCTCCTCGCTCGAATATTTCAAAATAAATATGGGCTTTGGGTCTTCTCCTTCATCAGTTAAGTCCATCTGTTCTAGTTCTTGTACTTGTGGCTTCGATCAATATGTCATATACTTTGGCTATTCTCCCACTTCTTTTATAAAATCTTGTATGTTAGAATTATCAATGACCATATATTGCCCCTATTAGTCTATCAAGAAACATTCATACATCGGGTCAGCCTCTAGATCAACTCCTTCGATTTCCCGCTCATACCCTCAGAGGAGGTAAATCACTTTTGCATCCTCTATGATTTTCTTCTTGTATTTCCTACTTGACATTACAATCGCCTTCCTCTTTCTTTCTCTTGAAGCCTCTGCCAGTCTGCTTCCCAAAAACCTACTCAACACACTCTTTCGTTGGGACTCATATTCTATCGGGTCCATCCCGGGCCTCATTCTATCTCTGAGTTATTTCGAGAGGTTCTGCGTTTTGGGATCAACAAGGTGAAATTCCTGAGCCACTTCCTTTCCTCTTGCCCCTTCACTGTTCTAGCCATTCATAAGTCCCATCCTTTCTTTGATAGAGGGGACTCTCGCTCCCTCCATACTTTTCGTTAAAATCCTAGCATCTTCCTCTTGCTCGGTGTAGAAAGTTGATCAACCAAGTGGGATTTTTAGTGGCGAAAGGCTTCTATATTGCACGCATAATGATTTCAGTCCCTTTCACATTTGCCTTCGCACATTCGTGATATGTCGAAGGGATTAAGTCATGATTGTGCATCCATACCCTTCTTACCAGAAGGTGGTATGAAGTAGCACTCTCAATCACGTGGAATTTGATATGCGAAGTAAGATTCCCCATCACAATCCCAACGTTCACGTATCCAATTGACTTGGATGATTGGTTATCATAGCCCAAAATTACCAAAGGCATTGGTATCAACCTTTTCTCTGGAATGTTGGCTATCTGGAAAGAACTGATCGAGCATGATGTTTATCGATGCTCCCCCATCCATCAAGGCCCTAACAAAACTCACCCTATTAATACTAGAAGTTACATATAGGGGCCTGTTATATCAAAATGTCAAAACCCTATCAACGTCACTAAAGGTTACCTCAGAAAAAAACTTCCTCACGAACCTGGCCATAGGCCCCCTCCACCTCAATGATGGTACTTCATTCTTTTGTGCAATTTCCAGAATCATTTGCGTCATCTCTAATCGGCTCTCCTTTGGCATCCCCACTTGATCGAAGAACCATGAGAACTTGGGTGGCTGTAAAAATTCTGGTACTCTAACCTTTGGTCTATCTCTTATCCTTCCAAGTTATACACGTCTTCCATATCCCTTACCCTAGCTTTATTGTAAGCTATCATTACGTTGTCCATCCCCTGGTACAATCCTATAAGGCATCCTCAAATTCTTCTCGTTGGATCTACAATACTCTTGATTTCTACTCAGCCTCCTCATCATAAGCAACTACAAGGTTCTCCCCATGTGCTGACAGGGGCTTGGCATTTACATTTCCTGAGGGATCTATAAAGTCCCCGTCTTCATGTGTTTGCTATGATCATTTTTAGTGTAAAACAGGTTTTCGTTGGATGACCCACCTTTAGATGGATTTGGCAGTATTTGGGATCAACACTCGTTGCTGTATCTAGTTCGACGACTGGAATGCCATTGGGTTCATACACCATTCCCCCTTGGACCATGGCATTATAATATCTGACAGCCTTTTCGACAGTGCAAGGTAGTGGCAGTGGCACCTCTCTATCCATATTAAACTTTCTCTTATTATCATTCTTTAGCTGCCTGGCCCCTTTTCCTTCATCAGTGTACCCTACCCATGAGGGCTGGCCACATGCTGTGACGGGCTATATCGGTTGCCTAAACATCACAGGCACCACGACGAAATTTAGCCGAACAACCAGTGATATATTTTTGGCCGCCTTTAGAAAAGTCGCAAAAGTTCTTTCACGTATTTCGTTGATGATATGGTAGATGTACTTTGGGAGTAAACCTTTAGTACAAAGTTGCAACATTTTACATCGAGAGACCTCTTACTGAACCTTCGAATATATGCTACCACATCCTCTCCCGATCGTTGTTTCTCCCTGCCTAGTTGGGTCAATGTGAACTCATCTTCTGCCAGAAAGAACTTCTGGACAAATAGCACATGCATTTCCTCCCACATTGAGAAACTTTTAGGTGCCAAGTGGGAGTACTAGGTGTAAGCCTTATCGGTTAGGGATTTGGAAAACTACCTGAACCTAAGTTTCTTATTATTGCAGCGAGCCCCCAGATCTTTGATGAAGCGTTTGATATGGTCCTTCAGGTTCCCCCTTTTCCCTGTGTACTTATCAAAGAAGAGAGGATTTTAGTCCTTTGGGTAAGGCTCATCATTGTATTCCTGGGGATAAGGAGTACAAAAATCATCATACACCGATGCTACCTCGCTAGCTGATTGCGAGGAAGCTGCTATCATTTTCAACATCTCTTTCTGTATCTCTTTCCTCATTTATTCATAGGCAGATGCTAGTGTTTTCTCGATCTTTGAAGCAATAGGTTGAGGGATTATCGGTGGAATACTTGTTGCACATGGCATACATACCATAGGTGGAATGCTCGTCACACCTGGATACCCACCGCTAGGATTTGAGTGGGTATTGTGCTTGTGGTACTAGTCCCCATTGGAGCTGAGCTTAATGGGTCTATCATAGATGCCATTGGCATTACGAAGGAACTGGGATCAAATCCACCTAAAACCGTTGTAGCAGCAGAAGTCTGTAAAAACTTGAAGAACTTTCCCATAAGAAGGGCAATCTGTGCTTATCCCATCCCATCACTAGTGGAAGCTTGTGTCACCCCTGAGATGCCTGTTGTCGTTTAAACTGGGGGCACTTCCACCTGAGTAACCCCATCCCTGGCAGCCTCAAGCTCCTTCGCAGCTTGTTTTTCATTACACTGAATAACGTCAAAATCTATGACACGGTTTACATTATCTTTAGCCATACTTTTAGGAGAATACCTCCCCAATAGAGTCGCCAAATGTAAGCGGGTAGTCCTCTTATAGTCTGGGAGTATGGTAATACTAGTTGAGGTGTAACCCCTATAAGTATGGTGATGAATGATAACCCGAGAACTCTTCAACGAATAAAAGTTAATACACAATATTATATTTGATCAACACTTAGATTGGACTCACAAGACACTCATGTATAACTCAAACAATAATAAAGGAAACTCAGAAGTAAATCAGTCAAAGGGAGAGAGGAGTAAGCACCCTAGATACACCTTGGCAGGCAACCAAACACACCAATAACACCTAAAAGATCTCTAGTTTGCTTTTAAAAGCTTCACAATAAATGGAAATGGTGGTTGCGTAAGAGCTCTGGTTTGCAATAACTTATCTTTGGTATATTCTCTTTAGCAAGTAATCTTTAGAAATAACTCTCTCTCTAAGAAATGGTTGAAGACCATATATAGCCCACCACACCACTCCCGTTATGCCTTAGTCCTTCACAGCTATGAAAGACATCCCCTCATACTTTACGTCACAAACATTAAATGTATGATGGTCCAGTCAGCCCTACGTCATAAATATTAAATGCCAAGACATGCCTTTTGCCAAACCACTATACATCAGAGGACTGTCACCACAAAGGTGTCTCACCAACTGTCTAACAGTTCCAAATACCACGGTGGTTTACTTAAGTATGGATTGGATAGTATTTAGCTGGCTAGTGCAATCACCTAAGGTAGATGTGACAGTTGGTAGAGGGCTGTTTGGTTCAAAAGTCAACGTATGATGGAACTCTAAGTTACTCCGCGCAAGGTTCCATGATCTAAGGCCTCTCGATGTTTTATCAGGTGTACCTAAGATGGTCAAGATAAGTCTTGACGCTGCCTCACTTTTCAATCCTCCAAACCAAGTTCCTCTGAAGTTCCCACGGTGGGGGTCATTTGATAGAGCATGTGAGCTCTTCCAAGTCCTTCTTGGCCTGGTCCCTCATGAGTATCGTTTTACCCCACACCAAATATTACACTTGTTTAGAGTAGTCAATGTAATAAATAAAGATACAATTTGAACTAAGTAAGAACATAAATAAACTGAGATTTCTCACCGAGCTGCATCGCTGAGTTGCGAACGCTAGTTCCTTCTCTTGAGTCTCTTATGCTATTTAAGGAATCTCCCTCTAATTCGGAGATTAGCTTCAGGCCCCCTATATCTTTGGGCAGCTGCTCGAAATCCTTGAACCAATATCTTTGCCACTTGGTGAAAGAATGTTTGGTGGTCCCAGTCAAATTAATAGCAACATATTTCGATCACTCACCTAAAGCAGAGTGGAGATCTCCCACCATTTGCTCCTCGATCACATCCTTAAATCCATCAGTAAGAACATGGCTCACCAAGTAAGTTGGGCGAGCAACTCCCAGATATCTTCCAAAGTAATAGTAAATTCCCCCCAGCCAGTGATGAAAGTGTGTGAATCCCTACTTTAACGAGAAGTTAGCAAAGTAAAAGCATGGGATTGTTTGGCAATGGAGTAAGAGATGAGACTGCTAATGGTGGTTAGAATACCTAGCCCCTCGATAACAACCTTGTGCGAGTGGGTGGACAAGACATGATCTACCCAGAGACCACATTCTTTTGTGGCACCCCCACATGCATTGACCTCAATTTTAGAGTGGGTAAAATCACCCTTGTCCACTCGCACCCTAAGAATTAAATTAGGGAAGACAATAAGAAAATCAAAGGACTCACCTAGACCCACTCGAGGTTGCTCATTTATCTTCACTATAAACTTCTGCTTGAAATTTACAAAGGAGGTCATGAAGGTATCCTTCTTGCCAAAATAAGGCGCCAGATGATAAAGGCCAAAGTCACCTTGTTGGCGAGCATCCAAGTACCTCTTTTGGGATTTCGAGTAGGCAACAGACGAGGAGTCCCCCCTTGTGGGTATCCCAATAGACGAACTGCCAAAATCTCCAGAAATAGAATCCAAAATTTTAAAAGTGATAGTGGTGGCTCCGGTGGCCAAAACCATCGAAACGGTGACGGATATGGGTACTACACCCACTATCACCTCTCTAGTGGCTATGGCTATAGTGGAAGAGAGGTTTTGAGAAGATGAAGAGGCCATTTACAGTGGTAAAAGAGGGAAGAGATGACGGTGGCTACGGAAACTTTCAACTTCTTTTCTCTCTCTCTCTCTCTCTAAAGAACTTAAGTTTGAAAGAAAGTGCTAAGGTTAAAAAAAGATGAAAGTTTAAAAACGTTTTTTATACCCTATTAATCCACACATAGACTGCCAATACAAAAAGAGAGCATAACATTTCCCTAATGATGAGATGTGTGTTCCCCATCTTACACGTATCACCTCGAGACCATAAAAGTGGGCTGAGGTGATAGACCTAATTAATGTAATAATATCATCATGAGATCGAGTTAGACTATTCGTATTCCAATAAATAATGAATCATTGCGTGCAAAAACCTTTGGTATACCCAACACACAAATTTTTAGAGGGGTACACACTCAATTTACCAAATAAGTGGGCGAGCAGGCCCATATGACGAATGGGGCCTCACCATGAGCAACCCCCCTAAAGAATGCTCTGGACAAGACAAAAGAAGATTCAACTAGACGAGGAGGCCCACCATAAGGAGATCCTCATTCCCAAGGCTCAGAAGTTACAGAAGTAGAATTTGGGTGAGGAGGCCCACCATGAAGGACTCCTCGTCCCAAAAATCTCAGAATTCATAGAAATAGAATTTGGACGAGGAGGCCCACTATAACGGGCTCCTCGTCCCAAAAATATCATAACTCACAGAAGTAAAGTTTGGGCGAGGAGTCCCACCATGAAGGGATCCTCGTCCCAAAAGGCTCAAAATCACATAAGTGAAATTTGGTCTAAGAGGCCTACCAAGAAGGGCTCCTCGTCCGAGGATACCCACCATGAGGGGTTCCTCATCCCATAGAGCTCATAAATCATAGTAAGGAAATTTGGTCAAGGATGCCCACCACAAGGGGCTCCTCATCCCCAAATCCTCAAAGATTACAGAAACAAAGTTTGGGCGAGGAGTCCCACCATGAGTAACTCCTCGTCCGCATAAGTCCAAATGATTTACTGAAAAGAACTAGTAGGCGAGGAGGTCCACCTAGAGTGACATGCTCCCCAAGATTTATTTCTTGAATATATACTAAAGAACTAATATGTTACCTTCTTGTACAGGTAGCCCGATTGAGCAAGCATGGCTCAACCAGGCAAGTTGGGATCTCTTAAGAGTTTTGGCTTGGTGGATGATTAACAAGATTTATTAAGTAAGCTCAACCTCTTAGTACTTTAAGATTGAGAGAACACTAGTAGAAATACCCTAGCAGTCATCCAGTCCTTACACAGTCACACCATTCATAATTGATGTGAGAAACCAAGAGCTTTCTCACAAGAAATGAATAATTTATAAAAAGATTTTAGAGGAGGTGGTCCTTAAGACCTCCCCTCAAGTTTATAAAAGATTTTAGAGGAGGTGGTCCTTGAGACCCTCTTCAAGCTTACAAAGTTTGTACAATAAGTTACCGTTTCAATAGATATTTACCAAATCAGATCTTTTGTCTGCAAGTGCAGACATATTTCATTTTTGACTTTAGTTTGCACCAGGCGGCACCTGTCAGAGGGGACAGGCGGCTGCATACAGGTTGGGATAATTGGTACATTGCAGAATTTATCCCTTATACCGTTACTCTGTCCAAATCACACCAGATACATAGTGTTCTCTCCTTGCTTTCTCTTTAGTGCTAAGTGATTTGTTCTTTAACTCCACACGGACAACCATCATTCTCAGGAGTTCCTTTTGAGAAAAGTTACTATTATTGTTGTGAAGTTCATCGTCTTGTAGGGATTAGTTCTTACTTTGGTTTCATTTTTACCAAAAGGAGAACGTTTTACCAGGTGCTTCTCTAGAGGTTCTTGAAAACCTTAAAGTTAGGATTCATTAAAGTGGGTCACGCCTCACCCGTTTCAATATCTTACCAGACCCAGTTACACTACCCTCCTAAAGTTTGAAATCTTTTGAAAATAAAACCCTAATATTTCACTTTTTATGTATATCGTTTATATTATTTGTTAAAATGAAAACTCCTCTCTAGTATTATTTGGTCATTTTTCCTATCATTTAATTATGTGCCCTCACTTAGAACACATTGTATACTTAGGCACTGATTATATTTGTACATATCTTGCAAAGCCCGAGTGTTTTTTTTGAAAAGCAAGCTTTTAGAAAATATTTTAAGTCAAGATATTTTGACTTAAACAGAAAAGAACATAAGATGTGTTCTTGATATTTAGGAAATACCAAGTGTTGCATATTCATTTGCCTGTACATTTAAGTGTGTGTGAGTCATATTAGTATAGCTCATAACATATAACACTTCATTAGAAACAAGTCACTAGGTATTGAGCAATTCATGTGCTTGAAAAAGTTAAAGGGAAGAGCTAAGACGTGAAGAAATAACTTGGACAAGAACAACTTGAGAGTGATTTCAGAAGAGCAACCACAACAGAGGCTTGGCCGATAGGTAATAGCTTTCTGATTTACTTTACTTTGTGTCTTGTTGTTTATGTGTAAATCTGTTTTGTTTGGCTTTATTATTAATAGCGATAGTAAATTACTTTGATCCTTAGAAGGATCCGTGGTTTTTTTCCTGGGGAAGGGTTTTTGCCATGTAAAATAAATACACACATGCTTTACTTTACTATCTAAACACCTCATAAAAAAACGTAGGATTAATAACTAGAAACTCACCTAATAAATTGAATCTATATTATCTGTTTAAACATTCTTGCTTAAATAAAGATAATTAATAATTGAACTGAAATTTACTAATTAGAATTAGTATTAGGGTAATAAGTTAGCTAAAAATTTAAGTAAAAGTTTAAATTAGCCTCTCTTGAATCTGAGATAGAAACTCGTGGTAACTTGGGTTAAATCAACATTAATTTACTTTTGCATTAGAGTCATTAGTGCTTTAGCCCTCGCTCGGCACACACATTCACTTGCGTATATTCACATGATCACTCACACTATTCTCATGTCAGTCTCTCACCTTACACATATCACTCACATGCATATATTCACACGCTTCCCTATCACCATACTTAGTTTAGTTTTCATTCTCCATGCTAGATTTACTCTCTCTCATAGTAGTAGTACTCCCTTATTTAGCATGAAATAAAAAAAATCTCTCTATAAGATACTAATTAAGACTCATGCATTTTTTTCATACTACATCAGCAGAGCATGGTAATATTGGCCAAAATTTTATCTTGTAATAAGCGATTTGGCTCTCACCCATTAGCTTTGTACATTTGACGTATATCTAACAGTTCCCCTCGCATCGTATCGCTTGACCGACTCATTATGGGAGGCATATAACAGGAAACTAGTGTACGTATGCCAAATATATTGAATTTTCTCTCACACGTAGCATCCTCACGAGGTATATCGTGAAGCAATCCACGTACACTCAAGTATATCAAATGTATTGTTCACATATACTGGTGAGTGATTGCCCTTATAGGTATATCATGGAAGTCATACCAAAGGGGGAACCCTTCCACTAACCTAATAAGTGCATAAACCTCATATAGGCATCAACCTTAGGGAACTCATATTTAGTTTGCCGATTACCATGCGAAACTCTGTCGTAATTTTAGTTCGGCATACCGCCCTATTTTGGCTTTTTAAAATAGGAATCTGTCCGTGGGCCTAGAAACAAGTCAAATCATGTCCTATATTTTAAACCCTATTTTTCGTAAGCTTGAGTCCTATCCGATATTTTTCTTGCATTTAGGCAAACCCAATACAAGTGAAAACCTAATAATGATAATAATCATGTTGGTATTACTCCCCTTCTTTCCCTCCCCTTCGAATACTAAAAATCTTTTTTATCCTTTTTTAAAAAATTCAAAAATACTTTTTTCTTGTTTCAAAAGTAAACCCAAATAATTTTCCCTCTTAGGTCGATCGTATACCCAACTTTGGCCTGGATCACTATTGACTTTGGTCTTTCGTCAAACTACACCAAAGCTCCATTGCTTCTTCTGCTATTTTAACCAAATTTGGGATTTACCTCTGCAGGATATCCATAGAGAACATCGATCAAGTCCCGAATGTTTAGCCAGATATGATGGTCATCTTAGCTCCATGTAATAGAAAGGAAAACAACCCTGAGTTTGACCCTTCTAGCCAAATAATGCCTATCAAAGAACCCATCATCCCCACAGTCTTACCCAAAAAGATTCATATCGAATATTGCATTTATTTACCTTTTATACTTATGCATTTAACCCTCGTGGGTACCTTAATTTCTATATGCTCATTAACTCGACAACCTCTTTCATGTATGTTTATATGCTTTTCGAGGTATAATTGAGCTTTTGTAGGTATTAAAGTGCTAAGCGTGAAGTTTGATTGCATTCTGAAAAAGTTTCGTCATAGAGCACACATTAAAGGGAATTTTTGTCATTTTAACATTTGAATTTTTGGCCTATAGTCTTTATGGATGTGTAGCCCTCTGAGATAGCTTTGCGTAGCCTCCAACCCGCCTCATTCCTATCTACAACAAAGAAGTTACAACATTTTTAGTGGGATGAATCATTTTTGAAGTAGAATTGTCTCATTTTGCCCTTCATCGATAGATCGATGAAATAGAGTTTTCCTTTAGATGAAGACATTACTAGAATTTACCATTCATCAATCGATCGACTAATTTCATCGATCGATCGACATCTCATTTTAGCCTTCATCGATCGATCGATAAGATTTTTGGCGATTTTTCCTTCTTATTTCCTTTTTCCTTTTCTTTTATTCCAACTCACTATAGATATGTAAGTTTGTTTTATTTCCAGGGTATATCAGAATTTAGGTTGGAATAGGTTTGGTTTTTGGGTAGCTTTCCTTCTCTTCCTCTCTTTGAGGGTTTCACTCATTTGGGTATGTAAAATCGCTATTCATCCTCTTCTTCCTTAATATAAGTTTCCATTATTAATTTACAACTTTGTCAATTAGTTGTCTTCATATGTTTCTTGCTTTAATTACATGTTATTTAATATGCTTTATAGGTAACTTAGTTTAGGTTGAGATAATTGAACTCACCTTGAATTATTGGGTTGCTTTGCTTTGTTGATGGATTAGATGAGTTTAAATGGGTTAGGTTGTTCTTGATTTTATGCCTAGGAAATTTAACAGTGTAAATCATGTATGTGTCGTATTTATGACCTTGCATGTGTAATCTTAGGGATATTTGTTGACACCAAAATCATATTAGGCTTTTATGACAATTTAGGGGGTGACAACTCTAGATTTAATTAAGTGTAAAAATGAAATTTAATCTTGATAAACTTGTCTTTCCGTGTAACCATTAATCTTGATAAATCTTGATAAACTTGTTTTTTATTCCAAAAATTCAAAAAATAGTTTATTTATTTATTTGTGACACACTCCGTTATTTATTTCTTATGTTTCTTTTCCTTATCTATTTCAGACATCATAAAAAGGGGGAGAACGAATTATAGGGGAGTGGAAAAGTTTGATGATTTGCTTGTACTTATTTATGCTTATCATTTTATTTCAAACTTTTGCACGTCATGGATATTTGTTTCTTGTCTCATGTGTGTAGGTTCATTTTAAGATCATATTCATGACACACTCGATGAGGGCAAAGGAATTTGGAGATTTGAAGAGTTGAAGACTTATGTATTTTGATATCATTCCAATTATGGGTTTTTGGGAGGGTATTAGAATATTGTATGTCTAGATTTTTTGGGGTTGCATAATTAATATATTTTTATGTATGTACCGGCATAGCCATAGGGGAGATTTGTAAAGACATTTTTTTTTCACTCTTCACTAAAATCTAGGACTTGTCTTTAGCATTATAGATTACATGAGATATGGCGTATCCCTTTACATTGGAACATTGACACGATCATCTATGACTTCCTCAATTCGAATGTTTGTCAACACTCATCTTCAACCTGCATCACGTTCAACTTCAACCGTTGTCCACAACTCCATGTTCCTTATGGTATATTCTTTATTTGGAGTTCTTAGTTTTTTGCAAATATTTCTGGGAGAATTTTATTTAATTCTACTTGGTTTTATTTTATTAAAAACGAGGCTGGATTTTAAATAAAAATATTTTTCACTTGCAGTCGTTAGAATGACATGCACTTATCATTCGAATGACCTGCTTATGTCATTCGAAGTATCATTTTATGACATACATCAAATATCGTTTAAACGAGAGCTCACTGTTTTAGTTTTTGAAGGTAGTTAGATGGTCTCTTCTAGCGAGATGCATATATCATTCGAACGGCCTATAGGACTCGTTCAAATGACTTGACATTGCCTCGATTTTCATGTTTGCCTATAAAACCCTGCTTCATGTAGATATTTTGTACGACTTTTAAAACCTAACTTTCTGCAGAGATGCTACACAAAAAGTCTTATAAAAAGCCAAAAACCTCTTGTGATTCGCACATCCTCCCATTTAGTATTTTGCGAATCATATTAAAACCCTCATAAACACATATTCCATTCTTGGAGTTTCTCTTGTGGAGAAGGTGTCTCCACTGCTGGACTAGTAGTTCTCGTGGGAACTATTGCAGAGGAAGACGAAGCGTCGCCTGAGGGTTTTTATCTTAAACGCTGTCTGTATTTCTCTATATACATGTAAGTTAAGATTTTCATATAATAGTGAAATAAGAAGATGGTTTTGCCCTGCAGGGACTTTTCCTAAAATTCATCTTCTTGATTGTTTGGTTGCATGCTTATATGAATTACCATTTTCAATCACATAGTTACATGAACTAGGGTTCAATAAGAATTAAAATCTACGTAGTGCACTCTCATATACCACTATGAGTACACGAAAACAAATATGCTCAACAAAAATTCCAATTTGAGAGTGCACAATTAATTTTATCTTTTTATCCTATACATTCATCTAGGTGATAAAGCTGATAAAATAAATCATGCATTTAACAAAGGCAAATTAAGGAAAAAAAACCTTTCGGGTAAAACCTTTTTTCAACACTTTAGAAATATTACAAGATAGTCGACTTATAGATTACTTGGTAATCGCCATAAGTATAATGCGCTAATCTTTGTAAATCTCTAGAGAAAACTACTCAATCCAGAGAAGCCAACACACGACCTTCCATGCTCGGTATCCACTGATCAACCTTTGTCTTCAGCAATGAGTCTCCTCAGGTATCAAAAGTCAGCCATGGAGATAATTTCTCCACAAAGGTGTATGAAAGCGTAGACACCCCATTCTAGTACCCCCTAACCTCTCCGTAGGTTCCCTAGAACCTCCCATCATCGCTACAAACCTAAGTCATACCCCGAGTACTAACCTAAAGGCCATCGGGCACTCTCAAGCTCCGTTTGACCAAAAGTAAAACTCTTCAGATCGACCGAGACTGAATGAATCTTAGAAGGTCACTAAAATCCCTTTCCAACGGTCCATCCCGTGCGCGATTCTGACTTACGGTGCTGATGAACGACCCATTTTCCCCTCAAACTTGATCAGGAGGTCATCGGATGCTCTCAGGATCCGTTTCACCAAAGTCAACTCTTCATCTCGATTGAGAGTGCATTAATCTTTAAAGGGCACTGAAACCCCCTTCCAACGGTCCACCCCGTGCGCGATTCTGACTTACGGTACGGATGAGCGATCTGTTTTACTTCGAAAGGTCATAGAACGCTTCCAGGCCCCGATTGACCAAAGTCAACTCCCCAAACCGATTCAATCTCTTTGGAATGTTGAATTAAATCTCCTAACCTTTCCAACGGTCCACCCCGTGCATGATTCTGACTTACCAGGCGGACGAACGATCTGTTTGCATTCAACGATTCCCCGTCCAAAGGACCGACGAACGCTTCCGAGCCACAATTGACCCAAAGTCAACTCCCGAACCCGGGAGAAGTCCAAAGGACTTTCGAAGGTATTTGAATTACCTTCCAACAATTCACCCCGTGCACGATTCAGATCAACGGTTTGCGCTCCATGATCGAATTTTAGAAGGAACCTGAAAGAGACTATCAAACGGCAGGTTTCAAACCCTACCTATCGGTAGTGTGCCTAAACACACCTGTCGATTGGCAGGACTAGGGCTATGCCAATCGAAAATGCCCTGGGCCTATAAAATGAGGGCCTAACCTCATTCCAGAAAAAGAAGCATATCTGAAACCCATCACTCTCAGTGAGCTCAGAAAACCCCTCTCGAAGTCAGCGTGATTTCCACATCCAAATTCCTTTCCAACCTTCACTTTGCATCATCCTTTTCATCAAACTTGGTGAATTAAGAGTACCCTCTATCATCACCTAAGTGCAAGGGCTACTCTCCAATATCCAAGATCAAGCTCAAGATCTTCAAGAAGGTCTAACTTTCTCAACTCTCTCTTTAAATTCTCCTAAATTCACATCAATTCTGTTTATTACTTAGCACTTTTTATTCTCTCATCTCATATATCCTAATATAATTTTTATTTACTATTATTGCACATCTCTTATTTTCGTATAAATAAAACCCAAAAAAATAGGAAAAAGAGGGTTTGCTCATAAATTCCAAACGAAAATTCTCACACTTTTCTCACAACTAAAAACATTTTTTTACACACACACACACACACACATACACACACACATACACACACACACACACACATATAAGAGAAGTCCCCGGTTGGATTTATGGGATAAACCCCACCCCTAGTTTTGCATACGAACTACGTGGACTTTGATGCCTCTATAGGCTACGTAGGCATCTTGGGGTAAAACCCGAGACTCAAGTCCTATTCCTGCTTTTCTCTCATTTTTTATTTTTATACCTTCTTTAAACTTAACTCTCTTAGATTCTATATATTTATATATACGCATATTTGTGCTTAGTGGCATATTATTCCATCTGTGTTATCGTTCCGTTATAACGATCAACGCTAGGATAATCGCGTAAATCCTATTTTTCTAAATATTACTGTTAGGAACATTCCTATAGATGACTCTCTTTATCTTTTCCATGATACAAGTCGATGATTCCTATCCCCACTACATATACACATGCACACATATCACAGGGAACTGAAGGAAAATAGCAATAACCCATAAGAGACCGTAAGGGCGGAATGGGTGCCTAACACCTTTCCATTTCATAACTTAGCCTCCGGAATCTTTTCGAATCATTTGGTTTCGTATGTATTAGTATGTCTTTGGATGTTGTCTTTCGGGAAGGCTCCCTCTTATTTTGTTTGTTTTGAGAAAAATATACTGGCGACTCCATCTTTCTACATTTTTCATCTCATCACCGACGCCGGTCGAAGCACTCCCGAGAGGGATGTGCGGGACCAAGATCCTCACGACGTTGAAGATGACCGCTCTTCTCCGTCCCACTCGCTGCGAGGATCGAGGGATGGCCACAGTGGCGACTTCGTTGGGGATACTTACTTTGAGGGCTAGACTCTATTTACAATGGTGTTATATTTGCTTATATTTTCCCCTATTTTTCCTGTTCCCCTTTACTATTCATGTGTACCTCATGCTTATGCTTCTATTCACACACTTGTAGAAGATTCTCCATGTACACTTCACACCATGTGCACTTAGGATCACATATGTCCACATGTTTCACGCATCACCCATCCATACTTGGTATACCATTGATACTTGTACTTTGTTCCTTTTTGGGCATGATAAAAAAGATACTCTCATAAGATACTAATAAGAGAATCAGGCATGATTCACACGACATCATCAAAAGAGCGTTGTCATTGACCAAATTTTGTTTAGTAACAGGAGGGTCACTTCGTGATGGGCGCTGGTCTGACAGGGTACAGTTAGCCTAAGCGATATGACTCCCACCTTCCATTGGCCAAGTACCTTCGACGTATATCGGACGGTTCCCCCACATCGTACCGCTTAACCGAAGTCGTGACGGGAGGTATATCGCAGGGAACTCGTTCACGTACGTCGAGTATATCGAATTCTCTCTCACACATACGGTCCCCACGAGGTATATAGTGAGCCAATTCACGTATATTCAGGTATATCAAATGGCTTGTCCACACGTACCGATTTCCCTCAAAAGTAAGATGTATATCGTGGAAGCCACGCTAAAGGGGGAACCCTTTTTGATTCACCAAACCAACTGCATACCCACATATAGGTGTCGAGCCTAGGACACACATGTTAGATTGCCGGTTTTGACCTGAAACTCTGCCGAAATACCGGGTCGGCCTGCCGACCAAATTTTTGCGCATTTTTAAAACAGGACCCTTCCCGTGAGCCTGGTTACAAGTCCATCCATAGCTTTGCATATATTACAAACCCAACTTTTCCTGGCTCGGGTCCCGTCCGACATTTCATTTTGCATTTAGGAGAATTTAATACAAGTGAGAACATGATAATAATAATCATGCCGAGACCCGTCTCCTAAAAATATTAATTCTTCCTTTATACAAAAAGCCAAAAATATTTTGTCTTTCAATATCAAAATAAAAAGAAAAATAATGTCAAAAATATTTTCATTCTTTTTCTCAAAAATAAATCCCATTTTGCGCCTTTGATCGTACGCCCTTGTCCTGGCTCCTTATTGGCTTCGATCTTCAGTCAAATCACCCCGGAGTTCCTTTCGTTCCCTTGCTACTTCTTTCAAGTCCGATATCCATTCACTTTCCATGGAGAACACATATCAAGTACCAATTGTGCATCCAGATCTGATGGCAGTCTTAGCTCAGCTTGTGTCCAAGATTGACAGCCTTCAGACTGAGGTCGAGAGATGCAACGAAACTAGGTTCCTGTTCCTCAAGAGCCCGAGGCCCTATTCCTTCATGCTATGGGTCCACCCGAGCCTATCTAGGTTCTCTAAGAGTATCAGCACGCTCCATGTGCCCCTCCTGCTAATGGGCCACCGCCTGCCCAGCTGCCTATGCCAAACCTTGCCCAGCCCGGGGGTAACTTGCGTATGATCATTGATCCAAAAGAGGAAGAGTTGAATAAGGTCAAAGAAGATCTCAAGATGCTAACTAAGAAGTTCGACCAAGGCAGAATCTCTAGAAATTACATGGACTACACCCATATGTCTCCTTATCCTAAGGAAAGGTTACCTGAGAAGCTCAGGATGCCAAATATCGAGAAATTCAGAGGAAGTGGATCCAAGATTGTTCATCTTTACAGTTATTACTGTTCCATGACTCTCGTAGGGGCTTTTGAAGAAGTGATGGCCCAATTATTTCTGCAAACTTTGAAGGATAGCGCCCTCTAATGGTTTTTGTCTCTCGAGGAATCCAGAATCCGTAGCTGGGAGGATGTAGCCTAAGAATTCATATCGCAGTACAAATACAACGAAGAGCTTGAGGTCACCCTTCGTGATTTAAAGCTGCTCAAACAGAGCTTTGGGGAATCAGTCAGTAACTTCATAGCCCGATGGAGGGAAAAGGCAGCTACCATGAACAATCGGCCATCCGAGGAAGAACAAGTCAATATAGTGAAGACGAACTTCTTACCCCATGTCCGAGCAACAATGGGAGGAAAGTACTATCCCCATTTCTGAGATTTCAGAAAAGAAGGAGTAAAAATCGAGGAAGGTCTTGCAAAAATAGAGGTTGAACCAAAGAAAGTGTCTGGAGAGTTCACCCCCAGAAAATATGACAAACCTGCCAGTGCTGCAGTCTCAACCATTAACAACATCTCTTAACCAACCACTTCGTGGGCACCAGAAAGCCGCCCTGTCCCGTCCAAAAGGAATACAACGAGCTTCATGCTCCCCTCTCCAAAGTTTATCAATCCCAGTTAAACCTCAACCTTATCAAACCCTTGGACCCCCGCTCATTGCCAAATCCACTTTCAAGAAACTTCAAGGCAGATGCCCATTGTGCCTTTCACCAAACCGCTGGTTATACCACCGACCAATGCTTTCACCTTAGAAAAATAATCCAAAGTCTAATTGACCGGGTTACCATTGCCCCCCAAGCTAATACTAAGCCAAACACTACTCACAACCCACTCCCAAATCATACCAATGCTATCTTCCTAGAAATGAACCCAAAATTTGATCCCTCAACTCAAATCACACCCATAAAATCTCCCAAACCTCTCCAAACCTGCCCATATTTCCTCGTACACCCTGTTAGACTCGCTGATCAAGCATTGTTACTCCTTACCAGAGCATGCATCGCTGTCCGTACCCATTTTGAAGATGGAAGTATGGAATTATTAGAAGTGTTAAACCAACTCCTATAGTTCGGGCTGAAATTGCCCTCACAGATGATCATTGATTGCCAGAGGTTTAATATGCTATTCTTAGAAGCACAAAAATGGGCTCGAGAGTCAGACAGTTGGGTGGTACCAATCGATGAAGTCAACCTAGATGACGTTATCCAGATCATGGCAGAATTATTCAGGCAAACCAACGATATTTGTAGTATCACCGAGTTACTTAATACTCTGAAGCTACAAGGATGCTTAGTCCCTTCACCCTTACATATCCCCATAGAATGGGAAGACTTGTATGAAGAAACCATTGAAGTTGTGGAATGAATTTACTTTACATGGAAAGACATAATTGTTTCCACCGGATGGGGGGAAGAATTCGAAGATTCGAATAAAGAGCAAGCTTTCGAAAAAATTGGCCTGGTATCCGAAATGTGTGGGATGATATAATTTAAGGAACTCCTCGAAGAAATAAACAAAGTGGCAGAACAACCCGAAATCGATGAAGAAACAGGGTTCATATTCTTCCCTTCTTCAGTAAATCACATGACCAAATCAGGGAGGCATTACTAGATCCCAATCTTACCACCAGCCAATGACAAAGGGAAGGGCGTTGAAAACCTTCCTATGCTAGAAATGACCCTCGAGGAAAGTAAGATCCTTGATTAACTGAAGAAAACTCAAGCTAAAATCACTATATAGGGGCTTTTTATGTCTTCCCAACTACTTAGAAATGCTTTGATCAAATTGCTCACTGGACCCATTGTTCCTCCTTCTACCACACCAGAAGAAGTGGTAAATTTAGTCGGATACTTGACCTTTACCTGAATGCTATCCTTTTTCGAAGAAAAAATCCCCAGAATTGGGCCAAACCACAATCATTCACTCAACATCTTCGTCGAAGTTATGGGGAAGATCATACCACTCTTTCTTGTCGATAACGGATCCGCCTTGAATGTCTTCCCATTAAGAACCTTCAAATGCTCAGGACTGAAGGAAAGTGACCTCGCTCCTACCTCCACTGCTGTACGTGCCTACAATAATACCCGTCGGTAGGTGATGGAATCTATAAAGCTTATAATAGGGGCTAGCCCTATAAACCCTATTGTTGAATTCCAAGTTATTGATATACCAACTTGTTTCAACCTGTTGCTCGGATGACCTTGGCTTGATAGTATCAAGGGTGTGTCTTCCTCACTCCATCATAAATTGAAGTTCTTCACTGATGGACGAGTCATCACCATTTTGGGTAACGAAGATAATACCGAGGGTGAAAGTACCAGCAATCCAATCCTTGAGATACAACATGGGTCAAATGATATACTCCTATCAGGATTACGAGTTGAGCCACTTATACTCCCGATAGGGGACAATTTTAAAGAAAGGGTTTGTATAGAATCCGACCCTCATGGCAATGTCAATGTGATACAGATGTTCAGAAACATGCACTTCATGCTCGGACTGGGTCTAGGAAAAAGATAATAAGGGATACTTGAGCCCATTGTACTGGAGAAAGCTTTCCCTCTTTATGGTTTGGGGTATCAACCATCAGAACAAGATCTCCGAATGATTTGTCAATATCGACCGAAAAGAAGATTATACTGCATTCAGACTATCCCAGGTGACTCCTTGAATGGACGATTCATCAAAAAGGGCGAGGACTTCCCCTTTTATGGATTTTCGAAACCTTGGTATGACCATACAAATAAGAAGATGAAACTCGGAATAGAGATCTTTTTCTAAGATAGCTACCCATGGGTCGAAAGTTCCCAATACCATGTACAACCACTCATCAAAGATACCAAAGAGATTGAGGAAAGTGACTCCGAGGACTCGTTCAACTTGCAGATACTAGGATGACACTCTGCATGGTTCATTCAAGCACTACATCAATGGATCCATCCCACTTGATTAAATCTACTGATACACCTCTCCTTAACTGGCATGCTGCGCCCGTTCTACCTGTTAAAATACCACCTAACCCCAATGTTTACCCCATTTCTTCTTATGTTGTTTATCCTTGCTCAAATGTAATCGAGACCTCATTTGATGAGGTTCTCAATGCTGTTTTTCCTATCAATGAAATAAACGAAGATTTTGAGTATCTAGCTGTGCCTTACATTAATTGCTTAGATTCTAATCAAACTTTTGATGATGATGATTTTGCAATTGAACAATTCTTAACTGATCTAAATAAGGTTAATAACAAACAACATAACCGCGTTCAAGTTAATAAAGAAGATACTGTCATTATTAACCTCGGTTCTAGTAGCTAACTGTGCAAGATTAGGATAGGGGCTACCCTGAGCGAGCATGAGCGCGCACAACTTGAAGAATTATTAAAGGAATTCGTGGATGTCTTTGCATGGTCTTATAACGATATGCCTGTCATTGATCCTGAAATAGATCAACATGAGATCCCCACCCTTCCAGATTACAAGCTGGTTAAACAAAAGCTAAGAAAGCTCCACACTGAATGGTCGCTCAAAGTCAAGAAAGAGGTGGTCAAACAGTTTAACGTGGGCTTCATTCGTGTGATCGAATATCCCACATGGCTAGCCAACATAGTGCCTGTGCCAAAATTAGGAAGGAAAGTTCGAATGTGTGTAGACTACCGAGACTTGGACAAAGCCTCTCCAAAGGATGATTACCACTACCCAGTATCGACATGATCTTGGACAACACAGTCAGTCATGCTCTCAAATCATTCGTCGATGGGTTTGTCGAGTACAACCAAATTAAAATGCACCCAGATCATCAAGAAAAGACCGCGTTCATCACCCCATGGGAAACCTTTTGGGACACTATCATGCCATTCGGTCTCAAGAATGCTGGGGCTACCTATCAGAGGGCTTCCACAACCATCCTACTCGATCTGATTCACAAAGAAGTCAAGGTTTATGTTGATGATATGATTATCAAATCCAAAACTAGATAAGGTCATGTTCTCGCTCTCCGAAAGTTCTTCGAACGATTACGATAATATCAGATGAAACTCAATCCACAAAAATGTGTCTTCGGCGTTACAAAGGGAAAACTCTTGGGATTCACGGTCAGTGAGAAGGGGATAGAAGCAGATCCTGCCAAGATAAAATCCATACTTGAGATGCCACCTCCCCGAACGGAGAAAGAAGTCCGTGGTTTCCTTAGGATATTGTAATACATCAGTCGGTTCATCAGCCAGCTCACCTCCATTTGTGAAACTATCTTTAAACTACTCCGAAAGGATTCAACCAAGGTTTGGAATGAGGCCTGCCAAGAAGCTTTTGACCTAATCAATCAATACCTGACCCAACCTTCGGTACTCATACCACCACATCCTGGTCTTCCTTTGCTCCTATACCTAACCATAACCGACACTACAGCTGGGGCTTTTCTAGCCTAATACCTTGAGGATTCCCGTAAAGAAAGAGCCATCTATTATGCCAGTCGCAAATTGATCGGGTATAAAGTCAACTACACTGCTTTGGAAAAATCATGCGTCGCACTTGTTTAGGTCTCCCAAAAGTTACGACACTACATGCTCGCCTTCCCCATTAAACTTATATCCTGAATGGCCTCCATCAAGTACCTGCTTGAGAAACCCGCCTTATCCAGTCGAATGGCTCGATGGTTGATGCTTGTAGCCAAGTTTGATATCGTGTACGTCACGCAAAAATCCATAAAAGGTAGGGCCATCTCTGACTACCTCGCTGACTACCCCATAGAAGAGGCTGATAACTGGATCTACAAATTCCCAAACGAAAACATCCTCTACACCTCTCAAGACGACCTTCGATGGTAAATGTTCTTCGACGGCGCTGCCAACAAAAAGGGATATGGCATTGGGATACTGCTAATCGCCCCAGATGAATCCCATACTCCCATCGCTATCAAGTTAAATTTCCCCTGCACTAACAATATGACTGAATATGAGGCATGTACGGTAGGCCTCAAAGTTGTTCTCAAGAAAAGGTATTCAATACCTAGATGTCTACGGGGATTCTGCCCTCATCATTGGTCAAGTGCTTAGAAAATGGAAAGTCAAGGACGAGAAACTCCAACCCTTCCATGCCCACTTAGAAGAACTATCCTCTCAATTCCAAGACATCACCTTCCACTACTTACCTCGAGCAAAAAATAACCTAGACAATGCGCTTGCTACCCTACCCTCCATGGTCGACATGCCCGAAGGAATAACAATGGCCCCCTTCCTGGTCCAAAAGCAAGATAAACCAACCCATTGCTACTATATTGAGCTCATCACCAAAGATGATCCCGAGCTAGCCAATTGCTGGTATTATGATATCTGGCACCTTTTCAAGCATGGTAGGTATCCCAAGGGTTCCAATAAGAAGGATCGGGCAACTCTCCAAAGACTGGCCGCTCAGTACATCATTTGTCATAAAGCACTGTTTAAGAGAAACTTCGATGGAACCCATCTACACTGCATCGCAGAGGTTGACATTGAAGAGGTAATGCTGAGAACCCACAACGGAGAATGCGAACCCCATATAAACGGTCACATGTTTGCCAAAACGATCATTCAACAAGGCTACTGTTATACCACCATGATCCAGGATTGCTCCGTCTATGTCCAGAGATGCCTCAAATGCCAACAGTTCTCCAACCTTCAACACTTGCCTCCATGAGAATTATACAACATGACTTCTCCCTGGCCGTTCTCCACCTGGGGCATCGACATTATAGGGAAGGTTACACCCAAGGCCTCCAACGGGCATGAGTTCATCCTGGTTGCCATTGTTTATTTCACCAAATGGGTCAAAGCTGAGTCATACGCAGTCCTAAATGTCAAGAAAGTGGCCTAATTCATCAAGAAAAACATCATATGCCGATATGAGGTCCCGCACAAGCTAGTACAGATAACGAGTTGCATTTTGAGGCAGAAGTCACAGAAGTGGTCAATGAGTATGGGATTCAGAGACACAAATCTTCTCCCTACCGTCCTCAGACCAATGGTGCAGTTGAAGATGCCAACAAGAACCTCAAATTCATCATTCGTAAGATGATCGAAAGCTGTCGATATTGGGCCGAAAGAATCCCATACGCCCTCTGGGGCTACCTAACCTCAATCCGAACATCTAATGGGGCTAACCCTTACTATTTAGTCTACGGTATGGAAGCATTCCTACCTGTGGAGCTGGAAATTCCCTCGTTACCTGTCATGCTTGAAAGCAAGGTCAGTGAGGAGGACTAGCATCAAAGTCGTCTCAACGAGCTGTCACTCTTAGACAGAAGGAGATTAAAAGATCTATATCATATACACGGGTACCATCGTCGAATAGCGCGATAATTCAATAAGAGAGTCAAGGACCGCGGTGCCCGAGAAGGGGATTTATCCCTCAAAGAAATAGTAGAGCCCATCTGGGAGCCCAGGGGGAAATTAAGCCCAATTAGAGGGCCCATACATTGTCAAGAAGATCTTGTCCGGCGGTGATGCCATGCTCACCGAATTAGATAGAGAAGAGATGGCTCGTCTAGTCAACCTGGAGCATCTCAAGAAATTTTAACCCTAGTCCGAAATCTCGGCGCGCTACGACTCTTCTCATCTCCTTTTCTATTCTAAAAAGAAAACTCTTCATTTCCCTCTACCCAAAACTACGTGGGACTGATTCTCTACAAGAACCATTTTCAGAAAAATTAAAAACTTTTCAAAAACCCTTAGAGGTACGTAAGCAGCTCATACATCTTACATGAGCACAACCCTTTTTTTTTCATAAAAAACTATTCTTTCCCTATCTCCGAGAACGACAGTTCATTACAACATATACTTGAACAAAAGGATTATGCATGCCTTAATGATCGGTATAGATAATTCAAAAATATAAAATTCATTAAAAGGCACAGCTGGATGATCAAAAACTTATTTATTTCACTAATAGGAGATTACAGTGCAATTACTTAAGAAAAGGAACGGATGACTCCCTTCCCCCTACCTTCCTAAAAAGCTAAATAAAATTCCTAAATTTATTCCCCATTACAAAAAAAAAACTCTCCAAGAGTCCTACCCATAGCTACCAGAGGAGCCCGCTCCATCATCATCATCGACATCAACATCCTGGGGTCCCCAAGCTTCCCCTGCCTGAATGGAGTGTCGCAGACGCTTCATAGACCGATAATCTTGAACCAGCCTCGAGAAAAACTATCTCCCTCCATGGTATCAGATAAAATAAGCCACCTTTGTCCAATCTCCACTGCCAATATACTGCTGACCACTCTTCTCCACAACCACTTCATATAATCCTCAGGGATGTGCCAAACTCTCCCAACAGACTGAGAGGGACGGGATGACAGGCGCTGACTCTCCCACAAAGAGCCAAGCCGTATGCGCAGACGCTCTATCAGATCTTATACCGGAAAGAAATCGAGTGTCCGAGGTGGTACGACCTACTCCCAGCCAAATTGGTGTAGAAGTCGCCAAGAGAAATAAAAAGATGCCTGTATGAGACCAACCACCTGCACATACGGGTATTCCCCCAGCTCCATAATAGTCAGCAGCTGTCCCCACCAAGGCAGTGACCAGTACAGATTTAAATCCCCATACTCCACAAACCAGTTCTCCCAGCTCTCAATATCCAGACCAACACTGATGAAATGGCGCGAAAAGAAGTTGGGTATAGCTGACAAAGGATATTTCGGAGGAGTCATCAAGCGAAATCTTTTAGATAACACATGAACAACATCATAGGGCTACCCTTTAGAAAGTCATAACGACCTTCTCTCCAGGCATCCAGGCCATTCAGAGTCTCTGCCAATATCACCGCCGCAGGATTGCGATGGTAGGACATCCATGAAGTAATAGCTGCAAGTTGTGGGTCCACTAGCAGTTCCCCAGTCACAAGCAGCAGTTTTGAAACCAAGCCCAGAACAACGGCTTCGGAATATCCAGCATCACCAACCTCCTGCAATCTCACAGACCGTAACACCATCAAAAGAGAAATCATTCCTCCAGTAACTAAAGATCTACCCGTCGAGGGTGAGACGTGGAGAAGTCCAGCCAACAGCTCCCGAGGAGACCGAGAAAACTCAAGCATAACAACCGCCATAATAGAATTTATTCCCACTATGGAAAAAAATTCTTCATAAGTCGGACATATTTCTTCCAAGCCAAAGTGGAATATATGGTCTCCGGGGTACCAAAATTGTACCGCCGCCATCAACATGTTACGCCATAAAGAGACTCGACGCATGTTGAAAGCATCGTAGTTGACATTATAGGAGCACATTGCCTCCAAAGTCTCGAGTTAGTTGGCAAACCCAACACTACTAGGGAGAGCCATCTCACAGAATAAGAAAGTTAGGATGTGAGACTGTGATGAAAACACTCCATTCTTTCCCCTTTTTATGCTTGAAAGTCCTCACAAACGACATACCGCCTGTAGAAATCGGAGGGAATCCCAAAGGCTAAAAAGGGTACCAATCAAAGCTTTGATTAATTAGACTGGATTGACCTGCCGTTAGGCAGGACAAGGTGCTTGCTGATCGACAACCCCCTATTTTTAGAAAATTTCCTTTTTCCTCTTTTGTCAAAATCAGAAAACTCAATAAAAATAAATTAATATTATCAAATAGAATTTCAAAAATCCCCCTTCCATCTTTATATAATTTGTCATTATGAATAAAACTTCCTTTCAAACTTCTAAAAATATTTCTTTTTACGGTCTTAGCAGCAAAGTAAAAAGCGCATGTGCATACATTCATTCATTCATCATTAACAGAAGATAATAATAAAAAAAAACTTCATGGCATTGCATAGATATTTCACCGTGTTACATTAATCTTGAAAGAAATAAAGAAAAGAAAAAACAACGGGACTCAGCCCGAACCCACATTCTCTCTCTCTCTCTCTCTCTCTCTCTCTCTCTCTCTCTCTCTCTTTCTCTCTCTCTATCTCTATCTCTCTCTCACTTACCCTTCCCCCTCTCTCTCTTAAGATCTTCAACCCCTGCGACACGCTCTCTTTACCCTACGGCGAGATGATGCACCACCGCTACCTGAACCATACTCCTCCCCGGATGAGGCAGACGGCTCCAAGCAAGAAGGAACAGGAACCGCGTCTTGAATATGGGCAGTCGCAGAAGATATCCAATCCCTAATGTCCCTTAGCCAAGTGGTGGACACCTGGACTTACTGCAAGGAAAGGCAGAATCAGTATTAAATAGAAAAGATCAAAAGGAATCAAAAAAGAAGGAAAAGAAAGGAACAAATAAATATACAAAAGGATGAAGAACCTCCTCTGTCAAGCCCAACTCCTCCGGGTCCATCGCGTGAGGATGATGCAACATAGGCACCATCCCTCCATCAGCCCACCGAATGTTGTATGAAGGAGTATACAACCACATAAAGGGGACCTCCGAAGTCGCCGCCGCTGTAGATGTCGATGGACCACCACCGCTGTGGGAGGACCCCACTGGCCGACTCGAACCCGTAGGAGGGAAGGGCAGTGCATCATATATATTGGGAGCCATCATCCATCTTGTCATAAAGTTCATATAATCATACGGCATAGTCGTATCGGTGTGCAACATATAGGACTCGCCAATCATCGTCGTGATCCTCGCATCCTTCGACAACAGCCGCTCCCGCCTCATAGACATAGGGGCCTCGCAGGTGGCACCACCACCTCCTCCTCGGCAATCTGTTGGACCACCCTCTCCCCGAGATACCAAAAGTGGCCAAACTCATGCGCCAGCAAATGCCTCATTTACGCATTCACTCCCGTCAACCCCGTGTCCTGAACGGTCACCCCCAAGGGTAAAAAGTCACCTGAAAAATTCCCAGCAAAATATAAGTCAAATACAGAGTCAGAGCACACAAAGACCAAGACTGAAGAAGAAAAAAAGTCTTACCCTATCACTGGTCAGGCCATTCAAGACCTGACGCACCGCCTCCAGAGAGAGAGACCTCTTCGACTACCGATTGGCCTTCCACCACCGATACAACCGATAAAAGTCCCCAACGGTCTAATCATTCAGGGAAATCAGCTGGGTATTACACCCAATCACCTCATAGAACCACGTCTACCAAAGACAAAAATTTGCAATAAAAAATAGACGCATAAGGAAAATGCGAATGCATGAAAGGAAAATGCACAAATTAAAGAATACCTCAAGAAGATACGTGGCTCCAGTGAAAGATTGCTGGTAGCATCGACTGAATGCATCCAAAGAAAAATAAAGGGTTACCAAAGTCAGGCTCCCCCAATCATAGAGAGGGATGTTTGAAAACATCCTCAAGTATGGTAAAAACCATAAGTGAACAATGTCGCCGCACGATGCCACCAGAAATCCCCCCAACACCAGCAAAATAAACAACCGGGCCATCTGCCTCACCTGCAGCCCATCCTCCACATCAATCACCTTACCTAGCAAAATATCCCTCAACAGCAACAGACGGATGGAGTCCCCAAACACTATCCTATCCACATCACCGAGCGCCGCCTGCACCGCCTTCGGCTTCATCCGCAAAGAGCGATCCACCTCTATCTTCCCTCCATCATAATCCAACCCCAACAGCTGCTGCACATCTATGGGAGTCATAGTCATCTCCCCAAAACCAAAATGGAAGGTATGGGTAGTGTCCCACTACCTCTCCCCCAGAGCACATAAGATCGCCGTCGAACGAGGCGTCTCATCGAGCATAGACACCAACCTCCCAAAGCCTGCTGATGCTACCATCCAACGCACCCCAGGTGGAAGATGCTCCCAGACATCTTTAAGCCCCGTCGTCCCGTGGGCATGCATAGTCGATAAAGAAACATCAGACTACCAAAAGAAAAACCTTGTAAAAAATCCAGGAAAAAAGGAAAACCACAAAAATGGAATGCCAAAGGTTATTTTACTTACATAAATGCCAGGGTTCACCACCCTCGAAGAGTGATGATGCGACGACTCCCGTAGTAAGGTCCGCTCATTCGCAACCGGCTCGAATGCGTCAAAAGAATTCTCGCTCCCCAAAGCAAGAGGCGCTCGGGCCCTCTATTCCACATTCGCCCAGTCGTCAACAGCCAACCACTCCCGATGTACTGCAATGCTCATAAAAGAGGCCATTTTTCAAATTACGGATTGATAGAACGATTCGCAGAAGAAAATTACAAAAAGAGAGAAGGCAAGAAGCTGTGAAAAATGAGGGGAACCCACCCCTTTTTATAGGATGCCAATGGTCATGTCGATCGGCACTGACCCAAGACCATCGATCGACACTGACCCTTTACCTTCTCAAAGCAGTCCAAAAGTTCGTGCCACTGCTGAATGGCAACCTCTACACCATGCCGACCGGCACCCCCCTTAATTTTCGTACAAAAATTCCATGAGAATACCAGAAGACCCTGAAAAATCCTTCAAAAATTTATAAAAATCTCGAAAAGGATTTAGAACATTTTCACCAAGAAATTTTCGCACTCCCTCAAGTGAAACCCCTATTTCCCCAGCAAAACTCTCAAAATCCAAGTGAATCTCCTCCCGACAACGTCCCCGTAGGATCTTTAAAGCATCCCAAATTCCCCAAAGGTCTCAGGTCTTCCTGAGCAAAGCATGGACCACCTAATCACTTCCCAAGTGGATTTTATAGCATTAAATTGGCTATTACCCCCCAAAGTCTCCAAAAGATACGAGGATTTCCCGACAATCAACTCCCCAGCTCAAATCAAAATCACGAGGTAATTTCCCCGGCAGAGTTCCCCGAGAACATCTCAACTTAATCTCGTAGAATTGGCTTCGACCCGTAGAATTGGTCACCCTCACCTTCAAGCCCTCAAAATTGGCTTCGAACCACATAATCAATTAACCTCATCTTTAAGCCCTCAAAGTTGACTTCGACCCGCAGAATTGGTCATCTCAATTTAAGCCCACAGAATTAGTCATCAAAATTTAAGCCCGCAGAATTGGGTTTGACCTGCAGAATCGATCACCCTCATCTTCAAGTCCTTAAAATTGGCTTCGACCCGCGGAATTAGTCATCACAACTTAAGCCCGCAGAATTGGCTTCGACCCGCAGAATCGGTCACCCTCACCTTCAAGCCCTCATAATTGGTCATCTCAAATTAAGCCCTCAGAATTGGCTTCGACCTGCAGAATCGATCACGCTCACCTTCAAGCCCTTAGAATTGGCTTCGACCCGCAGAATCGGACACCCTCACCTTTATGACCTCAGAATTAGCTTCTACCCGTAGAATTGGTCATCACAATTTAAGATCGTAGAATTGGATTCGGCCCACAGAATTGGTCATCACAATTTAAGCCCTCAGAATTGGCTTCGACCCGCAAAATTAGTCATCTCAATTTAAGCTCGCAAAATTGGCTTCGACCCGCAGAATCGGTCACCCTCATCTTCATGCCCTCAGAATTAGCTTCGACCCGCAGAATCGATCACCCTCATCCTTAAGCCCTCAGAATTGGCTTTGACCCGCATAATCATTCATCCTCATCCCTAGGTCCTCAGAATCGGCCTCGACCCTCTGAATTGGTCATCTTATTTCAAAAGGCATCATGTGGTGTCTATTCGACGGTTATCGTTCGTTCCAAACTCACCCGTCGAGGGACTCTGTAAACACCCCATTCTAGCACTCCCTAACCTTTCCGTAAGTTCCCTAGCACCTCCCCTCATCGCTACAAACCTAAGTCATACCCCGGGTATTGACCTAAAGGCCATTGGGCACTCCTAGGCTCTGTTTGACCAAAAGTCAAACTCTTCAGCTCGACTGAGACTGAATGAATCTTCGAAGGGCACTGGAACCCCTTTCCAACGGTCCATCCTGTGCACAATTCTAACTTACGGTGCGGACGAACGACCCGTTTTCCCTCGAAACTTGACCAGGAGGTCACCGGATGCTCCCAGGCTCCGTTTGACCAAAGTCAACTCTTTATCTCGACCGAGACTGAATGAATCTTCAAAGGGAACTGAAACCCCTTTCCAATGGTCCATCCCTGCGCGATTCTAACTTATGGTACGGACAAATGATCCATTTTACTCCAAAAAGTCACCAAACGCTTCCAGGCCCCGATTGACCAAAGTCAACTCCTCAAATCGAGTCAAGCTCTTTGGAATGTCGAAGTACATCTCTTAACCTTTCCAATGGTCCAACCCGTGCATGATTCTAACTTACCAGGCGAACGAATGATCCGTTTGCATCCGACGATTCCCCGTGAGAGACCATAAGGGCGGAATGGGTGCCTAACACCTTCCCATTTCGTAACTTAGCCTCTGGACCCTTTTCGAATCATTTTGCTTTTGTATGTATCAGTATGTCTTTGGATGTTATCTTTTGCGATGGCTCCCTCTTCTTTTGTTTGTTTTGAGCAAAATAGACTGGCAACTCCATCTCTCTACATTTTGCACCTCATCACCGACGTCGGCAGAAGGGCTCCCAAGAGGGATGCGCAGGACCAAGATCCTCATGACGTTGAAGACGCCCTATCTTCTCCTTCCCACCCATCGCGAGGATCGGGGAATGGCCACAGAAAGTATATAAAACTTTCTAGGGTTTAAATGAATTCACAAAACAAAATAAGCAGGATGTTTGTTTGTGAATTAAACGGTGCTTTGGTAACATAAAGGTGAAGAACTTTTGCAAAAGTTATACATAAATGGATTTGACAAAAGTATTTAACAATATGTGTACGAAAGAGGTATTTATAGGATGTTCATAAATTTCGAGGCGTTGGCATCGTTCTAACGAAATATAATATTATTCTAATGAGGTGATGATCTCGTTCAAACGAGAATAATCTCGCTTCTAACGACATCCAAAAAACTCAGATAGTAAAACCTCATTTGAACCTCATTTGAAAAATACATTGAACGACCTTCAAACGACATGTAATATCATTTGGATGAGATGTCCATCTCGTTTGAATGAGATTGAAAAATAAAATTATTTTTCTTTTCAAAATAAAAAATTCCTCTTGTAAGAACAATTTTTCTAGGATTGTTCATAGCATAACATTAGGCTAGTTTGGTGTATCCCATTAAAAATCGTCACACATCGTCAAGACGAACCGAACTGAAGCATCTCTAAGTTTGAAGACTTCCCAACTTCCTGAAAGGTATAAAATGATTTAGAGTTTAAATTAAATCATGGAATTATATTTGGGGTGTTTAATTTTTATCAAAAGACGAACATGGATTTTTGTTTCTAAGATACTATAGGTGGAGTTTTGAAAAATAATTTTTTTTGGTTTATGTCATTGAAACGACATCCCAATGTTGTTCAAACGACATGTAAAGGTCGTTAAATTATCGTTTTTAGTTTGGATCGATTTTGGATCAAACGACATGCTACTATATTGGTTTTATTTAGGTCATTTTTATGATCATTCAAACGATATTTGCATATCGTTCAAACTACATGAGAAGTCGTTCAAACGACATCTCTTTATCATTAAAATTACCTGCTTAACTCGTTCGAATTACTCGCCAACCAAAAGTTTTTATAAATACCTATTTCGTTGATAAAATGTTTAAGACTTTTGCAAAACGAAAACTGCAACTCTACACAATTTTAGTCTTCACTTTTAGGGGAAAATTTTATGTTTTTGATTCACACAAAAGATCCCATATATATTTGTGAATCATTTTGGAACCCAAAGCACATCTTTGTTGAAGTTTCTCTTGTAGATAAGATTTGTCTAGTATTGCATTGATAGTTCTCATAGGAGCTATTTGATGACGACTGTGGTAATTAGGGACACTCGAGGGTATTCATTGTTAAAGGAGGAGTTACGGTTCTTGAGGTTCTTGCGGGAATCTTTGCTGATTTTAGTATGCGATCTATATGGATTTTCCGATGGAAATTCATTTCAGATTTCTCTATGTAATTTGTAAAGTGCGATTTACATTATATAGTGAAAAAAGGTTTTTACCCAAAAAGTCTTTTTCTTGAAATTGTGTTTTTCCCTGCATTCTTTATTTACTTAATACTTTGAATCATTTAGATTCATGTTTTAGGGTTAAAAAGATAAAATTGGTTCTCATATTTAATGCATAATAAAATTGAGAAATTTTGAAAAAGGTTATCTTTACATAGAGCACACACAAAAGGGCCTTCTCAATTTGGCATCAAAGGAGGCTGTAGTAAGTTGTCTTTACCTAAAGCACACACAAAAGGGCCTTCTCAAATTGGCATCAGAGAAGTTGCACAAAGTTATTGTGTTTGATCTTGTTTTCCTGATTTTTGGGTGATTGTCTATTCATCCCTCTTGTGTTTTTTTTCTCTCGATGGATTCTCATTTGAATTTGAAGTTTGCTTAAAGAATTGAATTTCTTGAAAATCTTTATAAAAATGTTTTGGAGCTTTTACAAACAATTTGAAATCAAAGAGATATCGTTCGTGAGAAGTTTGGTGCTTTATATGATGACTTTAAATCTTTAAAATTGGTAAAAAAGGAGAGTGTTGATAGAGTCCTTGTTTTAGAAAAAGAATTAGAGGACCTGCAAAAATCTAGGGTTTGTGTTTGTGCCAAAGAGGATAAAAATATTTTGATTAATGATTTTAAGGCTCGTAAGAAGACTCTTAGGGAAAAATTTACTTTCATTGAGGGAGAGAGATAGCCTTCTAGGTGTGATTGAAAATGTGTAGAAGGAGTCCCTAAAATTGGAAGAGTCTAATTCTTTGCTTGAGTTTAAAATTTTGAAGTTGAAAAATGATTTAAAAGACTCGAGTAGTGTTAATAGTGATGGTAATGGCTCGTCTTGTTCTAATGCGTCGAGTGTTAAAGCCAAAACCATAGTTTGTTTTAGAGGTTCAACCAAAACCAATGATGTTTGAAAAGGTCAACCCATAGGTAACATTCCTCCCGTTTACACATGTTTATATTGTGGTCAGAATGGTCACATTTGGCGTTTTTATTTTGATATTGGAAGAGGTCCTATAAAGTTTAAGGATAGTGTCTCGTCGGTTCCAATAACCCCTAGAGTTAGGTATAAATCGGTTTGGGTTAGGAAATTCGTTTTGGAGACGCTTAATGCTAGTTTGGATGATTCTCACATGCTTGTATATGATGTGTCACATGCTTTTTCATATCGTTGATTGCTTACATGATTTTGTTTACCGTACGCTAGTTGTGCCTTATGATATATTCTTGCTAGTGTTATGACATGTGTACTTTTTGTATTATACTTTTCTTTTATTGAGTCATATTAAAAAATGCAAAAAGATTTTTGGTTTTATATATTTTTTGAAAATACAAAAAGATTTTATTTTTGAAAAATATTTTGAAAAATCCTAAAAGATTTTCGATTCTTTGTGTGTTTTAGTTATACACATTTGGTGTGGCCTATTGGTGTGTTTTAATCCAATTAACTATGCAATTTTCATGTGGATAGGACATTTGGTATGACTTTATATGCTTGAGTTGTTCTTAACCATCTTTATGGAGTTGTTTCGAACTTGACTTGCTTTATGGATTTGACGTATTTTATGCCTCCACATACACATGTACGAGCTTATTGAATTTTGACTTCATAATGTATATTTGAGCTTGGTGAAGTGCTCTCCTATAAATTTTGTCATCTACATGTTTATTTTACTATGGATTATGCATGTAAGAACCATTGCCCACGAGGATTTGTTTAATGTTAAAAAAATGACGAGTGGACGGGAAAGGGATGCGAGAGAATAATTATCTCATCGTGAAAGCCACCGTTTGAAAAGAGCCTAAAAGAAAAATTAAGCCAACAAAAAGAATAATATGACAAAAGGGATCAAATTTGTTTAGTTTGATATGTTCATTCAAAAGAAAAGAAAATAATTATATTGTGAGGGAGTTTGGATGGAAATATCAACAGGTTTGCACAATGACAATGTATCCTAGTTAAGCTTATTTTGTCACGATGTTATTGATTTGTAGAATCATTAATATTCTAGGCTTGCGTGCATTGTTCTTGTTTTGTTCATTAAGATCAATTTTATTTGTCCCATTAAGGCTAAAGCTTAGTTTGATAAAATTTTGCAGCCAGTTAGAACTTCTTGAACATATTTGCATATTTGGATTATAATTCTTTCGTTTCTAGTTCACATCCATTCATTCCATTCCACATGCTTGGACACATCGATACTATACTAGAATGTAAAGCTTATGTGTTTTGTGTCGTGTTTTGTGGTCGTTTATGTGCACCAAATTTTCTTTGATATATTTTGCTTATATTATATATGGTTTGTTTGTTATAATTGTGAAATTTGAATTTTTTTGGAAAAATTGAAATTTTTAAAAAATAGTTGGTTGTGTTTGCCTTTGAGATTATCATTGTTAACGTAAAAATTCTCCATCTACGAGGACCAATCACAAAAGGACACATGTCATCCTACGTGGCAATATTCGACACCGAGGAGTGTTAGTCGGCACCCGAGGAGAATTAGTCGGCACCCGAGGAGAGTTGGTCTGCCCTCGAGGAGAGTTAGTCGGCACCCGAGGAGAGTTGGTCGGCATACCAACCAGGAAGATCAAGGGATAACTATGCATTTAATGTGCATTAATGAAGATGACAGCGCATTTAATGAGCCTTAACGTACATTTATACTGTATTAATAGATGACAACACATAGCATACCAAGCAATTCAACAATTAGATTCGTTGAATGTAGACATAATGTATAAATGTCTACATACAATGAATCTTTTTATCTTTCATCACTATAAATACATGTATTCCCTTAGCAAAAAGAGGGAGGAGATCCGACAAGGATGAGAGACACCATACACAAGATCCACACCTTTTTCTCTCTCTACACCACATTGTGCTATTGTAAACCCCTGGGAATAAAATAACAGTGGACGTAGGCTTTTCCTTATAGCCGAACCACTTTAAAAATCTTTGTCTCTTATATGTTTGATGTGAATGTTTATAATCATCTTCAATCTCATCCTCATCATTTATCTGCTGTTGACGCCACTAAAATGGCAGTGGCCATTTTCTGTCTTCAACAGATTGGCGCCGTCTGTGGGAACGTGTTACAAGCATTGTTCTCCATCAAAAGCTAAGTTTTTATTTTCTCTACTTATAATCAATTATACATACATATTTTAATTCAATCATGATTTTTATGTTTATATACATAAATTAATTGTCCAATTATTATCTGCAAAATATTGCATATCATGATTTTAAAATCATAACTGTTAGATTAATTCTTATTTAGAAATCTGTAAAATGATGGATTTCATAAATCATAACTTTTTGCTTGATTCTCAAGTTTCAATTTTGTATCATGGAATAAATATTTTAAATGATTACATATACCAATATATACGACGATGATAAGATTTGATAATTTTTATTGATAATTTTCATTGATAATTTTCATTATAAATTTTGTAAGATCTTTGATGTCTATTCAAATTCCCATCATATTTTTAATAAAAGAATGGGAAAAGGTTAAAGACAATAAAAAGTCTTCTCATGGAAATCATGACCCAGATCTATTTTCTCTCTCTTCAAGTTTGAGTCTCTTTGCATTCACTGTTATGAACTATATACTTAATTTGGTTCATCTTCCATCTATGTCAATAAAGTCAAATTGATTGATTTTTTATATAAATTTGGTAATAACTTCTATCATTCAGCATATTTTTATCTCTCCAAATAGGGAATAGGAAGGGATCAATATAAAAAATAATTTTCTCTCACCTGAAAAACCCACTAACTGTAGTTGGTCGACGAGGAAAAAATATTCCAAACTGTATCAACGTAGTTGGTCGACGAGGAAAAAATATTCCAAACTGTACCAACGTAGTTGGTCGACGAGGAAAAAATATTCCAAACTGTACCAACGTAGTTGGTCGACGAGGAAAAAATATTCCAAACTGTATCAACGTAGTTGGTCGACGAGGAAAAAATATTCCAAATTTTACCAAGTATGGTTAGTAGGGTATAAACTCTCACTAACTATAATTGGTCGACGAGCACAATTTAACAACCTTGGTTGGTTGGAAAAATTTTAAACATTTTTATACTCATTACTTTATTATTAAGTGATCGAGCAACATTATTAATACTTGTAACTTTTTTATTACTAAGTTGGTCGATGAACAACACAATATTGTTATCTTTTTAACTTATACATATGCACAGATGTAAAGTATTTTACAAGACAATAGCAATTAAGATTGCGAACAAAAATGAAAGTCTTTCATTAAAATCAAAAACAAAATACATCAGGAATGAAATACAAATTTATTACATCAATATTCCCATTCTATTGGTTTCTTCCCCTCTGCTTTTGAAACAGGTTTCTCACCAGCAGGTGGATCATTTAAAGCAAGAGGAGAATTTATGAAGTTAAGGTCTTTGAGCATCCTGATATTCATCACGGATTGTCGATCTAGGAGGTGCTCGATAAAGTATTTGTTCATTTGGGGGCTTCTATTACAGATATATTTGTTCATTTGGTGGCACATTCTTATAACATCATGCAGTCGAGCGCCAAATTCAACTTCACAAACTCACACGGAGGCATATTCAGAAGTTCAGGAGGTGCATTCAGAAGTTCAGGAGGCATATTCAGGAGTTATTATGCACATACTATTGAAGTTCAGAAGTCAAATTTAGCATCTACAGCACTGAGATCTTTACTACTACTGTCCCGACTAACATTGAAGAATAAGTTGTATGAAAATATTTCGAAGTCTACCACTAGCTTGGTACTAATCAGATTGAAGAGTTGGGTTCAAAAGCTAGTATGTTACTCAACAAAGTATTCAGAGGATCATAAATCAGAAGAATCAAGCACGTGAAGTTAGCATTCAGTTGCTCGGCACAGGAGGCAGTTAGTCGGCTAGGAAACCAATCAACATACTTGAAGATTATGATAAGCTACAAGTTGCATACTATGGCATGGCTGCATCCAAATTTCCAGGGGTGATACATAGCACACGGAGTTCCTCAAAAGAAAGATTAGCAACCATCGATCAGCCTGCATCATATGTCGTCCAAGAGATAATGCACTTTATGTTGGACAAATCAAGAAGGTAGATCAAGAATTTCACGAGCACCGAGCAACACTGCAGAATAAATACTCCATCCTTTCAAGTAAACCATCAAGCATGGAGCATTGGGGGCTTCTGTTAACGTAAAAATTCTCCATCTACGAGGACCAATCAGAAAAGGACACATGTCATCCTACGTGGCAATATTCGACACCGAGGAGTGTTAGTCGGCACCCGAGGAGAATTAGTCGGCACCCGAGGAGAGTTGGTCTGCCCCCGAGGAGAGTTAGTCGGCACCCGAGGAGAGTTGGTCGGCATACCAACCAGGAAGATCAAGGGATAACTATGAATTTAATGTGCATTAATGAAGATGACAGCGCATTTAATGAGCCTTAACGTACATTTATACTGTATTAATAGATGACAACACATAGCATACCAAGCAATTCAACAATTAGATTCGTTGAATGTAGACATAATGTATAAATGTCTACATACAATGAATCTCGTCAACAATCATTAAATGTGCTTTATTTACATCTTTTGTGATGATATTTTTTCTTCGGCGTGATGCTTTGCACTTAATGTTTATTATTTCTACGTATTTGTCTAATTTTCTATTTTGGATAAAAACAAAGGGGGAGAGCAAATTAAAATGGAGTTTTGATGAGTTTGAATTATGGAATAGAGTTTATTTATTCATTAGCTTTATTTTGTTTCAAACTCGATGCGTCATGAAGGTATATGTTTCTTGTTTCATGTGTGTAGGTTTCTCAAATGTTATCAAGGATCAAGAAGATTAAGGGAAGAAGAAGACGTGTTTGAAGACAAAGCGACTTATACGGTTCCATTCTAGAGTTGGGAGGGGTATTAATATCTTTGTAATAGGAGATTTTGATTTTAATTTGGTGTTCGGTCATTTTGTTTATTTTGTACTGGAATAGCCAAAGGGGGAGATTTGTAAGAGCAATTTTTCTAGGATTGTTCATAGAATAATTTTAGGCTAGTTTGGCATATCCCGTTACAAATTGTTATGCATCGTCAAGACGGACCGAACTCAAGAATCTCCAAGTTTAAAGACTTCCCGACATCCCAAAAGGTATAAAATGAATGATATGCCATTACCTGACCTAGTCTCAGCTTTAGCCAGTCTCGGCCAAAGCTGACCACATAAAGCATCCTCATATGAGTCATCTTGAACAGCTGGCATAATCTGTCTCGGTCGGTGCATCTCGTCTTGATCTCAAGCCAACACAGTAGGTATCTCATCTTGCTTGGCGACCCTCCTTGTCTGGATAATAAAGTCCGAGGCCTTCTAAGCTAACTTGTTCTTTTATCTCGGCCTGACGCTGGTTAGCCGAGACTACACTTGGTAACCATCAACATGCAATTTAGTGGTGTCTCAGCCGTCCCGTGCTCGAACGGGCTGACGCTTCAACCTTAGAAGTACATTCTCGCTATCTACTTGAGTGTGTGTAATGGGGAATGAGTGGTAGAGTGAGCGTGGGATGCAAGACCCACGTGCGCCAAACCGTTACAACAACATCACTCACACATGTGGGGAATATCTCATAATCATTACTTGCATGCACCTGGGATAGATGGCATCACCTTGTTGGACAGTTAGAGCTGTGCATGCCTCATGCAAGACTGGGGTGCGTATGACACGACCCCAACCATATAAATAGTTGTCTTCTACCGCATTGTAAAGGATTGATTATTCTCAACCCTAGCAAAACTCTGTCAAAATACAAAGTAGAGAGAGTAAAGCTTGAGTGTTGTATTTGCAGACCATTAGTGCCCTTATCATAGTGAAAACTACCATTGACACTACACAGTGGACATAGGCTCCGGCCGAACCACTTATATCTGGTGTCATCTTCCCCTTTTGCCTCATCTTTTTCTGTATTTTATATTTGTTCTTACACCATTGTTGTGTTGGTTTGAGCTCACTTATCACATTGACTTGGTGGTACCAATTCTGGTATCATCAATGATTTAGAGTTTAAATTAAATCATGGAATTATATTTGGGATGTTTATTTTTTTTATCAAAAGACAAATAAGGCATTTTGTTTTTGAAAATATATTTTCTGAGATACTGTAGGCGGATTTTTGAAAAATATATTTTTTCATTTATGTCATTTAAACGACAACCCAATGTCATTCAAACGACATGTCAAGGTCGTTAGATCGTTGTTTTTAGTTTGGATCGATTTTGGATTAAACGACATGCTACTGGATTGGTTTTGTTTAGATTGTTTTTATGATCGTTCAAAGGACATTTGTATACCGTTAAAACGACATGAGAAGTCGTTCAAATGACATCTCTTTATCATTCAAACGACTCGCCGATCTAAATTTTTTTATAAATATCCGTTTCATTGACAAAATATTTAAGACTTTTGCAAAACGAAAACTGTAAATTTGCAGAATTTTAATCTTCTCTTTTAGGGACAAATTGATGTTTTTGATTCACACAAAAGATCCCATATACGTTTGTGAATCATTTTGGAACCCAAAGCACGTCTTTGTTGAAGTTTCTCTTACAGAGAAGATTTATTTACTCCTGGATTGATAGTTCTTGCAGGAGATATTTGCTGACGATTGCGGTCATTGGGGATACTTGAGGGTATTCACTCTTGAAGGAGGAGCCGCGGTTCTTGAGATTCTTGAGAGAATCTTTGCTGATTTTAGGCTGCGATTTATGTGGATTTTTTACGGGAAATTAATTTTAGATTTATCTATGTAATTTGTAAGTTGCGATTTACATTATATAGTGAAATAAAGGTTTCAACTCGAAAAGTTTTTTTTTTCCAAAAATTGTGTTTTTCCCTGCATGCTTTATTTACTTAATGCTTTGAATCACTTAGATGCATGGTTTAGCGTGAAAAAGAAAAAGTTGGTTTAAATAAAGTAGTTCTCATATTTAGTGCATAATAAAATGAGAAATTTTAAAATTTTTTGTGTTTACATAAAGCACACACAAAAGGGCCTTCTCACATGTTCGTTTTTGGTAAAAATAAAACATCCTAAAAATTAATTATGTAAATTAATTTAAACTTAAATTTTTTTTATATGTTTACAGGATGTCGGGAAGTCTTCAAACTTCGAGATGTCGAGTTCGGTTCGTCTTGACGATGCATGGCGATTTGTAACGGGATATGCCAAACTAGTTTAAAACTTTGTTATGAACAATGTTAGAAAAATTGTTCTTACATGAGTTGATTGCCGTGTTATTCCGCGAAGTTTTTCTATTTGGCCTGTAGGTATCAGATGTTTGAGAGCCTAACTTTATTGCCACATACATATAAGTGCCACTTTAGTTAGTGTGCCTAGCTATTTATTTTCACCAAAAGTTTTGGATTGAAAATATTATTTGGTTATATGCTTGATTTTTCTATAGCCATTAGTAAACTGGTAATTATGTGATTATCCATTTAAAAATCTTTGAATTTATTTATAAAGTTATTGCATATGCTTACTTTGTAACGTTTCTTCCCTAAAGAGTTAAATCCATACACCCTCAAACCTCTCTCGCTATATAATTGTTATACAATTGGTTAAAGTCTTCTTAGCATAGGTGTGCTAACTCATTTTTTCTCCAAATGTTCCAGGATATGGAAGTCATACCCCCTCCTTTTCGTTATATGAATGGATCATTTGTATGCTTATAAAACATTATGGAAGGAGATTAAGAAATAAGGAAGCAAAGAATGGTGTTTCTCGATGACCTATGTCATTTTCAATTTGGGATAAAAAGTAACATGTATAATTTACCCCTGTGGCGGTAGTACAATATATGTAATACGATATTAGTTATCGCAATAATGAATAAAGTTTTTTTTTCTGCCTTAACTTTAGGTTCATTATTTTGTTACTATCTTGTACATTCATACCAAAAACAGGGTGTGACAAGTTGGCCCATACACCTACTATCTATATACACATACACACACCTACTCTTTTAACATGCACACACATCCTTAATGTTTATACACACAACACTTAAGTGTACCCATATATATACACGTTTCTACACACACACACACACACACACAAATATACATACACACACACACACACACACACACACACACACACACACATATATATATATATATATATATATATATATATATATATATATATATATATATATATATAAAACACTACACACACACACTGTTAGAACACACATACACACACATCTCATGACTTATACAGACATATATACATACATTAACCATTCTGAAAACCCATCTCTCTCGTGACTTTCTCCTCACACATACATATATACATCAAGTTCCTCTTCAATGATTTCATTTATAAAATTCCCATTTTACATGTTTTTCCCACCCAAAATTTGTGTCTTCCGACACTAAATTTCTACATGAATTATTGAAAACTACACTTGGATTAAAGAAAGTTAAATACTTGTCTTAAGATTGAAGAAATTATGAGATTCTCTCTTTGAGTTCTTCTATTGGTAATGTTATTGAGCCCGGATTAATTTGATCTCCCACCAGGATCACTTTTTCTTCAATTTTCTCCATTTTCTTCTTCTTTTTCTCCCTTCTCTCAAAGCCCTAGCCTCTTGAATGGTTGGATGGTTTCCTCCTCCATGAACCTTACCTAATTCTTAACCTTAGGGGTGTTCAGAAAACCGATTGGACCGGTGGACCGAATCGAACCAAATTGAACCGGACTATTGTTATCATTTTTTTAATCGGTCCAGTCCATTTTTTTAATAGACTAGTCTAATCGGTCCGGTCTTTGGTTTGCCTTATTAAATAAACAGTCTGGACCGGTTCGAACTGGATACATATTAATATATATATATTTAGATATATTTATATATAAATAAATACTCAAAGAAGGAATGGGGGTACACTCGTCAATTTTAAGAAAGAAGAAAACAACCCTAATAATCTAATTTGAGAAAACACCCGCACAACACTACTTCTGAACTCTAATTTATTTCTACCATTTGCGCCGCTCCTCTCACCACATTCTTCTCTCTCTCAAACTTTCTTCTTCTTCTTCTTCTTCTTCTTCTTCTTCTTCTTCTTCTTCTCCTCTTCTCATGCTACGTCATTGACACACATCCTTCTCTACCATTTGCGCGGCTCACACATCATCCTGTACCATTTGCCACACATCCTTCTCTAATCTCAAAGAATTTAAGGAAAAGTTATCCACCCACTTCAGACATTTACACCGTTCCTTTCAATTCTGGGTGCGAGCAACCGATATCTACACCTTCTATAAGGTCACAATCTTTCTCATTATACACACACACACACACACACATATACACACACACACATATGCACACACACACACACACACACACAAACACAAACACACACACATAATCCAATTATTAGGATGTGAAGAGGCAAGAGGAAATGTGGGAGATAACATTTACATGCGGCTGACAAAATTTATTCTATGTGCTCTGACCTTGGTGGGTTTTTTCTCAAGGTACTTACACACTTCCCTTTTACTCTCAATTGGTTTCTTAAATTCATTTAAGGGCTCTAGATAAAGTTTCATTCTTTATGTGAATTATGCTTGTCTAATTAGCATTTGTAAATCCCTTTATTTTGTAATCAAGTTTCTTATATTTCTGTTGTGGGCTGTTTTTTGTTCATGATTTGGAGTTTTGCAGGTGCTTGTGGATTGATTTATTTGTTTGGTTAAAGTTTGGACAGTTTGAAGGTGATTTTCATTTTTAAAATGATTAATTTTATAAGATTAGAACCGAAAAGTTAGACCAGATCGACCTTATAAAAAATCGGACCGATTAAGGTCGGGTGACCGATACAATTGGTTCGGTCTTGTGTAATACCCAGTATTTTTGTGATATTTATTTACGGGATTAATTAAATTAAATGCGTATTAATTGGAAATTAATCCGGATTAAAATACTAGCATGATGCGAGTTGGTATTTGAATATAATGTGCATATATGATTATATATGAATATTGAAGTATTAAATTTGTCGTGAGATTGAAATACGACAAGTTGGAAAATTTTATTGAGACGCGTGTGACAGTCGCGTCAAGGAAATATTTATTTTAATTAAAAAGTGAATTTTAGTTCTATTAACCTTATGGTCGTTTTGAGTGCGCCAACGCATCCGGAAGGGTCGAAATAGTCAGAAAACACTAGCCGGGGGTTAAGTTTGGGTTCCGGGGCATTTTTGGGCCATACCGGTAACTTATAAGGGCATTTTGGTAATTTCGGAAATTGGGTAATTAAAACCCACGAAAATTAGAGTTAAAATCTGACTTAGTATTAACCCACTAAGCCATTTTCCAACCCCAATTTAGGAAGTGGGCTACGGGAGAAGTTATAACTTGGCAAAACCAACCTCACCTCCATTAACACCTTGAGAAGAAAAGCTTGTTGAGAGAGAGAGAAGGAATTCTGCAGAGAGAGAGAGAGAGAACACTTCAGAGATTCGTCATCAAATTCAGAGATTCAAATAAGGCAAGTGATTTAATTTCGTTTATATAGAGAATGTTTCTTCCATGTGTAGGAATTGATAAAAATCTGATTGTTCTTGGGAGTTAATGAAAAACCCATTAAATTGGAAATAGAATCTTACATATTGATGAAGAATTGCATGTAGAATTATATGTAGGCGATTATTCTGATGTTAATAATATATTGGATGAAACAAAAACGGATTATAGTAGGTTCAATTATGATGTATAATGTTAGGGTTCATGTTCATATAAATTGGGAATAAATAAAGAGATTTGAAGATTTGATGATGTTAAAGATGAGTTAGCCCTATCTAAATGTTTGATTATGACCTATGAATGTTTAGTACGAATTATGAACCTTAAAATGATGTTGGAATGATTTTTATGTGGGATTAAGAGTGAAGAAATTGGGAAAAATGAGATAGGAATTCATGGGCTCGAATCTGGTCACTCGTTAGAAGACCTGCCCAGGTCGTTCGAACGAGCTTCTAACGAGTTGACAGTTTGGGTTCTAAGGAGAGGGATGTTCGTTTGAAGACTTTCGTTCGAATGAGATCTCGTTAGAAGGCCCAGTTCGTTCGAACGAACTCTCGTTCGAACAGCCTCGTTCGAACGAGACTTCGAACGAGTTGACAGTTTAGGATTTTTAGCCTGTTTTGATCCCGAGTGCCCCGTAATCTTGTGTATAGGTAGAGATAGCCTTCCCTTGATGAGTAATTGATATATTTGGGATGTTTGGGATATAATGAGGAGTCAAACCTAGAAGTGTAGTTTGAACCCAAGGGAAAATATGAAGTAGGACGTGAGTGTCTATTACGATGCGAGAACTATTGACGGCCTAATTTATTATATTAATCGGGAACATATAAATTGTGTAGTATTATATGTCGGTACGAGAATGAGAAGTGTACCACCAATATATTTTGTTGATTACTAAGATGCGTGAATACTTAGTATATGTCTCGATTTTATGTGTATGACATACCTACCATACTTGCTATCATGGGAGGTTCGCGTTCGCTTAGGGCCCTCTAATCCTTGTGTTGCCCGGATTTAGACTGGTTATCTCGATGAACATAGGTCAGAGAAGGACTTATTGGGATGTTAATAAGTCTGCTGATCGTGGGAGCGCAGGTATGTGTGTGACCCATGTGATGTGACTGTGTTCGCCTCCATTATTTGTGATGTTGTTATCTGAACGATTCCTGAGAGATTCGGAATGCGTAATCCTTATGTACGTGATGTACCGGGATGGATAGCAGAGTATGTGTGCACCGCAGCTAGTTCTCGGGGTGCTTGTATTCTATTGTATATTTATGACGGGAATAATATACATTTAATTAATGGGAACTTTCATGTTAATATTGTGAAAAATTATGGTATTGTTTTGAGAAAACATAACGGGTTAACCGATAGTGAAATGTATTACATAATGAGAATCTGAGTTTAAGTAAAGCCCTCTATTTATTTGATAACGCTAGAATGTATTATGGGAATCAAGTAGTAAGGGGTAGAACTTATTACGGTTTGGTTAGATATGGATGTCTTATAGATGGGTACGGTACGTTAGGAGTGCACATGTAGTCGAGAGGTGAGAATTTCATGTGAGTGCACGTCCTAACATGTATTTTGCATTTAATGTTTTAATGTTATTAAAACACTTGCTGTTTTCAAAATTTTTTCCACTTTCGGGCTCTGACCCATTTGCTTTCAAATCTATTTTTGTAAAAACCATTTTAGGTGCCCAGCCACAAGGACACCATGCATATGATTCTCATTCAGGTGACGAGCTGTAGCTGTTTGTGGAAGTTACAGGACTTTGCTTGTAGACGCTTCATCTATCTTGACTCGATATTCATCAGTTATCAGTTGTAGGGCATGTCGCCCATTTCTTTTAGAGACATTTCATTTATTTCAGTTATTCAGACCTTTGGCATGTAATTATTCAGGATTCAGACTTGTCGTATTATTTTTCAGTTGTGGGTTTATTGTGAGGATTTTTCCTCCGTATTTATATTTAGTTTGTTGGTTATTCATTACTTCATTATGGCGAATGGTTGTTATTCTTTAATTACTCTTTTACTGCATGTTAATCAGACTTAACTTAAAATTTGGCAACTTACTTTTTAAATACTAGGTGGTTAGTAATTATTAAAATGTTTTCGACAGTGATGCTATTAACTGAACCAACTTGACATTTTGTATTGATTTAATAAAGGAGTAGCTAGCCGGTATTTAATTAGTCGGGGTGTCACAGGTGGTATCAGAGCATCAGGTTCTAGTGTCCTTAAGGATCTGAACGGCTTATTATGTTTCCGCTGAGCTTTCTTTGATGTAGAGCCCTATATTTTAGGACTGTTGTATTCTTTTGTATATGCTACGTTCTTCAGCTATTTTAAGTTTATAACTGCGAACTTATAAATTTCATTCTTATTTCAGATGCCTCCACGATGTGCACAAAGGATTCCCAGGGATGCAATGCCAGAACCACAGCCCGCACCAGTTCAGGGCACGATGAATGCCGCCGAGGTTGCAGCCATTGTGGCCCAGGCAGTAAATGCCGCACTAGCTGTAGTTCAGCAGGAACCACCTCAGGCATCGATATCCGCGCCAGTTCATTCTCATGCATTCCCGTCTGCTTGGGAACGTGTACGTGATGCTTTTCAAAAAGCAAACCCTCTGGAGTTCGCAGGTAGCTCCGATGTGGTAGTTTCGAGTCAGTGGAGGAAGGATATTCAGTGGCACTTGAGGATGTACGAGTGCACTGAGGTTCAGAAGAAGATACTAGCTACCTTTAAGCTAGTGGGGTCTGCACTATAGTAGTGGGAGTCAATTACCACCGTGGAGGAAAGGGACACTTTCACTATTCAGGAGTTCTGGGTGCGATTTGACCTCAAGTACTTTCCGTCGGCTGTTCACACAGAGATGAGGAGGAAGTTGATGAGCCTCAAGCAAGAGGGTAAGACTGTGGCCGAGTATGAGGCCGAATTCACTGATCTTCTGAACATTGTTCCGGATGAGATACCGACGGAGGAGAGGAAGATACAAAAATTTACGGACGGGTTGACATGGAGGATTCGTCAGCACTTGTTAGGGAACCTCTCATTAGCCACTTATTCTGATGTGGTTAACGCTGCATTGCTCCATTGCCAGGATCACCGCTTTCACATGACTGAGGGCAAGCGATCGGGAGAGTCTAGCCATCAGGGCAGGACTGGAGGAAATGGTGCCAGCGGGGCACACTCTGTTCAGGGGGATCACAAGAGGTTCAGATCAGGAAATTTCAGGCACGGACAGGGAGGTTTCCGGCAGGGCCATCAGGGTCCGAACGACCATCAGAACCAGCAGGGTCAGAATGGTCAGCATCAGTTTCAGTAGGGCCAGCAGGGCCAGTGGAGGAACGGTAACGGCCACCAGGGCCGGGGGCAGCAGGGACCGAGAGGGGGGAACTTCCCGGGGAAGTGTTTTGTTTGTGGAAAGACTGGCCATAAACGCCAGGACTGTCCTGATAGGGACAGGGCCCCGCAGCAGCAGCAGGGTGCTCGACATGAGCCACAGAGGCCACTTTTTCCACCAGCCCTCCCAGCTCCAGCCCAGGTGCCAGCTCTTCTAGCCATTCCAGCAGTTCCTGTGCAGCAGGGACAGTTACAGTATGAACGTTGATGATACTGAAAATCAGCACCACCAGATGAGGTGTTTACAAGCTCAATATAGGTATAACGATGGCATCGCAGCTATATAAATAAGATAAGAATGAGGTGAGGACAAGGGGAACGACACCTGAATATAAGTGGTTCAGCCAATCTGGCCTACGTCCACTGTGAGTGTGTGTGAGTAATATCACTAAAAGAAGGCGCTAATGTCCATGGATACAACCTCTCAAGCTCACACTCTCTCTACTGTATGTATTTAGACAGAGTTCTAGCTAGGGTTTTTTTATATCTGGATCCTTTTTCAAGGTAGGGGATGATCCCTTTTTATAGTGCCTAGGGGGTGCAATGTACCCCCTATGCATGCAATGTGCATGAATGTAGTTTCCTCACCAATGGGGGTGTGCCACCTGTCATGGCCACATGTAGGTAATGATGATGAAATATTCCCCCACATGTGGAGAATAATCTTGTTATAACTGATTTATGCCCAGGTGTCCTTATCCAAATGTCAACAGATGCTCGGCAGTCATGTTGGTGAATGGCCTCAGCCTAGGAGAGGCCGAGCTATAAAGGTTGGTCGTCCGCTCAATCCGCGAAGTGTCATGAGGTGTCTCGCCCTTATGTCAGCCGAGGTATGTGCCGGTGTCGGCCTGAGCCGAGGCAGGGTCCATGTTGAAGATGAATGCGTGGAGCCTCTATTTATCTCGGCCTACTGCAAGCCGAGGTTACTATTCCTTGATGCCCGAGGTCAATGTTGATATCTGCGACGTGTGAAGTGTCCTTGGGGAGGTGCATGCAGTAGTGTCGGCCGTGGCCGAGGTATACCTCGGCCGAGGGATGACATTGCGGGCCTCCACCCACTGGTGCGTCGGTCATTGTCTCGGCTCTTATTTCGGCCAAGGTAGGTGTCCCTAGGCCGAGGTCATACTTGGGTATATCAATCACCCCCCAGCCCTTAGTCATTTGCGAGAGCAGGTGGATAGGGGATTCTTGCTTCCGAGGCCTATTCGCCCCTAGGCCAACACCTGCATGACACTTGTCCCAAGCCAAGGCGTGCCCATTTGGTTGGCATATGCTGCCAGTTGTCCCTTGGGCTTCCCAAGGCAATGATGAGCCTTGGGAATCATGCCCAAGTATTTAAAGGTTAGAAACCTTTCTTCTTCCTCATTTCTCTCCTTCTCGCCCTGCTTCCTGCAATTCTCTCTTTCCGGAGCTCGTTCGTTCCAGCACTTTCTCTGCAGGGGAATACCTATTTTCTTGCGCGACTTCATCTATTTCCTTCATCAACTCCCCCTCAGGTACCTCCCCCTTTCCAACTCATTCATTTTGGCAATTTAATTTGAATTTTTCGGCAAGGGTTTGAATTTTCCGGCAGTCATATGAGCTTTCCAGTGAGGGTTTTGAACTTTTCGGCGAGCACTTGAGTTTTCCGGTGAGCTAGGTTTCTTGCAAAGATTCCTTGGTTTGATCCTTGTTCCCCCCAACTTTTCAAGACAAATTCGTTTGTAGTTTTAGGATTTTTCCCTAAGTTTAGGGTCTGCCAGAGCCTTGGGTCGTCCCCAGATGCTCAGACCCCTGTATCAACTTCTTGAAGAATTCCCATCTCTTAGAGAAAAAACCTTAGAGAAAATTAGGCAGATAGAGAGAGCTCAGGAAGAAGCTCGTAGGTCACAGGAGTTCCCTGTCAGACCTCTCTTTCCTCCACCTCTCAAGGTGGTATACCCTCGTCCACCTGAGAATTTCTATCAGACAGACGTCTCTGCCAACAACTTGCCGATGTCCGAGTCTGAGTCTTCCACCTCCGATCCGATGTCCGTGGATTCTTTCCAAGAGGCCATGGATTTTACTCCTCAGGCTGGTCAGGACCCTGACCAGGCTGAGGTTTCCAGCCGGGCCTCGTCCCAAAATGGCACAAGTACCTCAAGTTCTTCTTCAGAGATTGAACTTGTAGAGTCAAGTGTGGCTGTGCCTCCCATTCTAAATGCTATTCCCCTGTCGGCCGTCACCGAGGCCGAGTTTGCTCAGAGGTTCCCCGGTAACCCGTCCACGTCTGCTCCAGCCGACGTTGAGTCTGACGATGATGAGGATGCCGAAAGTGATGTAGACACATCTGAGGCGGTCGAGTATAAGAGCACAGTTACTGAGGTGGACCTATTGCACTTCAGGTACCTATACTCCATCAGTTCTTCAATCCATTTAAGAAGACCTCTGAGGGAGGAGAGGGCCTACCACGGCCAAGAGGGAGAAATCTGCCTGTACGAGCAGATGTTTAAGTTGGGTTTTCGTCTTCCTTTTCACCCCGTCATCAGGTCCATCCTTTCCTTCATTAACTTAGCCCCCTCACAGCTCTCTCCCAATGCTTGGAGAGTTATTATAGGGGTCATCATCTTGTGGAGGGCGGTCCACCACTCTGACCTCCCAGTGCAGGTCTTTGTTGGTTGTTACGTCCCCACCTCGGCCAAAAATCATTCGAGCTACTATCACTTTGTGGCTCGAAGGCCTGAGAAAAAAATGCTCCTGGTCACTCAGACCTCTAACCATAATTGGAAACCCAGGTATTTTTTTGTCTCAGGGCCGTGGGAATTTGGTTCTTCCATTCCCTCTTCCATCTATGAGCCGAGAATACGCCTGAAATGGGGCAAAGTCACCATGTCTGCCAGGGCCGACCCTGGACTAAGTGTGCAACATGGCAAAAAGGTGAAGGCCCTGCAGGACCAAGGGGCCCATGGGATGTTTGTCAAGTTTGAGCATCTGCTGACCCCCCAGTATCTCTCGGGGACGAGCCTGGGTGGAAGTCCCATAGCTGACTTTGGTAAGGATTTTTATTTTGACCCTAAGTGTAGCCTCTTATCATACGTACTTTATTTCTGACTCATATCTTTTCACTTTTGCAGAGAAACCATCAGGCATTTCAGACGAGTTGTGGGAGATGGCAGCCCCAAGCTTGTCTAGACTTGTCAAGAAGACAGGTTTAAATGCTCCTCCACCTGATCCTTCATCGTCCAAGTCCAAGAAGAGGGCCCCTGAGGTCCATCCTCCTGAGGATCAGAGGTCGAGCTCCAGGACAAAGAGGGCCTCAGACACTGCGATCCCGTCACGCCCGACACGTTATCAGCCCGTCTGGATCAGTTAAAACTTTCTGATAGCGTGGTCGGCCACAGCCGACAGGCCATGGACGCTCTTAACAACATGATGACCGAGGCCGACAAGCATTTTTTCAGGGCCATGGAAACCCCTGTGATGGTTGAATTCGGCCTTCACAGAGTAGTCCAGGTATAACTTGTTCCCTTGTCCAAAGTGCAACGTCTGATTTTGTTCTCATCTAACTTCTTCATTTACTGTGCAGGGTGCGGCTGCCATGTACCAGCTATCTAACTGGGCCATGACGAAAATGCCTCTCATTCAGAAGGGGCAGGAGGCTGAGAAAGTTGAGGGCACCCTGAAGGCTGAGGTTGCTCGTCTGAGGTCAGAGTTACAGGAGGCTGAGACCAAGGCCCAGACCTCTGAAAATAAGGCCCAAGCTCTAGAGAAGGACATCTCTGCACTCGTTCAGAGCCATACCAAGGCCCTGAAGGACAAGGACGATGCCTTGCAGAGGAAGGTTGATGCTGCGGTGAAGGCTTCTCTTGCAGATGCCTCGGAGACAATAATTGCTGACTACAAGGTCTCTGAGGAGTTTGTAGGTTTTGGTCTTGAGTACCTTGAAAGGGGTATCAAGGCCACCACCAAATGGGCCGAGGTAAAGGAGGCCGAGATTGGCACCATTAAGGCCTCAGACTTTGTGGGCCTCGGCCTTGCCGACGCCTAGTTTGCTCAGGCCTTGCAGGAGATAGAGGACGAGGCTGCTGCCCCTGGTCAGACTGTCACTCTGGGATGGACTGATCTAGAAGGGACTAACCCTGCAAATGAAGTGGCTGAGGTGACCAACACTGAGCAGGCCGACCCAGATGAGACCTCGAATGTTCCTCCCTCCGATGCCTGACTTGGCCTTTGTTTTTCTCTACTTTTTAACTTGTAATCTTGTATTGTAAATGATGTACCTCTGTTTTCTCAGTGACATTAATCAATTATGTAATTTCTTCTATTGAATGCCAAGGTTTCCCTTCATCTCGATTTGTGAATGTGTATGAATGCTATGCACTCTCTGAAGTCATTACTGAATATGATGCCATAACCATTACTTAAGAGTCTGAGGTCCTCACCTAAGAGGTTATCCCTATAGTAAATTATCGAAAATATGATGTTAAAGGTCTGAGGTCCTCACCTAAGAGGTTAGCCCCATAGTTAATCACCAAATGAATGATGTTAAGGGTCTGAGGTCCTCTAGCCGAGGTGTCCAAGCTCAGACCTCGTCACCACCGAGTGATGTTATGAGGGTCTGAGGTCATCACCTAGGCCGAGGTAAGCCTCATAATGTCACCAAATTAATGGTGTTAAAGGTCTGAGGTCCTCACCTAAGAGGTTAGCCCCATAGTTAATCACCAAATGAATGATGTTAAGGGTTTGAGGTCCTCTAGCCGAGGTGTCTGAGCTCAGACCTCGTCACCACCGAGTGATGTTATGAGGGTCTAAGGTCATCACCTAGGCCGAGGTAAGCCTCATAATGTCACCAAATTAATGGTGTTAAAGGTCTGAGGTCCTCACCTAAGAGGTTAGCCCCATAGTTAATCACCAAATGAATGATGTTAAGGGTCTGAGGTCCTCTAGCCGAGGTGTCTGAGCTCAGACCTCGTCACCACCGAGTGATGTTATGAGGGTCTGAGGTCATCACCTAGGCTGAGGTAAGGCTCATAATGTCACCAAATTAATGATGTTAAAATGAAACAAGAATTTACCATGGAAACTAATCTTTATTCACAACCTCTTCTCAATAAGATGGTACATTTACAATTGACAAAATAGCTGCAACATTATATGAAATATCTCTTTAGGTGGTCGGCATTCCACGGGTTGGTGAAGGGTTCTCCCTCTAGGTTCTCTAACCTATACGTGCCAGGCACAACCTCTTCCGTTACTCTGTAGGGGCCATGCCAGTTCGGGTGTAGCTTGTTTGTTTTCTGTAGGGTCTTCTTAAGCACTAGGTCTCCTATCGCAATGGGTCTTGTCTTCACCCTTTGATTGTTGAATTTTGCTGCCCTCTGCTGGTAGGCTGCTTTCCTGACCTCTGCGTCTTCCCTTCTTTCTTCAATAAGGTCCAGGTCTAACCTCCTCCTTTCCCCATTGCTGTCATTATCATAGGTCTGAATCCGATGAGTTGGTAGGCCTATCTCCGTTGGTATGATGGTTTCTGAACCGTGTGCCAGCATGAATGGGGTTTCTCCCATGGGTGTCCTTGCTGTGGTCCTGTAAGCCCATAGCACAGCGTAAACCTCTTCTATCCATCTCCCCTTCGCGTCTTCTAACCTCTTCTTGATTCCATCCAAGATAGTCCTATTTGTAACCTCAGTCTGGCCATTAGCCTGAGGTCGACCAGGAGATGAGAAGAACTGTTTAATCCCCACACTTTGGCAATACTTCTCCAAGGAGGCGTTCTTGAACTGGGTCCCATTATCTGAGATGAGCGTGTTTGGGAGGCCATACCTACATATGATGTTCTTCTAGATGAACTGAAAGGTCTTCTGCTCCGTAATTGTTATCATGGGTTCGGCTTCTACCCATTTTGAAAAGTAGTCAATGGCAACTATCAAGAATCTATAGTTGTTGACTGCTCTTGGCAAAGGTCCTACTAGGTCAATTCCCCATACCGCAAACGGCCATGGAGAAGAGATTGACGTCATAGGCTGATGGGGTAGATGAGGGATAGTGGCGAACCTCTGACATTTGTCGCACCTCTTCACATAGTCAGCAGCGTCCCTAGACAAGGTGGGCCACCAGTATCCCTGAGTGATAATCCTTTTGGCTAAGGTCCTTCCCCCTATGTGGCTAGAGCAAGAGCCTTCATGGACCTCCTGTAAGATCCGGGGTACCTCTAAGGGGTGAACACACCTGAGGAGGGGCAAGAGGAAACCTTTTTTGTACAAGACATCTCCTATCAATGAGAACCTGGCAGCCCTGTATCTCAACTTTTTTCTTTCTATCTTGGACTCAGGTAACTCCCCCTCCCTTAGCTATCTGACAATCGGGTCAATCCACGAGTCGCCCGGGTTTATACTGTGACAAGGGTTACATACCTCGTCCTCCTCGATACTTGCTTTTCCTAGAACTTCAACTGGGATGGTTCTTCCCAAATCTGTCTTCATTGCTGAGGCCAGTCTTGCCAATGCATCAGCGTGGTTATTGCTCAGTCTAGGCACTCTCTTCAGTTTGGCCTCTTCGAAAAACTCTAGCAACCCTCTTACCTTTTTTAAGTACCTGGCCATCCTTTCGTCTTTGGCCTCATACGCCCCCAACACCTGGTTAACAACCAACCTTTAGTCGCTATGGAGTAGAAGCCGCTTTACTCGAAGGGTTGTTGCGAACAAGAGACCTGCTATCATGGCCTCATACTCTGACTCGTTGTTTGAAGCCTGGAAGTTGAATCTTAAGGCATATTCAATGTGGGCGCCATCTGGAGCCGAGAGTACTAGCCCCGCGCCGCTTCCACCATCATATGATGATCCATCCACGAAGAGGCTCCATACGTCTTCATCTGAAGAGAAGACCCCTTCTCTCATTACTCCTTTTTCGAAGAGGTATTGATCCTCTCCATTTTTTTCTACTCTCCTCCGAGCCTTGCCTGGGGCAACCTCTTCTCGGCCCCAGAAGATGTACGGGTCTATCTCTTCCGAATCTCTAAAGACACCTCGACACTTCTCTTCGCCGCCTTCCAAGCTCTTATCTGACTCAGTCTCTTCCTAAGTGAACTCTGCGACGAAGTCAGCAATGGCCTTCCCCTTGATGGCTGTCCTGGGCTGGTAAGTAAGATCATACTCTTCTAATTCAATGGCCCAGGCCATCAATCTACCGGACTTCTCAGGCTTGTGCAGGACCTGCCTTAGTGGGGAGTCCGTAAGGACTATCATAGAGTGAGCTTGAAAGTAGGGTTTCATTTTCCTTGAAGCATGGATAAGAGCATAAGCCAACTTCTCCATTCGGGGATAGTTCTGTTCAGACCCTTGTAGGGCCTTACTATTGAAGTACACAGGCCTCTGAACTCCATCCTCTTCTCGTATGATGGCCGCGCTAATGGCCGACTCAGAGACTGCTAGATACATAAACAACCTTTCTCCCGCGATGGGACGGGACAGCAGCAAGGGCGACCCTAAGTAGGATTTGAGTTAATCAAAGGCTTTTTCACACTTTTCATCCCACTGGAAGGATTTCCTTAGAACCTTGAAGAATGGAAGGCACTTATCCGTTGCCCTGGAAACAAACCTGTTCAGGGCTGCCACTTTTCCCGTGAGTCTTTGGACATCCTTGATACTCCTAGGAGTCTTCATGTCGAGCAATGCCTTGATCTTCTCTGGGTTTGCCTCAATCCCCCTTTGATTAACGATGAACCCCAGGAACTTCCCAGCTCCTACCCCAAAGACACATTTCGCCGGGTTGAGCTTCATTCTGTACGAGTCCATGACATCAAAGGTCTTCTCAAGGTCTGCCACGTGAGTACATGCCTTCAGGCTCTTCGTTAGCATATCGTCCACGTACACCTCCATGGTCTTACCTATCTGTTCCTCGAACATCCTATTGACGAGACGCTGATATGTTGCCCCCGCATTTTTCAGACCAAAGGGCATCACCTTATAACAATACGTCCCCTTGTCAGTGATGAAGGCTGTCTTCTCAGAGTCTTCGGTGTCCATGAAGATTTGGTTATAACCTAAATAAGCATCCATGAAGCTCATGAGCTCGTGCCCTGCTGTTGCGTCCACCATCTGGTCTATCCTAGGTAGGGGATAACAGTCCTTCGGGCAAGACCTATTCAGGTCTGTGAAATCTACACACATCCGCCACTTTCCATTGGCCTTAGGCACGATCACTGCATTTGAGAGCCACTCTGGATAGGTGACCTCTCGTATGAACTCGGCCTCTTCCAACTTTTTCACCTCTTCCCGAATGACCTCATACTTCTCTCTGGAGTAAATTCTTCTCCTCTACTTGATTGGCCTGGCATCCCTGTCCACGTTGAGTTTGTGGGTCATGACCTTAGGATCTATACCAGGCATATCGGTGTGGCTCCAGGCGAAGACACTCTGTCTCTTCCTAAGAAGGCTTACCAGCTCTTCCTTAATCTTTGGTTCTAGGGCCTTACCGACCTGGACGATTTTTTCCGGCTCGTCCTCATTGAGGACGATGGATTCTACCTCTTCCGCGACCTCGCCCTTCTTTAGCTTTGTTTCATCTCTCGGGTCAAGATTGTCTATGCTGTAGGTGACGGTTGCTCTCTTATGGGCCTCCCTCTCTTCAGCTGAGTTGAAGTAACACTCCCGTGCCGTGGTCTGATCCCCCTGCACTTCCCCTACCCCATAAGGAGTCGGAAATTTTAGCATTTGATGGACCGTTGATGGCACGACTTCAAACTCCTTGAGGGATACTCTTTCGATGATGAGGTTGTAGGCCGAGAAGACATTCTCGTCCATAACAAAAAAGTTTATCTTCTTAGTCAGCCTCTTAGGCCACTCATCCCCCATGCGCACATCCATCTCATACATGCCCAACGGGTGTACTTTCTCACCACTGAAGCCTATCAAGGGGCGGTGGTATGGAACTAGCCTTGATCTGCTAAGACCCAAGCTCTTGAAACAAGGCCAGAACATCACTTCTGCTGAGCTTCCCCCGTCTATGAGGATTCTCCCTACATCACACCCATGCACCCTTGTCGTTATGACCAGTGGGTCGTCATGGGGGGCTAAGATGCCCTTGAAGTCGAGCCGGGAGAACCCCACCACTAGGGTGTCCATGTCCACCTTCGTTCTCTTCTGCACAGCGTCAGAAGACGTCAGGTTCACAACCTCGGGCTTAACCACCGACTTGGCCTCCGCTACATGAGCCTTTCTATCGGCTACCTCAGAGCCACCTCCTGCGAATCCTCCACATATGGTGCTAACACCAAAGGACACCATTCCTACCCTCTTCACTGGGGTGTTGTCATCCCTTGGTGGGAGATCCGGGTCATCTCCATCATCACCCTCTGAATCATCATGCCTTCTGGCCGGGACATCGCCACGGCACCTGTCATCTCTTCTCTTCCTAGGGTCTTCTCTTCCAGCTTTCGGGGTTTTGCCATCCACATACTTTCTCAGCTTTCCAGACTTCAGCATTTTCTCAATCTCATCCTTTAAAGCGGAGCATCTGTCTGTGACATGGCCGTGATCCTGATGGAACTCACACAAGAGGTTTTTATTCCTCTTATGCGATGGGGCCTTCAGCTTCTCTGGCCACCGCAGAGCCCTGTCAGTCTTGATCTCATTAAGGATATGCTCACAGCTCACAGTCAGAGGAGTGTAATGAGCAAACTTGTCATCCACTGACCTCTTCTTGCTCTCTTTCTTTCCCTGCGACCTCCCGGTGTTACCACGGTTCTCCTCCTCATATTTGGCGGCCATTGCCTCTTCCGCGTTCATCACCTTTCCTGCGGTTGCCAGCAGTTCTGCCATAGACTTAGGAGGGTCTTCCGCCAGTTTCCACAGTAGCTTTCCCTTCTGGAGCCCTCCTATAAGGGCGGTCATGGCTATGCTTTCCTCGTAATCCTCCACCTCCAACTTCTCCTTGTTGAATCTTGCTATACAGTCTCTTAGGCTTTCACCCTTAGCCTGTTTGACATATAGGAGGTGGGTAGTCTTCTTTTGGGGTCTTACCCCAAAGCAGAAGTTGTGGATGAACTGCTCGGCCAAGCCTTTGAAGTTTTCGATCGAGTTCTTTGGAAGAGAGGTGAACCAGCTATGCGCTGCCCCTGTCAGGGTGCCTGAGAAGGCCCTGCACTTCATCTCATCAGGTATCGAGTAAATATCTGTCGCCGACTGATACATCTCGATATGGTGCACAGGGTTAGTGCTGCCATCATACTTAGGAGTCACTACAGGAGGCTTGAATTTAGCTGGGGTTGGGAACCCTACTATCTTAGCCACAAACGGTGAGCCCTCTGAGTAGCCCCTCTGTAATGGGTCCCTGATCTTGATGAGGTCCCCTGTCTTCTCCTCGAGACGTTGGATCGAGTCATTCCATGGTCTTCTCTCGTCAACTTGGCCGAGGTTGTCCCCTGCCACCTCTCTGCGGTGGACAGAGGGTTCCCCAGCCACGACCCTCTGACTGTTGACCTCTTCCTGCTCCCTGACCCTTCTCTCTACGAGTCGACCTTGATCTGGCCGAGCCTGCCTATCCCCTCTTTGGGAGCCTACTGCACTCCTCGACCTTGATAGCCTTTGTCTTAGGTCATTAACCGGACCCAGCCTCTCGAAGGCCGAGCCTTTGCTCAGCCTGTCAAAAGCGGAACCTCTTGGTTGGGCCTCTTCTCTTCTTCGGCCGACACATCCTTGGGTCTGCCTAAGAGGCCGCACAGTGTTATCTGACATCTCATATGGCTCCCAATAGTCTTCCGGGGCCTCTTCAGCCTCCAGGTCGTCATATCTATCCCCTGGGCAAGGGTTTCCTTGCCTCCCCAGACGCAAGCGCCTAGGGTCAGCAACGCCCTTCCTCCGCTGGGGTGCAGGTTGGTCCTTCATCGGTGCCTGGGGTGGTCCCCTGGCGTCCGGTTGGGGCTGAACTGCCGCCGGGGTGATCATGTCCGGTGATACTCCAGGAGGCCTCATCATCATGGTTTGGCTGAGCTGGACAAACTGCTCCTTCATGGCTTGTTGTGTTGCAGCCAAAGATTTCAAGGCAGCTGCCACCTCCGCCATTTCGGACTGAGGCGGAGCCTGACTAGAACTAGCCCCTCCACCCACGGGCGGCGGAAGAGGTGGTGGCAAGTCTGGTGCCATGTCTTACCGCTATAAAGCTTTGAGTAGCAGGTGAGCTTAATACCTTAAGGGATCTCTTTCAATGGTGAAACAGCTCCACGCAAAGGGTGGTTTCTGGTTCACCACCAGAGTCTCCGGTGAGGCTAAGCAGAAAAAGAGGGAGAGATGTCTTCTCGTTCCCACAGACGGCGCCAAAATGATGATACTGAAAATCAGCACCACCAGATGAGGTGTTTGCAAGCTCAATATAGGTATAACGATGGCATCGCAACTATATAAATAAGATAAGAATGAGGTGAGGACAAGGGGAACGACACCTGAATATAAGTGGTTCAGCCAATCTGGCCTACGTCCACTGTGAGTGTGTGTGAGTAATATCACTAAAAGAAGGCGCTAATGGCCATGGATACAACCTCTCAAGCTCACTCTCTCTCTACTGTATGTATTTAGACAGAGTTCTAGCTAGGGTTTTTTATATCTGGATCCTTTTTCAAGGTAGGGGATGATCCCTTTTTATAGTGCCTAGGGGGTGCAATGTACCCCCTATGCATGCAATGTGCATGAATGTAGTTTCCTCACCAATAGGGGTGTGCCACCTGTCATGGCCACATGTAGGTAATGATGATGAAATATTCCCCCACATGTGGAGAATAATCTTGTTATAACTGATTTATGCCCAGGTGTCCTTATCCAAATGTCAACAGATGCTCGGTAGTCATGTTGGTGAATGGCCTCGGCCTAGGAGAGGCCGAGCTATAAAGGTTGGTCGTCCGCTCAATCCGCGAAGTGTCATGAGGTGTCTCGGCCTTATGTCAGCCGAGGTATGTGCCGGTGTCGGCCTGAGCCGAGGCAGGGTCCATGTTGAAGATGAATGCGTGGAGCCTCTTGTTATCTCGGCCTACTGCAGGCCGAGGTTACTATTCCTTGATGCCCGAGGTCAATGTTGATATCTGTGACGTGTGAAGTGTCCTTGGGGAGGTGTATGCAGTAGTGTCGGCCGTGGCCGAGGTATACCTTGGCCGAGGGATGACATTGCGGGCCTCCACCCACTGGTGGGTCGGTCATTGTCTCGGCTCTTATTTTGGCCGAGGTGGGTGTCCCTAGGCCGAGGTCATACTTGGGTATATTAGACGTGTCTATAACGTCCACCAGGCAGCAGCTCCGCAGGCACTACCCGCTATTGAGGGTATGTTTCCTATCCATGGTACTATGGGTCGGGTTTTATTTGATACGAGGGCAACACATTGCTTTATAGCTACACATTTTGCGAAAGCCTTAGGGTTGTTAGCCACAGCAGAGAGCACAGTGACGTGTGTAGACTCACCATTGGGGAGTGGGTCACTTATTTTCTTTATATGCCGGGGAGTAGGGGTAGAGATTGGTAGTTTGGTATTACCTGCAGATATGTTAGTATTAGAGATGACCGAGTATGATGCCATTATTGGTATGGATTGGCTTGTTGTGTACCGAGCCATGATTGACTGTTTCAGTAGGAGTATTATCTTTGCCATTCCCGGGCAGGAGATGTTTTTGGTGGCGATGCCTCGTTTCGAGGGAGGATCGTCCACTCATTTGTACTATATAAAGGAGGAGACCTCTAAGGAGGTGGTGATACCACTTGATTCGATTCCGGTTGTTAGAGAGTTTGCCGATGTATTTCAGGATATACCTGGATTACCCCCCAGTCGAGAGATAGACTTTGTTATAGACTTATTACCAGATACGAGACCTATAGCACGTGCACAGTACCGTATGGATCCAGCTGAGATGAGGGAGTTACGGGATCAGATTGAGCAGTTGTTGGGTCAGGGGTTTATACGGAGGAGTACTTCGCCGTGGGGTGCCCCTGTGTTGTTCGTGAAGAAGAGAGATGGTTCACTGAGATTGTGTGTGGACTACCAAGAGTTGAATAAGGTCACGATACAGAATAAATATCCGTTGCCTCGAATCGATGACCTATTCGACCAGCTGAGAGGAGCTTCTTTCTTCTCAAAGATTGATTTGAGATCGAGATACCATCAGTTGCGTATCAGGGAGGAGGATGTCTCGAAGACTGCGTTCTTATCAAGATATGGATCTTACGAGTTTCGGGTTATGCCTTTTGGTTTGACCAACGCTCCAGCAGTGTTTATGGACTTGATGAATAGAGTGTTTAGGGATTTCCTAGATCAGTTTGTCATTGTCTTCATCGATGATATTCTGGTTTACTCTCAGACAGAGGAGGAGAACGCCGATCATTTGAGGCAAGTTTTGCAGACACTACGTCAGAACGAGTTGTATGCAAAATATGAGAAATGCGGGTTTTGGCTGAAGGAGGTCCAGTTTTTGGGACACATTATTTCTGACCGGGGAATATCTGTTGATCCGGGGAAGGTATCCGCGGTGAGGGAGTGGGGACAACCCACGACACCGATAGAGATTCGTAGTTTCTTGGGCCTAGCAGGATACTACAGGAGGTTCATTCGGGGATTCTCGAAGATAGCAGGTCCTTTGACACATCTGACTCGTAAGGGTGTGCCATTCATCTGGAGTGATGCCTGTCAATTGGCATTCGATGAATTGAAGGATAAGTTGACCTCAGCACCTGTGTTAGCATTGCCGAGATCGGGAGTTGAGTATTTAGTTTACACCGATGCGTCCTTGCAAGGACTTGGAGGTGTATTACAGCAGGAGAGTCAGGCCATTGCTTATGCATCCTGTAAGCTAAAGCCTCACGAGAAGAATTACCCCACTCATGACTTGGAGTTGGCGACAGTTGTATTTGCCCTTCGGATATGGAGACATTACCTTTTGGGGGAAAAGTTTCGATTGTTCACATACCACAAGTCCCTACAGTACCTATTCGCGCAGAAGGAGTTGAATATGAGGCAACGGAGGTGGCTTGGGTTCGTGAAGGATTATCAGTTCGATATCCAGTATCACCCGGGGAAGGCTAACGTGGTAGCAGACGCGTTGAGCCATAGGCCAACAGATGAAGTGGCAGGGGTGTGGAAGTCCAAATGGAAAGAATTGGGACACTAGGATGCAGTGGCCCGATCATTCATGTCGGTAATGACTGTGACGCCGCAGATTGTCACGAGAGTGGTAAAGGCACAAGCAGATGACTCGTTCTGTCAGGAGCAGATAGTTCGATTATTAGCAGAGGGAGCCGAGTCCTATACCGTTAGCTCAGATGGGGGATTACGCTTCAATGGGAGATTGGTAGTTCCGGAAGGGGAGGAATTACAGCATGAGGTGATGGCAGAGTCGCACGGCTCACAGTTCGCGGTACATCCCGGTGGGGACAAAATGTACCAAGACATGAGATGACAGTATTGGTGGAGCGGGATGAAGAGAGATATTGCCGAGTTTGTTTCTAAATGCACCACTTGTCAGTTAGTAAAAGTGGATCATCAGAGATCGGCAGGACTGCTACAGCCGTTGGAGGTCCCGATGTGGATGTGGGAGAGCATATCCATGGACTTTATCACGGGATTGCCTACGTCACAGAGAGGTCACGACTCCATTTGGGTAATTGTGGACAGGTTGACCAAAGTCGCTCATTTTCTACCCGTAAGGACAGACTACACTGCAGGACAGTATGCCCAGCTCTTTATTGCAGAGATAGTGAGACTTCACGGTGTGCCCCTAAATATCGTGTCTGACCGAGACAAGATATTTGTTTCACGGTTTTTGGAAAGTTTTCAGGAGGACATGGGCACAGAATTGCGGTTGAGCACGGCGTACCACCCGCAGACCGACGGGCAAATCGAGCGTACGAACCAGATGTTGGAGGACATGCTACGAATGTGCATCATTGATTTCGGGGGTGGATGGGAGCAGTATCTTCCACTGGTAGAGTTTGCTTACAACAACTCCTACCAGTTCACCATTGGCATGGCTCCATTTGAGGCGTTGTATGGTAGACCTTGTCGTTCCCCAGCATGTTGGTTGGAGGTAGGGGATAACAAACTACTAGGGCCGGAAGTGATTCAGGATACTTCGGCAAGGATAGAATTGATTCGGAGTCGCATTCGGGTAGCTCAGGACAGGCAGAAGAGCTATGCTGATGCGAAGAGTTTGTTCAGAGAGTTTCAAGTGGGGGACCAAGTTTTGCTCAGAGTATCTCCTATGAAGGGGATTATGCGTTTTGGGAAGAAAGGGAAGTTGGCACCGAGATATGTGGGACCATTTCCTATTATTGAGCGGATTGGACCGGTTGCGTATAGGCTTGGGTTACCGGAGCATTTGCATCGGATTCACGATGTGTTTCATATGTCCTCGCTAATGAAATATCTTAGAGACAATTTGGCTCATTCTCACATTGCTTTGGAGGACATCGATCTCCAGCCTGATAGCTCCTACGAGGAGGGGCCGATTGCTATTTTGGACCGAAGTGAGCGGAAACTGCGATCAAAGATAGTCCCGTTAGTGCGTGTTCAGTGGCGACATCATAATGTTGAGGAGTCCACATGGGAGCGCGAGGATGAGATGCGCGAACGTTATCCAGAGTTGTTCTTACCAGGTACCTTCTAGTTTCGAATTTCGGGACGAAATTCAGTTATTAGGGGGGAAGTATGTAATACCCCGTATTTTTGTGATATTTATGTACGGGATTAATTAAATTAAATGCGTATTAATTGGAAATTGATCCGGATTAAAATACTAGCGTTATACGAGTTGGTATTTGAATATAATGTGCATATATGATTATATATGAATATTGAAGTACGAAATTTGTCGTGAGATTGAAATAGGGCAAGTTGGAAAATTTTATTGAGACGCGTGTGACAGTCGCGTCAGGGAAATATTTATTTTAATTAAAAAGTGAATTTTAGTTCTATTAACCGTATGGTCGTTTTGAGTGCGGCAACGCGTCCGGAAGGGTCGAAATAGTCAGAAAACACTAGCCGGGGGTTAAGTTTGGGTCCCGGGGCATTTTTGGGCCATACCGGTAACTTATAAGGGCATTTTGGTAATTTCAGAAATTGGGTAATTAAAACCCACGAAAATTAGAGTTAAAATCTGACTTAGTATTAACCCACTAAGCCATTTTCCAACCCCAATTTAGGAAGTGGGCTACGGGAGAAGTTATAACTTGGCAAAACCAACCTCACCTCCATTAACACCTTGAGAAGAAAAGCTTGTTGAGAGAGAGAGAAGGAATTCTGCAGAGAGAGAGAGAGAGAGAGAACACTTCAGAGATTTGTCATCAAATTCAGAGATTCAAATAAGGCAAGTGATTTAATTTCGTTTTTATAGAGAATGTTTCTTCCATGTGTAGGAATTGACAAAAATCTGATTGTTCTTGGGAGTTAATGAAAAACCCATTAAATTGGAAATAGAATCTTACATATTGATGAGGAATTGCATGTAGAATTATATGTAGGCGATTATTCTGATGTTAATAATATATTAGATGAAACAAAAACGGATTATAGTAGGTTCAATTATGATGTATAAATGTTAGCGTTCATGTTCATATAAATTGGGAATAAATAAAGAGATTTGAAGATTTGATGATGTTAAAGATGAGTTAGCCCTATCTAAACATTTGATTATGACCTATGAGTGTTTAGTACGAATTATGAACCTTAAAATGATGTTGGAACGATTTTTATGTGGGATTAAGAGTGAAGAAATTGGGAAAAACGAGATAGGAATTTTTGGGCTCGAATCTGGTCACTCGTTAGAAGACCTGCCCAGGTCGTTCGAACGAGCTTCTAACGAGTTGACAGTTTGGGTTCTAACGAGAGGGATGTTCGTTCGAAGACTTTAGTTCGAACGAGATCTCGTTAGAAGGCCCAGTTCGTTCGAACGAACTCTCGTTCGAACAGCCTCGTTCGAACGAGACTTCGAACGAGTTGACAATTTTAGGCTTTTTAGCCTGTTTTTGTATTCAACTATATGCAAATTTCATTGGATTTCCTTCCTCCATTGGCTAGCTACTACAATGTATGCATTTCATTGAAACTCCGGTGGATGACCTTTCTAAAAGGCCCCTATGGCTCTCTCCCACACTGACGGCACTAGGTGAACTTGAACTAGCGCCACTGGATACTATGGATGTTCTTGGTGAAACTTCTGTGCCATGGTAGTCATTGCGGTACTAACCGCCTATGCAACAATGATGGTGACCTCTGCTGCGATCACTGTCCCCTGAGTGATCTGTGGCTCTAGCTGAGCCTTTCCTCATATGGACCTCCTTACGACCCAAGCTCGTTGTCCTCTCCTGTTGTTTGCAATCTGAAACCAAATCTAATTTGTATGAGATTAACTTCAGTTATATATAATAGCAGAATAACGCAAAAGCACAATATGAATCAACAGTCCTAAGTATAGGGCTCTACATCAAAGAAAATTCAATACTGAAAACGTAGCAAGTCCTCACAGATCCTAAGGACACTAAAACCTGATGCTCTGATACCATATGTGAAACCCCATCTGTTCTAATAACGGGCGACAAATCGTCTACTAAAATAAAATAGAAATCTCAGTCTGGTTCATTCTTTTCATCAGTGCCGAAAACCAAATTAATTGCTAATAACCTATTAAGTTCGGTGTCAAATTTTAAAAACTTATTAACCTACTTTATTAAAACATTAAATCATAAATGTAAACACTCACCACGATGAAATAATAACGAGTACTGATGGCATAAATAAATAAAGTAACTAAATAACTCTCAATAAATCCCAAGTACAATCATACAACGGATAATGAAATTGTGGCCATCCCAACGTCGGGGTCGGGGGTCTCCCGAGGTTGATACCTCTTTCCTTCACCCTATTTTATTTCCCTTTCGGTGTGCACGCAGAATTGGGTCCATTTTTGGGGCGCTCATCCATCGTCGATGTGGGGTGATGTGTAGAGATAGAGTCGCCAGCCTATTTTGCACAAAACAGGAAAAAGAAATTTTGTCGCCTTGAGAGAATAGCATCAAGGACGATACTGATGCTTGAGAAACCAAGTAGTTCAAGGGTCTGGGGATTAAGTTATGGAATGGGAAGTTGTTAGGAACTCATCCCTCCTTTTTGTTCTCTCATGGGAATGTGTTAATATTTTCATATTAAACTCCGTGTTTATTTTTTTTGACATGTGTTTATTTTTCTTGTGCAGTCTGTGTGTGCCTTTACTTCGGCAACAAAATGGATGGCTGAGAACCAAGAAAAGTTCCATGAAGCCGAGAGGGCAATCCAACATGAGGCATATCTTCAGTCTGAGCTTGACACTGCAAGGGCCGAGTTGGAAAGTACCAGGACTGAGCATACGAGGATCCTGGACGAGTTGACAAGGCAGCACGACGAGGACATTAAGGCTAGGGACGAGGACATTAAGGCCAGGGACTTGCTTCTCAAGGAAAAGGACGAGGCCTTGACCAACATGGAGGCCAAGTACAAAGATGACCTTGAAGCAGCCATTATGAAAGCCGAGGCCGATGCTGTTGAGGCTTACAAGGTTTCTGACGAGTTTCAGGGCTTCGGCCTTGAATATTTGGAAAGAGGAATTAGGACTGCCTGCCAATGGGTCGTCCTCAGGTTTGGCGACGTCGTGTCCTCGGTCCGTCCTTATATTGAAGCAGTCAGACTGGACGACTCTATGATTGCCGAGGTTCTGACTTATGTTGAATCACAAGTGCAGGTTGAGGGGGTCGGCACATCTGAGGATCAGCCGGTTATGGTTGTTGAAGAGACCCCTTTGGTGGATGTTGAGGTTCTGCCCTCTGATATTGTCCCATAGGGTGACTGTCTGTAGCCCATACCCTCATAATGTATTTATCATTTTTGTGCTCTCTTTTTGTAAAACACTTGGATATTTTGTATAACACCTGGATATTTTGTATCATCGTCTTCTTTACTGTCTTCTATATCAGCTTCTTGCATGATTTTCTGTTTTTTGTTAGCCATTAACCTTTCCCTTGTATTTTTTGAGGACAGTGGTGGGGTCGTCCCCTCCACTGGCCCTCATTATAGCCGAGGAATTAAATTACCAAACATGATTTTAACAAAGTCTACCCTCGTCTTTCTTGAGGACAGTGGTGGGGTCTTCCCCCCCCACTGGACCTCATTATAGCCGAGGGTTCAACTTACCAAATTAATGGTTTTTAACAAAGTCTACCCTCGTCTTTCTTGAGGACAGTGGTGGGGTCGTCCCCTCCACTGGCCCTCATTATAGCCGAGGGTTCAACTTACCAAATTAATGGTTTTTAACAATGTCTACCCTCGTCTTTCTTGAGGACAGTGGTGGGGTTGTCCCCTCCACTGGCCTTCATTATAGCCGAGGGTTCAACTTACCAAATTAATGGTTTTTAACAATGTCTACCCTCATCTTTCTTGAGGACAGTGGTGGGGTCGTCCCCTCCACTGGCCCTCATTATAGCTGAGGGTTCAACTTACCAAATTAATGGTTTTTAACAATGTCTACCCTCGTCTTTCTTGAGGACAGTGGTGGGGTCGTCCCCTCCACTGGTCCTCATTATAGCCGAGGGAGGTCCTCTGTAGATGTTTCCATGCGTGCTAGAACTGACAACCACAGGATGAATGAAACACTGATATTTCTCATTAATTTTGCAAAGTGTTCTATTGGAGAAACTCTCATTACAATTATGGTCTATCAAGACCTTACAACACTACTGATAGTATTTCTTCAAATGATCTGCATTCCAGGGGTTGGAAAAAGGTTCCTCCTCTAGGTTTTCTAGTCTGTAGGTCCCAGGGACGACTTCATCGATGACCCTATATGGGCCATGCCAATTAGGATGGAGCTTGTTGGTCTTTTGCCAAGTCTTCTTGAGGACCAAGTCCCCCACTGCGATAGGCCTCTGTTTCACCCTCTGATTTAGAACCTTGCGGTCCTCTGCTGGTAGGCGGCCTTCCGTATCTCAGCGTCCTCCCTTCTTTCCTCGATCAGGTCCGAGTCGAGTCTCCTCTCCTCTGCATTTTTCTAGGGGTCATACACCTGGACTCTATGCGTAAGAAACTCAATCTCGGTGAGTATGACGGCTTCTGATCCATAAGCTAGCATGAATGGGGTCTCTCCGGTAGAGGTCCTCACTGTCGTCTTGTATGACCATAGCACGGCATATAACTCCTCGACCCATCTTCCTTTTGCCTCCTCAAGCCTCTTCTTGATTCCATCTAGGATTGTCCTGTTTGTAACTTCTGTTTGCCAATTGGCCTGAGGTCGGCCAGGGGTGGAGAAAAATTGTTTAATACTCACCCTTTCACAGTACTTCTGTAGAGAGGCATTCTTGAACTGAGTCCCGTTATCCGATATGAGGGAGTTGGGGAGACCATATCTGTATATAATATTTTTCCAGATGAACTGGAAGGTCTTCTTCTCTGTGATCGTCACCATCGGCTCCGCTTCCACCCATTTTGAAAAATAGTCAATGGCTACGATGAGGAATCGATAGTTATTGATGGCCCTAGGCAAGGGTCCTACTAGGTCGATCCCCCACACTGCAAATGGTCATGGGGATGTAATGGAAGTAAGAGGCTGATAGGGCTGGTGAGGGATGGTGGCAAATCTTTGACATTTGTCGCACTTTTTTATGTATGCCGCTGCGTCTTTCCCCAAGGTCGCCCACCAGTACCCCTGGGTGATCACCCTCTTCGCTAAGGATCTGCCCCCGATGTGGCTTGAGAACGATCCTTCCTGCACATCTTGTAAAATGGAAGGGACTTCTGAGGGATGCACACACCTAAGTAAGGGGAGCAAAAACCCCTTTTTGTACAAGGTGTCTCCGATGACAGTGAATTTTGTAGCCCTGTGCCTCAGCTTCTTCCTTTCTTGCCTTGCTTCTGGCATCTCACCCTCTTTAATGTATCTGATCAGGGGGTCCATCCACGAAGCTTCTTGAGAAACATTTAGGCAATTGCTGAGTGTTCCCTCAGCGTCCTCAATAGTTGGCCGAAGCAAAATTTCTACTGGGACCATCCTCCTGATGTCTGTTCTTGTTGCCGAGGCCAACCTAGAAAGGGCATCAGCATGGCCATTGTAGAGCCTAGGTACCCTCCTTAATTTCACTTCTCTGAGGCCCTTCAGTAATGACCTCACCTTCTCAAGGTACCTAGCCATCCTCTCGTCCTTAGCCTCGTAGGCTCCTAGTATCTGATTCACTACTAGCCTTGAATCACTATGGACCAAAATTTGGCCGACACTAAGAGACTTGGCCAAGGAGAGGCCTGCTACTAAGGCCTCATATTCAGCCTCGTTGTTGGAGGCTTTGAAGTTGAACCTCAGGGCGTATTCAACGTCTGTGCCATCGGGTGCTGATAGTATCAGTCCAGCCCCACTTCCGCTGTCACAGGAGGACCCGTCAACGAAGAGGCTCCACAGAGTCTTTCCTTCTGAAAAATTTCCCTCAGAGAGGGACCCCTGTCTAAATATGTATCTTCCCTCTTCGTTTTCAGTCGCTTTCCTTCTAGCGGTGCTCGTCTCAGCCCTATCTGCGGGTGTGTCTGCGGGTCTGTCTTCTGTATCCGCCTTCTCGAGGGTCTCACCCTCGGCCTCATCATCTTCCCAAGTGAACTCAGCCACAAAGTCTGCCAATGCCTGCCCCTTAATGGCCGTCCTAGGCTGATACACAATGTCAAACTCCCCCAGCTCTATAGCCCAGGCCATCAACCTACCTGATTTTTCTGGCTTGTGTAGGACCTGCCTAAGAGGAGAGTCGGTGAGGATGACCATTGTATGGGACTGGAAGTACGACTTCATCTTCCTCTACCACATTGAGCTTGTGGCACATGATTTCAGGGTCAATCCCTGGCATATCTACATGACTCCAAGCAAAAACGCTTCGCCTTCTCCTCAACAGTTTAATGAGGTCTTCCTTGATGTTGGGCCTCAGAGACTTGCCAACTTGGACGGTTTTTTCCGTGTCATTCTCGTCGAGGATGATGGATTCTACCTTTTCCGCAACCTCTCCTTTCTTCAGCTTCGTTTCATCTCTGGGGTCTAGGGTATCAATATTATAAGTGGTTGTGACCCTCTTGTGTGCCTCCCTTTCTTCAGCGGAGTTGTAGTAACATTCTCTCGCTGTCGTCTGGTCTCCCTGAACTTCCCCCACCCCATAAGGGGTTGGAAATTTGATCATCTGATGGACCGTAGATGGCACAGCTTCAAACCCCTTGAGGGCCACACGCCCCAGTATGATGTCGAAAACACCTGCTCATCCATCACAAAGAAACTGACCTTCTTGGTGAGCCATCTCGGCCACTCGTCCTCCATCCTCACATCGGCCTTATATACCCCAAGGGGATGAACCTTTTACCCACTGAACCCAATCAATGGATGATGGTAGGGGACGAGTCCAGCACGGCTGAGACCCAAGGCTTTGAAGCATGGCCAAAACATCACATCTGCAGAACTACCCCCATCTACCAAGATCCTCGGCACCTCGCATCCGTGCACCCTGGTAGTGAAGACGAGAGGGTCATCATGTGGGGGATAAGAGTCCTTTGAAGTCCATTCTTGAAAATCCCACTATCAGTGTGTCCATATCAACCTTCTTCCTCTTTTCTGACTTGACCTCTAGGGAGGTTGCGTGTACCGTCTTTGCCACTGCCTTGGCCTCAGCCACATGGGCCTTCCTGTCGGCGACCTCAGGCCCTCCTCCTGCAAGACCCCCGAAGATCATTCCTACTCCGAGCGAGATCATATTAAGCCTCTTGACAGGGCCATGGTCGTCTCTCGTCAGGAGGTCAGGGTCGTCCTCATCATCAGAAGGGTCGTCCCCTCTTTTTTGAGGACCTTCTCTGCATGCAGCGCCTCGCTTCCTTCTGGGGTCGTCCCCTCGGCCCCTCTTGAAGGAACCTTTATCTACGTACTTTCTGAGCTTCCCTTCCTTCAGCATCTTCTCAATCTCATCTTTCAGAGCAAAGCATTTGTCTGTCACGTGGCCGTGGTCTTGGTGAAATTCACACCACAGGTTCTTATTCCTCTTGCCGGGGGCTGCCCTCAGCTTCTCAGGCCACTTCAGGGATTGGTCACTCTTAATCCCATTGAGAATCTGTTCACAGCTGACCGTCAGAGGGGTGTATCCAGCGAACTTGTCATCCGTGGACCTCTTCTTCCCCTCTTTGTTCTTCTTAGGGTATTTACTCCCACTAACACCTCCTCTTTCATCTTCATATTTTGCAACCATCGCTTCTTCGGCGTTCATCACCTTTCCTGCTGTCGACAACAGTTCGGCCATCGTCCTCGGAGGGTCTTCAACAAGCTTCCATAACAGCTTCCCCTTTTGGAGTCCTCCAATTAGGGCTGTCATAGCTATGCTCTCCTCATAGTCTTCCACCTCCAGCTTCTCCTTATTGAATCTGGCTATATAGTCCCTCAGACTCTCACTTTTCCCCTGCTTAACGTAGAGCAGGTGGGTGGTCTTCTTCTGTGGCCTCACCCCAAAGAAGAAATTATGGATGAACAGGTCTGCCAACTGCTTAAAGTTTCCAATGGAATTTTTTGGAAGAGACGTGTACCAGACATGCGCAGCCCCTGTCAAGGTACCAGAGAAGGCACGACACCTCATCTCATCTGAGATAGAGTATATGTCTGCTGCTGACTGATACATCTCCACATGGTGGATGGGGTTGGTGCTCCCGTCATACCTTGGGGTGACCACGGGTGGCTTGAACTTTGACGGCGTGGGGAAGTTGACTATCTTTGCCACAAAGGGTGAGCCTATGGTGTACCCCCTCTGAAGAGGGTCTCGGCTCTTCAGTATATCACCGATATTATCCTCTAACTGCTGGATTGAGTCATTCTAGGGCCTCACAGGGTCGGCCTGGCCGATGTTATCCCCTGCTTCCTCTCCGAGGTGGACGGAGGGTTCTGCCGCAGCAGGCCTGTGTCGGCTGTTCACTTCCCTTTGGTCGTCATCTCGTCCTTGGGGTCGGCCATCTGCTGCCTCCCTCCTGGTTCTCGCAGCACTTCTTGGCCTGGATAACTGTTCTTGTAGGTCATTTACTGGGCCTAGCCTCTCAAAGGCCGACCCCCTGCTCAAGCGATCAAAAGCAGAGCCCCTCGGGCGATCATCAGGGTTTGGTCTCCCGCACTTTCCTCTACTGTCCTGGAGAGGTCGTACAGTATTGTTGGAGACCTCATAGGGTTCCCAGCACTCTATAGGGGCCTCCTCTCCCTCTGGATCGTCATACCTGTCCTCAGGGCAAGGGTTTCCTTGCCTCCCCAGGCGCAGACGCCGGGGGTCAGCAACATCCCTACGCCGCTGAGGGGGTGGCAGGTCTTTGCGTGGTGCCTGGGGTGGTCCCCTGGCCTCATGCTGTCCTGGAGCTGCTGCCGGAGTAATCATCTCAGGTGAAACTCCTGGTGCCCTTAGTATGTTCTGGCTTAGAGCTGTGAACTGCTCCTGCATCATCCGCTGGCTTGCTGCCAGAGACTTTAAGGCTGCCGCTACATCAGCCATCTCAGACTGAGGCGGCAGCTGACTGGAACTGGGTCTTCCCCCCTCATCTGGTGGGGGAAGTGGTGGTGGTGGCATCTCAGGTTCCATGTGCTTGAGCTAAGAGAAGTTGAACTGAAGAAAAGATTGGTGAGCTTGGGACCTTAGTGGGTCTCTTTCAATGGTGAAACACCTCCTCTCAGGAGGAGTGTTGGTTCACCACCAGAGTGCCCAGTGAGGTCAAGCTGTACAAAGGAAGAGATGTCTTCTCGTTCCCACAGACAGCGCCAAACTGATGATGCTGAGATTTAGCACCACCGGATAAGTGATAATGAGCTCAAACAGTAGCAGCTATGGAAGCCATAGAGATGTATGAGTGTATAAGTATGTAGAAGGGGATGAGTATAAGAGGAACTAAGACGATGATGTATAGTGGTTCAGCCAATTTGGCCTAGATCCACTGTGAGTGTGTGATCCACTAAGTATGGGAACTAATGGCCTTGGATACAATGCACATAACCCTCTCTCTCTCTTTACTGTGTGTACAAGCAGATTTTTAGCTAGGGCTACAGTTAATGGATCGATCCCCTGTAGGGTTGTAGGTGACAAGTATATATAGGTCTTGGGGGGTGTAGTGTACCCCCCAAGTATGCATGGTGCATGTGAATCATGATCTAGCCAGTCCCCTGTGGACACCTGTAGATGCCAAATGATGACATAATATTACCTCACGTGAGGGTGTGATTTTGTTATAACGGTCTCCCCTGTGCCATGTCAGCCTCACGCGCACTGTTCCACGCGTCTCCCAAACCACGCGCTGCGATGATGTCACCCTCGGCCTATGGGCCGAGGACGAGGGCAAAGTTCCCTCCGGTAGTGAGTTTGGTCCAATTCTGGCCTCGTATTGTCGGCCCCTCGTAGGGTCGTCTGGAGAGTAGTGAAGGGTCGGCCCCTCGTAGGGTCGGCTGGAGTCTGGCGAAGGGTCGGCCCCTCTGAGGGGTCGTATGGAGCTCGTTGGAGGGGTCGGCCCCTCGTAGGGTCGTCTGGAACATGATGAAGGGTCGGCTCCTCTGAGGGGTCATCTTGAGCCTGATGAAGGGTCGGCCCCTGAGGGGTCGTCCGTTTGGAGGTAATCCTCAGCCAGGCCGAGGATATATACGGGTATATCAATGTGTGTACTTATGTGCATATTATAAATGGAGAACATAATCGCTCAACTCACGTCATGGATAAAGGCAAAGCGAAGTCATCCTTAGGTGTGTTTCCTAAATAGTAATTCAAAAAATAATGTAAGTGTTTGCCAATTCACAAGTCGTTATAGAATAATGAATGCGTATATCAGAAAAAACAAAAGAAAGCAAGCATATAAAATATATTAAGAATATATAATAAGAACAAGGTAACAAATAGATATGGGAGGACTCGAGTATAGGGATTTAACCAAGATGCCTATGTAGCTCAAGGAGGAATTAAAGTCCACATAGTTCGAAGACAATACGAGGTGGGGTTTAACCCATAAATCCAACTGGGGACTTTTCTTATATCTGTGCGCGTAGAAAAATATGTTTTAGTATGAGAAAATGTGATGATAACTCCCCGTTTAGAATTCGCAAGTAAACCCTATTTTTCTTATTTTTGGGGTTTTTTATGAAAATAAAGTATGTGCAAATATTAATAATAAAGGTTTGTTTTTAAGGTGTATGATGTAATGAAATAAAGTACTAAAGTGAAATCAAATAGACTAAATAAAAAATGAGATAATTTAAAGACAAAGGGGAGAAGTGGACCTCCTTATGAAGGCTTGAAGAGGATCTTAATAGTAGATGCGCTGACCTCACGATGATATGATGGAGGTATGAGGAAATGGGTGATAATTTGCTAAAAGGAGTATGAAAATGATGGAGGGAAAGTGGGATTTTTAAGAGGGGAACATCTCTGAATTTGAGAGAATGTTCTCAGCATTGCCGGGAGGGATGGTCAAGGGGTGCTTTTCAAAGTGAGGTCATGGCCTTTATTTATAGATACAAGGTGGTGTCGATCGTCATTGTCCAAGACCTTCTAATCGGTACAGAACTCCAAACACACTGTCGAAAGGCCGAGTCTGGGGGTGCCCTTCGACAGTTTGAGGCAGTTTTTCAAAAAACTGGTTATAAGAATCTATCACGCACAGGGCGAACCATTGAAAAGGGAATTCAGAGCCCTTTCAGAATACATTGATCCATTCTCAGTTTCAGGAGTTGAATGAAGTCAAACGGGGCCTAGAAGCACTCGTTGGTCACTAGACAGGAAGTTTTTGAAGGCAAATGGATCATTCGTCCAAACTGTAAGGCTGATTCATGTAATTGATAGATCATTGTAAAGGGTATTCAGTTCCCTTCAAAATTTCATTTACCTTGATTTGGTTAAGAGATTTCACCTAGGTCAAACGGGCTCAAAATCTCCTGATGACCCTTCGGAATAAAATGGGCCATTCATCTGCATCGTAAGGCTGATTCGCACACGAGGTAGATCGTTGGAAAATGTATTCATAGGCCTTTAAAGATGCATTCATCTTCATACAAGCTTAAGAGTTTATTGGGGTCGAACAGGGACTGGGAGCGCTCGGTGGCCTCCAGATCATTTTTGGGGTAAAACAGACGATTCCTCTGAATCGTAAGGCCGATTTGTGCACGAGATGGACCGTTAGAAAGGGGATTTATAGATCTTTGAATATTTATTGAGCTTACACTTAAATAATAAATTTTACCAAAGTCAAATGGGGCTTGAGAGCGCCTAATAACCTCTAGATAAGTTTTTTATAGTAAAACAGATCATTCGTCCAAACTGTAGGGCCAAATTATCATGGGGTGGACCATTAGAAAGGGTATTTAGATCCCTTTAAAGATTCATTGAGCTTATGCTCAGATGAGAAAGTTGATCGGAGTCATACGGGGCACGTGAGCGCCTATTGACCTCTATATGGGTACTTAGGATATGTCCTAGGCGTTGCGGTGAATGAGGGAGTGATATGGGCCTAAGGAGGTGCCTAGGGGGTCCTAGAATGGGGTGTTTATAGAGAGCCCCTCGATGGGTGAACTTGGAACACGTGAAGGTTATTGAGTGATAGACACCACATCGTTGTTGGGGAAGAGGATTTTAGGACAATTCTACAGACCTGGAGGATAGGGTTGACCGATTTAAGGGTCGAGGCCAGTTCTAAGGGCCTAAGGAGATAAAGGTTAATGATTCAACGAGTCGAGGTTAGTTTTGAGGACTTAAGGAGATGAGGATGATCGATATAACAGGTCAAAGGTCAATTATGAGGATATAAGGGAACAAAGATGATCGATTTAGCGGGTCGAGGTCAGTTCTGAGGACCTAAGGAGATGAGGATGATCGATTCGACAGGCCAAAGGTTAATTCTAAAGTTGTGCTTAGGATGACCAATTCAGCGGGTCGAGATCGATTCTAAGGACCTAAAGTTGTAACAACTAATTTTGAGGGTCGAGGTCAATTATGAGGACCTTAAGTTGCAATGGCCAATTTTGAGGGCCGAGGTCAATTCTGAGGACCTTAAGATGTGATGAACAATTCTAAGGGCATAGGTCAATTCTGAGGACCTAAAGTTATAACCACCAATTTTGAGGGCCGAGGTCAATTCTAAGTACCTAAAATTGTGACGACCAATTTTGAGGGTCAAGGTCAAATCTAAGGACCTAAAGTTTTGATGACTAATTTTGAGGGTCGACGTCAATTATGTGGACCTAAAGTTGTGACGACCAATTTTGAGGGTCGAGGTCAATTCTGAGGGCCTAAAGTTGTGACAACTAATTCTTAGGACCAAGGTCAATTATGAGGACCTTAAGTTAGTGACCAATTCTACGGGTCGAAGTCAATTCTGAGGACCTTAAGTTGTGACGACTAATTCTTAGGACTGAGGTCAATTCTGAGGACCTAAAGTTGTAGCGATCAATTCTGAGGGCCGAGATCAATTATTAAGACATTAAGTTATGATGAGCAATTCTGAGGGCCGAGATCAATTATGAGGATCTGAAGTTGTAGCATAGAAATTTCCCTCCTAGGGAATTAAAGTTAACTGCGATTTCACTGGGCATTATATTGTTTTAAGACTCCACTGGAGGGATGTTTAGGCTAGGGAATTATTGAGGATAGGGGTGCATAATTAATTCTTCTGGGGATTATGTTGGGGATAAGAGCGTAAGATTAATCCACTTGTGGATTTTAAGAGTTTTTAAGGTGATTAGTGCTCCAAAAATGATTTTCTTAAAGAAAATGATGTTCCATATCTTTCAGGGATTTTTAGGAATTTTTTGGGGAATTTTTGGATTTTTTTTGAATTTTCTAGCATTTTTTTGTACAAATTTAAAAGGGAGTGCCGATAGGCAGCCATGGGAAGGTGCCAATCATAAAGGGCATGGACTCTTGGGTTTCCTTGGGAAGAGAAAAAGACGACTGCCAATTGGTATGGCTAAGGGGTTGTCGATCGGTAAGCCCTTTAGCCTTCTATAAAAATGGGGAAAACCCTCCCCATTTTTCATACCTTCAAGTGTTTGAATATCCCACTTTCTGTGTTTAAATATTATTCCTTAATCATTTTCGCTCCAAGACTTCAAATGGTTGGTAATTTAAATGAGGGATGCAAACTGAGTGGCTGGTTGTTGCTGACTAGCCTACCGTGGAGTGGCAGTCTAGGGTGCCCCTTGTATTGGGCAATAAAAATGCCTTTGATTTGTTGAAGCCTGTAGCTGATGAGCGTATCCTACTACGTGAGCTTGCATACCACCGTTCGTCTAGGGTGAGAAACCCTAGTGGCTATGTAAGTATGGTAACTTTTGGTATTCCATTTCATTTATTCTTTCTTCTTTGTGATAATGAATGGTTTTTCTTCTTCTTTTGCAGATTGACATTGCTCCTTCGGGTATTCTGTCTCGGGGGATGATGAGGCTGAAAGAGGTTTGGGATAAGTTTCCTATTGTGGTGCACATAATGGTTTCCTATATGGGATTTGGCAGTTTGGCGCGGACTTTGGATGAGATGCCAGCTCTATTGTAGTTTTGTGCGCTTTGTGGGGGAGCTTGTAGGACACTACCCACACATTTCATCTTGGTTTTGGGGAGATGACGGTTACTCCCAAAGATGTTCAGTAGATGATGGGGGTTAATTGTGAGGGGTTCTAGATGGTGGTGGACTGCAAACTGAGAGGGACACTGGAGGTGGTGCAAGCGGCATTTGGGGATATCGGTAGGAACATATTGTGACACCCCGCCTAATAAAATACCGGGCAATCACTCCTATATCAAATTATAACAGGAGTCTCATATGGATCAGTCTTAGCATCACTATCGAAAATCCATTTAATTACTAATAACCTACTAGTCCAGTGTCAAAATTTTACTTAACTACTCTTTTTAAACAATTACTAAATTAAAACATCCACACGATTTGCGTAAATGAAACTGAAATGGAATAAAATAACCGAACACTCGGTCAAAATATACAACCATATCGAATGCTGTGCTAAAAGAATAAATAAATGTAATTGGACCATTGGCCCGAATACTTATACAGTACCTCCTATCTATATTACAAGATTGGAAGCGTCTACCGAGAATCCTGCATGCATCCACAGCTGCTGCAGCTGACGTCTAACTCGAAAGATGTGTCATCCAGGCGTCCCTGTGTCTGGACACCTATATATATATATATATATATATATATATATTATAGCAAGAAAGTAAAAGTGGATAAACGGGTCAGAGCCCGAGTTGCGAAAATATTTAGCAAGTGCATAAATGCCTTAATTTTAGAAAAAAAGGTTTATCTCATATTTAAATTTGGTATCGCACTCCCATGAGATACCCCTCACCTCTCTTCTAACAGTGCACTCCTAGCGCATCCCTCTAAACATCCTAGTCAAGCTACCCTGCTAAACTAGTCTAACCCATCTACTATTAACCCTAGATAGTACAAGTACTAAGGGATAAACTTCTCCCTAGTCTCAACACTGTGCCAAGTTCGTGTGTGGGGTGTCTCGCAAAGCGAAATCCAGACAAGGAACCCCCCCGATACACTACTGCACGGCAAGGCCAATCATCGAGATACGTCAAACCCTCAGTACATAATATATATACCTATATATATATACACCATATAATAAATACTAATATTAGAGCACTAAGGATTAAACTTCTCCCCAGTCTCAACACAATGCCATGTTCGTGCGTGGGGTGTCTCGCATAGCGAAATCCAAACAAGGAACCCCCCGATACACTACTGCGCGGCAAGGTCGATCGTCGGGATCCTTTAGACCCTCGGTACCCAATTTATCCATATACATTCATATTACAATATACATCCGGATCTATCTCCCGGAATGAGAATTCATTTACTTTATTTCCATTTATCTCAAAAATTTCCATTTCCTTTCTTATATCCAGGAAATGTATTTTAAGCCAATTCATTATCATGAATTGCTTTAACATATCACATAACTTTTTAAAAGCCAGTTTTATTATCATAAAAATGCTTTTCCGTTTTATAACATCCCATTTCCCTTCTCATATCCAGGAAATGTATTTAAAAGCCAATTTTATTATCATAAAAATGCTTTTCCGTTTTATAACATCCCATTTCCCTTCTCATATCCAGGAAATGTATTTAAAAGCCAATTTATTATCATAAATTGCTTTAACATATCATATAACTCGTTCTAAGACCGCCCGTCCGGGATTCCTCACTGTGCGCACCCCTAAATGGCTATCATCTTCCAGGGCCTATCATCAAGACAACCTAGGATCCTACAACGCAAGACGTCGGGAAGAGGCCATATGCCTACGGGATAGTCATGACCACACCCAGAATCACCTAACCAGCGCAGAAACATACAATAATCGCTCATATGGACTATAGGACTATATCCACCCTGCATTCATTAGCCGGGGGCTTCACCATACGTACGCAACTTCCCTTATGATAGCGATATAGAGAGGTGTGTATCCATATTTTATTATTTATGAAAATCATTTCCTTTTCCATTTTGAAAACATTCATTTTTACATTTTCAAAATTCATATACATCATATCATATATACTTTAATCACATAGTATATATATATATATATATATATATATATATATAAATGGCCATATTTGCCAAACCATCTAACGATGACCAATAATCCCAAAGATTCTCTCAAAGAATCATAATCATGCATTTATATTCACATGATACTAAACCCAAAGTATTTTCTTTACTTTAATAATCAATACATACCTTAATCCCATCTACGGATTTATTGGATATCTCCAATTATAACATTCCACACTAAATGAATATATATCTATATTCCCAATTTATCCTAATTATCTCGTAGGATATACTCATTCCACAATCGATTATAATTATGCTTCCTATACGCATAATTATATGAGCCTAAATGCCCACTAAAATAACCTAGGGATTTATCTTTCCCGAACAACCTTAAATTTTAATGGGACATGGATTTTATTTTCGTGAACCCAAGGACTACATCTTGTCCATATAATCATTTAAAGGTCCCCAACATAATTTAGGAACCCTAAACCATCAAAATCTACAGTTGTTCTATTTTCCTCAAAAATGTAGTTTAAGGGTTATACATTTAAAACCCTCACTTTGCTCTCCTAAATTCCCTTATGTTATCACATAATTAACCTCGAAGCAAGATGAAATGGAATATATCCCATCCAAATTACCCTAGTAAATTTCCAACTTTCAGCAGGGGTCGATCGATCGACCCTTGTCCGTTGATCGATCGATGGCTTCGATCGATCGATCCCCCATTATCGATCGATCGATCATGGGCGGCAGCTTCTCCTCGGAGAAGCTGTTTCGGCCATTAAAGCTTCTCCCAAGCTTTTAACTCCGCATCAAACGTCCTACAACCTCAACCAACAACAACCACACATATAATACGGGTTCTAAACGTCCTAAAACCCGAAATCACCAATTAATTTAGGTTAAAACCTAAGTTCCTCAAATTGAAACATTATTAGGGTTTATTCATTTTATCTCCTGAAAACCTGTTTTATCCGTGAAAACCCAAACCAAAATATTTAGGGTTTGTTTATACCAAACTACGACATGAGATTTATGCTCAAAATTAAATAAAGAAAGTAAACACTTGCCTCGTGGGTATAATCCGACGACCTCGAGCCGAATCCCGCGGAGTTTGGCCGGAACATTCCCTTTTCTCCTCTTTTCTCTCTCTTTTCTTTCTTTCTTTCTTTCTTTCTCTTTTCTCCCTCTTGCCCTCTTTATATAGAAAGAAAAAGGGTTTAACCCCTTAAAACCCAAAAAACGACTCGTTTACTCAATTACGAGCCCTTTTTAACTCCAAAATTCCTCGAAACTCAATTTCGACAATCGGACACTCTTTTCGACTATCTCGGACATTCTGAGACTCACGGCGCAGTTGAAATTTCCATCCGAGGTACTTAATCACAAATCACTATTCTATCCCATATAACTTAATGCGGGTTTTCCAATTAAAATCTTACCTCTTTTGTCGCTTTACTCCACGACGACATATAATTAAAATACTTCGACCTATTTAATCCCAAAAATAATTACCACTTCCATAAAAAATTATTAAATCCTTAGAAATCTCAAAAATTACTATTCCAGAAAATTCCTCCAAATTCCAATTTATACTTAATTATGAAATTTAAGTGTCTCCAAAAGGGCGAGTTGTTACATACTCCCCCCCTTACAACGGAATTTCATCCTCGAAATTCGGATACAACCTACACCACAATTCCTAAAATCGCTCTGAATCCTAATACCTGTAGGGAAACGATACTAACCCAATGGTTCCCAACATTATACCATACGGCTACCACGGTCGTAAAGTGACTCCAATAACATCATATTGCACCCATCATTTCTAGTGCCTCATGGCATAAACTTCAACTTTATATACCACGCCCCTTCTATTTCAGGCGGTATATAAACCAACTCACTAAGATGCCCATACACCTTTCTAACCTGTGCACATCTGCACATCCATAGTGAATGTCTGACACGTAACACTCTCTCCAATTAAGGATCTCCTTTCCTCGGTGTAATACTCAAATACGTGTCCTCCCAACTTGCGAAATTCAATTCTCCTTACATTGGCATCACTAACTCTATTAAAATTACATCCTAAAAATGCTACGATCTATGCATTACCTTACCTATGCGAAACGAGTCTTATCCTAAGTATATCCCTAGTGCCCAAGGCCTCTCAACTTCCGACATTTGCTTGGTTTCATGCGTGGGACGTCTCGCCAAGGCAAAATCCAAACAAGGAATCCTCCCGTTACACTACTCCCTCGCGTTGTCGGTCGTCGAGATATAGCGACCTAAGGCACACCAGCGGGACGTCCTAAATCCTACCATGCTAACCTACGAACGCATTTCTATTATTCTATCCTTTCGACCATATGAAAGGAAATCTAACTAATCGAAGTGCCCAATCTCTGTAAGAGCACTACGTACATCATACCCAACACATACCTTCCTCAAAATTTGCCTTTTCATTAAGGCCTGACTATTATCCTCAAATAAATTTCTCTAAGTCCTACTTCACCCACCCACTTGTGGTGAGAGGACCACTTTAGTGCTTTTCCATAGCACAATATCTTTATAATCATACTATCATCACATGGCTCATAGTCTATAGTGGTTCATCCACACTATAAGACTTATCAACAAAACCCACATCGTTGCATCCTATAACATCTCTCCACTCCCGACGCTGTTAAGATTCATGTGTGGAGCGTCTCGCAAAGCGAAATCCAAACAAGGAACCCCTCCACACACTCCTACTTAACTTTGTCGATCATGGAGGTCCGTTATTTTCGAATATGCACCCGGGATAAATCTATCCCCTCTTTCAACAAAGTGTGGTCTGAACTCCGACTCTATCTAGGAGCCATACCACTAAGTGCATCGCACTACACTAAGTCTCTGCACAATCAATAATGAGCTTAATCTTACAGCTCCACCATAATCCTGCGGCCTTAACTCATATTTATGAGGTCGCCATATACTCAAATCACGATAATGAAACCTTTGTTCATCGAAGTCCCATCTATGCACATAATAAAGGCGAACTCAACCTGTATCCAGGTGAGATATCGCAACCACAACCCGTTCCACCCTGGAACTGCGGACACGATAGTCTTGCCATCATTAGCCTGCTATCGATCCGAACAACCAATAACATCATATACTCACCATACCACCATACTCGTATAAGCATATAAAATGAGTATCACAAACCATATATATATATATATATATATATATATATATATATATATATATATATATATATATATATATATATATTCAATATATCAACACCCGCCTCTATGGCGAATGAAGGAAAATAAAACTCCGCTACCGCGAAAAACACATAGACATACATGATATAATGTTATCGATACCGCCATAACTCAAATTACACACACGAGTCTAGGGCTAACGAACACCGTGACTTTACCTAGCCACGCCATTTATACCTCTTCCTTGTGAGGTGAAACTCATAACACCAACTTCGTTTCAACAAATTTCCCGGGTGGATGCCCACCAATGGGGTCCTCAACCATAAACATTTTCCATAAGTGTTAGCAACACTTCTCTAGTGAGCCTATCTTTCCTCGAAAGGACTCATTATTCATTGTACCTACCTCACCTCGGTACAAGGTTCACTTCTTCATAATACTCTTTATTCACTGTCGGCCTCTGGACGATCCTCATGTGAATAATTCAGAAACTGCATCCTTCTCATTCCTGTTAAATAATGGGGACTCACGGTTCAAACTAGCCATAAGATCCCTTTCGAACCCTTAACTTCACTGAAAATTTAACTTTAGTACCACACTTTACTAAGGCGGTACTACGGTACTCATAACTACTATTTTGTAGTAGTCATAACCAAAATCCTTAATAATTGCCGTAAGGAGAGTGACCTCTACTAAGGTCCTCACTACCGACTTCTACCAGCTGCTCCAGCTAAGCCCCACCTCCTGTTGCCATCCAAGCCCAGCGCACGATTCTCCAACGAGCGCGCAAAACATTACTATAATCTTATACTATGGACGGAGAATGAAATCTCACAAGAGAAATCAACAATCCTAATCATAAGGCTCTATAACAAATTTAGAGCAACGCTGAAAGCGTAGTACGACCGCACAGATTCCTAAGGACCCTAGAACCTGATGCTCTGATACCATCTGTGACACCCCGCCTAATAAAATACCGGGCGATCACTCCTATATCAAATTATAACAGGAGTCTCATATGGATCATTCTTAGCATCATTTTCGAAAATCCATTTAATTACTAATAACCTATTAGGCCGGTGTCAAAATTTTACTTAACTACTCTTTATAAACAATTACTAAATTAAAATATTCACACGATTTGCATAAATGAAACTGGAATGAAATAAACTAACCAAACACTCGGTCAAAATATACAACCATATCGAATGCTGTGCTAAAATAATAAATAAATGCAATTGGACCATTGGCCCAAATACTTATACAATACCTCCTATCTAGATTACAAGAATGGAAGCGTCTACCGAGAATCCTGCACGCATCCACAGCTGCTACAGCTGACGTCTGACTCGAAAGATGTGTCATCCAGGCGTCCCTGTGTCTGGACACCTATATATATATATATATATATATATATATATATATATATATATATATATATATTATAGCAAGAAAGGAAAAGTAGATAAACGGGTCAGAGCTCGAGTTATGGAAATATTTAGCAAGTGCATAAATGCCTTATTTTTAGAAAAAAAGTTTTATCTCATATTTAAATTTGGTATCGCACTCCCATGAGATACCCATCACCTTTCTTCTAACAGTGCACTCCTAGCGCATCCCTCTAAACATCTTAGTCAAGCTACCCTGCTAAACTAGTTTAACCCATCTATTATCAACCCTAGATAGTACATGTACTAAGGGATAAACTTTTCCCCAGTCTCAACAGTGTGCCAAGTTCGTGCGTGGGGTGTCTCACAAAGTGAAATTTAGACAAGGAACCCCTCCGATACACTACTGCGCGGCAAAGCCAATCATCGAGATCCGTCAGACCCTCAGTACATAATATATATACCTATATATATATATATATATATATATATATATATATATATATATATATACACTATATAATAAATAATAATATTAGATCACTAAGGATTAAACTTCTCCCTAGTCTCAACACAATGCCATGTTCATGCGTGGGATGTCTCGCATAGCGAAATCCAAACAAGAAACTCCCCCGATACACTAATGCGCGGTAAGGTCGATCATCGGGATCCATTAGACCCTCAGTACTCGATTTATCCATATACATTCATATTACAATATACATCCGGATCTATGTCCCACAATGAGAATTCATTTACTTTATTTCCATTTATCTCAAAACTTTCCATTTCCTTTCTTATATCCAGGAAATGTATTTTAAGCCAATTCATTATCATGGATTGCTTTAACATATCACATAAGTTTTTAAAAGCCAGCTTTATTATCATAAAAATGCTTTTTCATTTTATAACATCCAATTTCCCTTCTCATATCCAGGAAATGTATTTAAAAGCCAATTTATTATCATAAATTTCTTTAACATATCATATAACGTGTTCTAAGACCGCCCGTCCGGGTTTCCCCACTGTGCGCGCTCCTAAATGGCTATCATCTTCGAAGGACTATCATCAAGACAACCTAGGATCCTACAACTCAAGACATCGAGAAGGGCCCATATGCCTGCGGGATAGTCATGACCACACCCAGAATCACCTAACCAGCGCAGAAACATACAATAATCACTCATATGGCCTATAGGACTATATCCACCCTGCATTCATTAGCCAGGGGGCTTCACCATACGTACGCAACTTCCCTTATGATAGCGATTTAGAGAGGTGTGTATCCATATTTTATTATTTATGAAAATCATTTCCTTTTCTATTTTGAAAACATTCATTTTTACATTTTCAAAAGTCATATACATCATATCATATATACTTTAATCACATAGTATATATATATATACCACATATTCCTCTTCGAATATATATATAAATGGCCATATTTGCCAAACCATCTAACGATGACCAATAATCCCAAAGATTCTCTCAAAGAATCATAATCATGCATTCATATTCGCATGATACTAAACCCAAAGTATTTTCTTTACTTTAATAATCAATACATACCTTAATCCCATCTACGGATTTATTGGATATCTCCAATTATAACATTCCACACTAAATGAATATATATCTATATTCCTTATTTATCCGAATTATCTCGTAGGATATACTCACTCCACAATCGATTATAATTATGCTTCCTATACGCATAATTATATGGGCCTAAATGCCCACTAAAAATAACCTAGGGATTTATCTTTCCCGAACAACCTTAAATTTTAATGGGATATGGATTTTATTTTCGTGAACCCAAGGACTACATCTTGTCCATATAATCATTTAAAGGTCCCCAACATAATTTAGGAACTCTAAATCATCAAAATCTACAGTTGTTCTATTTTCCTCAAAAATGTAGTTTAAGGGTTATACATTTAAAACCCTCACTTTGCTCTCCTAAGTTCCCTTATGTTATCACATAATTAACCTCGAATCAAGATGAAATGGAATCTATCCCATCCAAATCACCCTAGAAAAATTGCCAACTTTCAGCAAGGGTCGATCAATCGACCCTTGGCCGTCGATCAATCTATGGCTTTGATCGATCGATCCCCCATGATCGATCGATCGATCATGGCGGGCAGCTTCTCCTCCGAGAAGCTTTCTCAGCCATTAAATCTTCTCCCAAGCGTTTAACTCCGCATCCATCATCCTACAACCTCAACCAACAACGACCACACATATAATACGGGTTCTAAACGTCCTAAAACTCGAAATCACCAATTAATTTAGGTTAAAACCTAAGTTCCTCAAATTGGAACATTATTAGGGTTTATTCGTTTTATCTCCCAAAAACCCGTTTTATCCAGAAAACCCAACCCAAAATATTTAGGGTTTGTTTATATCAAACTACGATATGAGATTTATGCTCAAAATTAAATAAAGCAAGTAAACAGTTGCCTCGTGGGTATAATCCTACGACCTCGAGCCGAATCTCGCGGAGTTTGGCCGGAACCTCCCCTTTTCTCCTCTTTTCTCTCTCTTTTCTCTCTTTCTTTCTCTTTTCTCCCTCTCTCCCTCTTTATATAGAAAGAAAAAGTGTTTAACCCCTTAAAACCCAAAAACGACTCGTTTACTCAATTACGAGCCCTTTTTAACTCCAAAATTCTCTGAAACTCAATTTCGACAATCGGACACTCTTTTTCGACTATCTCGGACATTCTGAGACTCACGACGCAGTTAAAATTTCGATCCGAGGTACTTGACCGCAAATCACTATTCTAACCCCTATAACTTAATGCGGGTTTTCCAATTAAAATCTTACCTCTTTTGTCGCTTTACTCCCCGACGACATATAATTAAAATACGTCGACCTATTTAATCCCAAAAATAATTACAACTTCCATCGAAAATTATTAAATCCTTAGAAATCCCAAAAATTACTATTCTGGGAAATTCCTCCAAATTTCAATTTATACTTAATTATGGAATTTAAGTGACTCCAAAAGGGCGGGTTGTTACACTTATCTGGAGATTTGATCCGTATTTTTTCCTTGAGGGAAACTCTCCTGAAGAGGAGGATAGATGTGATCGACGGGCGGCAGGTGATACTCATCTGTTTATTTTACTTTTGCTTGGTGTATTTTTTTAGGCGACGAGCGGCGACATCAACCATTTTTGGTTTTTACCATTTTTAGGATGATTTCATACGTCTAGCTATATGACAGGGGTAGATTGACTTTGGCGTCCCTTCATTTTCTTTAGATTCTTTCAACCGGTGCTGCTAGTAAACTTTTACGGGAGCCACATATCTTTTTGGGGTAATTTTGGATTCATTTTTCTTTTTATGCATTTCCTTGCATTCTTATTTAGTTCTATTTTTGCTGATCCTTTTATTTTGCAGACGTTGTTCTTGAGGTGATCAGGCACAATGTAGGGTTGATATACCTAAAGGATGAGGACTTGGGGGACTTCTACCAGATATTCCAATGGCAAAAGTCCAACCGTCATTCAAATTAGTCTTTATCCTTAGCGGACGTGCGACGAGCTTTGAACGCCTTGACGAGCAACCAGGTTATGTTTCATCTTTTTTGAGTTCTCTTTTGTCATCTTCATTTCTTGAGTAGATATTGATTATTTGTTGGGGATTACAGGTGACCTTTTACCCCTAGGGGGTGACGGGCCTACATGCGTAAATGCGTCGATTCATTGCGCATGAGTTTGGATACGTCTGGTACCTAGGGGAGAGGGTGGTGAGGTGAATTATAGAGGAGGATGTGGCGCTCCCACCATCGGCTCCCCTATGTACATGAGGCAGGTGAGGGAGATGTCAGATGATGCTCGGGCAATGGCGATGATTGGAGAGCCCTATACGCTCGACACGAATATAGTGGTGTGCTATGATTATATGGATTTAGTGACGAGCTGGATGATGCCCTCTTGTATCTATGACGTGGAGAACATGCCTCCACCCTCCACAACTTCGGGTAAGGATACTAGTGCTCCAGTGGTATCGAGACACAACACAGGTGGTGGTACATCAGTGGCGATTGCGGGAGAGGAAACTCCGATCATTCAGGTTACTTCCCCTTCCTATAGTTTTCGATTGAGTAGTGGGGAGTCACTGAGCGTGTCGTACCATCCTAATGCATCGATGTCTAGATTGACGGGGCTTATGGATGAGTCCCTCCATCCTGAAGTATATTCTTCCTCCTTCTCATTTCTATTTATTCTTCTTTTCTTCTTTACTGACTGATTTTTCCTTTGGCTTGTTTCTTCTTTGCTCGCAGTACATTCGGGTGTCGACAACCGAGCTGTGGGATATCAAGGAATAAATGGACTCCATGTAAGATTATATCAAAAAGTCGGTTCTTTCATGCTTTGTGTCATATTCCACCTCATATGAGGGTTCAGGTTCTGGTATTGGAGGATCCACCGCTCATTTTAAGGGAAAGCGCGTCCGTCGTGGGGGTTGAGGGCTAGAGAGAGATAGAGTTGAGGGTTCGGTCGAAGTCTTCTTTGTATTTTTCTTGTTTCTTTTTTATTTGCAAAATTTAACTGAGTGAAGAAAAATATATGTGAAAATATGCATTTTCTTTTTTGTCATTTTTCTTGATTTAGTGACCTATCTTATATTCGCTTTTAATTTTTACTGAGATTATTTATTTTATGCAAAGGTAGGGATAAGTATGGAAATAATAATGAAAGGAAAAATGTTTATTTAATTAGAAAAGGGGAGGATTGTAATTAACTCAGGGAAAAGATTTTTTGAGTAAGAATTTAGTTTGAGAATTAAAAATGTTTTTTTTCTAGAGAGAAAATGAGTAAATTTAAAAAGAATAAGCCGAGGGTAATTTTTCAAAAAGATGATTTTCTTTTAAATTTATTTTGATAAAAAAGGAAATATGGGATTTTCCAAAATAAAGGGGTTGTCGATCGACATACCCCTTAACCTGCCTATTGGTATAGGGGTCAAGTTAAATCATTCCTAGGATTTGATTGAACTTTCCTCCACATCAGAGTACTCTTGTAGGGCTAAAAATTAATCGGGTTTCCAGAGCTCTTGTCTTTTGCCAAGGGTTTTGAGTATGAAAGGAGGGGTGTGGGACTTGCTTTCTCTATCAATACCCACATTTCTCTTCTTACTTCACATTTCTTATTCTCAAATGTATCTTCCCATATATGTAGGATTTTATTCTTACCTTGATGTTCTGGAGGTCATGTGCCTATACAATGTGGACTGCGATGCTTTTAACCTGCATTGGGCCTCTTTGTGGTGTAACCGTAGCCATCGACTGGAACCTATTAGCAGCAGCGGTACAATTTTGGTACCCTGAGGACCATGTCTTACATTTTGGTCTGAATGAGGTTTGTCCCACCAATGAGGAGTTCTCGTCCATGTCGGGGGTTATCCCCAGTGTGGCAGAGACTATGCTTGATTTTTCCCATTCTCTCTGAGCATTTATGGCGGAGTTTTCTCACATTTCTCCTTCGGTGTCTCGACCGTTGGTCACTGGAGGGGTTATTTATCTTTAGGTGATTATGTATTCAGTTCACTTGAGGGGTTTTGAGGATGCTGGATTTGCCAGAGATGTCTCCTTGGGCTATACTATGAGGCTTTTGCTGGTGACGGGGGACTTGACAGCAGATCCCCAAGTGGCTGCGATAATGGAATGGATGTCGTACGACCATAATCCTGCGAAGGTGGTGCTGGGTGAGATGTTGAATGGTCTGGATGCTTGGAAAGAGGGTTGCTCCAACTTTCCGAGGGGGAGCCCAATAATGTTGATTATGTGGCTTCCAGAGAGATTTCTTCTTACGGGACCTCTTGAGTATCCCTTGGCGATTGTGCCCAATTTCTTTATCCGAACTTTCTTCAACTTCTTTCCATATATAGAGAGCTGAGTTAATTGGTTTGTAGAGTATGGAGCCTAGTGTTTTAATTGGTCATTGCCATGGTGGGGGGAATTACTACCTGTCTTGCAGCTGGGAGAATATTGATATGTGCGGTTGGTGGGCCTTCGACAAACTTCCTTCTATTTCCCCTGTAGGTCCTTGCGCCAAGTTGGGTGGGAAAAAATTATGCCCCCTCGTATAATAAGCTTCTTCCCAGTTGAGGATATGACTGAATCATTGAGGATGATGCTGGGCTTTTTTTGGCAGCGCCATTGGTCGTCTATTTATTCGTCACAGTCTGTGGGAGGGAACTAGCATGTGTCTGGGGACTATCTGAAATGATTATGGAAGTGAGTAGTATAGAAAATCATGGCGGAGGAGTCTGGTCAAAGGTGGTTGGTTTCCTTTGACACCAAGGAGAATGGTGTTGTGGTTTTGTCCAGGCTTGTCAGTGCGTACAACTCTGTAGGGCATATACAGAGTGTCAACCAGGAGTGGGAAGCTTAAGGACCTCCAGGGTAAAAAATGATGATGAAGCAGGGTCGTAGAGCAGTTGAAGGCAATGTTTTGTGAAGCTTGGGTGATTTTTTTATGAAGATATCATAATTTCAGTGTTTTGTATTTTGGGGGTTTTGGAATAATTTTTGTTGTAACCAGATTTAGGGTTAGGTTTGTTTAGAGAATAGTTTAGTTGAAAGGGGTGGTTTATGTAACTTCCCTTGTTGATACTTCATGTAATAGAGCTGTATTCCTTATTAGAAATAAAAATTAATTTTGATCATATTTTGTTGTGCCTCTTGATGAATTGTGCATTTGAATTATCTATACCGATCGCTAAGGCATACATAATCCTTTTGTTCATGCAAATGATAAAATGTCCCGCTATTCTCAGAGGTTAGAAAATAATAGCATTTTATGAAAAATAAGGAGATCGGACCCATGTATGGCATATGGGTTGCCTACGTACCTCTAAGGTTTTGAATATTTTCATGAGTTTCATTTTGAACAGAAAAGGTTTTTAAGAGGATCAGGTCCCACGTAGTTCTGGGTAGGGGAAATGAAGAATTGTTTTTAGAATAGAAGGGGGATGAGAAGAGTTGTAGCGCATCGAGATTTCTTGAGACGATTTAGGTTGACTGGACATGCCATCTCTTATCCATTGAGGTCCGTGAGCATGATAACACCTTCTAAGAGAATTTTCTTCGCGATGTAGGGGCCAATCCTATTCGGTTTAAATTTCCCTCTGGGTCCCAGACGGGTTATATGATCTCTTTGAAGGCAATGTTTATTTTCTGGACACCGCGGTCCTTAAATTTTTGGTAAAATGATAATGCTATTTGGCGATGGTACCCTTGTATAAGATATATAGCCTTCGACCTATTTTTATCCAAGAGTGATAATTCATCAAAGCGGCTTTGATGCCATTTTTCTTCATTAACCTTTCTCTCGAGCATGACATAGAGGGAAGGTATCTCCAACTCAATGGGTAGGAGTGCTTCCATTCCTTACACTATAGAGTAATGGGTAGCCCCCGTAGGCATTCTTATTGAAGTGCGATAGCCCCAAAGGGCGTAAGGGGTTCAGTCAGACCGATCTCTATAACTCTCAATCATTATGGTTTTGAGGCTTTTATTGTCAGCTTCGATAGAACTATTGGTTTGGGGTTGGTAGGGAGAAGATTTGTGTCTAAGAAGTTTGTACTCATCGACTAGTTCCGTGACCTTAACTTAGAAATGGAGCCCATTATCTGATACCAACTCATGAGGAACTCCACATCGGTAGATAATGTTCTTTTTGATAAACTTATCCATTTTCTTGGCATTTATCACTGCATATAACTCGGCTTCGACCCATTTGATGAAGTAATCAATGGTGACCAAGATAAATTCATGACCATTTTAAGCTTTGGAAGTAACCTTCCCTATGATTTCGATTCCCCAGGTGGAGAAAAGCCATGGAAAGGTCATGTTGTATAGTTCTTGAGGAGGTAAGTATTGGATAGTGCAAACTATTAGCTTTTGAGGCATCTTCGGACATAGGCAGTGCAATATTAAACCATGGTGGTCCAATAATACCCTTGACGGATGATCTTCTTAGAAAGCATATGAACATTCATGTGGGACTCGCATTCCCCACTGTGGATCTTCTGCATCATTTCTTCAACATCAGCCCCTCCAATGCAGTGCAAATGGGTTCCATCGAAGTTTCTTTTAAAAAAGTGATTTATCGCAGTTGATATACTGGTCAGCTAGTTTGCGAAGGGTCACATGATCTTTCTTATCGGCATATTGGGGAAACCTACCATATTTGAGGAGGTTCCAAATGTAATAATACCATAATCTATCCATATAAGAATCTTCCTTGAGAACGAGTTTAATGTGGTAGTAGTGGGTGTTCTTATCTTGATTCTGAACCAAAAAGGGGCTATTGTTATTCCTCAATCATGTCGATCGTGGATATAGGGTAGAGAAAGCGTTAATTAGGTTGTTCTTTATGCGAGACAAGTAGTGGAAAGTGACATCTTTGAATTTGGAGGCTAGCTCTTCTAGGTGGGCGTGGAAGGATAGGAGTTTCTCGTCTTTAACTTTCCATTTTCTGAGGATTTGGTCGACGATGGAGGCAGATATCCGTAGACATCTAAGTGCCGAATTTTTTTCTTGAGGGCGATCTTTAGACCTATAGTACATGCCTCATTCTCAGTTATGTTCTTAGTGTAGGGAAAGTCTAGTTTAATGTTAATGAGGGTGTGACAGTGATCAGGGGCGATCAAGAGTATCCTAATGTCACATCCTTTCTTATTGGAAGCTCCATCAAAGAACATCTTTCATCTAAGGTCTTCTTGAGAGGAGCAGAGAATATCTTCTTTTGGGAATTCAGAGACCTAAATATCGATCCTTTCTATAAGATAATCAGCAAGGTAGTTGGAGATGGCTATACCTTTCATAACTTTCTATGTGACATACATAATATCGAACTCGGCCAACAACATCAACCAATAGGCCATTCGTCTAGATAAACTCAATAGCATCCACACGAGATACTAGTCTGATAGGGAAGGATATAATGTAGTGTTGTAATGACCCAGACCAAGGAGACACATGCTTTCTTTAAAGACATGTAGTTGACTTAGTAACCGATCAGTTTTTAACTAGCGTAATAAATAGATCTTTCCTTATGGGATTCTTCAATGTATTGGGCTAGCAAAGCCCCTTCTATAGTGTCTATTATGATCAAGTACAAGAGTAGGGGAGACGTGGTTACGGAGGCATAAGAACCGGAGGTCGGGTGAGGTATCGCTTGATTCGATTAAAGGCTTCTTGATAGGCCTTATTCCAGACTTTAGTTGAATTCTTTTGGAGAAGTTTGAACACGGGTTCATAGATAGAACTCAGTTGTCTAATGAATCGACTGATGTATTATAGTTTACTTAGGAATCCTTGAACTTCCTTCTCCGTCTGTGGTGGTGGCACCTCAAGTATGGCTTTCATCTTGGCAATCTTCGATTCCTTTCTCACTGACCTTAGATCCCAAGAGTTTTCCTTTCGTAATGCTGAAAACACATTTATGTGGATTTAACCGCATCTGGTATTATCATAGTCGCTCGAAGAACTTTTGAGGGCAGGAATATGACCTTCTCGAGTCTTAGAGTTGATAATCATATAGTCTACATAGACTTTGACCTCCTTGTGAATAAGGTCATGCATGACGGTTATGGAAACCCTTTACTTGGTAGCCTCAGCATTATTGAGTTCGAATGGAATGACGGTGAAATAAAAAGTTCCCCAAGGGGAAATGAAGTCAATTTTCTCCTGATGGTCAGGGTACATCTTGATCTGGTTGTATCCATGGCTAGCTATGTTGTCCACAATCATGCCAATATTAGGTAATGGGTAATTATCTTTTAGGGATGCTTTATTCAAATCCCTGTAATCGACGCACATGCGAACTTTCCCCCCTGGCATCGGCACAGGGATGATATTAGTGGGCCATATAGGATATTCGACTATGCGAATGACACCCACATTCAATTGCTTGACCACTTCCTCTTTGACTTTAAGTGACCAATTGGTGTAGAGATTCCTTATCTTCTGTTTGATTGACTTGCATTCCGGGAATATTGGAATCTCATGTTGAGTTATTTCTAGGTCAATACTGGGCATGTCATCATAGGACCATGCGAAGACATCCACAAATTCTTTCAGTAGTTCTTCAAATTATGCACACTCATGCTCGTCAATGTGGACCCTATCCTAATATCACGCTGATGGTAACTGAATCGAGATTAATAACGACAGTCTTATCATCATTAATTTGAACGTGGTTATGTTATTTATTATTCTCCTTATTAAGATCAGTTAAGAATTGTTCATTTGCGAAATCATTATCATCAAATCTTGATTAGAATCAAGATAATTAATGCAAGGCACAACAAGATACTCAAAATCTTTGTTTATTTCATTTTCAGTAAAAACAACATTAAGAACCTCATCAAAAAAGGCCTCCGTTACATTGAAATCATAAAAAAGAATAACAAAATCAGGTGAAGAGACTTAGATAGGGTAAATAGTAAGGTTAGGTTAAATCTGAGCAGGTTAGGCAGACACGACATTCCAGTTGAGGAGAAGTAGGTCAACAACTTTGATATGAGTAGACGGGTCTGATGGCGCAGCATTTAAGTGGATCATTTAGAGACTCAACCCTAGTGTCTATAGGTTAAATGAGTCCTCGAAATCATTTTCCTCAGAATCCTCGATAGCTATCACGACTTTCTCGATGAGAGGCTGCACTTCATGTTTGCAGTATTCGGCCCATGAGTTACTATCTTGAAAGAATATTTCCAGCCAAGGTTTTATCTTCTTATTAACATCGTCGTACCCCTCACGGTGGTGGAAGTGAAAGTGAGATCACTGACTTTTAATCCTAAGAAATTGGAGGTTCAGATAGGACAAACATTTAGAGAAGATTCGTTGTCAATAAGTGAAAGTGGTACTAACTTTCCCAAGATTTCAACGGACATTTTTAGGGCATGATTGTTATAAGGGACAATATTTAGTATCTCTTTTTCGAAAAAAGAGAGGAGTATAGAAGAGGTCAAGAACCCAACCATATTTACGGATTCTTTGGGAGTGGTGGAAGGAGGGAATGTATGCCCGGTAAGGAGTTTTATCAAAGAATTCTGGTGTAGCTGGGAGAAGATGAAAAGCCCCATAGGGTGAAATTGGCTTGGGTTTTCTTGAGATAGTCAAGGACTTTACTCTCTTCGATTGTCATTTTTGGCATGGGCCGCTTTTTGGTAACACCCTTTCCATTATCTGCCTCGGTCACATGAGGAATCAGATCTTTATAGTGTCTCACTGACCTGGTTATGTGATTTACTAAGGCGGGGAAGAACAAGAACCCCGTGTCTTCATCCACCTTTGGTTGAATGGCTACCTTGTTGATTTCCCCAACAGATCTTCGAAGGATATCATTATATACAAGATAAGTACTAAACTAACTTCTTCCCGACTAGGTTCATCATCTGAACTGTCAAAGTCACCCCCCATCCGATAGTAACTAGGTCCTCTTGCCAAAATAAATCAATACATTCAAAAAACTATATGGGTTCATCGTATAAATCTTCCCACTCAGCGGGGAGGTGCCGAAGTAAAAGGACCAACCATATCTGATGCTTCAAAAGAGGTGAGTAGCTCATCAATGCAGTAAATTTCACTTATATGTCAAAATGCATCTGCTATTATCTATATTATATGATCTAGACCGACTTCTTCCACCGGTACCACCCATTCATCTAATTTGTGAGCCCAGTTTCGGGCTTCAATAAACAAGCCAAAGTCATCCCAAAATCTAAGAGTTAGTCCAATACTTCTAGTAACTCCATATCTTGCCCTTCAGATTGGGTATGGACGATAATGCAGGCCTTTGTAAGGAGTGATAAAGCTTGATTAGTGAAATAGGTAAGGTATAGGAGAAAATATGGGCAAACCTTGAGTGTTTTAGGTGAGATTGTAGGTATGATATGTACTTTGATGGGCACAATTTAAGCAAATGGGTCAAATTCTAGGTCACTCTCTAAAAAGTTGGCATTTGTGTGGGTTGGAAGTGGGTTATGGGTGGTATTGTGTTTAGGATTAGCTGGTGGGGCAATGATATCCCGGTCAATTAAGCCTTGGATCTCATTCCTAGGGTGGAAACATTGGTTGGTAGTATGGCCAGCGAACGGGTGGAAATCACAATGGGCATCGGATTTGAAATTTTTAGGGAGTCGATTTGGTATCGGATAGGGGTCCAAGGGTTTGATGAGGTTTCATCTCAATAGGGGCTGGTAGAGTTTGGACAGGGGAGCATGGATATCAGCGTACTCATTATTGTTAGGATTAGGGTGACATTTCAGTGCCCATGAGGTAGCAGGTTAGGAAATGTTATTAATGGTTGAGAATGTAGCACTGGCAGGCTTCTCATACTTTCGGGGAATGAATTATCTAGTCACTTTCTTTGGCTCAGATTTGACTTTGGTGATGCCTTCCTCAATTTGTACACCAGCCTCTCAGAGGGCTTGAAAGTGTGGGTGATGCTGTCCTCCTATGGACGCCCGAATATGAGACAAGAAGTTATTCTTCACGATACTGATTTATTTCTCCTCAGAGGGTCTATTGGTCTTGGTAGTAGCTTTCTCTCTCCACCTTCCTATGACGCTACTGACTGTATTTCCAGGGTTCTTCTTAAGAAGATCTAGATCTCGACGTGTAACCTCTAGCTCCTCATTGTACTTGTACTAAGACATGAATTCTCATGTGGAATCTTCCCAACTACAGATTCTGGATTCTTTGAGGGACAGAAACCAATAGAGGGCACTTTATTTCAAGGTCTGCTGGAACATCTGGGTTATTATCTCTTCGGAGGCACCAACGAGGGTCATCGCTCGGTGATATCTTCAAAGGTGAACAATTAGGGGTCCATTTTCCCTAAACTTCTCGATGTCTGGCATATTGAACTTCTCCCGTAGTCTGGCTTTAGGATATGGAGACATATAGATGTATTTCCTGAATATCTTGACTTGGTCAAACTTCTACGTCAGCAATTTGAGGTCTACCTTAAGCTTATTCAGTTCTTCCTCCTTAGGATCTCTGGGTATTGGTAGGTTAGCCCTGAATTGGGCAAGGTTCGGAATAGGTATTTGTGACACCCCGCCAAATTAAATATTGGGTGATCAGTCCTTTATTAAATTAAAATAGAATGTTCGGTTGGTTCATTCTTAACATCACTGTCAAAAAACTTTAATCCGATTAAATGCCTAATATTTAATTAAGCCAGTGACAAAAATAATTACTGATAACACACCCATTCAGTTTCTTTTAATAAACAATCCACTTCATTAACTAACTAAACTTCACAAATAATCAAATACCATTCACTGTCTAAATAACAGAATAATAAATACTGGAATAAACGTCCCAGTTAAAATGTCCACAATCCCCAAAATAAAATACCAAGTTTAACTGAAACTGAAATACTGATGAGAAATACAAAAATCTCTCGAAATAAACATAATCTGAGAATGGCGACATATGCCATGGATAGAAAGTCTGATTAAAATGAAAGAAATGATAGATGGGTCTAATCTCAAGGACCTACATCTTCCACAATCACTGCAAGTCGTCAAATATTCCAATTGTCAAGATTTGGTGTCCCTGTGGTTGGACACCTATTATAATACATATATATATATATATAGACAGGAGAGAAGATGTGCAAGAAACGGGTTAGAAGCCGAGTAAAGATAGTTTTAAAACAGCAAGTGCATAAATGCAATTTAACACATATTATATACATGTTAGAAATTCGTGCTCTCACTTGAAATGCTCACCTCTCAGCTTATGTGCACGCCTAACACATCTTCTAACCCGTACTAGCTATGATACCCAGCCTAACTAGTTTGAAGACACATTATCACTACTTACGTTCATCCGTAGTACACCCGTATCGCCCATACAATACATTATTAACATATTCTATCCCAAATAGTTGATTTACATTTTCACCATTCGTGTAGTTAATCTTTTACTCATTAAGATTAAGTTACTTATCATCATTACCATATCTACTAATTCACACAATAGCATTGTTCTCAAGTATATATATATATATTCAATATCATAATCATATGTATATATATATATACAAATCCTTTACCCCAACGTTAAGACCTCTTGGTGCAATGCGTACTCTGCTATCGTTTCTCAGTACATCTCGCATTGAATAGGGAGAAGGGTTCGGATAATCTCCCATAAACCATAAAAAGTACAATAACACATATTGGAGGTGACCATAGTCCCTACCCAATGGGTCATGCATATACCTACGTTCCCATTAAACCGTCGAACTATCATATCTCGGATAGCACGTGTCCAAGGTTCTATGTTCTATGGTGCAAGTCTAAATATCCCCCCGAAGGCTCATCAGGATAAGACTGGCCAAGCGCGCAACCTTCACCCGATAGCAAGAAGCGTAGGTATGTCATACACATAGTAAGCAATACATAGGTGTACACACAACCTGTTAAAATCTTAGGTATTCACACAACCCAATTTAAACCTTAGGTAACACAATTCTTTCTTAATATATGTAGCATTGTATTCTCTACTACTCATTGTATTGGCCCATGAGAGCTTGAGTTTTACACTAAGAACACCTCTCTCTCTCTCTCTCTCTCTCTCTCTCTCTCTCTCTCTCTCTCAGGTTTAAAAACTAGCAACCTCCATTTAATCCACGTACCTTTCATTTTAATTTCCTAATTTTCATCCATTTTAATTTCCCAAAATCCCAAAAGACCAAAATACCCCTCTGGGGTGTCGGTTTGGCCTAAATTGCCCCGGAATTCAAATAAAACATCCGGGTAGAGTTTTTTGAATATCTCGACCCTTTCGGACTCATTGACGCACTCAAAATACCCATACACGTTACTTAAAAATAAATTATCTTTTTATCCCATTAAACTAGTCTTGACACGATTCACGCGCATGTCCCGACTTAATTTACCAAACCGTTGTATTTCTCACTCACGACAAATATATAATATCATAATCCCATATTACTTACTCACACAGTAATATTCAATAATTTTCAACAATAAGTATTAACCCTTGGCACGCTAGTTAATATTTATTTTAAACTGGATTAATTAATTCTTAATTTCTCACATTTAATTTAATTAATCCCACAATAATAATTAATCTAATATTTATTAAAATCAACAAAACTACGAGGTATTACACTATTTAGGTTGGTGGCTTCTCATTGGCAGGTGAGGCACGCGAAACAAGTTGATATTCTTCTATAACCCGAACAATCTCGGGAGTGGGTGGACCCATGGCACGAGAAAAGAGGACCTCGGGTTCTTTAAGAATCTTTTCCCAGTGACGCTGCATCTCATGGACTCGGTTTGAAGGTTGTCAATCTTGGCACTGAGATGGGCTAAGACGGTCATCAGATTGGGTTACACATTTGTTGCTTGGTTAGTATTTTCTATGAAGAGCTCGTGAAGGTAAATCCCAAACTCAGATAAAGTAGCAGAAGAATCGGAGGAGCCTCGTGGTGGTTTGATGGAAGACCGAAGCCAATAGGGAGCCAGCTAAAATCGGGTATGCGATCGACCTGAGAGGAAAAATGGCTCAAATTTATTTTCAAAAGAATAAGGGAAAAGATTTTTGGTATTTCGAAAGGAGGAGAAAAAATATTTTTGGTATTTCTGGTTTTTAAAAAAAGGAGGGAAAAAGGATAGGAATCTCAGCATGATTGTTATGAATGTTATTATTAGGTCTTCACTTGTTATTAGGTTTGCCTAAATGTAGAAAAAATGTCAGATAGGACCCGAGCCTGGGAAAATAGGGTTTAAAAATATGTAAGACAATGTAGGACTTGTTTCCAGGGTCACGGGCAGGGTCCTGTTTTGAAAAAAAGCGAAATAATGCAAAAATTCAGGTGGTACGTCGACCCGAAATTTTGGCAGAGTTTCGCATGGTAACCAGCAAACTAAATATTAGTGTCCTAGGTTTGACACCTATATGAGGTTTATGAAATTATTGGGTTAGTGGAAGGGTTCCCCCTTTTGACATGACTTCCATAATATACCTCATGCCTATAAGGGCAACAATTCATCGGTACGTGTGGACAAGCCATTTGATATACCTAAGTGTACATGAATTGCCTCACTATATACCTCGTGGGGACAGTGCGTGTGAGAGTGAATTCGAGATACTCAACGTATGTGAATGAGTTTCCTGCTATATACCTCCCATCATGATTTCAGTCAAGTGGTACGATGTGTGGGGAACCGTTCGATATATGTCAAAGATACAAGGCTAATGGAACGTGAGAGTCATATCACTTAGGCTAGCTGTGACCTGCAGGACTAACTCCCATCAAAAAGTGAAGCCCCAAATGGGACAAAATTTTGGTCAATTTTCCATGCTCTTAGTGATGTAGTGCGCAAAAATGCACGAGTCTTAATTAACATATTATGGAGAGAGATTATTTTCTGTCATTTTTTTTACTAGCATGATGAGTAAAGGGAATACTACAATAGTGGGGAAGTATATACAAGTATTATAAAAAGTAAATCTAACATGGAGACTATATTACGCATGGATACATGTGAGTGAGTAGCTGACATGGGAAAATATACAAGTGAGTGTGTGTGGTAGTGAGCCTACACATGGATCAACTACAAGTGGTGTGTGATATGTGTAAATGAGCATATATAGAAGTGTGGGTGTGTGATAATGAAGCCCAAATATGGATATTCTAAGTGGTGTGTGAAGCATGTGAGTATAAAGTGAAGCTAAGTGTATGCGTGTGGAGTGTACATGTAGAGTATATAAGTGTGTAAAGTGTATAAGTGAGTGGAAAGTAATATATATATATGAGAGAGATATATAATAGGTAAATAGAGGAGAAAATGGAACATAAAGGTAGGTGCATACACACACACATAGAAAAGAATAACACCCATGCGGAAATAGAGTCTAGTTCTCTTAAATTGTACTCCCCAACAGAGTCACCACTATGGCCATCCCGAGGTAGGAGTCTGGGGTTATATTGAGGTGAATCCCTCTCCTTTACCCCCCTTTTCCTTTCCTTCCGGCGTGCTCGAGGGATTGCATCCATTCTTAGGGTTCTAGGTCATCATTGATGTCGGGTGATGTGTAGAGATAGAGTCTTTAGCCTATTTTGCACAAAATAAGCAAAAGAAATGTTGCTACCTCGAGAGAACGACATTAAGGACAATATCGATGCTTGCAAAATCAAGTAGTTCAAGGATCCAGAGACTAAGTTACGGAATGGGAAGGTTTTAGGAACCCATACCACCCTTTCTTTCTCTCATGGACATGTGTTAATCTTCTCCTGTTAAACTCCGTGATGTGTGTGCTTATGTGCATAATACAAATGGAGAACAGAATCACGCAACTCACGTCATGGACAAAGGAAGAGTGAGGTCATCCTTAGGAGTGTTCCCAAAATAGTAATTCAAAATATAATGTAAGTGTTTGCCAATTCCCAAGTCATTATAGAATAATGAATGCATATATCCGACAAGACACAAGCTAGTAACCATATAAAATATATTAAGAATATATAATAAGAACAAGGTAACAAATGGATATGGGAGGACTCGAGTCTAGGGATTTACCCAAGATGCCTATGTAGCTCAAGGGGGAATTAAAGTCCACATAGTTCGAAGACAATACGAGGTGGGGTTAACCCATAAATCCAACCGGGAACTTGTCTTATATGTGTGTGTAGAAAAATATGTTTTAATGTGAGAAAATGTGATGAGAACTCCCCGTTTGGAATTTACAAGTAAACCCTCTTTTTCTTGTTTTTGTTTTTTTATGAAAATAAAGTATGTGAAAATACTAATAATAAACATTTGGATTTAAGGTGTATGATGTATTGAAATAAAGTACTAAAGTGAAATCAAAGAGATTAAATTGAAAATAAGAGAATTTAAAGATAAAGGGGGAGAATTGGACCTCCTTATGAAGACTTGAAGTGGATCTTGATTGTAGACGCGCTGATCTCACGATGATATGATGGAGATATGAGGAGATGGGTGAGAATTTGCTAAAAGCAGTATGAAAATGATGGAGGGAATGTGGGAAATGGGATTTTTAATAGGGGAACAACTTTGAATTCAAGAGAATGTTCTCTGAATTGCTGAGAGGGATGTTCAGGGGGTGCTTTTCAATGTGAGGTCATGGCCTCTATTTATAAAGACAAGGGGGAGCTGATCAATATTGTCCTAGACCTACCTATCGACATACAACTCCAGACACATTGCTTATAGACAGGATCCGAGGGGTGCCATTCGGCAGTCTGGGACAGGTATTTTGGAAAAACGATCGTAAAATGCGAACTGTAAGTCAAAATCGTACACGAGGTGAACAATTGGAAAGGGTATTCAGATCCCTTTAAAAATACATTGAGCCACTCCCGGGTTCGAGAGCTGGCCGAAGTCAAACAAGGCCTGAAAGTGCTCGTTGGTCACTAGACAGGAAATTCTCGAAGGAAAATGGTTCATTCGTCCGAATCGTAAGGCTGATTCAAGCATGGGGAAGACCTTTGTAAAGGGTAATCAGTGACCTTCGATATTTCATTAAGATTCATTCGGTTCAGAAAGTTGACCTAAGTCAAATGAGTCCCAAAAGTGCTCAATCACCCTTCAAAATAAAATGGGTCGTTTGTCTGTAACGTAAGGCCGATTCGTGCACGGGGTAGACCGTTGGAAAGGGTATCCATAGCACTTTGACGCTTCATTTAGATTCTTTCATGATGAAGAGTTAAACAGGGTCGAATGGGGTCTGGGAGCGCCTAGTGGCCTCCAAATCAATTTTCAGAGTAAAATGGATTGTTCATCCGAATCGTAATGCCTATTCGCGCTTGGGGTGGACCATTGGAAAGGGGATTCAGAGCCCTTTAAAGATTCGTTGAGTTTACTCTCAGACGAGAAATTTGACTAGAGTCAAATGGGGCTCGAGAGCGCCCAATAACCTCCAAATCAGTTTTTGATAGTAAAACGAACTATTCGTCCGAACAGTAAGGCCAATTTGTGAACGGGGTAGACCATCGGAAAGGGAATTTAGAGCCCTTCGAAGATTTATTGAGCTTATGCTCAGACGAGAAAGTTGATCAGAGTTAAACGGGGCCCATAAGCACAAGTGGCCTCTAGATCGGTACTTAGGGTATGGTCTAGGGTTTGCGGTGAATGGGTGAGAGATAGGGACCTAAGAAGGTGCTTAGGGGGTCCTAGAACGGTTTGTCTACATAAATAAAATAAGAATATAAAAATTAAATTTGTCCAACTATGGGCGACATGCCTAAAATAAAAATTGAAATAAATATCCTAACCAGATAGGATGGATAGAGGCGTCTAAGCAAATACTGAATGAATCCACAACTGTTTCAGCATCGTCTGACTAGAAGGACAAGATAACCATGACATCCATGTGGATGAGCACTTAAAAGGTTTCTAAAAATATTTTTGATACGAGTCAGCGCCCAAAATATTTTTAAAATATTTGCAAGTATTTAAAATGCAATCATGAATACGCAAAATAATTATTCATATCCATCTGGTGTCGCGCTCACATGAAATTATCCTCGCCCCTCATCTATAGTGTGTACCTAACGCATGTATTTTAATTTTCTAATTTTGATACCCCCCTAAATAGTCTAGTCTCTCCAAACATAGTCCAATACACTAAACCTCTAGCCCAATTGTGCTACACATATTTTACTTTATTTTATTTGCGAAGTATTTATCACATAAGCTATAACGTATTCTTTCTCAATTATATTCACACCATTACATAGTCAATGCAACTACACACTAGTTAAAATTTCATGTTCACATTTCATTTGAGTACACATATACATATAACACTTTTTTATACGTATGTATAGCATCACCGAGCTGTTCCCTCAGATGCATTCCTTTGTATGATATCAGGAACTAAGTACATTCCATTTCATCCCTAGGCCACTGGATCGAAATCTCACCATTGAACCCAAATCGTAAACATATACTAGAGGCAATCATAAACATATATCCGTGGATCATAACCATACCACATTACCCCACCAGACTCGAAACTCAGCTATCCTCACACATGGATAGTGGTCGTGCAACAATACTATGACCTGGAGGAATGACCCAACATCTACTGATCATGTCAAGGTGGACCGCCCACTACGCGCAACCTCCAACGACAAAATAACTAGAGTAGGTATGTTCAAATATATATCAATCACACATAGATATATTTATATATATACTATTTCACCCAGTACGTATATATATAACGTTCATAATGTCCCTCATAGCACTAGCTTCCAAATCTCGAGTTTATCCCGACTCTTGATTTTAGCCAAGTATTCATGTACTTAAATTTAATTCTCTAACTTTACGGTTCTGGCTAACTAGGTGTTCTACCTAAGCACTTAGCTAATCCTTCCCGAAATCCTAACTCGATTTTATAATTATTACCCGAGTAATTTTTCACCCTAGTACACCCGTAATCTCTTACCTTAAATTTATCCCTATTTAATCCAAGGTACTCTCTAATATTCACTTTATATTTCCAGAAGTCATATTCCATCTCTCGGACTCCATAAACCATATCGAACCCTTAACGGTCCACGAAAAACCACAAAAGGAAAGGGAGGCTAGCCACTAAAACCAAATCGATTTGCTTTCCCCCAAATTTAAATTTCTAAAGGAAGGCCAAATCCAAAACCACCAATTTAAAGTTTTGGTATCTAGCACCTAATAATTGAAAATCATAACTAATTTTAAAAAAAATAAAAAAAAATAAAAAAAATATGAAACCAGCTCTCACGGCTTCGTAATTCACTTGTGCACAACACTATACAACTTCTAAAAGTGAGCCGGTTCACTGGATAATGGAACCAGTTTGATTTGTGAACCTGTTTGCTCCCCCTAGCGAATCAATTCAATTTGCTGGGCTGCCAAGGCAAACTTTTGACGGGATTATCCTTTTTCCCTTGAGTTCTAACCTTCACCCAAACCCCTAATATGATTACTAAATCAATCCCAAGCATAAATTTACAAGTTTATGCATATAAATCATCCTGAAAAGCATTTAACTCATGACATTATCAATTTATATCAAGAATTGTGCATAGTTTCAAACCGTAATTCAAGACTCCATATTTTATTTCTTAGATCCATCAAGAATATGTCTGTATCATTCTATTCATGTCAGATCTAACATATTAACATAATCAGGTTCCTCTTCGATGATTTCATTTATAAAATTCTTGTAGACACCACATTTTAGGACCTTCTAAGTCTATCCTTGGGTCCCTAGCACCTCCCCGTTTCACTAAAAAAATCCTAGGTCATATTACAAGTACCAATTTAGAGTCCATCAAGAACTCCCGATCCCCATTTAACTATGGTAAACTCTATCATCAGAGTGAAATCTCTTTGAATATTTTAAGGTCTATGAATCTCCTTTCCAATGGTCCACCCCATGCGTGAATCGTCATAACAGTTCGGACAGACGGACTATTTTACCAATAAAAATTAACTTGGAGGCCACTCGGTGCTCTCGGGCCTCGATTTAACCCCAGTCAACTTCATCATCAGAGAAAAATCTCTTTAAATCTTCTAAGGGCACTGAAACCCCTTTCCAACGGTTTACCCTGTGTGCAAAATGCCATAACCATTCGGACGAATGATACATTTTCCCTCAAAAATTGATTCGCAGGCCACCGGACGCTCCCGGGCTCCATTTAACCATTGTCAACTCTTCAGATCGAATGAGACTGAATGATTATTTGAAGAGAACTAAATACCCTTTTCAACGGTCTACCCTATTCAAGAATCAACCTTATGGTACGGACAAACAACCCGTTTTACTTCGAAAGGTCACTGGAGGCTTTCGGGCCCTAGTTGACGAAAGTCAACTTTTCGAACCAAGATAAGCTCTTTGAATGTCGAAGTACCTCACATAAAATTTCTAACAGTCCACCCCGTGTGAAATTTTGACTTACCATTTGGATGAAAGATCCATTTTCATTTGATAATCACCCGTCCAAAGTACCGACGAGCGCTTCCGAGCCCCGTTTGATCCAAAGTCAACTGCCAGACTCGGGAGCATCCCAAAGGACTCTTAAAGGTATCTGTATTAACTTTATAATGGTATGCCCTGTGTGCATTTTGGATCAATGGATTGCGTTCTATGATCATTTTTTCAAAAAGATGTGCACGCGACTGCCGATTGACAGGTTCATTTCCTTATCTATCCGTAATGTGTCTAGGGTTACGTGCCGATTAAAAGGGCTAGGACTATGCCGATCATCAACCCCCTAACCCTATAAATAAAGGGCATGAAATCACTCCTAAAGCACACCACAGATCCATAAATATCAGTGATCTTAGCAACATTCTCTGGCAATTAGCGAAGTTTCCTTGTGTTAAATTCCTTTTCATCTTTCATTCCCATCCTTTTCATACCCCATTTAGCAAAATCTCATTCTCTCTCATCCAACATTCATCTCAACACCCATGGGAGTTCATCAAGGATCAAGATTAATCTTCAATTCTTCTAAGAAGGTCCAAAATCCATCTCTCTCTCTCTCTCTCTCTCTCTCTCTCTCTCTCTCTCTCTCTAAATTGCTTATTTTTTCATTAATTACATAAATTCATAATCTAGCTTTTACTTTAGTTCATACACATTAACATATCACCTTTTTATTAGTTATTTTGTACATATTTTATTTTTCTATAAAAAATCCAAAAGAAATAAAAAGAGGGTTATACCTATAAATTCCAACGGGATTATCCATCACAATTTCCAAAACTAAAACATATTTATTACACACATACATATAATAAAATCCTGTTCGAATCACTGGGATAAACCCTATCCTTATAATGCATGCAAACTACAAGGACTTTGATGCATTTATAGGCTACGTAGGCATTTTGGGTTAAAACTCGTGACTCAAGTCCAATTTTTGAAATTTCCAATTTTCTAATTTTCTAATTTTCTAGCATTGACTATAATATAGGTGAGAGAGAGACAATAACTTTAAGTACTCGAGCTAGTATTAAGTGTGATATTTACACCATAAATGAGATGTAAATACAATAAATAGATGGGACCAGTAAAAAACTTGGTCAGAGGGAGAAAGAGAAAGCACTCCAGGTACGATAAAGGTAAGCAAGGAACCTCAGGCTCAATTAATGCTCAATGATATAGGCATTAATAAATATAAGGAAAATGTTTGGACAATAAATGTTCTCTCACAGAAGCTGTCGTGTATGAGGAAAATCCAACAATAATTCGAGATCAAGATTGCCGTCCTCGTGAACTATTTAGTTGAATTATTTATATGAAAGCAAGGTTACTCGATTAACCTTGCTAGTATTGAATGTGATTGACTGGAATTTAATGCTAAAGTATCGTCGCATTAATATCCAAGATACTACATTAAATGCATGGGATATTATATTTTGGTGAGAAACAATCTAACCTATTTGAAGCATGGTGGCAATAATGAGGGACGTGACGTGACAACTCAAAGGATTGCCTTAGAACAACTATAAAATTAGTTTTGGTGGCCTAGGTCTACCATCCTAAGGATAATCTCAATTGAGTGCTACAATTTTGAGTTCCCCAAAGACAGACGATATGACATCATAAAGTGAATGAATAGTGACCCCACTAGATGTGTGGTCACATTAATTAAATGGATGATGTATAGCTTGAGGTGGCTCGACTGACAGGTGGCTCAAGAATTTTAGTATGTTGTTTTTTGGCTAAGAACCATTTTTAGGCCAAATATACAGGATTGGGTTCCTCGAGGAGGTTCCCCCGAATAAGTTTGAATTATGGTAGCTCGACTGTAAGTGGATTGAGCAACCATTTGTACTGGATGAAATTTTTCCCAAGTGTGCCAAGAGGGTTGATTATTTCATTCCGAACGTTGCCTTGCTCTCAATCCTCCAAACCATGTACTTACGAGGTTCCTAAGAGCAGCTCGTTTGATAGATTATGTAATCTCTCCCATGCCGTGCTAGGCATAGTCCCTCGAGGGTACCGAATAACCTCGCCCATATTACAAAGTAAGCTTGCTCAATAAATAAAGTACATAACCAAATACATTATGCTTTATATTAGAAGATATAAAAATTCAAAAAACTTTGGCCTTCCAGTGGAGTCCTTCAAGGAATGTCTGTGGAGGGTCTTCGTGGGAGCTCCCTCGAGTGATTGCTGTCTTCCTTCTTTATTTGACAAGTATAGGATCAATTTAGATAATCAATCTTTGTTGGGGACCCCCCTTCATTTTCTCCTTCGTAGAGAAATTTGTTTATTGCATGAAGAAATATCTGTATGAAATACTTAGTTGGTCTTCTAACTTTTCGGCAAGAATAAGTAATATCCATAGGAAAATAATCATATCACAATAGCTGTTCGTTCAAAGAGAAGTGTGGGCGAGGAACTCATCTGGTCCTTCTTTTTGAACTACTTCCTTCAATAAAATGTCGTAAAATATTTCTGAGAGCGCTATTTCTTGACGGGACGTTTGTGATTGTGTGTAACAGCTGTCTTGGGGGACATGAAAAGATTTTGTTCAAATTTTCCCTAAAGCACTTCATCTCCCCTAAGTTGAAAAGACTCCAAGCATAATCAATTATTGCTATTGTCACATTATAATTAATGAGGTCATCGCTTTTACTTTCTCACTTTACACATGACAATGTCAGGGCTAGCGCATTTCCTCACGCGATAATATTCGCGCGCCGCTTCTCGAAGTGTCATCATTACAGCCTTTGAATCTTGCTCCTACGCGCGCATGCTGGTCACGCGAGCCCACTCGATCGTCGCAACATTTCTAAAAGCACTACCATTTATGGCCTTTTGGGGTTTGTGCTTACCCTATTAAAGGGTATATTTGCATTCCCAAGCCTTCACCCCGGGTTTGTTTGCAATTGTCCTTTTTTTAGAGAGAAAATTCAACGTTTATCCTCTGCTTTCTCTTCAACCCTCATCCCACACTTTCTTCTCTGTACCCAAGGCACCCATCATGAAAAGAACTCAATCTTCCATAGGTGCCTCTCCCCGTACTTAGGCACGTCAAAACCAGTGGGCCCGCTATCGTCGTGCATCGTACTTTAGTGAGTCCTATCGATTTTGGTCTATGGCTGAACATTTCCCCGGTGAACTTGTGCCAGTGGAGCCTGAGAATTTATTAATGGAGGAGAGTGATAATGTTGAGGATTTTTCCTAAATCCCAACTGCCACCATCACGTGTTTCATATCGAACGAGGTGATTACCCATTTTCTAAGGTGGAGCTTGAATCCACTTCAGGTACTTGTGAGGGACTGGGTCCTTGGATCGACTATATCCATTCCAAGTATCCTATTCAATTAGCTTTAATTAGTTTTTCCTCTACTAGCTGGTTGGGTGATCTCACCCTTGCAAAGAACAACAATACTCTCTAGTTACTTGTTTCTCGCTGGATCCACATGTCCTAACATTCATTGCCTCTTGGGATGAGTTCACCATTACCCTTTAGGATGTCTGTGAGTTGTTAGGTTTGGAAGAAGTAAGTTTTGACACCTTCTTTGTGGAGGCTGTTATAATACCCCATCTAATTAAATATCGGGTAGCTACTCCTTTATAAAATTAATACATAATATCAAGTTGGTTCAGTCTTAGCATCACTGTTGAAAACAATTAGTTAATTACTAGCCGCCTAATATTTAAAAAGAGAGATGCCAAATTTTATTAATTAAGTTAACATAATCCAAGTAATTAAGTCAACAACCATTAATCGCATAAACAATCTCAAATGAATAATCAACGAAAAGAAATAAACTGAGTCTGGAGTGAACACTCCAATAATAATACCAGAGTAAAATAAAGTCCCGATACAAGAGTCTGAATAAATATACCAACATCTAAAGTAAAACTAAAAGTCTTAGAATGCTATCTCTAAATGGAAATGGGTGACATGACTAACAGATGAGTAACCCTTAGTAGAATCAAGTACAGAATGTGAAGGCGTTTAATACCGAGATCCTGTAACTTCCACAGCAGCTACAACACGTCAATGTAATGGAACTCCTATGCTTGGCGTCCCTGTGACTGGGCACCTAAAAATGTTTTTACAAAATAAAATAGATTTGGAAGAAAACGGGTCAGGGCCTGAGGTGAAAACAGTTTAAAAGTTTAGCAAGTGTTTAAATTACAATTAAACAACACATATTATAAACATGTTAGTTGCGTACTCTCACATGAGTTTCTCACCTCTCCACTAATGTGCACACTTAACGTATTCCCTTAACCCATCCTAGTTATGCCGCTAACTAACTAGTCTGTATCACTCATGCTTTCGCATTCTATCATAGGGTATCTATTTGTAACACCCAAACATGTTATATTCATAACCCATATTCACGCTCATTAAATTACTTATCTCAAGTGTTAATTTAATTCTCACATTCTTAGTCCATTAGAATATCTTAGTTATTCACATCTACTAAGTAACAGTGAACCAGTCACAAGTATATATAAATCACTCTCAATACATATATACATATAAGGCACCCCAAGGCTAAGCTGGATCATGGTTTCATGGCTATTAAAATCGCAGAAGTTAATCTACATGCAAAACCTACCCAGGTTACGATTTCAATTATTCAAATCCATTCAATTATCATTATTCAAGGTTATTATCCAATTCTAACCTTACATGGATGATATATGCACTAATTTATTGCAAGTTAAATCACTTGCCTGGTAATGGAGATTCTGATCCTTTGAAGTAGATGGTATAGAAATGCTTCTCTCTTTCCGATCTATCCGATGGTGGTGACGGTGGTGCAAAAAGTCCAAAGATGGTGGTTCTCATTTGGTAACTTCCTCCACTTCATCTCTAATGGCCGTCTGTGAAACTTGGTGATGGAAACCCTAAGGCTCTAACCTATTGGCAGATAAATCTTTCTAAATTTCCTGGGTCACAATTAACCAAAAATGAAAATGACTAATATACCCCCTCGGGTTGTTGGTTAGGCCTAAAAATGCTCCGGGACCCAAACTAAACCCCCGTCTAGTGTTTTCTGACTATCTCAACCCTTCCGGACATGTTGATGCATTCAAAAGGCTCATACGAATTACATAAAAATAAAATACTTTTAAATCCATTAAATTGGGTCCTGTCACGACTAACACATGCATCTTAACTAAATTATCGAAACTGCCGTATTTTCAACACATGACAATTTTTAATAAATTCAATAATCACATATTACCATAATCACTCAGTAATATTCAACATTACCGTCATATTTAAATGCTAACTATCGTCTCGCTATATATTTAAATCTGAATTAATTTCCAATTAATTATCCCAAATTAATTTAATTAATCCCATAATTAAAAGCATTTTTTTTAATTAATCTCATAATTAAAAGCCATAAAATACTGGGTATTACAGCTGTCTCTAATGCCGATAAGGCTACTTGAGCAGAGCCGGAGGAAGTTGTGAAAGATTATATGGTGACATACAATAAGTGTACTTACTCAGAGGTGATAAGGTATTTCTACTTCATTGAAGATAAGGCCATGATTAAGGCGCACGAGGCGACCAAGGAGAACCTAAAAGGGAAGCAAGTATTCGAGTTCCTACCAGCTGGGAAGGGGTTTAATTCAAAGGTTGATCTTACGGGTTACATTTGGGTTATTTTGTTGAAGATATTTCTCCCAGGAAAACCCCATGACTGCCTTAGAAAGGATTTGATCAATATGGCCGTTTGCATGGCCAACGGCGTCAAGCTTCCCCTAGTTTCCATTACTCGTAGCTGATTGCAAGCTGACTCAACTCGGAGGATCAGTAGGTTTAATGTCTCCAATTATGGGAACCATGTACTACTGAAAGCCTTTTTATGTTCCCACTTTCCGAAGTATGCCCCAGAAGGTAGTAATCCCATCTCTCATCCCATCAGAATCCCTCGCATTTATTGTTGGATCAATTTACATAAATTTTCATATAAAAATCCTAGTTCTCCTATTTCTTCAAGAACACTATATAATTCATTACAAATTAATAATTCTCAACACATGGATCATGATTTCGTGGCTACTAAAATCCCAGAAGTTAGTCTACATGCAAAACCTACCCAGATTACGATTTCAATTATTCAAATCCATTCAATTATCATTATTCAAGGTTATTATCCAATTCTAACCTAAAATGGATGATATATGCACTAATTTATTGCAAGTTAAATCACTTTCCTGGTAATGAATATTTTGATCCTTTAAAGTAGATGGTGTAGAAATGCTTCTCTCTTTCCGATCTATCTGATGGTGGTGACGGTTGTGCAAAAAGTCCAAAGATGGTGGTTCTCCTTTAGTAACTTTCTCCACTTCATCTCTAATGGCCGTCTGTGAAACTTGGTGATGGAAAACCTAAGGCTCTAACCTATTGGCTGATAAAGCTTTCTAAATTTCGCGGGTCACTATTCACCAAAAATGGAAATGACTAATATACTCCCTCGGGTTGCTGGTTAGGCATAAAAATGCCCGGGGACCCAAACTAAACCCCCGACTAGTGTTTTCTGACTATCTCGACCCTTCCGGACACGTTGGCGCACTCAAAATGCTAATACGGATGACATAAAAATAAAATATTTTTAAATCCATTAAATTGGGTCCTGACACGACTGGCACGCGCGTCCTAACTAAATTACCAAAATTGCCATATTTTCATCTCACAATAATTTTTAATAAATTCAATAATCACATATTACCACAATCACTCAATAATATTCAACATTATCATCATATTTAAATACTAACTCTCGTCTCGCTAGATATTTAAATCCGAATTAATTTCTAATTAATTATCCCCAATTAATTTAATTAATCCCATAATCGAAAGCAATTTTTTAAATTAATCTCATAATTAAAAGCCATAAAAATACGGGGTATTACATACTTCCCCCCTAATAACGGAAGTTCATCCCGAAATTTCGAAAGTAAGGCATACCTGGAAAATTTAGGTATCCTCCGGTACTCAAAATAAAATATAAAGAAAGGCTCAATCACTACGGCCCTCGATTCACAATAATCTTGTTGAACACTTATTGACACTCTATCAGTTATAGGGTTACACCTCAATAAATGCACCTCACGTTGTGCTCTTACTAAAAAACATTCGAATAAGAATAGCCTATACATCATTGACCGCATTATCTCAATATTATCGTGAGTTTGCACCTCACTTCGTATCAACTCCCGCATTTATTTAAACACAAAACTCTCCCCTCCTGGGAGAAATCATAAAACATTTGACTACTCTTGTCCATTCTTTGAATCTCTATTCCCGACGTTGTGACTTTTACACAAAGGAAAGCCACTTCAGACGGTTGGTGGTTAACCCATTATAGTCATCGGATTCTAGCTTCTGACGGATCCCAAAACTCTGATAATCTGCTCACCTCTAAACATCCAAAGGAAGAATAGTAAGGTTGATCCACTCGAAACCTCATTAAGCGCCTTGTCCACTATAAACAGGTATGGGTGCTTTCACACAACTCTATTATTAGGTAATATCCTCTCCTTTTTACCATATTATACGTCACTGCCGATCTATATGCGTTGTGCAAGTCAAATGATCGCAATGAGTCCAAAAATTTACTTTCATATAGTTTCACCGGTCGTTAATCACCTTGCGACTATTCCTCGGGCTATAGGTGATACAACTTTCTCAAAGCGAAACTATTCCCACTACTTTCTTAAACCCCATATTGAAGGTGGGTTTCGGGTATTTCATCCTCATTCGAATTAATACTGGGTAGGACTTCATACCGACACGATCACTATCTAATAGTGTAAATCACCCACGAATATAACAATTTCTTTCCTTCTTGACAATTCGTTCCACACATTCGAAGGAACTCGTTTCTCATCTTTATAATTGCAACCCATCAAAGAAATTTATCATCTTGACTCTTCTGCTACTGGAATCGTAGGCTCGACACTAAGTTTATTGTTGATACCCCTACTCTAACCGATTTCTATCTATAAGTGTTGCACGTGGGGGATACTAATTATGTCCCGTTCAACACCGATTTCTACTTATAACTCCTCCCATTAAGTGGTACTTAATAACCCTCTTCTTCATGCGGCGTATACCAAAAGTTTCGACCTGTGCACTATTCACGACGTTGTGCACATCTAGAGTCTTTATACCTTATTGACATCCTCACTCTATTTATGTGTAAGCCACCCATTCCCATAATAGTTAACTATTTGTCTTCTCAAGGGATACCCCCTTTTTAAATGGCTTCCCACTGCCCTTTAACCAATTTTGGACGTGCTACTCTGATTGCACATGAATCTATAGATTGTCCATTTCGTTATTGCCACAAGTAAGAATTACACCCATCCATGTCTCTTCTTCTGGCGATCCTGACACCAGCAAACCAAGGTGTCCATACACCCTATACATCGTGCAAACGGGTTTAAACATCACATATGCTTCATAAGTACTCCAAACTCTTTATTATCCCTGCATTTTCAACGTGGATACACCAATTTGGGTATTCTCAATCACCCCCGAATTCAAAATTCTAAATCCTCCTAAACATTATTTCATCCTTCAACCTGCCAAAATAAAACAAAATTATCAGTACTTCCTCACCACACAACTGGCTCTACTTTTTTTTTATATCGTAATTTCTTCTTTAACTTCCAGTTATAATTATATACTTCCCTAACGATCGAGGTACCCAAATCATGGATGAATGGTCAAACATCTCCTTACTACTAACCTTACGCTAAGTTTCATATGTGGGATGTCTCGCAAAGAGAAATCCAAAAAAGGAACCCCCCCGATACACTACTACCTAGCATTGTTGGTCATCGAATTTCGTTAGGCCCTCAGTCCGTAACATATACCCCTATATTCCCGTCTCTTGACAACAAAGTTATATCTCCTTCCGTAGTTACACTTAAACATGGATCTCCTTTCGAAAGACACTGTCTCTTAACATTAATGGTAATCACATTCCATAAACATCATGCAAATCTAATGGGGGCTCTCAAAATCCCATCCCCAGACATACAACTATGAGTATTAACTTCCACGTCTCTAAAGGGTGATATAACAATGCACTCTTCTTATTACCACATCCTGAGCGTTAATTATAATAACCAGCTAAATCTTTTCGCTGAACAGATAACCAAATACACTTCAAATCATATCAATAAAGTCCCTACACATACCGGGAACAAATATCCGAGACCATTATACTTTTCAAAGTCTCAACAATATATATACCTATGTACAAATATATAAACGCGAGTCCAACCCTCTCGCAGATGGGGCCTCTCCATAACAAAAACATTCTACACCAAGGTAGTAACTCCGATGGACTAGAAATAACTGCACACAATCGGTTTAATCATTATCATAAAACCATAATTAGGATAGTATCATACTTGTATAACATAACACTAAAACGAGTAATTTCAATAAAGTATATACCACTATCGATACACCCATTCATCCTCTGCGGATAACACTAAAGGTAACCCCACTATACCAGGGAAAATATTCATATAAATAATAACATTGCCGAGATACTCACTAAACTCGTCTCTCATGCAAATATAATAATAATAAAAATGTAGTAACTCGTTCCTGTCACATACAACACGCATCATCATCTGAGGATATAACTCATACTTCTATCTTGCCAATCTCCCTAACTGCTCAAATGGTTCCTGGACTTAACGCACCTATCCGTACCAAATCAAAAATTTCAATAACTATTGCCCTTGCTAGGCACCATACCCTTTATTCCTCTACTCGCTTCGAAAAAATTTTAACGCATGGGTTTTACTCCCCACAAAATACATTTACACATACTCCAATTATCTTCGATCACATTGACCATGTTAAGGTTTTCCTTCTCTTGAATGTTAGTAGTCTCAACTCTGATGACTACCTCCATTGTTCCCTTAGCTTTGACGTCCCTAAGGAACATACTACTGGATTCAAACACTCTTACTGAAATCACCATCGCTCGATAACAATTCAGCTATCCGAATCATTCAAGTGGGTCCCCTGACGGGTCTCCCCCTTGTGGTGCTTCACCAGCACCGTTTCCCCTGTCTTGCTCTATCTAAATTCTTCGGTTCTTGTAGCTCCTCACATAAGGAAGTGTTTACCTTCATATTAACCAAACGAGATATTATCATCATCTGCATTGACCGTGCAAGAAAAATTCCCCAGAAGTGCTAGCATTTCTTCTTGTAAGTTAATTTTCCCCTTTAATGTCCTCTTCTCCATTGTACCTACTTCATCCGGTGTAAGGTTTGCTAATTAATTAAATTTCTCTTCACAAAGTGACTTCTGTCCGACCCTCTTGTGTGAGTTCAGAACCTCGTTCGCATCTTATCCTGAACATCTGATGAAGTAACTTATGGTTTAACCATACATATACGCCTTCTCTTGACAAAACATTCCACTTCTAAGTGTGGTGGTTGCCTCTCACCACTGTAACTCTGCTCTTACGAGCCAAGAAAAATTTTACCCCAAATTTTCACTCCGGATTAGCCATACTCCGACATATACCCAAGCCTTTGGATATTTTACCTTCACACGCCATTTCTGCATTTCTAGTATTTCCACTGCTGGTTCTCTTCAAAGTTTTGTCTGACTCTCTCCCATTCCAACCTTGCTGGGTGAGTCTAATTTGGCCCCATTTTCTACTATAGCTGTACTATAAAGTCACATGTTGTGCCCGAGCCGCCTTTATCGTCCTGGATTTCTGTATCATAATAGGGGTGACTTCAACTTCGGTCATCATTCTTGAATATACCCCATAACCTCAAGTGAGCTTTGCCTCCTACTGTCCGCCCAACTCGCATTACATACTGCATTGTTCAGCACACGAACATTCCCGAATAAAAATAAGATTCACTATCATATTCATTATAGCAGTAGAACGAAATCTCACAAAATAAATCAAAAATCCTAAACATAGGTCTCTACATCAAAGAAAGCTACGCTGGAAGCATAATAAGACGCACAGATCCTAAAGGACACTAGAACCTGATGCTCTGATACCACCTGTAACACCTCGTCTAATTAAATAGCGGGTAGCTACTCCTTTATAAAATTAATACAAAATATCAAGTTGGTTCAGTCTTAGCATCACTGTTGAAAACAATTAGTTAATTATTAGCCACCTAATATTTAAAAAGAGAGATGCCAAATTTTATTAATTAAGTTAACATAATCCAAGTAATTAAGTCAAAAACCATTAATCGCATAAACAATCTCAAATGAATAATCAGCGAAAATAAATAAACTGAGTCTGGAGTGAACACTCCAATAATAATACCAGAGTAAATAAATTCCCGATACAAGAGTCTGAATAAATAAACTAATATCTAAAGTAAAACTAAAAGTCTGAGAATTCTATCTCTAAATGGAAATGGGCGACATGACCTAACAGATGAGTAACCCTGAGTAGAATCAAGTACATAATGTGAAGGCGCCTAATACCGAGATCCTGTAACTTCCATAGCAGCTACAACACGTCAATGTAATGGGACTCCTATGCTTGGCGTCCCTGTGACTGGGCACCTAAAAATGTTTTTACAAAACAAAATAGATTTGGAAGAAAATGGGTCAGGGCCCGAGGTGAAAACAATTTAAAAGTTTAGCAAGTGTTTAAATTACAATTAAACAATACATATTATAAACATGTTAGTTGCGTACTCTCACATGAGTTTCTCACCTCTCCATTAATGTGCACACTTAACGTATTCCCTTAACCCATCCTAGTTATGCCGCTAACTAACTAGTCTGTATCACTCATGCTTTCGCATTCTATCATAGGGTATCTATTTGTAACACCCAAACATGTTATATTCATAACCCATATTCACGCTCATTAAATTACTTATTTCAAGTGTTAATTTAATTCTCACATTCTTAGTCCATTACAATATCTTAGTTATTCACATCTACTAAGTAACAGTGAACCAGTCACAAGTATATATATAAATCACTCTCAGTACATATATACATATAAGGCACCCCAAGGCTAAGATGCGGTGAACACATACTCTGCTATCAAATCCATGTACATCACGTACGTAAGGATCACGTGTTCCGAATCACTCAGGAACCATCTCAATACAAATCACACATATTGGAGGCGAAAGTAGTTCACATACCCATGGGTTACGCACATACCTAAGCTGCCATGGTCAGCTGACTTATCAACTCATAAATAAGTCATTCACAGTCCTATGTCCTTATGGTACCAATCTAAATCCCCAAAGGCACACAATATAAGATGGTCCTTTTCCCAAAAATTGACCTCCCGTGATAGCAAGTATGGTAGGTATGTCATACACATAAGAAATCCACACACTAGGCATTGACACAACCTAAGTAATCATACTACAATATAAGTATTCAGACATTATTATATAGTAAGTCTCGAACGTAGCAAGTTTATCCCGAAAATCATACGTAGTATATATATTTAACTTGATAGCTCTCTCGTCGTATCAATTTGAGTACCTAAACCTATCCCAAAAGGTTACTAGGTCTTCTATTAGTTTCCAATGCTATATCAATAACTTATAGCCCCTTCGTTACTGTTCTTATCCTTACCTCAGTATTTATTCCCATTATAGTTTCAATTCGAACGATTTGTAACCATACCTCACTCGGTAGTTCCTCGTGAGCAATAGTATTCAATTACCTAAGGTAATACATCTTTTCGGGATTCAACTAAGACCCTACTGACCTTAACTAAGTCCCACAATATCATATTAATCACCCTAAGAATCATTATCGGCTTTCGGATTTTCCTTAAACCTTAAAGGGAAATAATTACCAAAAATCAGAAGAGGTCGATCGATCAAAGAAAAGGGGTCGATCAATCGATCACTCGATTGATCGACATTATTGAGTCGATCGATCGATCAAGTAGGTATTTTCCCAAAATTTCCTTAAACAGTTACGGGTTTCCTCTTTTTACACCTTTTATTCTTCCTTTCAACATCCCAAACTCCTAACCAAGTATACTAATAATCCTACTAACATGTATAATTTCCAACGTTTTAGAATCATCAAATCAAAATGGGACATCAAATTCTTGGATCAATTTACATAAATTTTCATATAAAAACCCTAGTTCTCCTATTTCTTCAAGAACACTATATAATTCATTACAAATTCATTACATAATTTCCAACGTTTTAGAATCATCAAATCAAAATGGGACATCAAATTCTTGGATCAATTTACATAAATTTTCTTATAAAAATCCTAGTTCTCCTATTTCTTCAAGAACACTATATAATTCATTACAAATTAATAATTCTCAACACATGGATCATGATTTCGTGGCTACTAAAGTCCCACAAGTTAGTCTACATGCAAAACCTACCCAGATTACGATTTCAATTATTCAAATCCATTCAATTATCATTATTCAAGGTTATTCTCCAATTCTAACCTAAATGGATGATATATGCACTAATTTATTGCAAGTTAAATCACTTTCCTGGTAATGAATATTCTGATCCTTTAAAGTAGATGGTGTAGAAATGCTTCTCTCTTTCCGATCTATCTGATGGTGGTGACGGTGGTGCAAAAAGTCCAAAGATGGTGGTTCTCCTTTAGTAACTTCCTCCACTTCATCTCTAATGGCCGTCTGTAAAACTTGGTGATGGAAACCCTAAGGCTCTAACCAATTGGCAGATAAAGCTTTCTAAATTTCCTGGGTCACAATTCACCAAAAATGGAAATGACTAATATACCCCCTCGGGTTGTTGGTTAGGTCTAAAAATGCTCCGGGACCCAAACTAAACCCCTGTCTAGTGTTTTTGACTATCTCAACCCTTCCGGACACGTTGGTGCACTCAAAAGTCTCATACGAATTACATAAAAATAAAATACTTTTAAATCCATTAAATTGGGTCCTGTCACGACTGACACACGCGTCCTAACTAAATTATCGAAACTGCCGTATTTTCACCACATGACAATTTTTAATAAATTCAATAATCACATATTACCATAATCACTCAGTAATATTCAACATTATCGTCATATTTAAATGCTAACTATCGTCTCGCTATATATTTAAATCCGAATTAATTTCCAATTAATTATCCCAAATTAATTTAATTAATCCCATAATTAAAAGCATTTTTTTTAATTAATCTCATAATTAAAAGCCATAAAAATACTGGGTATTACAGCTGTCTCTAATGACGATAAGGCTACTTGAGCAGAGCCGGAGGAAGTTGTGAAAGATTATATGGTGACATACAATAAGTGTACTTACTCAGAGGGGATAAGGTATTTCTACTTCATTGAAGATAAGGCCATGATTAAGGCGCACGAGGCAACCAAGGAGAACCTAAAAGGGAAGCAAGTATTCGAGTTCCTACCAGCTGGGAAGGGGTTTAATTCAAAGGTTGATCTTACGGGTTACATTTGGGTTATTTTGTTGAAGATATTTCTCCCAGGAAAACCCCATGACTGCCTTAGAAAGGTTTTGATCAATATGGCCGTTTGCATGGCCAATGGCGTCAAGCTTCCCCTAGTTGCCATTACTCTTAGCTGATTGCAAGCTGACTCAACTCGGAGGATCAGTAGGTTTAATGTCTCCAATTATGGGAACCATGTACTACTGAAAGCCTTTTTATGTTCCCACTTTCCGAAGTATGCCCCAGAAGGTAGTAATCCCAGCTCTCATCCCATCAGAGTCCCTCGCATTTATTATTGGAATCATAAGAGTTCCAAGAAACCATCCATATCTTTAATTGACAAGGTTGAAAAGTTTATACCTCTCCCTTATGTTGGGGTTGATCAATTTTTTTCGAATCACTTCTTTGCAGACAAGGAGTGTCCCATTGCCTCCCTCGAGTAAGCGCTAATTAGAAACTTTTCGATAAATAATGTTCCTTTGCTGTTGATTTCCTCTTACCCACCTTATTATGTATCATGTTACTCTTTTTACTCTATATACAACCTGAACCGTGTAGCTATGCAATTTCTCTATGATCAGGGCAATCCCATGTTAAGACACTTCACCTGAGAGAAACCCACCAACTTTTCTTTTGAATACAAATAATTTCTCACCTCCATCATTGTGAATCTTTATTCCAATTACCCCGCCAACCCTGTCATCCTGAGCATGGAAGTTCGAGGGGGCAGATCTCTGATGTACCTAACAGTGTTTTGACCCAATCAACTGGGTCATTTCCAAAGCAATCTTCTCAAGGAGCCTCGGTATCCTAATGTTAAAAGGTACCCTTCGACGGAGTTTGGGTTAAGGAATTGCACTACTTTAAGCTCTCTGTTCCCCCTCAGAACTACCAACAGTCTTGTTCCCTTTAAGTTACCTCCTTTGGCTCCTATTGATCAAGCTGTGGTGAAAAAGAAGAAAGTGACCCAATCTTCCCTTCCAGTCGAAGCGACTACCACTGCCCCTAGTTATTTGAGGCCAGGCGAAGGGGGTGATACTCCCTATGTTGATTCAACTGGAGCAGATGTGAGGGCTACCAGGAAGGCCCCAAAAAAGAAGCTTAAGGTTACCCAATAAGTCTCACCTAATCTGACTCCTGATGCCAAGATCACTCATCCAATTAACCTGATGTTCAATTAACTTTAATAAACTTGGGATAATATTTATGTGGAAGATAGGGCTTTTATATCAGTTAAGATAGCCTCTCGAGGGTTTTCCTATGATCCCCTACCTGTAGGAGGTAGTAATAAAAGGAAGCTGATTAGCCTTATAAATATTGTGTTGGAAGAAACGGGTGAGAGAAGTGAGGAGGAGCGTTCTGAGGAAAAAGAGGAAACTATTGGTGAAGAGTTGGTACGTGATGAAGATGATGAGGAAGGAGAAGAAGAAAAAGTAGTGGAGGAGGATGAAGAGTCTCCTCTTCTTCAAAGACGTAGGTTCAGGAAAATGGTTTCTTCTTCTAAGCCTGTTTCACCTCCTCAAGATTATGAAGTTTTAACGAATGTTTTGAAAGAAGAGGTATGTTGACTATTTTCCCTTCTAAGTTTTTAACTTTTCCTCTTTCCCTTTATAATATTGACTCATGTTTCTCTTTTTCAGATTGATGTTCGAGGTGATGTGCATGATGATGTTGAAGGCAGTGGCCCATTGGAAAAGGTAGCTGAGGTTTCACCTGCTTCGAAGGAAGTTGCACTTAAGGGGATAGCTGCCCCTATAGCCTCACAGGTAACTACAAATTTCCCCCTAGGGGCAGTTAAATATCTTTGCTCTACTGAATCAAGTAGTGGCTATTCGCCTAACTCTGCCTTCTTTAACGAGCAGGATGGTCTCGAGGTAGGTGCTCATGATGCTGTTGAGTCAGTTGATAAATCCCCCGCTACTATTATACCGTCAATTACAGTAAAAATTTCCTTTTTATTTTTTTAGCTCCTTCTGCCTTGCTTTTGTTGTTCTTATCTTGTTTTATGTTGTTCTTTATAGGTTTCACTTCTTGAATAAACTGCTCTGCTAGTCCCTCCCCCATTCAATGACCAGGTCCTTATTACTCTCTCTGGGCCTTCAATCCTCCATCCATAGGGGGATGGGGTTGCTAATGTGGGTTAGGTAGGAAGGGGGCTGAAGGAAGTTACTGAAGTGGGTAGTAGTGTTGTTGTTCCCTCATAGAAGCATATTTTGGTGGCCCCTAGAGATTTTCACGAGGAGTAAGATTTGATACAGACATCCACCAGAAAGTTTACTGATGATCCGCAACGAGAGGTATGCTTTTTTTTTGTAACTCCTACATTTAAATGTTGTTAGCATTTCCTAATAAATAGGACTTTGAATCTCCCATAATTGAGGGTCAGGCGAGCCAAGACATATTGGTCTTAGAATCGTCCATAATCGAGGGTCAGGTGTGCTAAGTCATAATGGTATAAAAATCTCCCATAACTGAGGGTCAGGCGGGCCAAGTCATATTGGTCTTAAAATATCCCATAACCGAGGGTCAGGCGGGCCAATTTATTTTGGTCTTAAAATCTCCCATAACCGAGGGTCAGGCGGGCCAAGTTATATTGGACTTTAAAATCTCCCATAACCGAGGGTCAAACGGGCCAAGCCATATTGGTCTTAAAATCTCCCATAATCGAGGGTCAGGCGGGCCAAGTTATATTGGACTTTATCTTCTAACAAGCCAATTTATATATATTTTTGACTTGATAATTTCTTTCATTTCAGGTTGGAATTGAGTAGTCAGCAGCACGCGACCCAGGAGTTGAAGGTGTCGCACATGAAATTGCACAGGTGAGGATGATGGTTTGTTTATCACCACTGGGCGAGGCCCCTGGTGTGCAAGTTCAAACAACAAACCCAAGTGTTGATGGGATGCCCGAGGTGTTCGTTCCGTGAGTGCAAGAAAGTGATAGTGCTTCGCACACGCGACGCCTTTCTATGAGCGATAGTGTGCACCCTTCTGAGGTAGAACCCAAAATGGTTGTAAGGAAAACCTTGCTCGATTTCCCCCATATCTTGACTGATGGTCCTCGCGCATTAATTGAGCAGCTGTTGACTCGATTTTCTTCGACAGTTGCACCTCACAGCATCCAAGCTAGTAGACAAGCTAGTAGCATAAAAACACCCGATGAGAATTATGTTAATGGATGCCCCTTCATCTGACAACACACAAGAGAAAACACAATCGTTTACGGACATTGTAGCATAATGTGGTCTATTGTAAGGGAACCTGACCAATCTGTCCGCTTAAAAAAATGTGACTTCAAAAAGATACCTACTCACCATTTTGGCCATAGGCCCCTTGCATTTCAGGTGTAGTGCCATGTTCCTCTTAGCAATCTTTGGGATGGCTCGAGTGACCTCCAATCGTGAGTGCTCAGTCAGATCAACCTGATCGAAGAACCAACTGAACTTCTGCGAGCGTGCAACTGCTGCGCATTCTACCCAAGGATCTGTTTGTTCTTCTTCGAGTTCATAAACTTCTTCTATGTCTTTATAAGCAGCCTCATCATAGGCTATCACTTCATTTATTGTCTCCAGAGACCATTCCCCCATTTTTCTGCTAAGACTCTTGATGGGGTCATATTCATATTCATCTTCATCGTCTTCGTCTGACTTATCTTCTAGTTCCAGATGAGCCATATCGAAGGTGCATTCTTCCAAAGACCCCTCAAAGTCCTTATTGAGGAGCCACTGCTCCTTCAATAGCTGCTCAGCCTCTTCGTCAAAAGCACTAGCCATGTGGGCCCCATGAGCCGGTAGAGGATTGTCATTCACATTGCCTTGAGGCAATTCAATGTCTCCCTTCTTCACATGGTGGTCTATCAATCGCCTCAGTGAGAAACATACCTTGGTCGGGTGATTTATCCTATTGTGAAGCTCACAATAGTTCGGCTTCTCCCTGTCCTCTTGAGAAAGTTATGTCGTACTGACGTTGATTGGTCTATAAACTTTGTCTTGAACCATAAGATCATATAGGTTTAGAGCTTGCTCCACCAAACATTGCAATTTTGGGGGATCCTCCTCACCTTCAGACCTTCTCTTATTGCCTATACTACTTCTTCTTAGGCCGCCACTGCCTTCCCCTACCTCCGTCGTCTACATCATTTATCCTCGAGGGTATTTCCCTTACCGAGGTAGCTGATGGCCTTAGCAGTAAACTTGACATGGTGGTGGTGGTGGTGGTGGGGGGGGGGGGGTTACCACCAAGGAAATATTCCTTGCTGCTTTCAGAAATGCCACGAATGCACCCTCTCGCGTTTCATTGAGCAAATGGCAGATATATTCTGGCAGTAACCCTTCTGCACATACTTTCAAGAGATTATCTTCTCACATTTTCTCCCTTATATCCAGGGAGTGCTCGCGAAACCTCCTGATGTAGGCAATAACATCCTCCCCTTGCCTTTTCTTCTCGCGCACTAGTTATGAAAGTGTAAACTCGTCCTCAGTGGAAAAGAACTTTTGTACGAACAAAACATGCAACTCTTTCGAAGTGTCCACGCTACCTGGAGCCAACTGGGAGTACCACGTGTAGGCTTTCTCCGTCAGGGACTTTGAAACTCTCTCAACCTTAGTTTTTTGTCATTATAATGGGAACCAAGGCTTTCAATGAACCTTTTCATGTTCTCTTTAGGGTTTGCACCCTTCTCTGTGTATTTTTCAAATATTAGTGGAATGTACCCCACTAGGTAGGGTTCGTTATTATATTCCTCTAGGTATGGAGTGCGAAAGTCATCGTACACCGAGGAACTATATCCAGTTTTAGACATTGATATAAACTTTAACAACTCCTTCTTCATCTCTTCCATACTAGGTGGTGGGGAGCTAATCGACAGAGTTATCACGACAGTTGGCATAGCTAGCGTAGCTGGCGTATTCTTCCCTACACCTCCAGCTATTGTATGTGCCATTGAAGCCATTCCATGGCCTTGAGCTGTCGGTCTTGCTGTTATAGGTGGGATAACGAGAGGTGAAGCGGTGGGAGGTACGTTACCGAAAGTAGGTGGAGCAGTAGGAGGAACACTATTGAAAGTAGGAGTGGTAACTCCACCCATAACGAAGGGAGATGGAATCCCCGCCAAAGGCGTCATAAATGAGCTTGCTCATCTGAAAATTCCTATCAACGCTTGAGCCACTGGTAACATACCTCCCACTATGATCGCCACCATTTACACTGAGCCGATTCCTTCCTGTGCGCCTATCGTCTCAGTTACAACAGTAGTAGATGTGCTAGGCTCCGTTTGTGTCACTTGCACTCCTACAGGCATTACAACAAGATCTGCCTCATCCTTATGCTGCATAGCATCAAAATCAATGGTCCTGGCAGCATTATCCTCTGGCATCTATTCAAAACAGAATAGCTCCCTAACAGAGTCGCCAAATGTAAGATGTGGGTTCTTGGAATATAGTTAGTATCAAGCGAGGCATAACCCCTTATCAAGATCGGGATTAATATACAAAAAAATATTTAATATTCAGTATAAATATAGGTGAGAGAGAGACAATAACATTAAGTACTCGAGCTAGTATTAAGTGTGATCTTTACTGCATAAATGCACTGTAAATACAATAAATAGATGAGACCAGCAAACAACTTGGTCAGAGGGAGAAAGAGCAAGCACTCCAGGCATAATAAAGGCAATACAGGAACCTCGAGCTCACTTAATGCTCAATGATATGGGTATAAATGGATGTAAGGAGAATTTTTGGACAATAAATGTTCTCTCACATAAGCTCTCGTGTATGAGGAAAATCCAACAGCAATTCAGATCAAGATTGCCTTCCTCGTGAACTATTTGGTTAAACTATTTATATGAAGTCAAGGTTACTCGAGTAACCTTGCTAGTATTGAATGTGATTGATTGGCATTAAATGCTAAAGTACCGTCACATTAATATCCAAGATACTACATTAAATGGATGGCATATAATATTTTGGCGAGAAACTGCCTAACCTATTAGAAGCATGGTGGCATTAATGAGGGACTTGACGTCACAGCTCAAAGGCTTGACTTAAAACGACTATGAAATCAGGTTTGGTGGCCTAGGTCTTCCATCCTAAGGATAATCTCAATTAAGTGCTATGATTTTGAGTTACTCAATGCCAGGCGATATGATGTCATAAAGTGGATGAATAGTGACCCCACTAGACGTGTGGTCACATCAATCAAATGGATGATGTATAACTTGAGGTGGCTTGGCCGACAGGTGGCTCAAGAATGTTAACATGATGTTTGTTGGATAAGAACCATTTTTAGGCAAAAGATACAAGATTGGGGTTCCTTGAGGAGGTTCCCCCGAATAGGTTTGAATCATGGTAGCTCGGCTGTAAGTGGCTCGAGCAACCATTTGTACTGGACGACATTTTTCCCAAGTGTGCCAAGCGGGTTGGTTATTGCATTCCCAACGTTTCCTTTCTCTCAATATTCTAAACCATGACCCTGTGAGGTTCCTAAGAGGAGGTCGTTCGATAGAGCATGTAATCTCTCACATGCCCTGCTAGGCATAGTCCCTCGAGGGAACCGAACAACCTCTCCCTTATTACAAAATAAGCTTGCTAAATAAATGAAGTACATAATCAAATACACTCTTATATATATTACAAGATGTAATTATTCGAATAATTTTAGCCTTTGAGTGGAGTCCTTTGAGGAATGTCTGTGGAGGGTCTTCATGGGTGATCCCTCGGGTGATCCTTGTCTTCCTTCTTTATTTTCCATGTATATGATCAATTTAGCTAATCAATCTTTGGTGGGGACACCCCTACAGGAATTATCCATCAGAAATTTCCAAAACTAAAGACATTTTCTACACACACACATATAATAAAATCCCCTTCGAATCTATGGGATAAAACCCATCCTTATGACACATGGGAACTACGTGGACTTTGATGCCTTTATAGGCTACGTAGGCGTTTCAGGTTAAAACCTGAGACTCGAGTCCAATTTTCCAATTTTCCCAAATTTTCCCATCTTCGCATTTTCATCCTTTTCATCCATACGTTATTTTAATACATATTATGTTTGTGATCCTTATTAGAGTTTTATCCAACATATATTATCATTTGATTATATCGATTACTATTTCGATAAATGCATAAATCGTATTTTTTCTAAATATTATTTTTGGAACATTCCTATGGATGAACTCATTATATCTCATCCATGGTATGAGTTGGGCTATTTCGATCTCCATTATATATACACGCACACACACTTCATGGAGAAATAAAGGAAAATAATAACACAAGCCCATGAGAGATCGAAAGGGAGGGATGGGTGCCTAACACCTTCCCATTCCATAACTTAGCCTTTGAACCTTCGAACTATTGGTTTCGCAAGCATCAGTTTGTCTTTGATAGTGCTCTCTTGAAGCGGAGGCATGTTCTTTTTCCTGTTTTGTGTAACATAGGTTGGCGACTCCATCTCGTTACATTCACTCCCCACTGAAGACGACCGAAGCATTCCTAGAGCAGAGAGGGCGCGAGACCTTTTTTTACCCCTTACCCTAACACCTCGGAGAGAGGAGATGGAAACCAGGGATGGATACCGTGGAAACTCTGCTGAGGACTTTAATTCATAAGAGGGATAAACTCTATTTGCATGGGTGTTTTTGTTTTCTACTTGTATGCGTATGCACTTACTTGTATGTTCCCTTTTTCTGCTCTATTATTTCTTGCATATATCTACCTCATGCTTATATTACTCCTCACTCACACACTTGTAGATATTATCCATGTACACTTCACACTACTTACACAGAAGATCACTTATATCCACATGTTGTAACCACCACTTGCTTAGGTATCACTAACACACACCTCCACTTATCACACTTGTATATATCCATGCTCACTGACACTTGTCACACACCACTTGTATTTGATCCATGCTTAGGTTCACTACCACACACTCACTTGTATATATTTACACATATCCATGCTTAGTATAATCTTCATTCTTTATGTCAGATTTACTTTTCATACATGTATATTCTCCCTTATTTAGTATAGTGCTCATCATGCTAAATAAGGATACTCTATCCATAATATGCTAATCAAGAATCATGCATTTTGCACACTACATCACCAAAGAGCATGGCTGTTGATCAAATTTTATCTCGTAACTGGGGGGTCACTTCGTGATGGGCGTTGGTCCGGCAGGTCGCAGTTAGCCTAAGATATATGACTCTCACCTTCCATTGGCTAAGTACTTTCAACGTATATCGAATGGTTCCCCTCGCATCGTACCGCTTGACCGAAGTCATGACGGGAGGTATATCATAGGGAACTCGTTCATGTACGTCGAGTATATCGAATTCGCTCTCACACATACTGTCCTCACTAGTTATATAGTGAGGCAATTCACGTACAGTCGGGTATATCAAATGGATTGTCCACACGTACCAATTGCCCTCAAAAGTAAGACGTATATCGTGGGAGTCATGGCAAAGGGGAGAACCCTTCTAATTAACCCAACAACTGCATACCCTCATATAGGCGTCAAACCTAGGGCACTCATATTTAGTTTTGCCAGTTTCTACTGAAACTCTACCAAAATGACGGGTCATCACGTCGCTCGAATTTTCATGCGATTTCATCTTTTTAAAACGGGACCCAGTCCATGATCCTGGCAATAAGTCCAGTCATGTTTTACATATTTTTGAAACCTAATTTGCCCTGGATCGAGCCCCGTTTGGCATTTCTCTTTGCATTTAGGTAAACCTAATATAAGTGAGAACATATAAACCTAATAATAATCATGTCGAGACTCTTCTCTCGTTTTCCTCTTTCTTTACCAAAAGTGTTAAAAACATTTTTCGCTCTTTTATTAAAATACTAAAAGCATTTTTCCTACTAAAAGTATTTTTCTTCCCTTTTACCTAAAAATATTTTGTTCACATCTTTTCTAAAAAATGTCAAAAATATTTTTTGATTTTTTCAAATAACAGTTTCCCCCTTTCTCTTTCAAAAATAAATTCAAATTTTTCTCCTTCTTAGGTCGATCGCATACCTAAACCTTGGCCTGGATCCCTGTTGGCTTCAATCTTCTGTCGAACAGCCCTGAGGCTCCATCAGTTCCCTTGCTACTTCCTCTGAGTCCAGAATTCACCTTCATACACTTTCCATGGAGAAAACAAATCAATTACCAAATGTGGAGCCGAGTTTAATGACAGTCCTAGCCCAACTCACTACCAAGATTGACAATATTCAAACCGAGATTTATGAGATGTAATGAAATCGGGTCCCTATCCCCAAAGATCCTGAGGTCCTTTTACCTCAAGCTATGGATTGGCCATACCCGAGCCTATATGGGTACCTGAAGAATATCAGCATGCTCCACTTGCTCCTCCTACTAGTGGGCTATCGCCAGCCTAGCCAGGGGCTAACCAACCCGTAACTGTTAATTCAAAAGAGGAAGAAATGAACAAGGTTAAGGAAGACCTCAGGATGTTGACCAAGAAGTTCGACCAAGTCCGAATCTCTGGTAACCATATATATTACACCCATATGTCTCCCTATCCTAAAGTAAAGCTACCGAAAAAGTTCAAGATGCCCAGCATCGAGAAGTTCGGGGATAGTGGGCCCCCAATTATTCATTTTTGAAGTTACCACCAAGACACGACTCTCCTAGGTTCCCCGAGAAAATAATGGTCCAAATATTCCAACAGACTTTGAAGGACATTACTTTTTGCTGGTTATTGTCTCTCGAGGAGTCCAGAATCCATAGTTGGTAGGATGTTACCCATAAATTCATGTCACAATACAAGTATAATGAAGAGTTGTATCTTACTCGCCGTGATTTAAAACTGCTCAAACAGAACCCTGGGGAATCCGTAAGTAACTTCATAGCAAGGTAGAGAGAGAAAGTAACCACTATGACCAGCCGACCTTTTGAAAAAAAGCAAGTCCGTATTCTGAAGAAAAAGTTCTTACCCCATGTCTGAGCGACGATTGGAGGATAGTACTACCATCATTTTGAGCCCTTCAAGAAGCAGGAGTATAGATCGAAGAATGTCTTTCCAAGACATAAGTTGAACCGAAGAAAGCATACGAATAGTTCACTCCCAAAAAGTATGAAAAGTCTGCCAATCTCGCAGCTTCAACCATCAATAACATCTCTTAGCCTGCCACTTCATGGGCACCAGAAAACCGCCTTAAACCAGTTAAAAAGTAATATACCAAGCTTCATGCTCCCCTCTCCAAAGTTTATCAAGCTCTTTTAAGCCTAAATCTTATCAAGCCATTGGACCTCATCCATTACCAATCCCACTTCCCAAAAATTTTAATCTACACGCCCATTGCGATTTTCACCGAAGTGTCGGACATACCACTGATCAGTGTTTCCACCTTCGTAATGTAATCTAGGGTCTGATTAATCAGGCTATCATCGCCCCACCAGCCAATCGTAAACCAGGCACTACCCATAATCCACTCCCAAATCATACAAATTCCATTGTCCTAGAAGAAGACCGTACCTAGTAAATCACCCATCATACGCATATATTCTCCTAAACCCCTCCAAGTTTTCCCATACTTTGTTTTACATCCTATATGCTTTATTGACCAGGCCCTGTCACTTCTTACTAGAGCATGCATTATTGTTCGCACCCATTCCGGAGGAAAAGATATGGAATTATCAGTAGTATCGAATCAACTCCTAGAGTTCGGACTGAAATTGATATCTAAGATGACCATTGACTTTCAGAAATTTAGTACACTATTCTTGGAATCTCAAAAATGGGCTCGAGAGTCTAATAATTTGTTAATACCTACCAATGAAGTCAGTTTAGATGATGTGGTCCAAATTATGGAAGACTTATTCTGACAGACCGGTGAGAGCTACTTAATGCTTTGAAACTATAAGGGCGCTTGGTCCCTTCACTTGTACATCTCCCTGTCGAATGGGAGGATCTATACAAAGAAGCCGTTGAGGTTGTGGAGTACATTGACTTTTTATGGAAAGATAGTGTCGTTGCCATCGGATGGGGGGATGAATTCGATAGTTTAGACGTAGAGCAAAGCCCAAAAAAGACTATCCCAATAGTCAGTATATGTGGAATGATATCATTTGTGGAGCTGCTAAAAGAAATTAATAAGGTGACTGAATAACCCGAGATGGATGAGGAAACATGGGTTCTATTTTTTTCCTCTTTTGTAAACCATATGACTAGATCAGGGAGGCATTACCAGGTTCTAAACTCGTAATCATCAGTGGTCGATAACGGAAAAGGTGTTGAGAATCTTCGTATAACAGAAATGACCCTTGAGGAGAGCAAGATCCTCGACTAGTTGAAGAAAACCCACGCTAACATCACTTTGTGGGGACTTTTTATGTCTTCCCAGCTATACCGGAATGCCTTGATCAAAGTACTTACAAGACCTACCGTCCCTCCTTCCACCATGCCAGAAGAAGTAGTGAATTTAGTTGGATCACTAACCTCTACTGGAATGCTCTCCTTCCCTGAAGAAGAAATCCTTAAGATCGGACCAAATCACAACTATGCTCTTAATATCTCTGTCAAACTCATGGGAAAAACCATCCCACTTTCACTTATTGATAATGGATCAGCTCTTAATGTTTATTCATTGGGAACCCATAATTGATTGGGAATGAAAATGAGCGACTTTGCTCAACCTCTGTCGCGGTGCACACTTATTATAATACCCACTGGAAAGTGATGGGATCTATAAAACTTGCGATTGGGGATGGCCCTATAAATCTCGTTGTTGAATTACAATTCATCGATATCCCGGCTTGTTTTAACTTGTGGCTCGAATGACCATTACTCCATAATATCAAGGGTGTGCCTTCTTCCCTCCATCAGAAACTGAAGTTCTTCGCCAATGGGAAGGTCATCACCATCTTGGGCAACGATGATAACACCGTGAATGTAAGAACCAATAATCCACTACTAAAAATATAGCATGAGGTGAATGATATGCTTCTGTCAGGTTTCTGAGTCGAATAACTTGAGCTCCCATGAGGTGATGATTTCAAAGATAGAGTTTATCTAAAGAAAAACTCTCATGGAAACGTCAATGTGATCAAGATGTTCAAATATATATACTTCATGCCCAGACTGGGGATAAACGATAATAATAAGGAATACTGAAACCCATAGTATTGAAGAAGGATTTTCTTCCTTGTGGTTTAGGTTATTGACCGTTAGTAGAAGAACTCAGAATGCTCCTCCGACCTCGACTAAAGAAAAGTATAGAAAATGCCGAGACTGTCTCAAGATATTAATTGAATTGAAGATTCATCAGAGAGGGTGAAGATTTCCCCTTATGTGGCTTTTCTGAACCGTGGTATGATCATGTGGATAAGAAGATGAAACCAGGAATGGAGATCTTTTTACAAGATAGCTACTTATGGGTCGAAAGTTTCAAGAATCATGTGCGACCACTCATTGAGAAGACTATAGAAGCTACCGGAGATTCTGATGGAAGTGACTCTGAGGATTCATTCAACTTGTAGACACAAGGGCTGACACTCTGCATGATCCACTCAAGTGCTACATCATCATATCCATCCCGCCTGATCAATGCTACTGATGCACCTCTCCTCCACTGGCATGCTATACTAGTTCCACCTGCTGAAATATAACCCTAATCTGATGTTTATCCCATTTCCTCTTCTTTTGTTGTTCCTCCCTATTATGATGTAATCGGAACCTTCTTCGATGAGGTTTTCAATGTTGTTTTTCCTAACAATGAAATAAATGAAAATTTTGAATATATTGTTGTGCCTTACATTAATTATCTTGATGCCAATCAAACTCTTGACGATGATGATTTTGCAAATGAACAATTCTTAACTGATATTAATAAGGTTAATAACAAACAACATAATCGCGTTCAAGTTAATAAAGATGAAACTATTATTATTAATCTCGATTTTAGTAGCCAAATACGTGAGATTAGGATAGGGTCTACCCTTGATGAGCATGAGCGTGCACAACTCGAAGAATTATTGAAAGAATTTATGGATGTCTTAGCATGGTCCTAACATGACATGCCCAACATTGATCTAGAGATAGCTTAGCACGAGATTCTAACTCTCCCAAAATGCAAACTGGTCAAACAAAAACTATAAAAGCTTTGCACCAAATGGTCTCTCAAGGTTAAGGAAGAAGTGGTCAACCAGTTGAACATGGGTTTCATCCATGTGATCGAATATCGCACATGGCTATCCAATATCGTACCCGTGTCTAAATTCAGAGGAAAGGTTTGCAAGTGTGTCGACTATCGAGGATTGATCATAGCCTCTCCCAAGGATGATTACTAACTACCCAATATCGATATAATTGTGGAGAATACATCTAGACACGCTCTCCAGTCATTTGTTGATGGTTTTACCGGATATAACCAGATCAAGGTACGCCCGAATCATAAAGAAAAACCCGCATCTATCACTCCTCGGGGATCCTTCTGTTACACCGTTATGTCATTTGGTCTAAAACATGCAGGGGCTACTTACCAGATGGCTGCCACGACCATATTACATGATCTAATACACATAGAAGTCAAGGTGTACGTGGATGATATAATTATCAAGTCTAAGACTAGGGAAGGTCATGTTCCCTCCCTCTGAAAGTTCTTCGAATGACTACGACAATACCAGATGCGAATTAATCCACATAAATGTGTTTTTAGAGTTTCCAAATGAAAGGTTTTGGGATTCATGTTTAAAGAGAAAGGGATGGAAGAAGATCTTGCCAAATTAAAAGCCATAATCAAAATTCTACCACCTCTAACAAATAAGGAAGTATGTGGATTCCTTGGAAAATTACAGTATATCAACGGGTTCATCAGCCAGTTGAATTCTATCTGTGAACCCAATTTCAAACTCCTCCGAAAGGATTCCACTAAGGTTTGGAATAAATCTTACCAAGATGCCTTTGATTGAATCAAGAAATAATTAACCCTCCAAACTTTGGTACTCATGCCACCATAACCTGGTCTTCCCCTACTCCTATACCTGACCGTAATAGATACAATAACTGGGGTTCTACTAGCCTAATACCTTGAAGAGTCCCACAAAGAGAGAGCCATCTACTATGCCAGTCGCAAGTTATTTACGTATAAAGTTAAATACACTATGCTGGAGAAGACATGTGTCGCCCTTGTATGGGTCACTTAAAAACTATGGCACTACATGCTCACTTTTACCATCAAACTTGTGTCCCGAATGGACCCTATCAAATACTTGCTTAAAAAACTTGCCCTGTCTAGCCGAATGGTCTGATGGTTGATGCGTCTAGTCAAACTTGATATTGTGTATGTCACGTAAAAAGCCATGGAATCAATAGCCATCTCTGACTAAATTGCTGAATACCCTATGGAAGAAATCGATGTTTGGATTTTCAAATTCCTGGATGAGAATATCTTTTGTACCTCCCAAGAAGACCTTTGATGGAAAATGTTCTTTGATAGTGCCACTAATAAGAAAGGATACAACATTGGGATACTCCAAGTTTCCCCTAATGACTCTCACACTCCCATTGCCATAAAACTGGATTTTCCCCGCACCAACAACATGATTGAATACGAGGCAAGCACGGTAAGCCTCAAAGTCTCTCTCAAGAAAGGAATTTGATACCTAGTTGTCTACGGGGATTCATCCCTCATCAACGATCAAGTACTCAGAAGATGAAAAGTCAAGGATGAGAAACTCTTACCCTTCCATGCCCCCTGAGTAAATAACAACTTAGCCGATGCCCTTGATACCTTAGCCTTCATGGTAGACATGCCCAAAGGAATAACAATGGCCCCCTTCCTAGTCCAAAAGCAAGCTAAACCTACCCACTGCTACCACATTGAGCTCATCACAGAAGAAGATCCTGATATATTCGATTATCGGCACTACGATATTTGGAGCCTCCTCAAGCATGGTAGGTATCCCCAAGATTCTAACAAGAAAGATTGAGCAACCCTCCGTAAACTGGCTTCCCATTACATTGTCTGTGATAAAGCACCGTTCAAGAGAAATTTCGATAGAACCCATTTACACTGCATCGTAAGGGATGACATTGAAGAGATGATGAAGAAATTACACAGTCGGGAGTGCGGACTCCACATAAATGGCCATATGCTCGCCAAGAAAATCATCCGACATGGTTACTATTGGACTTTCATGGTTCAGTATTGCACCGCCTATGTTCGGAGATGTCTTAAATGCCAGTAGTTCTCCAACCTCTAACACTTGCCTCCGCGGGAATTGTACAACATGACTTTTCCTTGTCCATTTTCTATATGGGGCATCGACATCATAAGGAAAGTTACACCCCAGGCCGCTAACGGGGATGAATTCATCTTGGTTACCACCGATTACTTCACCAAATGGGTCAAAACCGAGTCATACATAGTTTTGAATGCTAAAAAGGTGGTCAAGTTCATCCAAAAAAAATATCATCTACCGATATGGGGTCCCGCATGAGCTAGTGTCAGACAACAGGTTGCATTTAAAGCAGAAGTCACAGAAGTAGTCAATGAGTATAGGATTTAAAGATATAAATCTTCTCCCTACCGACCTCCAACCAAAGGTACAGTCGAAGCCTCCTATAAGAACCTCAAAGCCTTCATCAATAAGATGACTAAGAGTTGCCAAGATTGGGATGAACAGATCCCTTACACCCTCTGGGGCTATCGCACTTCAGTTTGAACCTCTACTGGGGCTATTCCTTACTCCTTGGTATACGTCATGGAAGCAGTCCTACCCGTGGGGCTAGAAATTCCTTCAGTAAGGAAGATTGGCATCAAAGTCATCTTAATGAGTTGTCATTCTTAGACAAAATGAGATTAAAGGCTTTGTATCATAAACAAGGGTACCATCACTGAATAACATGATCATTCAATAACAGAGTTAAGGACCATGGTGTCTGAGAAGCAGACTTAGACCTTAATGAAATCGTATAACCCATATGGGATCCCAGAGGAAAATTCAAGCCCAATTGGAGCGACCCCTACATTATAAATAAGATCCTATCTGGTGGCGCCGCTATGCTCATCGACCTCGGTGGGGAAGAGATGTCCCGTCCAGTCAACCTGGACCGTTTCAAGAAATTCTACCCTTAGTCCAAAATCACTCGGTGTGCTACGACTCCTCATCTCTCTTCTATTCTAAATTTTTTTTCTTCATTTCCCTTTACTTAGAATTACGCGGGGCCTGATCCTCTAAAAATATTTTTACTTTCAAAAATGAAACTAAGAAAATTTCCAAAACCCCAGAGATACGTAGGCAGATCATACGCTTCAAATGAGCACGACTCTTTTTTTTCCACAAAATGCTATTTTTTTCTTATCTTCGAGAACGACAGTTCATTTTTATCATTTACATGAACAAAAGGATTATATATGCCTTAGCGAAAAGTATAGATAATTCAAATGAAAAAACTCATTAAGAGGCACAACAATATAATTAAATTTCTTTATTTCAATTGCAAAAAAATCCATTACAATTACATCGGCATAGGGAGTCAAACAACTTCCCTTGACAACCTAACCCTACTTTCCAAATAAAAACAAGCCAAATTACTCTTAAACAGTCCTTCCAAATTTATCCTCATACATAACCAAACACATCACAAGAGCTTCACAAATAAATGCCCCAGGGATCCTACCCGCAGCTGCCAGAGGAATTGGTCCCATCATCATCTATATCCTGGGGTCCCCAAACCTCCCCTGCCTGAATAGAATGCCGAAGGCACTCCATGGAACAGTAAGCTAGGAACAACCTGGGGAAAACCACAACACCTCCATCCATGGTGTCAGATATGGCAAACCACCTTTGCCCGGTCTCCACAGCTAATATTTTGGCAACTTACCTCATCCACAACCACTTCATTTAATCCCTAAAAAATGCCAGACCTGGACAATAGAATGGGAAGGATGGGTCGACAGTAAAAAATTCTCCCACAGAGAGCCCAGTCGTATGCACAAATGTTCTGTCAAATCCTATATAGAAAAGAAGTCTAGTGTCCGAGGTGGCACAATTTGCTCACAGCTAAATTGGCACAAGTTTCACAAGGGAAAGTAGAAAGAGGTTTGCTGGAGGCCAACCAACCGAACATACTAGTATTCTCCCAGTTCAAGAATGGGAAACAATTCTGCCCACTAAGGCACTAACCAACGCAAACCTTGAGCCCGAAGCTTCACAAATCGGTTATCCTAGCTCTCGATATCTAGGCCCACGTTGATAAAGTAGCGAGTAAAAAAGTTTGGCACAGATACCAAGGGATATTCAGGGTGGATCACCATACGAAATCTCTCCGACAGCCACATAAACAACATAATAAGGCTACCCCTTAGGAAGTCAGAACGGCCTTCTCGCCAAGAATCCAGACCATTCGGAGTCTCCTCTAGTATGACCTCCATAGGATTGCAATGGTACGACATCCACAAAGTGATGGCTGCAAGTTGGGGGTCCGCCAACAGTTCCCTAGTCACCAATAGTAATTTTAAAGTTAAGCCAAGAATAACGGATCTGACATAGCCTACATCACCAACATCCTACAGATGCATGAAATGTAACACAATTGGGAGAGAGATCATTCCTCCCGTGACTAATAATCGAGCCGTCGAGTGTGAGATATGGATAAATCATGCTAACAGCTCCCGAGGAGACCAAGAAAATTCAGGCATGGCCGCCGCGACACTTGGATTTATCCCCAATATGGCAGAGAACTCTTCGTAAGTCGAACAGAATTTGTCCAAGACAAAGATAAATACATGGACTTCAGGGTACCATAATTGTACCGCCACTATCAGCATATTCCATTCAAAGGGTCGATTACACCACAATGAAACCCGACGCATGTTGAAAGCATCACAGTCGACATTGTATGAGCACATTGCCTCTAAGTTTTTGAGGTAAGAAGCGAATTCAACACTTTTGAGGAGATCCATATGACAAAGTAGTGAGACAAGAATAAAGATGTAGGCAAAAGAAAGGAAATGTAATTGGGTGAAGAAAATACTCCACCATTACCCCCTTTTTATACTTGGAAAACTTAACCAAAGACAAAAGTCCTGCAAATCCCGGAGGAAAATCTACCCACTGAGGACCACGTAATTGAAGAAAGTACAATCAAATCCTTGAGTTGATTGGAGTGGATTGACATGAAGATAGCCAGGGAAATGGGTATGCTGATCGGAAACCCCCTATTTTTGGAAATTTCCCTTTTCCTTTTTTGTTAAAATAAAAAACTCAATGAAAATAATTTTTATATTAAAGAATTCAAAATTTCCTTCTCCATCTATTTTTACTCATCCTGTTTTAAAATAAATTTTCTCTCAAATCATTTTAAATGCTTTTACGGTCTCAGCAGAAAATTAGAAAGTGCATATACATTAAGTCAAGGAAAAAATTAATAAAATCCCATTTCATTGCATAATATTGCCTTATTATATTTTAGTATATGGGAAAAACACGCAAACAACGAGACTCAGCCCGAACACCCACACTTTAAAATTCTCTCTGTCTTATTTCTCTCTCTCTCTTTCTCTCTCTCTCTCTCTAAAACCCTCTATCCCTGCAACGTACGCGCTTTTCCCGACGATGAGCTAAAGAGACTCTGCTACCTAAAACAGACCACTCCCCAGATGAGGCAGATGACACCAAGAAAGATGGAACTAGGAACGAGTCTTGGGTGTGAGCCATCATAGAAGCCACCCAATCTTGCATATTTCTCAGCCAAGTGGTCGAGACCCGAATGTGCTGCAAGAAAAACGGAAAAGAGAGAATCTGTCAGTCTGAGGCAAGGAAAGAAATCAGAAAAACAAAAAGGAAAGAAATGAAAGGTATACCACTGGATAAAGAACGTCCTATGTCATCCCTAGCTCCTCCGAGTCCATCACATTAGGATGATGTAACATATTCACGACCATTCGTCCGATCGTCGGATGTTATAAGAAGTAGAATCCACCGTACAAAGGGAACCTTTGATGTCGTCGCCACTATCGATGTTAACGCACCACCTGCACTATGGAAAGACCCCACTGGACAACTCGAGCTCACAGGGGAATGAGTCATAACTTCATATATGATGGGGGCATTAGCTAGCTCGACACGAAATCCAAGTAATCATAGGTCGCCACCGTATCGGTATACGATGAATAAGGCTCGCCAACCATTGCCTCCACCCTCGCCTCCTCTGACATCTCCTGCTCTCGCCTCATGTACATCAGGGGCCTCGTAGGTGGTACCATCACCTCTTACTCCACCTCCTGTTGGACTAATCTATCCCTTAGATACCAGGAATAGCCAAACTCATGCACCAGTAGATGATGTAGCTGTGCGTTCCCCTTATTCACCCTCGTGTACTGGATGGTCATCCCCCAGGGATAGAAGGTCACCTGTAAAATCCCCAATAGAAAATAAGTATTTAAAAGGATCATAATGGAAAAACGGTCTCAAGAAGAAAGAAATATTTACCTGATCACTCGTCGGGATATTCAAGACCTGACACACTGGCCCTAAAGAACTTTAGCCACCGATAAATCTGGAAGAATCCCCCAACGAACTCGTCCTTCAAATCTATCAATTGGGTGTTAAGCCCAATCACCTTATAGAATCACGTTTGCAAAGGACAAAGAGTCATAAATCAAAAGAAACTTCATAAAGGAAAATGCAAATGCACAAGAATACCTCCAAAAGATATGTGGCACTAGTAAAGGTTTGTCAGAAGCATCGACTGAATGCATCCAGAGAAGAATAAAGGCTCCCCAAAGTCAGTCTCCTATAGTAAAAAATAGGGATATTCTAAAATACCCTTAAAAATGGAAAAAAAACACAAGTGGACAACGTCGCCACTCGTTGCCACTAAAAACACTCCCAACAGTAGTAGAATAAACAGACGGGCCATCTGCCGCACCTACAGCTTATCACTCTCATCGATCCATCGACTCAATAACACGACAGACGGATGGAGTCCCTAGAGACTATCCTCTCCAAATCACCCAACGCCTCCTCCACCGCCGTTGGCATCACCCGTAAAGTTCGGTTCACCTCTATGTGAGCCCCCTCTCAATCCAGCCCCAGCAGCTACTGCATATTGATGGGAGTCACTGTCATATCCTCGAAACCAAAGTGCATAATGTGGGTGGTGTCCCACCACGTCTCCCCAAAAGTGCAAAGGACAGTCGTCGAACGAGGCTTCTCGTCCAGTACATACACCAATCTACTTAAATTGGCTAATGACATTACTCAACAAACCATTGGTGGAAGGTGATTCTAGACATCCTTGAGCCCTATTGTCCCTCGAGAACACAAGTTCGATGTAGAAATATCAATCTGTTAAAGATAAAAGGAAAAATCATTGTCAAAATAAGGAAATATCACAAAGAAAGAGAAGAGAATACCAAAGGTCATTAACACTTACATAGCCGCTAGGGTTCACCGCCCTCGAATATCAATGGTGCACCAGTTCCTGCAAAAGAGTCCGCTCATCCACAGCTATGTCGAACGAGTTGAAAGTGTTCTCACTATCCAATACTAGGGTCACCCTGTCCCGCCACTCCAAGTTCGTTCAATCGTCGACATTCAACAAAGCCATGTGGATCTCACTACTTGAAAAACCAGCCATTTTTTGGTTTTAGAACGCTAAAATAGTTTGTAGAAATAAAGAGCAGAAGAGAGAAACTCTGGAAGCTGTGAAAAATGAAGAAATCTCACCCCTTTTTATAGAAGGCAAAGGGGCATACCGATCGATAACTCAATAAGATACCGATCGGCACTATCCCTTCACCTGCTCGAGGTACCCCAAAAGACCATGCCAATCCCGTTTGCACCTCTTACACCCTGTCGGTCGGCACCCTCCCTGAAAGTTTGTACAAAAATTCCCAAAAAATACTGCAAAATCCCAAAAAATTCCTAAAATTGCCAAAGGAATTTTAAAATCTTTTTCACCAAGAAAAACATTTAATACCACACTTCCCTCCCCAGCGGAACACTTACTTCCCCAACGGAACACTAATTCCAAAAATTAATTGGATATCTACCCAGCAACGTCTCCAAAGGAAACCACAAAAATTGAGAAATTCTCTAGCAAGCCTGCGCCCAATCCTCAGATTAATACCTTTTCCCCAGTGGAATCTCCAAATTCCCAAAAAATACTACAACTTAAGGTCTTTATAATTTATCTCGGCCCACAGAATTGATCAACCCTAGTTAAGCCCTTAGAATTGACTTTGACCCGCAGAATTGGCCATCCCAACTTACGCCCTCAGAATTGGCTTCGACCATCGGAATTGGTCGCTTCTACTTAAGTCCTCAGAATTGGCTTCGACCCGTAGAATTGGTCACCCCTACTTATGACCCTAGAATTGGCTTTGACCTGCAGAATTGGTCATCCCTACTTAAGCCCTCAGAATTGGCTTCGATCCGCAGAATTGGTCATCCCAATTTAAACCCTCAGAGTTGGCTTTGACCCTCAGAATTGGTCACTAAAACTCAAGCCCCCAAAATTAGCTTCGACCCTCAGAATTGTTCTCTATAACTTAACTCCCCATAATCATATTTGACCCTCCGAATTGGTCGCTTCCACTTAAGCCCTCGAAATTGGCTTCGACCCTCTGAATTGGTCGCTTCTACATAAGCCCTCATAATTGGCTTCAACCCACAGAATTAGTCACCCCTACTTAAGCCCTCAGAATTGGCTTTGACCCTCAGAATTGGTCAACCCTACTTAAGCCGTCAGAATTGGCTTCGACCCGCAGAATTGGTCAACCCTACTTAAGTCCTCAGAATTGGCTTCGACCCTTAGAATTCTTCATCCCTACCTTAGGACTCAGAATTGACCTCAGCCCGTAGAATTTGTCGCGCCCTACTTATGGTCCTTAGAATCAACCTCGGTCTACAGAATCGATCACTCCCTACCTTAGGTCCTCATATTTGACTTCTGCTAAAAGAATTGGTCGTTTTAACTTATGGTCCTAAGAATTGACCTCGGCTCGCATTTCCTTAGGTCCTCAAGATTGACCTTGACCCTCTGAAACGATCATCCATATCTCTTTAGGTCCACATAATCGACCTCTTTAAAGAACATTATGTTATGTCTATTCGACGACTTTCCTTTATTCCAAGATCACTTATCAAGGGGTTCTATAGACACCACATTCTAGGACCCCTTAAGTCTCTCCTTAGGTCCTTATCACCTCCCCATTTCACTACAAACCCTAGGTCATACTCCGAGTGCTGATCTAGAGGCCATCGGGTGCTTTCGAGCCTCGTTTGACTCCGATCAACTCTATCGTTAGAGTGAAAGATCTTTGAATCTTTGATGGGCTCTGAATTCCCTTTCCAATGGTCTTCCCCATGCATGAATCGACATAATGGTTCGAACGAACGAACCATTTTACCAAAAATTAATTTGGAGCCACCGAGCTCTCTCGATCCCTGATTTGAGCCTAGTCAATTTCATCATCAGACAAAAATATCTTTGAATCTTTGAAGGGAACTGCAACCCCTTTCCAACGGTCCACTCCGTGTATAAAATGTCATAATCATTCGGACAAATGATTCATTTTCCCTCAAAAATTGATCCGAAGGCCATCGGGTGCTCCCGGGTTCCATTTGACCAAGGTTAACTATTCATCTTGAATGATATTAAATGAATCTTCTAAGGGAATTATATACCCTTTCCAACGGTCCACCCTATGTGCAAATCAGCCTCGCGATAGGAATAAATGACCCATTTTACTCTAAAAGGTTACCGGGCGCTTCTGGGTTACGATTGACCAAAGTCAATTTTCTGAACCAAGTGAAGCTCTTTAGAATGTTGAAGTACCTCGTATAAAATCTTTGAAGGTCCGTCCCGTAAACAATTATGACTTACTGTTTGAACGAACGATTCATTTCTGTCCGATGATCTCCCGCCCAAAGGACAGACGATCTCTTTTGATCCACGTTTGACCCAAAGTCCACTTCCAAACCCAAGAGAAGCCCAAAGGAATCTTAAATATCTATGAATTACCTTTATAACGATATGCCCCATGTGCGATTTGGTTCAACTTATTGCGTTATGCGACCATTTTTTCGAAAAAATCTACACGAGACTACCGGTTGGCAGGTCCATTTCCTTGCCTATCGGTAGTGTGTCTAAGGTTACCTACCGATTGGCAGGGCTAGGGCTATGCCGATCGACAGTTTCCTGACCCAATAAATAGAGGGCATGAGCTCACTCCCAAAGCAAACTTCAGATCCATAAATATCAGTGATCTCAGTAATATTCTCTTGCAATCAACGAAGTTTCCTTCTGTCAAATTCCTTTGATCTTTCATTCCCATCCTTTTCATACCCTATTTAGAGAAATCTCATTCTCTCTCATCCAAAATTCATCTCAACACTCAAGGGAGTTCATCAAGGATCAAGATCAAGCTTTAATTCTTCAAAGAAGGTCCAAAATCCTTCTCTCTCTCTCTCTCTCTCTCTCTCTCTCTCTCTAAATTTCTTATTTTTGCATTAATTACATAAATTCATAATCTAGCTTTTACTTTAGTTCATACACATTAACATCTCAAATTTTTATTTGTTATACTGCACATACTTTATTTTTTTATAAAAAACCCAAAATAAACAAAAAGAGGGTTATACCAATAAATTCCAACAGGATTTTCCATCGCAAATTTCGAAAACTAAAACACATTATCTACACACACACACACACACACACATAATAAAATCCTGTTCGAATCTATGGGATAAACCCCATCATTATTCCGCATGCCAACTATGTGAACTTTGATGCCTTTATAGGCTACGTAGGCGTTTCGGGTTAAAACTCTGTAACACCCCGCATTTTTCATTCATTAAATATTTAATTAATTCGGGAATTGAGAATTACTTGTGAGTCGTAATTTAATTGAATTAATTAGGGAAATTTTATTTAAATATTAATTGAGGAGTAAATGGTTAATATTTACATAAAGTTATTTACTAAGTGAATAGTAATTATTTATTTAAGTCATTTCGAGTATTAATGATAGGGTATGCATTTATCTCAACCGGGAGTCGGTATAGACTAAAGGGGTGAGGGGATAAATATTTTATAAATTAATTCGGATGCCAATTCTGAGTGTACGGTTGAGTCCGGATGGGCTGAGATAGTCGGAAAAGTGTACCCGTGGGTAGTAAACGGGTCACAAGGGCATTTTTAGACATAGCTGGGCCCACACGGGGGCATTTGGGTCACTTGGGCTTGGCCCGTTAAGAAAAAAACGGGATTAGGTAAATTAAGGAATTGGGAGGAATAATAAAACGGCTGGTAGGGTTTTAGAAAAGGCTAAGTGTATTAAGGAGCCTTAATAGCAGTTAAAGGCAGTGTTGGGATCACTAGAGAGCCAACAAGGATCGTCTTCAACCTTGGAAATTCAACTCCGAATCAGACACTACGAAACCTAAGGCAAGTGGATAACTTGCAATAGTGTTGAATCTGTTTTGAAATTCATATTCATGTGATGTGTTTGATCAAAATTCATTTTGGGTGTTCATGGCATAAACATGAGGTTTTGAAAATAATAATCTGATTTACGAAATTGAATGAGGATTCTTGTAGAAATCTGATATAATAAATTGATACATATCTGGTAGGATGATATCTGGATAATTAAAAACGAATTTGGTGAAGGGATTTTGGATGTAAATGGGTAAGGAATTAAAGATGGATATTTCCCCAAATTCAGAAATTGTAGTTAATGGACAAATTAATGATGTTGGTGGACATTCTGGAGGTCCCTAATAAGGTTTCTAACATGTATTAATTTTAAGAGGGCTTAAGGTTGCTGGTAGAGAAAACTAGGGTTTGGGAAAAATCGTCCATGGCTGAATCTGTCTCCGCAAAGGAGACGAAGACCTGCTCGATCGATTGATCGAAGGTCTGGGGTCGATCGATCGAAGGTCGACAGATTTTGACAGTTCGTCCAGTTTTATTTTATATAAAGAAAATTTAATTTAATCTTTTTCCATGAATTAATTTGGTGAGAAATTTATACATGGGTTTTAAATCTAATTAATGGTGAATAAAATTAATTAGAATTTGGAGACGACTTAGTGTGACATCATAATTTAAAATTGTTGAGTTTTGGAGAAATTAGATGTGACACACTAAGGTTGAATTTTTGGGAAGGTGTTCGGAAGAATTAAATATAGATGTAGTGAACAAGTCCGGGAATAACGGTTGAGGAATACCGAGTGATCAATCTTATTTAGGTAAAGGCTAAATAATTCGGGAGTCGAGAAGTTAGACTCGGGTGAGGGTAATTCGGACTTCGAGAGTAAGTTCAATTTATGGTGGGGGCGACACCAAAGGTGACTTAATTAATTAATGTGTGAATTAATTAATGATTAGAGTTGGACCATAAACTCTAAATAAATTAACTAGGCTTATGTTACGGATTGTGTACATGGTGTAGCCGGGACATTTTATAATTTTATATATGTACGGGGTGTGATAGTATATATATATAGTGTGTGTGCATTAATATCAGTGATTGGATATTATTAGTATATACTCTAGTGCTATAGGGGGAGGTTGCGCGTAGTGGATGAATCCCCTAGCTTGAGGAGTAGGGCGAGTACAATCCCAGGTCATAGCGTCCATTATATGGGTGAGGGGCATCTCACTTTCAGGGAAGGAATATGACCGCCTCCAAATTCGTATGTTAAACTAAGTTAGTGAGTGAATCTAACTCGAATAACTAGGTTATGTGAATACACCTAGCGGGATAGCACTTGGGAAAATTTATATTTTGTGAGTATTTTTACTCGGTCAAAACTTTGTATTAAATGTTATTTCAGTATGTTTGTGAATACTGTAATATGATTAAATATATAATTAGGTAAATACATAGTGAAAAATGTATTATGTGCATAACAGGTGTGAATGTTATATGAAATTAAAAGGAGTAATGATTTAATTAAGTTTGACGTTTATAATAACTTAAAAATCATGAATTAAGGCATACTCGGTTAGAGTAGGTAAAATTCAAGGGTTAAAATAAGCATTGGGTCAGGAGCGTAGGACCTAGGAAATTAAATGGAAGCGTTAGTAGTGCACATTAGAGGAGGGGTGAGGAAGTCCTCAAGAGAGTGCGGCACTAACTAAAATATGAAGAGCATGCATATTTATTTATTACTGCAAGTTAATCATTTGTTAAACATTTTCAAATGTTTTTGGGTACTAACCCTTGCTATAAAATTTTTAAAACCTTTTAGGTGTCCAACCACAAGGGCGCCAAGCTTGACTCTATTCCAGGTATCCTTTGCTGCAGCACATGTGGATGTTGTGGGGTTTTGGTAGACGCCTCCTTCTTTCATTCGTGTAGAGACTCTCTAGTAGTTATCTGAGCTTGTCACTCACAGTTCATTTATCAGTATTAGACTTGTTGAGATGTTTTTCGGATATTTACTTGTATTGGATATTTGGACCGATGGTTTATTCGGTTAGGTGTTTTATTTGTGGATGGTTATTTTAATTAACTGTGATTGTGTATTATTTTATGTTCCGCATGAGTTTTATTTAATTAATGGAAAGATAAAAATTGGCACCAGTCTACTTTTCTCACTTAGGTGGTTAGTAATTAAAAAAAAAAGACGACAGTGATGCTAAGAATGGACCAACTGATAAACCTTTTCTAACTTGATTTAGGACTGATCACCCGGGATTAATTAGGCGGGGTGTCACAAACTCGAGACTCGAGTCCAATTTTCTAATTTTCTAATTTTCTAATTTTCCTATCTTCGCATTTTCATCCATACATTTTTTAATACGTATTATGTTTGTGATCCTTATTAGCGTTTTATCCAACATATATTATCGTTTCATTATAGAGCTCAATATTTCGATAAACGCTTAAATCATATTTTTTTAAACACTATTTTGGGCACATTCCTATGGATGAACTCACTCTATCTCTTCCATGGTATGAGTTGGGCAATTTCGATATCCATTATATACACACGCACACACATTTCACGGAGAAATAAAGGACAATAGTAACACAAGACCACGAGAGATCAAAAGGGCGATATGGGTGCCTAACACCTTCCCATTCCGTAACTTAGCCCTCGAACCTTTGAATTGTTAGATTCGTAAGCATTAGTTTATCTTTGATGCCGCTCTCTCAAAGCGACGACATGTTATTTTGCTTGTTTTGTGAAAAATAGGTTAGCGACTCGATCTCTTTACATTCACCCCACACCGACGACGGTCGAAGAGTTCCTAGATAAGAGAGGGCGCAAGAACTTTTTTTCACCCCCTTCCCCAATCCCTCGGGGAGAGGAGATGGAAATCGGGGATGGCCATAATTCCCGTTTTACATGTTTCTCCCACCCAAAATTTGTGTCTTTCTATACTAAATTTCTACATGAATTATTGAAAACTACACTAGGATTAAAGTAAGTTAAATATTTGTCTTGTGATTGAAAAAATTATGAGATTCTCTCCATGAGTTTTTTTGTTGGTAATGTTCTAGGGTCCGAATTAGTTTGATCTCCCACTGGAATCACTTCTTCTTCTTCTTCTTCTTCTTCTTCTTCTTCTTCTTCTTCTACTACTACTACTACTACTACTACTACTACTACTACTACTACTACTACTACTACTACTACTACTACTACTACTACTACTACTACAACTACTTTCTCTCTTCTCTCAAAGATATAGCCTCTTGAATGGTTGGATGGATGGACCCTCCATACACCTTACCTAATTAGTAACCTAAACATTCCAAATCCCAAAATTAAGTCATCCCCTATATGTCAAATGATCCGAATACCCTTTTATGTGTCCCGTTCCTAAAAATCCCTCGGAACGAAATTATTACCCCGGATAACTATTTTTAACTATTTCGACCAATTTTGGACCATTAGTGCACTCAAAATTACCATACTAGTTATCTAACATTATTTTTCATTTCATTTCCAACACGACTCTATCCACATGTTCCGAATGGGATATCGTTAAACCCAACGATTTTACTTACTTATGACGTAATATAATTTAGCATGTTTACATTTACTTATCACACAAGTAAATATAATTACACATAAATATTAATCAGTTTGTTTGCTACTTAATATTTATTTAATTCAATTTATTCTTAATTTAATTAAATTACGTGCATGCGTGTAATTTAAAATGCATAAAAATAAGGGGTGTTACCTTTGAGAAAAATGAAACATATCATTATATTAATTTAACTCAACTAAAAAAATTTAAGATTTATAAAGGCTACATTTTAAATTAATATTAAAATTCAAGGGATAAAATTTAATTGCCGAAACTTAACAAATATCTCTTTGATATTATCTATAAGAAAAAATATAAAAGAAAATATTTTCATAATTATATTTATGTTTTTTCTTGTATGAAAAAAAAATGTAAAAAGAAATATATTTATGAAAATATCAATTTTATAATTATCCAAATCTTTTATAAAAAAGGAGAAAAACTCAAATTACATATAACCCAACTGCCCTTCTCCCTCCCTATATATATATATATATATATATATATATATACATCTTATGTACTCTGGTATAAAATACAAAGAAAAAACGAAATAGTGTAGGAGATAAAACCAAAACAAAAACACCAAACCTTACACCCATTTCCTTAAACCCATTGGTTTCCTCGGGTGAGTTCCTTTTCGTTTTTTCTAAACCTTTGCATATATATTTTGTTTTATATATATAGGTACACCAGCATGTACATATGTATGTGTGAGGAGAAAGTCGAGAAAAAGCTTGGTTTTCAGAATGTATAGGGTTTGTATATATATGTATATGTGGGTATAAAATCTGGTATATATATAGTTGGCTAGTAGAATTTTTAAAGGACGGAGATGATGAAAAGTTGGGTGATGATAGTGTTAATTTGGGACGAGGAAGGAAAATTTCAGTTTCATTGTAAGGTTCTCATCTGGATGGCATGAGAAATTGAGGGACCATTTAGGTGGTCCGATCGATCATAACAAATGTCCATACACTTGAGTAGACATTCGAGTAGTGCGGGTGTAATTTCAGGGTTGTCAGGATAGGTTTCGAGTCATCCAAAGTTTGGTCCACACTAATCGTAACAAAGTGGTAACATTGTTGAGTCATGTTTGGACTATATTTTGATACGCTTCGGATAGTCGAAGATAGTATCCAAGCTAACTAACATGATTTCTTCACTGCACCAAAAATAGAAAATTGGCACGGTTGAAAATCGTGCCAAACGCAATTTGGCACGGTTAAAAACCCTACCAGAATAAGGGGTGCAAGATTTTTTGGCATGGTTTAAAACCGTGCCAGATTTCCCAAACTGGCATACTTTTGACACATTTTAAAACTGTGCCAGTTTTTTATCTGGCACGCTGTTGGCACGCTTTTAAACCGTGCTAGATGTTAAATCTGGCACGCTTTTGGCACAAGTTGAAACCGTGCCAAATTATCTATTTTCTGGCACGCTTTTGGCATGGTTATAAAGCGTGCCATATTTTTTTATAAGTGTGCTCAATTTTATAAATTGTTATGATTTTGGCACAGTTTTGAACTATAATACCCCATACTTTATAGAGATTTAAATTGCATAAGTGGGAACAATTTAGAAATTTGAAGAATTTCTGTGAATAATAATTTTTGGAGTTTATGAGTGTTAGATGTTTACCGATGTGTGTTACATTTACTTTTGGGACTAAGTAAATAAGTCGGAGTATTTTAATTACATGTCACAGTTGGGTAAAGCGACGAAAACCATTTTACGTTGTAGAAAATGCGTATTGAGATGTATTGAGTTTAATTAGTGAATTTTGGTTAAGTGACTCGGATGGAGATTTTGAGTGCGCGATTGGTTTCAGAAGGTCCGAGATAGTTAGAACAGAGTATCCGGGGGTAGTGTTTAGATTTTGGAAATTTTTAGACTAATAGGGACTCGTAATTGAGTAAACGAGTCATTTTTGGGTTTATAAGGGACAAGCTCTTATTTCGCTCTTCTAAAGGCACAGGAGAGGGAGAAAGAAAAAAAAGAAAAGAGAGAAAGAATAGAAAGAGAAGAGAGGAAGGAAAAAGGGAGAGAAAAGCGAGATTCTATCCAAAACTCCGCGGGATTCGACTCGAGGTCGTCAGATTTTATCCACCAGGCAAGTGTTTACTTGCAGTATATAATTTAGTGTGTACATCTCATATCATAGTCGGTAAATTATATAATTTTGAGTTAGAACCCTTAAAGAAAATTTGGGAAAACTTGAGTATGAGTTTACAAATTGATGTATTATCAACTCTAAATGATCTCTAGTGTTAAAACCATGTTAATGGAGTGTAAAATTGAATTGAAATGGGAAAAATGTCAAAACTAGGGTTTTTATGGTTTTAAGGTTTAAACCTAAGAGAAATGGTCTAATACCATAAATAAATTGAGGTATTAGTTATAAATCAGTGTTAGGATGATTATAGGGTTGTTGGTTGAGATTAAAATCCATTAAAATGGAGGTTGGGCAGATATTTGGGTATTTTGGAGATTGAAAAATCGACCAAAGAGTGCCCCTCGAACAGGGCGAATCGATTCAGGTCTAGACCGAATCGATTTGCATAAGGGGATCTATAAGGCTGTCTCAGGCCGAATCAATTCGGATTGAGATCGAATCGATTCTCCTTTAAGGACCTTCTTGTAGAGCACTTTCCGAATCAATTCAGATTGGGGGCCGAATCAATTCGCCAGCCCGAATCGATTCGTATTAAGGGCGAATCGATTCCCTTTTGCCAGATTTGTTAGTCCTCTTCCCTTAAGTGCATGGGGAGTCAAATTAAAATTTGGGTTTTATATGGGGGATCCTAGTTATGATATTGGGACTCCTAAATAATGTTTTTGAAGGCAAGTAAACCTTTAGATGAAAGAGAGAACCTTGGATTAATTTAGGGTACAATCTGGGAAACGGACCTAGTGAATGTTCGGGTTGAGCAACTTTCGAGAGAGAGGTTTTCGGTAAGTGTGTAGAGATATATACGAGGTTATAAGGTATATGGGATAAATTAATTCGAGTAAATCCTAGTATGTGACTAGGATGGAAATTGAGGATAGGGGCTAGAGATTCATGAGCGACTATCCGGCGTTGGCTGACGACTAGGATTATAGGTAAACTGATACTTATAGGATTTAATATAAGTTGAGGGTATACTTATTTAATTATTATGAATTGGGATTTTTGAAGAGTATATAAATCCTTAACGTGATTAAGGTTCAAGTCATATTTTAAGTGCGAGAATACTTATCGGTTTAGTATTAGAAGTGTGTGAATACTTAGATACTATTACGAATGGGAACATTCAGGGTTATTGGCTATCGCTATGAGAGTTTGGCAATTATAGCCATATATATGTTTGAGAAGTAATATAGATTATATATACGACGTTGTTACAGTATATATTATACGATATGGGATACATACATACATACATATATATATATATATATATATATATATATATATATGTGTGTGTGTGTGTGTGTGTGTGTGTGTGTGTGTGTGTGTGCGTGTGTGTGTGTGTGTGTGTGATTAGTATATTTGTATCTTAAAGGCTGGTTCCACAGGCTTTCCTTTGGCGTAGGGTTGGAACAGCCAGATTATATGTTTCTATAGTGCGATCCGGGGAGGTTGAGCGATGTGGGTGAATCCCCTAGATTGAGGAGCAGGGAGAGTATATCCCCAGGTCATCTCGTCCCGCGTTCGAGTGCGATGTGTGTACTCCACTTGCAGAGGGAATATGACCGCCTCCATCGTTGTGTATTTTTACCATGACCATGAGTAAGTCTGGCTTGGTACCGTGGTATAGTGAGTAAACTCGGATTCGGATAGGCACTACGAGACTGCATCCTCGAGTTATATCTCGATGGGATGGTTATTATACTTGTTGTGTATAGTACATTTCCTGTATATGAGGACGAGATATCATATATATTTAACTAGTGTAAAGAGAAAAATGAATTAGGGTTTATTCTCATTCCGGGAGAATCTTATCCGGACTTAAATTATGATTTGTATCTTAAAGTGAGAATTATATATATATATATATATATATATGAGTTTTATATACGTGTGCTGAGGGCCTAATGGATCTGGATGATCAACATTGTCACGTAGTAGTGTATCAGGGGGTCCTTGTTTGGATTTCAATTTGCGAGACACCCCACGCACGAATATAGGGCAATGTTGGGAATAGGGAGAAGTTTATCCCTTAGTACTCGGGTATGAGGGTTTTTAGAGGATGGGTGTTAGTGTTTAGTAAAGCAGGGTAACTTAACTTGTAGGTTTAATAGGAACGTGATAGCTGTGCACTATTAGAAGAAGGGTGATGGGTATCTCATGGGAGTGCAAAGCCAATTTAAATATGAGGTAAAGCATATTTTTAAAAATATAGCACTTATGCACTTGCAAAATATTTTCACAACTCGGGCTCTGACCCGTTTTCCCTATTTTACCTCTCTTGCTATATATGTATATATATATATATATATATATATATATATATATATATATAGGTGTCCAGACACAGGGATGCCTGGATGATGATTCTTTCGAGTCAGACATTCACTGCAGCAGCTGTGGATGCATGCAGGTTTACTGTAGACGCTTCTATCCATGTGATCTAGATATGAGGTACTGTAAAAACATTCGGGTTGAAAGCCCAACTGTATTTATTTATTCTTTTACCGCCTTTTCTTGTTGGTTTGATTAAAAAGATTAGTTAAATAAAATTTTGACGCCAGCCTAATAGGTTATTAGTAATTAAATTGGTTTTCGACAGTGATGCTAAGAATGAACCATATGAGACTCCTGTTTTAATTTGGTACAAGATTGATCGCCCGATATTTTATTAGGCGGGGTGTTATAGATTGTATCAGAGCATCAGGTTTTAGTGTCTTTAGGAATCTGTGCGGACATACTACGCTTTCAGCGTTGCTCTCGATTTGATATAGAGCCTTATGATTAGGATTATTGACTTCTCTTGTGAGATTTATGTAAGGACATTTTTGTCCATTGAAATATGTATGTCGTACGCCGCTACACCATTGAAGAAAACGGATCCGAATATCAAAAGCATCTTCAACATGGAATTAGTTTTCTGGTAAACTGGATCGATTCGCCCATTTAAAAAATGAACCGATTCGCATCCAAGTTGGACCGATCCGCTTTGCATCAGAAATAGAATACCTCAGATCGAAGAAGCCCTTTGATAAAACGAATCGATCCGACTACGGACCGATCCGTCTCCAAGCCGAACCGATCCGCCTTTAATAAAATCGAAAAGATCTGATTGAGATTTTTTCGGCTCAGGTTACCTTTATAAACCAACTTCGGGGGAGTTATTTTAGAAGACTTTCAGAGATGAATTTAAGAGTCCTAATTACTCTAGTCTTCACCTTTGTTGAGTCCCAAGACTCATGTTTTGATTCACACAACAGTTCAATCCTTTGTGAATCCATTTTTGCAACCCAAGAACACAACCTTGTGTTTGTTCATACTCTTGTGGAGAAGACCATCCTTCTTCTTCATTGCTGCCCTCCTGGAAAGGGAAAGTTCCAGCCCCCGACTACAGAACCGACACCCGCGGGTATTTTTGTGTCACTTTATTTTCATTGTAATCCGTGTAACTGAGTATTACAAAATTATAGTGAAAATAATAGGTTTTGCCCCTTTGGGGTATTTTTCCTCACATGTGTGTGTTTGAATGTTCTTGCATGCTTCATTATCTTATTCAATCACACCTAGTTGCATGTTTAGGACATAATTGATTAAAACTAAGTTTAATTAAGTAATATCTCTATTTGAACGCACGCGCACTCTTTTCAATTTCGTTCTCCTGCCATTATATAAGATTATAGTAAATCTTTTGCGTGCTCATTCGAGACTTGTATGTTGATCGATGAAGAGCGACTTCAGGAGGGCCATTTCATGGACAACAGGACCTGAGGCTTTGTTGGAGAAATAAGCTGAAGTTGGGGATGAGGACCACAGCAGAGGACACTCCCTTTTTGGCATTATCAAGGATTATCGCAATGACTGCTAAAGTATAGTAGATATAATTAGCCAAGTACCGCTGTAGTAGAGAGTGATGCTAAAGTTGAATTACCCCGTGAAGTTAAGTTGGGGAAAAAATTTAAAAGGGGTCTTTGATAAGGACCATACATTGAAGTTAATTCATGAGAAGGCAGTGTAGCTGTATTCAGTGGAAGTAGAAGGCTTAGAAGCTTTGACTTAGAGCAGGGTATGGAAATACCCAGTGTGAAAATTTGAGGAAATTTTTTTTACTCGTGGGAGCAATATCGAAATAGTGGGAATGGTAGTCACCATGTTTAAGAGAGCAGGATGTTTTGCTCAAGAAAAGATCTTACAATGGTTTTAATCGCGAGTTCCCATGACTTAGCAGGAATGAAAATAATGCAGTTTTGAATTATTCACGTAAGGATCGGTTAGAGGCCGACAGTGAATAGAAAGTGATATGGAGAAGTGAACCTTGTACTGAAGTAAGGTAGGTACAATGAAGAGAGAGTCCTTCAGAAGAATGATAGGCTCACTAAAAAGTGTTCCTAACACTTATGGAGAATTTGTGTTCGTGGAACCCCATTGGTGGACATCCACCTGGGGAATTCTTTGAAATAACGTTGTTGAGGTCGGGGGTGGAGTTTCCTTTTGATGAAGAAGTTAAGGGAACTATGAAGGGGATTGTCAGGATCGAGACTAGAGAGTCCAAGATATTAATAACCTTAACTTGGTCAAGGTGGCCAGAGAGGGGGGAATGTAGTGAGGTAGAGCGTAGAACCACACGGTTAGTCCTTACCCAGTAGGAATTAAGGGATAAGAGTAGGATGCTCAGATGGAGCGTTAATTTAAGTAATTTTGGTTCGGTTAAGACATGCGTGCTGTGTCAGGAAATCAATTGGAGTAGTTAAGGAGACTGACGAAGTTATTATTATGAGTTTCACCTTGAATGAAGGAGGTATATTTTGTGTGGCTAGGTAAGAGTCGCGGTATTTTGTTAGCCTTAGATTCGTGTGTGATTCGAGTTTACTAGTAGTATCAAAAACATTATATAGTGTATGTCTATATGTTTTTCCATGGTAGCGGGGTTCTATTTTGAATTTATATCAGGTTTGTACTACTCGTTTTGTGTGTGTTATACGAGTATATTACTATTGTAAGAGTAATGTATTTGTTGATTATCGGAGCGATAGCAGGCTAGTGATTGCAAGACTATCGTATCCGCGGTTCCAGGATGGAACGAGTTGTTGTTGCGATATATCACTTGGGTACGGGTTGAGCTCGCCTTTATTATATGCTTAGATGGAACTTCGGTGAGTAATTGTTTGATTAGCATGATTTAAGTGCATGGGGATATGCAGTATATATATATATATATATATTTTCATGTTTTACGCTGACATACCTCCACGACCGACAAAGTTAAGTAGTAGTGTATATGAGGGGTTCCTTGTTTGGATTTCGCTTACGAGACGCTCCACGCACGAACCTTAACGACGTTGGGAGTGGAGAGATGTTATTGTATGCTAGGATGTTGGTTTTGGTAAAATTAGCCAAGTGCCATGTGATGACTAGGGGCTAATAAAAGTAGACGTGCTATGGAAAAGCACTCGAAATGGTTTTCTCACTGCAAGTATGTGGGTGAGGCAAGGTAAAGGAAATTGATTTAAGTCTTGTAACTAGGCCTTAATGAAAAGGAAAATTTGGAGGCAATATGTTTTGGGTATGATGTTCGTAACACTTTTGCAGAAGTAGGCGTCCCGATTAGTTAGATTTTCCATGTCCCCAAGATGGAAGGACATAGTAGCAGAAGTACATTAGTAGTTTAGCGAGGTAGGACTTATAACGTCTCGTTGGTGTGCCTTAGACCGTTATATCTCAACGACCGATGATGCAAGGAAGTAGTGTAACAGGAGGTTTTCTTGTTTGGATTTTACTTTGCGAGACGTCCCACGGATGAAATCGAGCAAATGTCAGAAGTTGAGAGAGGTCTTGGGCACTAGGGATATAGTTTAGGATAATACTCATTTTACGTGTGTCGGAAACACATTGATCGTAGGGTTATTAGGAAGTAAGGCCAGTAGTAAATTCAATTATAAGGGGGGAAGTGTGTAATACCCTATACTTTTATAGAGATTTAAATTGCATAAGTGGGAACTAATTGGAAATTTGAAGAATTTCTGTGAATAATAATTTTTGGAGTTTATGAGTGTTAGATGCTTTCCGACGTGTGTTACATTTACTTTTGGGACTAAGTAAATAAGTCGGAGTATTTTAATTACATGTCGCAGCTGGGTAAAGCGATGAAAATCATTTTACGTTGTAGAAAACGCGTATTGAGTTTAATTAGTGAATTTGGTTAAGTGACTCAGATGGAGATTTCAATTGAGCGGTTGGGTTCGGAAGGGCCGAGATAGTCATAATAGAGTATCCGGGGGTAGTGTTTAGATTTCGGAGATTTTTGGACTAATAGGAACTCGTAATTGAGTAAATGAGTTATTTTTGGGTTTATAAGGGGCAAGCCCTTATTTCTCCCTTATAAAGGCACGGGAGAGGGAGGAAGAAAGAAAGAGAGAAATAAGAGAAAGAGAAGAGATAAAGGAAAAAGGGAGAGAAAAAAGAGATTCTGGACAAAACACCGCGGGATTCAACTCGAGGTCGTCGGATTTTATCTACCAGGCAAGTGTTTACTTGATGTATTTAATTTAGTGTGTACATCTCATATCATAGTTGGTAAATTATATAATTTTGAGTTAGAACCCTTAAAATAAATTTGGGAAAACTTGAGTATGAGTTTAAAAATTTATGTATTGTAAACTCTAAATGATTTCTAGTGTTAAAACCATGTTAAGGGAGTGTAAAATTCAATTGAAATGGGAGAAATGTCAAAACTAGGATTTTAATAGTTTAAAGGTATAAACCTAAGAGAAATGGTTTAATACCATAAATAAATTTAGGTGTTAGTTATAAATCAGTGTTAGGATGTTTATAGAGTTATTGGTTGAGATTAGAAACCATTAAAATGGTGGTTCGGCTGATATTTGGGTATTTTGGAGAATGAAAAATCGCTCAAAAAGTGCCCCTCGAACGGGGTGAATTGATTCGGGTCTAGACCGAATCAGTTCGCATAAGGGTATCTATAAGGTTGTTTCAGGCCGAATCGATTCAGATTGAGACCGAATCGATTCGCCTTTGAGGACCTGCTTGTAGAACACTTTCCGAATCAGTTCGAATTGGGGGCCGAATCGATTCGCGAGCCCGAATCCATTCACATTAAGGGCGAATCGATTCGCTTTTGCCAGATTTATTAGTCCTCTTCCCTTAAGTGTATGGGGAGTCAAATTAAAATTTGGGGTTTTATATGGGGGATACTAGTTATGGTATTGGGACTCCTAAATGATGGTTTTGAAGGCAATTAAACCTTTAGATGAAAGAGAGAACCTTGGATTAATTTAGGGTACAATTCGGGGAACGGACCTAGTGAATGTTCGGGTTAAGCAACTTTCGAGAGAGAGGCTTTCAGTAAGCGTGTAGAGATATGTATGCGGTTAGAAGGTTTATGGACTAAATGCATTCGAGTAAATCCTAGGATGTGAATAGGATGGAAATTGAAGATAGGGGCTAGAGATTCATGAACGACTATCCGGCATCGGCTAACGACTAGGATTATAGGTAGCGCGATACCTATAGGATTTAATATAAGTTGAGGGTATACTTATTTAATTATTATGAATTGGGATTTTCAGAGAGTATATAAATCCTTAACGTGATTAAGGTTCGAGTCATATTTTAAGTGAGAGAATACTTATCGGTTTAGTATTAGAAGTGCGCAAATACTTAGATACTATTACGAATGGGAACATTCGGGGTTATCGGCTATCGCTATGAGAGTTTGGCAATTATAGCCATATATATGTTTGAGAAGTAATATAGATTATATATGCGACGCTGTTACAGTATATATTATACGATATGGAGATACATATATACATCTCTGTGTGATTGGCATGTTTGTATCTTGGAGGCTGGTTCCACGGGCTTTCCTTTGGCGTAGGGTTGAAACATCTAGAATATATATTTCTCTAGTGCGATCCGGGGTGGTTGCGCAATATGGGTGAATCCCCTTGCTTGAGGAGCAAGGAGAGTATATCCACAGGTCATCTTGTCCCGCGGTTGAGTGCGATGTGTGTACTCCACTTGCAAAGGGAATATGACCACCTCCACCGTTGTGTATTTTTACCATGACCATGAGTAAGTCTGGCTTGGTACCGTGGTATAGTGAGTAAACTCGGATTCGAATAGGCACTACGAGACTGCATCCTCGAGTTATATCTCTATGAGATGGTTATTATACTTGTTGTGTATAGTATATTGCCTGTATATAAGGATGAGATATCATATATCTTTAACTAGTGTAAAGAGAAAAATGAATAAGGGTTTATTCTCATTCCGGGAGAATCTTATCCGGACTTAAATTATGATTTGTATCTTAAAGTGAGAATTATATATATATATATATATATATATATATATATATATATATATATATATATATATATATATATATATGAGTTTTATATACGTGTGCTAAGGGCCTAATGGATCATTGTCATGTAGTAGTGTATCGGGGGGGGGGGGGGGGGGTTCCTTGCTTGGATTTCTCTTTGTGAGACACTCCACGCACGAATATAGGGCAATGTTGGGAATGGGGAGAATTTTAGCCCTTAGTATCGGGTATGAGGATTTTTAGAGGATTGGTGTTAGTGTTTAGTAAAGCATGGTAACTTAACTTGTAGGTTTAATAGGAACGCGATAGCTGTGCCCTATTAGAAGTGGGGTGAGGGGTATCTCATGGGAGTGCGATACCTATTTAAATATGAGGTAAAGCATTTTTTAAAAATATAGCACTTATGCACTTACAAAATATTTTCACAACTCGGGCTCTGACCCGTTTTCCCTATTCTCCCTCTCTTGCTATGTATGTGTATATATATATATATATAGGTGTCTAGACACAGGGATGCCTCGATGATGATTCCTACGAGTCAAACGTTCGCTGCAGCAGCTGTGGATGCATGCAGGTTTATTGTAGGCGCTTCTATCCTTGTGATCTAGATAGAAGGTACTGTAGAAACATTCAGGCTGAAAGCCCAATTGTATTTATTTATTCTTTTACCGCCTTTTCTTGTGGCATTCGATTTGGTTGTATTATGTTGAGACGAGTGTTCGGTTATTTTATTTTATTTTAGTTTTATATATATAAACCGTGTGATGGTTTTACTTTGTTGGTTTGATTAAATAGATTAGTTGAATAAAATTTTGACGCTAGCCTAATAGGTTATTAGTAATTAAATTTGTTTTCGACAGTGATGCTAAAAATGAACCATATGAGACTCCTGTTTTAATTTGGTATAAGATTGATCGCCCGATATTTTATTAGGCGGGGTGTTACATAAACCGTGCCAGATTTTTCAATTAATTAAAAACAAATTAATAATAGGAAACAAATCTGGAAAATCTGCAAATTCCAAATCTGGTAGGAAAAATATTTATTATTTGCAAAAGAAAATCAAGAAAATTTACAAACTATGAATATCGCAGGTTCTTGATAAACTAATGTGCATAAAAACTTCAAAAAATTACAAGAGTTAATAGTTCCCATATAAAAAAAATTGGGCAGAGTTTCCTCTATTTTTTAGACATTCCAAAACCTGCTAATATGAAATCTGTGAATATAAAGTCCGCACGTTCATAAAAGTCGATAGTAAAACTACTATAGCCAGCACGACCATAAAAGTAAACAATAAAAATACTAAAGACTGCACGACAATAACACAAAAAATATAATCATGAATATTAACGACATTAAATAAATAATCCCCCTATTGTAAAGCATTGACTTCTTCATGTGTTCCAAGTGGATAACAGCTAGCGATTGAATGTCAACCTGAAAAAAAAATAGGAAACAAAAAAGATACGATATTAGTTACCAAGTCATTTAAAAAAAATCGTATTCAAGCTGGAAAATTGCATATACGAGTTACAATTATTATTATATTATCAAACTGAAAGTCTCGTGAGTACGTGGTTAGTTCATATGAGTTACATTAGTCTCATACGATGTGTTAGTACCTCTTACGGGGCCGTTTGGGGGCTGGTTTGGGTTTTCACCCTTTAACGACTTGTTTTTAAGCCTAATCTAGATATTTTTAAATTATCGTCATATTCTCAAATCGGAAGACCCGTGACTATACAGTCAGTTCCTACGAGTTACATTGGTCCCGTGCGAGGTGTTTAGTGCCTCTTACGGGGCCGTTTGGGGGCTGAATTGGGTTTTCACCCTTTAACGGCTTATTTTTAAGCCTAATCTAGATATTTTCAAATTGTTGTCATATTCAAAAATTGGCAGACTCGTGACTATGCGGTCAGTTCCTATGAGTTACATTGGTCCCGTGCGAGGTGTTCGTTCCTCTTATGAGGCCATTTGGGGACTGGTTTAGATTTTCACCCTTTAACGGCTTGTTTAAGCCTAATGTAGATATTTTCAAATTATTGTCATATTCTTAAACTGGGAGACCCATTACTATGTTATCAGTTTCTACGAGTTACATCGGTCCCGTGCAAGGTGTTAGTGCCTCTGACGGGGCCGTTTGGGAGTTGGTTTGGGTTTTCACCATTTAACGGCTTGTTTTTAAGCCTAAACTAAATATTTTTAAATTATCGTCATATTCTCAAATCGGGAGACCCGTGACTATGTGGTTATTTCGTATAAGTTACATTGGTCCCGTGCGAGGTGTTCATTCCTCTTACGGGGTCGTTTGGGGGCTGAATTGGGTTTTCACCCTTTAACGGCTTGTTTTTAAGCCTAATCTAGATATTTTCTAATTATCGTCATATTTATAAAATGATAGACCCATGACTATGTGGTCAGTTCCCATGAGTTATATTGGTCCCGAGCGAGGTGTTAGTGCCTCTTACGAGGCCGTTTGGGGGTTGGTTTGGGTTTTCACCCTTTAATGACTTATTTTTAAGCCTAATCTAGATATTTTCAAATTATCCTCATATTCATAAATCGATAGACCCGTGACTATGTAGTCAATTCCTACGAGTTACATTAGTCTCGTGCGAGGTGTTAATGCCTCTTAGGGGGTCGTTTGGGGGCTGGTTTAAGTTTTCACCCTTTAACGGCTTGTTTTTAAGCCTAATCTAAATATTTTCAAATTATCATCATATTCATAAACTGGTAGACCCGTGACTACGCGATCATTTCGTGCAAATTACATTGGTCCCGTGCGAGGTGTTCATGCCTCTTACGGGGCAGTTTGGGGACTGGTTTGGATTTTCACATTTTAACGGCTTGTTTTTAAGTTTAATCTGGATATTTTTAAATTATCGCCATATTCATAAACCGTTATACCCGTGACTACGCGGTCAGTTCCAACCTACCCTATTCCACATAATCCAAACCAAATAACCCTTTAGTCATTTGTAGGCCAAAATAGGGTAGGCCGATTGATCGACCCCGAGAGTCGATCGATCGACTATACTAGATATTGCCTTCTTCCTTTTTACAAAATTCAATGCCAAAAGCCTCCATTAAAACTCACATATCAAATCCAAACCTACCCCTATTCATATATAATTGTCCAAACAACAATCCAAGCATATTTCTAACTATTATTTTCAATCTTAACATAATTTGAAGGATTAAATCTCATATTTGAATCAAGAACCTTAGTTTTATTAAATAATTTAATTTATATTATGTTTCAATTATCATGGACACTTTACATGATTAATATATATATTAAAATTCTAACAATAATATAACAATTCCAACTCGGATTCATGATGAAATCAACCTATTTCAGATTATGCCAATAAGGGCGATTTATAAACTACTCCGTATGAATCCAAAATATGAGAAATGTCAATAGGGGTGAAAACTAACCTGAAAAGTGGTAAGTTTAAAGTTGCCGGAAAATTAGCAGTAGCGATGATGGGTAGCGTTGACGGGAGCAACGATGATGAGTAGCGCTGATGGGACCAACGATTTTAAGGCGCGTGTAGCGTGGGGAGAGGGAGAGAGTTAGGTTAGAATGCCTCATAAAATTTTGACCCCCGCTTGAAATTTTGGGATGTTATTCTTTTGATGAAACATACTCACATTTGGCATGCTTTAAAACCGTGCCAGATTTTGGCACTGTTTTAAACCGTGCCAGATTATGATAAAAACATTTGAGATTCTGGCATGGTTAAAACCGTGCCAGAATCTCCTTCCCTCGGCATTCCAGATTAGCAATTTCGGTGTAGTGCTGGACCTTGGAGAGCACATACGGGTGGTGCAAACCTATTCGCGCTTACTGAGGTGCTGGATCAAAGTGTCGAAAGTTTGAAAAAAATAACAAAGTTTATGAAAATAGAATTTTTAGGCTATGTTTAGAATCAATTTTAACATGTTTTGGGTGCTCGAAAAATTAATCCGACTTCCCCAACTTTGATATACGAGAATCAATATGTATGGTTGAAGGAGCATTCGAATTAGCTGAGACATGTGTTCTACTCGACTAAAATTGTGTCGAGAGGGTTAATTTTTATAAATTAAAATTATAATTTTTTCTTCATAAAAATGCATAAATAACTATGTATATTAGGTCTTTCAAATCAGTTTTAATATATGCATATATATTCATATATTTACGTACTCTTTTATTATATTAAATTTAAATAAATTTAATAATTCATAACTTTTGATCTAAAAACCTGAAAAAATTATTAAAAAATAACACATAAATTTTATTTGAACACCTAAAATTATATTTGATCATAATATGCTATTTTTGGTGATACACAATTAAGAAATCCATTTTATTAAGATTTTTAAAGCAAATCATATCAATATAATTCGACTTAAAGCATTACGTCATCTAATTTTATTACTAGACATATATATCATTATTTTGTTTGATTTAGACCGACGAGAAAACGTGTGAGTGAAACGTATTGACTAGATATTAGAATGCTAACACCTAAATAACCAATACAACTACATGGTCAACACAACCAAACATGACAAGCTCAACAAAGAACCAGGCAAGCTAAAGCTCTAAATTATGGTAGGTTTTGCATTTTCAATAGTAATTTCAACATGTTTGATATAATTGCTATTGATATCACATTATGATAGCCCCAAATTACTCTTACTATGTGCATGTTATGATACTGCCATACTACATATATCGATAAATATCTTTGATATTTGAATATGGATCTTTGGATCAACTTAAACCCTTCTCTCTAATAATTAAATTTATGAGGTTATTCCAATTATTGAATTAGTTCACCCATGCACTTATGTATCAAATATATTTGTTATAAGCATCAGTACTAACTAGGGATTAGACTTTCATGTTATCCCACAGAATTTTTTGACTTGGCCTGTAGGTCTCCGATGTTTGAGAGCCTGGATTTATTGCTACATGCGTATGAGTGCCACTCTAGTTAGTTGTAACAACCTGGATTTTTAAATGGGTATTTTTTTAATTATTTTAGAAAATAAAATTTTGGATTTAATTATTTTTTTATAATTAAATATGTTGAGTTTTATTTTTGAAAAGTGGAATTTCAATCGGTTTTGAATTTGGATTTAAAATGAAGTTTTTCAAGAGGTTTTAGAGATAGCCTTTTCATTTTAACACGCTGGGAGAATCATTTTTTCCTGAAGGGTCGATAGATCGACCCAGGGAGTCGATCGATCGACTATCCCTAGATTTGAGTTGGCAGATCTGTTTAAAGAGGTTTAGCCTTTACAAATTCCTTATCTTTTCCCTTATAAATAGAGGTCATGGGTGGGAGTTTTTAACCAGCTTTTTATTAGCACAAAAATGAAGTAGACCCTTTATATTTTCCTCTCCCTCTTTATACACACTCTATCCCCTATTTTATTCAGTGTTCAGCCTTAGATTTGGAGGCCTATTTGGGGATATCTCGTGTTGGGGCTAGAACATGATTTGATTATTTTTGCGAGAGGAACGTGATGGTGTGATCAGATTTTGAGGCTGAAATTTATGTGACGATTTATGTGATGATTTTGAGGTACAGGACTTACACAATATGCTCCTAAATTCTCTCGAGAGTATTCAGTATGTTTTATATGTCAATTGCACTCATGTTGAATTGTGATATTCATTAGAATCCTGAAAAATTGTTGGAATATATTATTTGATTCATTGTGAAATATTATATTATGGTTTAAGCATCGTGTCATGAGATTTTAATATGGCACGGAGAATGGACACTCACTATTAGTTCCACAAATCAGTATATGACTTTGATTTGCCCAGGGGAGGTGAGGTGATGCCTGGTGACTCATTGATGTGTTATTGAGAAACTAATATTAATATAATGCTTGAGTATTGCATTTGACTTGTATATGTGATTCGTAGTGTTGCGATTTATTCATCGCGCTAATTATTTGTGAGCATCTATTCCTGTCATATTGTGCACTTCCCCACATTTTTTTTAGTTGGCAGGTTAGCCTGGATTGGGACGCTATGGACTATTTTGGAGAATTAGTTTAAAGCATGGATTTGGAAGATTTATTTTTGATGTGTAATTAGTGGTAAAATTATAGTTGGAGAATTTTGTATTTTGAGAGAAACATTATTGTAATCATTATTGTGGACATTACAGAATTGTGGATTTGTTATATATAAATTGTGAAAATTTAGATGCTCTATACTCATTATTGATGATTTTAGTTTAGTTTTATCGTAGTATCACGTCGCGTGTCTTTTTCGGGCGCGCGGGGTGTTGCATTAGTGTGCCTAGGTGTTTATTTTTTTTCCCAAAGGTTTTGGGTTGACATTATTATTTAGTTATACTGATCATGCTTAATTTTTCTATACCAATTGAAAACTGATAATTATGGGATTATTCGTTTAGAAATTCTTGACCTTCTTTATAAGAATTATTGCTTATACTTCATTCAGTAAATAGTTAAATCCGTACACACTCAAACCTTTATCTCTCTCTCTCTCTCTCTCTCTCTCTCTATATATATATATATATATATATATATATATATATAATTGGTTAAAATCTACTTAGCCACTTTGTTGATTCCTTTCCTTCCAGTTATTTTGAACAGGTACTTATAGGCAACGATGAATGCTTCAGGAGTCACTTGATATATAGATACAAGGAGAGGTCTGATTAGAAGAAATGAAACATATAGCAATGGGAGAAATACATATATAACTCTTATATGGGCATGAGTTTTTAAACAGCAATTGTAAAATAATTGAGCATCAGTAAGAATCTGAGTTGTTTAAGAATTCATGGCTTATTTATGGTTTAACAATGTTTTAAGATAAAACTTGTACCCGAGAAATTGGGGTGTGATAATTCATCATTATTCTTAGTAAATTAACTTTACTTTACATGTTTATTATATGTCGTATTGTTGATACTTATGGTTGAACTTCATTGTCTCTTCACGACCAGTAGTGGTGTAGTTGTGGGGAGTCAAAGCGTGATAAGACCTTAAGTTCTTGCGTGTACTATTTGGGCAAGGACGGGTATATTTCCCTTATTGGTTGTAGTTTGCAAGGTTTTATAGTTCCATGTAAGCTTTTGGTTTTGCATTAATAAACCAGATATAGTGAAGTTTCTCGAGTGCCTTCTTGAGCATAAACATAGGTAAGGTCGAACTATGTTAAAATCTCGTTTTGCAATTTTTTTAGACCTTTATCTTAACTACGTATGCTTATTATTAATTAATTTCTCATACATTAATTGATCTATCGTATTGTAATTGTAAGAGCACAAGTATTCTCAAAATCCTCATAGGATTAGATTTTATCATCCCATTAAAAACACATTGAGTCATAGTCCAAGTTGTCCCAGAAAGCTTCATGTTTAAGACTAGAAGACCGAAATTCTTCATCTTCACCCGAAAAGCTACCTCATGCCATTACCAATGAGATTTTATCTTTCGAATAAAAGGTAAAGGACTTAGAATCACTTAGTTTTACCACCCTCGTTTTGACATAACTTAAAATAGAATTTCTTAAATTGGAAAATGTGTTAAAACTCGTTTGTGAGTTAATTTGAGCAAATTTGAACAAATACACTACTCAATATACTTTTCTAAATAGAAAAACAATAATCATAAAAAATATATTATGTGTGTATTTTAAGTATTATTATTCTAGGTTGTGAATAAACATACTTGGAGTGTTTACCAAAATATTGTCAAAAATTTGGATGGAAAATACGGGTTTGAAATCTTTTGGCAAAGTTACGACCTACCTTGCTCTAGCGAAGAACTTATTTGCTAGTGATTTCATCCAAGTCCAAATTCTAAGGACATATTTGCAACCTAGTTTTCACAACAGATTCCTCCAGTGACGAATTTTCTCGTTGTAGCGAAGCTCCAGCGATAGCTTCATATCTAGCACTAAAAGGCAATCTTTCCAAAATATTGCATTGTAAAATGTAAAGATTCTCTTTTACAATCATATCTTTTGTTGTGATCAAGAAATAACCTATTTTGCATGGACAATAATGACTTAGAGGGTTTGAGAGCTTGTCTTCACAATTTTGAAAACACTTATTTAATTCCATATACATAATATTTTTACTGTGTGTGTGTGGGGGGGGGTGGGGGGGGGGGGGGGAGTGGGGGTGCATGTAAAAATCATTGCCCGTGAGTTTATAGTTTTATTAAAGGTATGAGTGTGTATGAGAAAGGTTTATGAAAGGATGAATATCCTTTGATTCAAGGTCCACCGTTAGCATGAGCCTAAAAGATTGAGAGGCAATAAAAATAGAAAATTTCCATGGCCAAATTTTTTACATTTATACTTCAAAAAATTTGATATGTTCAAAAGAAAAAGAGAAAGAAAAATGATATAATTTTTTTAGGGTGTTTAGTTAAAGATCAATGGGTTTTCACTATGATTCCTAGTTCAGTTAAATTATTTTGATGCTATCGATTCGAAAATCATCAAAATTTCTAGGCTAGTGTGCATTGTGTTTATTTTTCCTTTTGAGTTCTTTATTTGACATGTGAGGATAAATCAAATATTGATAAATTATTGCGGTCAAATAGAACTACCTGGGCATTTTTGAGTGATTGGATCATTTTATCTTATTTTTAGTTCACACCCCTTCACTCCATACCAACTTATTTAGACACATTGATACTATGAGAGTGTGTAAATCTTATGTGTTTGTGTCTTTTTTGGTCGTTTATATCTATATATAGTTGTGCTTCATTTGTATATGTGTGGTTATATATGGTATGTTTATAGTCTTTGAGTCTTTACGTTTTCATTTAGTCCATGTTTGACTTATAATTAATCTTTTATTTATATTAGCGTGTATTATGATCATCTAGGTATCTTATACTTAAATGCTTTCATCTTTATTGATATCATTTGTTTGTAATTTGGATCATTTGTACTCGTGTTGCTGAATTATTTGTCATTGCATACTTGCTTTGCACCATTGCATGATATACTTTATTTCCTTATGTTTACATGTTTTAACATTATGGGAGAGATTTTGTTTATTATTGTACACCTTATTATTTGTTTATTCCTAAACAAAAAGGGAGAGAAATTGTATCCAACTCTTTTCATATGGCGAAGATCTTTACTTTAAGGAGATATGTCCTTTCTTAGGTAGAGATGGTTAGACAAAGGGGGAGAGTTTTTCATATGAAACTTATATATTGTTATATTCTCTTTGCATTTGAAGATGTGTTTAATTATGTAGGTTAAGAGCTATGAGATAAAGGTTTACACAAGAGCAAAGCTACTCAAGTTTGTATTGGTCAAGCATTTGTACTTTTTTCTGTTTGGGATTGGGAATTGATCAGTCTTAGTGAGCTTGAAGACCCATTAGGTTTTTATTTTTGAGTTTTGTTCTGGAATAGCCAAAGGGGGAGATTTGTAAGGATAAATTTTGAATTTAGTCAATTTGTATGTATTGGATTAATTTCATATCTGGACAAAACTTGTTTGATTCATAGGTTATAATTTGAGTTGTTTGTCCTTCAAGTCTATAACGTGTTATTGAAGATTGTAGCCGCCAAAAATAACGTGGCATCGAATATACATCATGTTTCGAGTAGAGTTTTGTCTTCATCATCCGATGGATCTCAATAAGGCATGAATACATGTTTATGTTTGATCCCTGGATTTCGTTTTTGGTGTTAGCTTTTTATAAAAATAATTTTATCCTTTTTAAATATTTTTTTAAAAAATATTCTTTTTTAATATGGCCATTAGAATTATTTTGATGTCATTCGAACGAGATACCCTATCTCAGTAGAACAGGGTTCCAACGAACTTCAAATAAGACATGTTTTGTCCATCTGGGGAATCTCGTTGGAAGTTTTGTTAGTAGACGGTTCGAACGAGATGAGGTACTTCATCCAAATGAAGTGTACCTCGTTCGAATGAGCCAACAATTTTTTTTAAGATTTCGAGATTTTCTTTAAGTGTTTTATCATTATCTAGATTTTGGAAGACATCATATAAATAGGAGTACGTACGAGTAGTTTTATTTAAGACTTTTATCTTGTTTTTGAGTTCTCAAACTTTTTAAAAAAGCTCTTCGTATTTTGGTGATCTTCTACGATCAACTTTTCAAAACCCTAGTTTACATCCACATTTGAGATTCAAGAATCCTATATATATATATATATATATATATATATATATATATATATATATATATATATATATATATATATATATATGTCATTTTGAGATCTCTTTTTTTTTCATTAAAGTGGTTTTCTTTTAATACTGTGAGTATTTTCTGCGGTGGATATCGTGTTTAGTGTTGTGCGGTGGCTAGACTGATCACGAGACAAGTAAGATCCATGGGATACTGAGAAGTGGGAAAGTGCCTGATTTGTGTGGCTATTGTAAGGCATCCAATAGTGGCTGGGAAGAAGGTTACAAGGATCAAGGAAGCGCATCGAGGCTTAAATGCGTCGAGTTTGTGAGCAAGTTTAAATTGGTCCTGTAAACTACCTATATCGTCGGGGACTTGTGTGGTTGGTCCATTTGAAGTTTTTTTGTTGTGGGTTTTCCTTGTACATTTTCATATTGCTATTTTCTTATTTTACTCTTGCTTATTCTCATCTATATGCATGTTAAGTCAAGACTAAAATTGAAAAATTATTTTACACAACAATTGTAGTTTCTATATTGGTGCAAATTAATTAAAAATTGTGAAAATAACATTTGGTGGTGTTTTTGCAAACCTTAGCTCATTTATCTTTCTCAAAACCATGTAAACATATTTTATTATAATAAATAAATGATGCCTTGTTCATTTTGATACGAGAACTAAATTTTTTAGAATGCTTTGTATTTTTTTTAAATATATTGTTTCATAATAATGTTAGTCAATAGAGCTTAATAGGAATTCTGGTGAGTTGTCTTTGGGTGTATTCATGACCTCGATAGGGATTTGACATCCTATCAGAGCAACTGTGATACAATCCTAGTAGTTTATATCAAACTATAAGAACTTGTATGATGGTTTAGTAACTTGTGTAATAGTTCGACAGAGGATTGTGATAGGTATTTTCAAGGAATGTATTGGACTAGATCACCCATCATTTAGAATGAAAATGATATCTTAATTAGACTCGGGCAATCTCACACCATTTACAAAGAGTGCATATATTCTTAATCCCTGAGAATTATGAGAATTGGAATTCTTATACGATTGTTGCTTTGATTGCTAAGGGTACGATTCGATTTTAGATTGAATCAAATGATCCCTACATATTGGGTGATAATTATGTGAGTAAGTCTGAGATCTTAATTAAGAGGAATATGAATTCATGAATACCTTCGATCCCGATACCCAATTGATAGACTTATAAGACTTATTTTCACTAGTAAACCTGATCAATGGATTATTTATAATTAGGTGGAGTAAAAAATAAGTTCAATCTGAGAATCAAGGAATTGATTAAATAAAACTCTAACTCTTTTAGAGTTAATAAATAAAACTCTAGCTCTTTTAATTTCCCTAACGTGTTTTAGTTAATAAATAAAAATTTTACACTTTTAATTTCAGTTTAAAGCCTTGATTGATACTATTGTACACACACACACACACAATTATAAAACAGATTTGTGATGATGGTACTAAAATAAAATAATTTAGAATGCGATGAGGGAAAGCAAAATATGATCCAGTATTTGATCATGAGGAAATCACCGAAATGGAAAACCCCGGGTCCCTTAGTTCCAGGACCACTCACACACCTAAGTCCACTCTGACCAATTATTAATTACAAATTACAATTCCACAAGTGTACAATGAGTTAAACTAAGCACATACAAATCGTACACCCAACCTAGTCTAAATACAACCCCATTGACTGAAAATAAGCAAACCAATAACACCCAGGTCGTGACAACTTGTAATCACCCAACACTACACACCCAATACCCGAAAATCAGTGAAGTTGTGCAACACACAGACATAATTATAAGATTTATTTTAATTAGAATATAAAAAAAATATTTTGTTTACAAAAGAAGATTACACTCCATGTTTTATCTTAGTTTAGTTAACAAGAATAATAATAGTTGTGATTTAATAAATAAACAAGAGAATATTATAAAGGCCACACTCACACTATTGAATATAACAAAGGGTTTTTTCACAAGCCAAATACGCACCAACTCAATCCTGATTTTAACACTTAATTGAACGCACATATTTTAGGGATAAAATCTGATTATGTTTAACTCAAGGAAAGTAATAAAAAAGAACTTAAACTCATCTTCTAACCTTAAATAAAATAGATCTAAGAAAATACAAAACACCAACACTTATGACCTCTTAATGAAGATTAAGCTGAAAAATTGTGTGTTTTACGCATAACAAAGTTAGATCGGTTTTAATCTAAATCAGTTGATTGACAAAGTTTAAAACATATCTAAATAAGAAAGTTTTGATTAAGGCCCTTATAACATGCAAAGAAAAAAAATATATTTTAGATTTAAACCACAAAAAAACCAAATTGTTTTAATCGGTTTAAGAACTAAAACTTAGCAGATCCAAGATAAATAGAAGGGGGCTTCCACACAGAAATATATGTATATATGAGTAGGTACCATCACAAACATAAAAAAATATATATAAGAGTAGATCGTATGTAATGTACGATATATATGTAACTAGGTGTATAGATAAATATATATAAAGGGAGAGTAGAAGGATCTCACAGTAAATTCCAAATAGATACTGCAAAGTCTCCAAAGACTTCAAAACTTCCCCACCAACAAGCTCAAGTCACCAGAACAGTCAAACAGTTCTTTTGAGATACAAAGGAAACCCACAATTTTCAAACACGGGAATGAAACCAGACCAAGCTAAATGAGCGTATGAGAAGGTGAAGCTTTGATAAAAGAAAAATCACTAAGAGTTTTAAGGCTTAGATCATAAGAGAAAATGGAGAGAGAAAATGAGACAAATATACGACAACACTTTAGTTGTGTTTAGAAAATAAAAGGTCCCATTTTTCCAACACTCAACACCTCACTTATATAGTTTTGAAGAAAGAGTCCTAGTAGGAGACGTAATTAACCAAAGCCATAAGCCCACATGCGTAAAACAACATGGGAGGCTGAGGGTAAAGGTGTAAACCCACACAAGGAGGGTAAGTCTGTAATCTACCAAGACAATTGAGGGGAAAAGAGGTAAAAACAAGGGAGACAGATAAGATGTAAAAAGACATGCCAACACAGGTCTTAAACAAACCCTCCCACAGTTCCTCGAACCTAACAAAAGTTAACCAAGAGAAAGAAACGTTTGAACCCAACCAAATGACACTAAAACAAAGAAATGTTGTCATTTTGATTTTCGGATTAATAAGGATTAAACTAAACAATTTTTATGTTTAACTCTATGTTTTATATATCCCATATTAAAAACTAAAACCAATAAGTTAAACTACAAAACAACATATTAATAGCAGAAAATAGTATAAGACTTGATTTCGAAAAAAAAATATTTTAGTAAGAATATACAAACAATTTTAAGAAAGCAAAATTAATTTTATAAAATACATTTAAAAAATTAATGCAAATAAAAAGTCTAAATAATTAATAAATCGAAAATGGCACAAAATGTAGTAAACAAAAAAAAACTCTCAAAATTGAGACAAATAAACAGGCTCAATTTCATTCCCAAGAAGTTAGGCTTAGACTCTCAAGAAATCTAGTTGGCCCAAGCTCACCTCTAAAGTTGGTATATAATTTAAGTTGGATCTTTAAGTTTCATAATTCATTATTATGGTTAGAAAGGGGTTATGTAAAACATTATTCACATATTTTGCGAAGGAGCCTATGGAGAGATGACCATATTTCACTCAAAAGAAATATTTTCATCTCAAAAGCTGATCACACACCTATCTAGATTTGGGAGGATCATATACTAGAAGATCCAATCATTTGAAAGTGTTCTTGTAAGCTTTTGGAGATAAAAAATAAGGCAAACCTTCATTATCATCAAGTACCTTTCTCCCTATCGAACTGCAACTGAATCCTTAAATGTAACGGATTCATAACCCTATGTTTATTATTTAAACCTAGATATGTATTTTTCATCTTTCTACTATATGATCAATAGAAGATTTAAGAGATGAACTTTTTTATTTTGCATAAATTGATACTCAACAATTGGCAGAGCATTTAGTTTAGATAGATCATCCTTTGAAAAAATCCATGTTGTCCAATTTTGAAAACCATAGTTGTATATGTTATAGGATGATACATTTTGGTTTATGTTTTCATACCAACATAGTTTTGCAGAGATTCTTTAGTTTAATCCCCTCCACCATGGTCACAAATGTTTTTTCTGTGTGAGTGGTTCCTACGATGGTTTATCTATAGTTATTTTTTCCTTTTAGATTTGATATGGTTGTAATAATTAAGTTTTTATAAATATTTCAATATCAATATATTTGGAGACAATTGTGAGGGGATGTAAAATTTCTTTGCACTTAAAATCATGTATTTATGAGGCTTTGGGTATTGGATAAAGTTTTATGGAGTTTCATATAGTTTCGAATGAATTCTGGTCATGTTTTCATGCAAGTTCCATAAAGAAAACCAAGTTAGCAACATAACAGGTTTTGATCGATCTGTAAGAAGGCCAGCTCGACCCGACAAATCCAGATCGATCTGAAAGGAGGTCGTATGGTTACTATGGGTGGCAGTATGCTTTGTTGGTTGTTTTTTCATGGTGTTTTTCGCTGACTTTTTTGCGGTGGCTCTTCCTCATTATTCTTCCCATACCACAATGGATTACAAGTTGGGAAAGATCACCAAGAACTCCTATTTTCATTGAATTATCTTTCGAGTTGTACTCTATGTCATGAAGAATTATTTTACAATTAGGATTATTAGGCCTTAAGATTTTTACTTTGAGGACAAGTTTAGGCCATAATAGAAAGGGAAAGTTTTTCCCTTTTAATTTCTGTTGCATTTATTTATTTGCATCGTCTCATTATTATATTCTATTACATGATTTTTTGTGCCAATTATTTGGATAATTAGGGACCCTAATTTTTTGGCAAGATGGTTTATTTATTGAGATTGGCCTAGATCATCGATTGTCTTTGAAAACTAGTGTTTATTTATTCTTTCCTAAAGTGAATTAAATTGGAGAATTAATTTTAAGTTATGAATTAAATTGAGATCTTCGAATTTTAATTTCGTTTAAAATATTAAAATTTCTAATTCTTATTTGTTTTTTGGAAAATTAAAATGTGAGGTCAAGATACTTAATTTATGCAAGTAAATTGGAAAATTACCAAGCATTTAATTCAGACTTTTGGAATTGAATAATTATTTTTTCAAAAACTCTTAAGTTTTTAAATAACTAAGTGGAAAAGGGGTTTCAACATAAACGTCACGGTCTCCATCGGTATTTTAAAATAGTGATGTGATTGATTACCCTTGTCAACTTGATATGGCCCCCCATCGTATGGTTTTAATTGCGGTATCACAAAAATTTTAAAATTCTTAAATGATAGTTTAGTGAAATTAAATGTAAGTGATTTCAGTCCCCCCATCGATGAAGTTATACACGAGCTGGTTTAATTTCATTAGACGAACCAGTGGTATACACTTAGACGTAACATTTAATATCCTCTCCATCGGAGTCACTGTCATTAGTTGTGGGACCAAATTTTTTTGACTATTCAGTTATGTTGGACAAGAGTTCCTAAACTGTCCAGGTACATAATTAAAAGATGAAAGTTTGTCTAGTTCAAGGTGAAGTGATTTAAAGTCCCATTTAGAAATCTTGCACCATATAGGAACTAGGATGTTCAATGCTTTTTTTGACAGCGGTGAGGGATGCCACTTTAAAATTAAATCAAAATTAAATTCTCAAATGTTTATTTTGAAATTAATTCGCTTTTCAAAATTTATGATTCATAAATTTGAAAATGGGATCTTTATTCAACCCATTTTTTTCTATCTTGAAGGACACCAAGTTACTTGGAATGAACTATATGAAATAGAAACTCGATCTAAACATTGTCCTTACTACCGAGGATTTTAAGTTTATTTTGACTAAGAGCTGCCCTGCCGAATCGAAGGGCACCTGAATGGGATGTTCAAGACTACCAGAGGTTGGAAAAGGATGATCAGATGACTCATTGCTATATATTTGCCTTTATGACTAATGTGTTGCAACACTAGAATTACCACATGTCAATCTCTTATGACATGATCTTGAACCTTAGGGACATGTTTAAGGATCAAAATCGTGCTACGATGTTATATATTATGGAAAATTTGGTCAACATGAAGATGTTTAAGGGTACTCTCGTGCGCAAGCATGTTTTAAAGATTATGTCCATCTTAGGAGGGCTGGAGGTTCTTGGATTTTAAATCAATAGGGAAACCCAAGTCGATTTTGTGCTCCAATCACTATCGGAGTCCTTTAAACAATTTCTCCTAAACTTCTCTATGAACAAGTTTGACTACTCTTTGTCATAACTTATTAATTAACTCATGGCTACAGATAATATTGATAGGTATAAGGGTGTGGTTCATGTTGTTAAGGAAGATCCTCCTTCTCTTGTCCTGAAAGGTAAGAAGAATAAGGGCAAGTCCTAAGTACAACCTACAGTGGTCAAGACAAACTATAAGTCTTAGGGAGTGGATGAGAAGCCAAAAGGCAACTGTTATATCTATAGACAAGAAGGACATTGGAAGAAGCAATGCTTGGTTTTCTCATCTAGGAAGAATGGAAAAGGTAATTTCTCTTATATCATTAAGAGCAATTATTTATGGGGGTTCTAGGTAACCAGGGAGCTCAGTGGTGGAGAAATATTTTCATTCATGGACGACCATCATAAGGCAATGACAGTAAGAATAGGAATTTTAGTTTAAATTTTGGTGAATATAAAGAGTTAATATTGATAGATTGTTTTTATGTTCCTAGCATTAGAAGAAATTCGATTTCGATTTCTAAACTTATAATGAATGGATACTTGGTTTATTTTAATAAAGGTTCATTTTAATCAAAAATGGAAAATCTCTTATTTGTTCTAGTACATTGAAAAATGAACTTTATATTATAAGACTTGTCTCACCACTATTTCTTAATACCGACTCACTTAAATGGAAATAACATAAAGATAAATGAACCATATAACTTAAACTAAACATATCTTTGGCACTTACGCTTAGGTCATATTAATCTAAAAATGATGCAAAGACTAGTTTCAAATGTACAGTTGAGTTCATTAAAAGTGAAAGCACTTCTACTATGTGAATCCTGCTTAGAGGGTAAGATGACCAAGTGGTCATTTACGCCCAAGGGTTATAGAGAGAAATATGTTTTAAATTTGTTTAGGACCAGGACTATCCGATCAAGAGGTGGTTACGAGTAGTTTATCATTTTTATCAATAATTACTCGAGGTCTATGTATGTTTACCTTATGCACCATAAATATCTATCCTTTGATAAGTTCAAAGAGTATAATGTTGAGGTGGAGCGTAGGTACGATAAACTAATCCATACCCTACGATATGATCGTGAAAGGGAATACCTCTTGGGAGAGTTTACGTAAAACTTATTAGAGTTGGGTATTAAAACCCAGTAGTCTGTACTAGGCACTCCACAATAAAATGGTGTAGTGGAAAGAAGGAATATGACTATTTTAGATATGGTTATATCTATGATGAGTTATTCGGATCTATGGGATTATTTTTAGTGTTATGCATTAGAGGCGACCACTTATATACTGAACTTAGTTCCTTCTACAGAACATTAGACCGGGTGCAAGCGTAGTATAGGACATGTTTAGATTTGGGATTTCCCAACAAATGTGCGGAGGAAGGATCCTGGAAAGTTAGAATCGAGAATAGAAGTGTCTTCCCCGAAAGGAACAAAGTGTTGTTTATTTTATAATCCTAAGGACCAAAGGATAATTGTTACCCAAAATGTCTAATACTTATAGGAATATTATATGATAAACTATAAGCCCAAAAGTAAGATTATATTAAAAGAGGTAAGAGGATAAGTGCAAGTAATTGCTTCGGGGCCATCCGTACAGGATGAAATACCACCTAATATCAATAACACATTGCCTAATGTTAGTGGAAGTATTATCGATTATTAGGATATATTGGTAACTTATATTGGACCACGAGTGGAGCCACGCCATAGTAGGAAAATTAAGTATCAGCTTGATAGGTTAGTGTATTTCGGAGGGCACTTCAGTTAAGTCCCATGGGAACACGAACTGGATCTCGGATGCTACGATGAGGCACTACAAGACTAGGATACTGAGATTTATCTAAGGGCTATGAATACTGAGATGGATTCGATGTACTCGAATCAAGTATATGAACTTATAGAATATCCATATGGGTTAAAAACTATTGGTTATAAGTTTATTAATAAGAAGAAGAGAGGGGTGGATGGGTGGGTGGAAACGTTCAAGGCACAATTTATTGGGAGATGGTTCACTCAATAATTGGGGATGGATTATAAGGAGACCTTCTCATCGGTATCCATGATAAAGTATATATGGGTTCTCTTATCCATTACGACTCATCTCAATTTTGACATTTAGATAATGTATATTAAGACTACATTCTTAAACGGTAGTCTTAATGAGTGCATCTATATGATACAACCCATGGGATTCATAAAAAAAAGGGCTAAGAAAGAAAGGTGTGTAAGCACTACACCAAATACTGTGAATGGTCACGACCCAAGTCCACGACCAACTGGTCGCGGACTTGGTCCGTGACCATCTTAATTTTTGGTGTGACCATATTCATTACCATACTGAGTTATGGATGCTCTGAAAGTGGTTATGGACCATGTCCCTGACCATTGTGGGTCACAGACTTAGGCCGTGACCAAGTGTGATCATCTTGGCGCTAAATTTGCACTAAAATTCCCTCTAAGCTTGGTCACAGATGGGTCACGGATTTGGACCGTGACCATAGGCATAACGAAGCACAATGCACACACATTTGCTGTCACCCCCTAACCCTATTAGGATATAATTAACTCAATAGTTCACAAACCACACTTATTATTTATTTATTTATTTGGTAATACACATTAAAACAACTTCAAGGTTAAAATGCGGAACACTAAAAATACAATAGTTTTAAGGAGACATAATTTAAACAAAACTCCCACACCATTTAACTTAATTACAACTAGTACAATGTACAAAACAAACTGACTAGACAATACTACTATTCACTCAACATCCTAGACTTGGCAGTGGCAGCTTCAAAACCTGAAAATGTAAACATATAAAACCATGAGTTTAAAAACTCAGTGAATGTACTATATCTCTATATAGTAAAGTACTATATTAACATATCAAAATATTAATATATCCATCTCTGGGCCAAATTAGGACATATACATATCCGGAGTTAATAAACCCCACATCTCCTGCCCATAGGCAATAATCATATCCATAGGTTTTAATAACCTAACATCTCCTGAATTGCATAGCAACTCAACATATCCTGACTTTTATAAAGCCATAACATCTCAACATCTCTTGGCTTTTAATAAGCCATAACATCTCAACATGTCATGACTTTTAAATAAGCCATATCATCTCAACATATAATACATATACATCAAATCCAAAATCAACTTAATAAGTACACTCACCTTGGGTTATCAACTATGTATTCACGTTTCCCTCGGGTGGGGATGAACTTGGTTGATTTGACCTTACACCTTTTAATCTAACTAAATTAGTAATGAATCTCAATCATAAGTATTATCTTAATATATCTATGTAACTTTCAATGACTATACAACAATAAATATAATTCTACTAAAGTCACATTCCATGAAACATGTGTAAAGACGAAACAATGGTATATATGTTGATAAGGTTACGAACATTCAACCATAGGAATACCTCGTAAGGAATTTATAACTAAAATCAAGTAAACATAAAAGTATACTTCTGAATGCATATACACATGAAACATGTAATCAAAATACTCTTTGGAAAGAGAAGATAAAAACCTTCTTTCAATGGGTATCTAGTATGGCCTCAAATTATTGTGCTCCACACTTAACCATACCATATTTATAAATTTTATAAATATAGGAGTCCAACCTTATCAATATGAAAACATATATGAATATACTTAGCAGTACAAGTGACGGTGTAATTTTTCAAGCTTCCTAGGGCAAGTTATGATCATTTCTTTACAACACAAGAAATCTGCCCTACAAGATTCTCGATTGTTCCTTGAACTTCCAAGAATTTTCATAATTTTTATACAGCATAACTTTGCATGATTATCAACCCATTTTCAGTAAACATACTGAATAGTACATAATTAAAGTTTCATAATTTTGTGACTTCATTTGCTATCTCAAAAGCTTGACCAAACTCAGGGCATACCGAAATGAAATTTACAAACAACAACCATATACCAACTTGCAACCATCACTAAGACCTAACCACAAGGAGTTAAATTCTAATTCTCGAATCTAACATGAATATATGAGTCTACTTTCCTATCCAATTGGAATTTCTGAATTCCAGTAATCACGCAAAGAGATATGCAAGTTTGAATACAAGGGGCTTCAATACAAAGCAATATGACCTATAAACACCACTTATCTCACTTATGAACCAATACTTATTATCACAAAGGTTGATGGAATTTTTATCAATAATTCACGATTTATATACTTTGAAATAAGTATAATACAAGATTAAAACAATATTAATAAATAATTTTACCTTGGAAACACCTTAAGGATTTTCTTGGAATTGTTTTCCTAGATTTTCCTTGTAACCCATTCTTCCTTAACTTCTACCTCTCTTTCCTCAAGCTAATAACACCTCAAACTGAACCTAGGGACTTATTTTCTGAAGAAATATGTTAAAGGGAGAGTTTTAAGTTGGACAAGGCTGCCTCCCATGCTAACCAATCAAATTAAAACATTTGGTTTACTAAAAGATAATTTTCCGCTTAAAGGGAAAGGACAAATTTGCTCCTTGTTCGTAAATTCGGTCTAACTTCTTGCTTGGACATCCGTTTGATGTACCGTTTGTTGTGTTAAAATCCTAACTCACATGTATACAACTATCTAGTTTTCACCTCAAGTCATTTGTAATGTTATAAGGGTCAAAACTAGTCTTAAATAGGAACATTTCTACCGAAAATAACAAAATCTTGTGTTTGGAAATAATTCTACATTTCATGATTTATGAAAGTAGGATTATACTAACAATGATCACTTAACATTAGATATACTAATAACAAATTATTTATATCACATAATATAAGCATTATTTAAATATAATTTATCATAATTATATCCGGGTTGTCACATTTGCGATTACGGTTGTGGACCGAAACCAAATTTTAAAGTGGCTCACGGCTTGGGGCCGTGATCCCTCATTCGAAGAGCTATTCTTGGTCGTGCATGGTGGGTCATGACCTAGAAGCATGACTAGAGGTCATTCGAGCAACATGTTGGTCGCGCATGTGGAGAACTAATTGACCATGGAGGTTGGGTCACGGCTCTAGGCCGTGACCATATTCAACAATTAAAAAATAAACGCGACTCATATTCATACCTATTTATCATTCTGCTATTTGCGATTTAGGCTAAGGCTTTGGAAAATTTCAGTGATTTGGGGTTTTTGTAGATTTCATCTAAGATTTTTGAAAGGTATGTGTGTGTGCATTTCGATTTATTAATTTGTGGCAGCTATGTGTGTATGTGGGTATAGATTTCTATTTGTGTGTATATGTGTGTGTATGTATATGTGTGTGTGTGTGTATGTGTGTGTATGTATAGATTTTTATTTATATGTGTGTATGTGTATGTATGTATAGATTTATGTTTATATGTGTGTATATATGTGTGCATGTGTGTTTATGTGTGTAACTATGAACAAATTGTATTTTATGTCAATAAACCCTAGAAATTGTATCGAGGTTAATTTTTTTGACAAAATATTTTTCAAAACCCTATAAATTATATTTTTTTGACAAAATAATATTAAATGGATTCTTAATAAGTAAAAAAGAATTAAATCTACCTTGTTGTGATTTTATTGGGGGTTATAAGCGTTCCATCATATTATATTAAGGGTTATATGCATGTCGTGATTTTTTTCTGACAAAATATAATTAAATGATATTTTTTTATATTGTATTGGGGATTATATGCGTGTCGTTATTTTTACAGTAACTCCCACCATATTGTGATATTTTAGTAATTCTTTGCTTCGCTACTTTAAATATAAGTTGCAAACACGTGTGCACATTATTATAGTCAGATATCGTTGGTTTGTGTGAAAGAGTGTGAAGGGTACAAAATTTTATGTACTAGAGTTTGTACGTGTGTGTACTAAAACTTCATAATAAACCCTTTACTTTGATGTATGAATGTTTAGTTACTTTTACGAATGTTTATCCTTGTCAATCTTATTTGTATCCTACCAGGTAATCTTTACTTTAACTAAAGTACTCATATAATTGTCAATCTTATTTGTTGGTGTTTCTGCAAATGTTAATAAATTTGTTACGATCATGTCGATAAGTGTACATGTTATTAAGTTTGTTTGATATGTTCTTGATTTGCCTAATGGATGAAAAAGTATATCACATATCTTGCGATTAATGTGCATTTTTTTTAAGTTTACGTCAAGATATTAGGTGGCTACAACTTGACATGGAACAAATGCAACTTTATTCCGCTCATTCATATCTTAACTTGACATGGATGCCATAATTCTGCTGATTTCATACAGTTCTGTTTTAGTTTGATATTTGTTGTGATCAACTTGTTTGGATATGTATTTTAAAGCCTTAAAATGGACTGAAATAATCACAACTTCATTGATATTATAGGCACCAGGTTGATATTATACATTTTTGTTCTCCTTTCCCTTTGTGTAGTTTTCTTTTCATATTATAGGCAACAGGTTGCTCATGTTCGTTCCAATTGCAGTGTTAAAATGGGGGAATAAATTTGCGATATATTATACGCAGCAAATCTAATTCTTTAGTGATTTTGTGAGGTACTTTCTTTAATTTTACATACAAGTTCTTCATTACACATTGTTTACGTATTGCAGAATAATTTTTACTAAAATATTCCATACCCAAAATTATATTTCATTATAAAAAAATAAACTATCATAAAATGCAACAATTTTATCAAAGTGTAGTAAAATATTCACTTCTCTTCTATTTTCCCATCTATTATGAAGCTATTGTTTTGCTTTGCTTCATGGTGAAGCTCTTGCTTTGCTCCTTGGACACCTGAGAGGGTACATAAACTCAAAAGTGAAGAATAAAACATAAGATAAATATTTAAACCCAAAAGCAACAACTTTGTAAATGATAGTAAGTCTAAACTTATTAAGTCCGTCGAATAAATGTAAATTGTGGATGGAAATAATATGATTTTCACGTGTCACATGTGATTTAAGACTCTACAAATTTGATGAGATCTAATTGAGATATAATTGCACAATAATTACACCCATTACAATACTAAATGTGAACTATAAAATTATGAGTTGAATTTTCCAGATAAGTTCATCTTGGACACCAAATATTCAAGGAAAGGCTTTATAAGTGATGAAATCTAAAACAAAATGGGCACAACACTAGGGGCGGAGCCAGAGGGTGACTTAGGGGGTGGGGGGGCACCAGGCCGTCTTAAAAAAAAGTACTGTTAATTTTTAAAAAAAAATCAGCCCACCCCTAATAGGACTTTTGGTGATTTTTCTCAAAACAATTTAAATAACCTCAAAAAAATTCGGCCCGGGGGCTCCCGCCCCCGAACCCCCAAAAATCACCATTAAGGTAGCCCATCCTGGTGTGAAATCATGGCTCCATCACTACACAACACGAAAATAGTTACAAAAATAAAATGGGCACAATTCAATATAGTAAACACAAACACATGACTTAAAAATTGAAGAGCAATTACAATAGATCCAAGTCAAAAGCAGAGTTATGGGGGAAATTCCCCATGTAAAAAAGAATTGAAAGTAAAAAAGAGAAGAAGCTAAACCTCTTACCTCTTCTATTATGTGGTATCCATACTCTAGCTGTTGTAAAGGAATTAGTAACTATCCCACTAAAGCTAGTTGATCAACTTGTTGCGTTTGCAATATGAAGCCGAATTTCTTTTTTTGGTGGTAGCTAGCAATATCGAAATCCAGTTTACTTGGACAAAATAATGAACTGATTCATGGTACGTCGAACAAGTATCAGCGATTGAATATATACCAAGTTTTATAAAATATCAACAAAAAGCATATTCCTAAAACTATAGAAAGAAAATAATACAATGCAATTTAGGCAACAATGCAATTTAAGCATATTCCTAATATATAATATGGAATCAATGCAATTTAGGCAACAAATGTAAATCCTATATAAATCTTAGAAAAAAAAACCTTAGAGAAAATCTAAAAAAAATTATTGACAGTGCTGCTGAAGAAATATTTGCAAAAAATTCAATATACTATGCAAACTTTCCATTACATGAATACAAAAAATGGAAAATTTATTACGTAAAAATTTCATAATAGTATGTATCAAGCAATAATTACCTTTATATAGAAAGCTCACAACGATCAAAATGATTTATTTCGAAAAATTGTCAAATATTGACCCTTTTTTTAAAATAAAAAAAAAACATTTTGACCTCATTTTTAGGTGACTCACCAGACAAAGCGTCACAGACGTCTGTAACACCCCGTATTTCTGAGTATTAAATATTTAATTAATTCGGTTATTTTAAATTACACGTGTGACATAATTCATTTAAATTAATTATTATGTGTTTATTAAAATATTAATTAGGAGAGGTAATGATTAATATTTATGCAATATAATTACTAAGTGAATGATAAATGATTATTTACATCATAGCGAATGATAGTGACGTGACAATGTTATATCTCAATCGGGAGTCGCGTGTAGACTATGTGAGGTCGAGATAGAAATTATTGTAGGGTGATTTGGATAATAATTTTGAGGGCACGGTTGGTTTCGGAAGAGTCAAGATAGTAAAAATAGTGGACCCAAGGATAGTAATTGGGTCTTAGGGGCTTTTTAGACATAATCGGTCCCACACGCGGGGGGGGGGGGGGGGGGGGGTATTCGGGTCATTCGGGCCCATTAGCTAATTTCAGGTTTAGGGATATTAAACCTATGTTTTAGAGTTAGAGGCAACCATAACTCAGATTGAAAACCTAGAAATTGAGAGAATAGTGAAGGAATAAAAGAAGGGGACTTTAGAGGCTAAATTCAAGGAGGAATTGGTTGTGCTTCGTCAAATCCATCTTCTAGAATGCATAATCAAACCTTACGAATCTAAAAGGGCAAGTTATTAACTTTCTTCTATTTTAAATTGCATAAAATCATCTTCATATCATGGTAGGTATAGACAAACTCATTTTTGGGGAGGGTTATCACATGAAAAATGGGTTTTGGGGATTTGGACATTGTAGTGATGTTGTACCTGATTTACATTCGAAATCTAGTATGTAATTTCATTCAGTTTGGATTGTAAAATCGAATTTAATGATATGATGGAATGAAATTATGAAAAACTCAATTTGTGTAATCTATGAATCTTAATAAAAATCAGTGATGGTTGATGATTTATATTAGGATTAGAACATCTTTAGATGTGTAATAAACATTGGTTACGAGTGGGTTGAAGTTTGGGTTGAAACCATGGAAGTTTGAGAAACAAAAATGGAGAAAAACGCATTGGGGAAGAAGGGATGGCCTTTCAGCATCGATTGATCGATTAATGAATGCCAAAACAGGGCAGTTCTGCTTTTTTTTTTTTGGACTTCAATTTCTTTGGAATTTGTTCTAGGTTTATTTATTTAGTGAAAAATAGGGGGGGTATTATCTAGTGGTTATGGGTGATTATATTTGGCACTAGCAAAGTGTGAAATAGTGAATAACCTAAGAAATGAATTAAGTGAGACAAATTCATTAAATACGGACCGATCGTGTGAGTCCAGGAAGTTTAGCAAGTGAAGCTACATTAATTATTTAATGGACATTAAATTAAATAAATTTGGAGTTGAAAAAATAGACTCGGGGATTATGGGCAAGTGATACGTGTGTCAGGCACCGGTTATATATATATATATATATATGTGTGTGTGTGTGTGTGTGTGTGTGTGTGTGTGTGTGTGTGTGTGTGTGTGTGATTTATAAATATCGGTGTGCATGATATTTATGTGAAAACATACCCCTCTAGTGCTATCATTGAAGGTTGCGCGATGTGAGTGAATCTCCTGACTAGTGAATGCAGGGAGAGTATAGTCCCTTTGTTATATTGTCCGGTATTTTATTGTGTGTTTTATCTTTAAAGGTGAGACATTTTGGGTATGATTCGATCTCACTCTCGGGAAAATATGACCGCCTCCACTACGTTTGCAATTTTATTTACCGACTTCGATATGAGTTAACTGACTTATGGTAACTGGGTTAGAGTGAGTATACTTGGGATATGATAGCATTTTAGAGACAAGCATCTAGTGAGTTATCACTCGGAAGGATGATTATTATACGCGACATGTGTGTGATTGTTGTAGTATATTTATACATATACAATAGAGTAGATAATTTTATATGGGTTAATAATACAAAGTGTGGGTGTATTATTTATATAACTAGAGTGAATGTTATATAATCAATTAAAGTAGAAATGATGAACCAAGTTATAGGGTAAAATAACTTAGGAACTAAAGGAAGGAAGTACTCGAGATAGAGTAGAGTGACAGAAAGATATGTAATATGACTATTTAGGTGGTGTAGAATAACTTGTTGAGTTAAAGGTAAGCGTTAGGTGTGCACAATAGTTGAGGGGTGAGTAATATCTCAAAAGAGTGCGACACCCGCTTAAATATGAAGTGTTAATGTATATTTAACTGTAGTATCTTAATTACTTGCTAAATATTTAAATAGTTTTGGGCTCTGAATCGTGTCAAAATATTTTTCAAAATATTTTAGGTGCCAATCCACAGGGATGCCAAACTTGATGACTTATTCCAAGGATGCATAGCTGCAACATTGTGGAGGTTTGTAGGACTTTGTATAGACACTTCAGTTATACATTCATAGACTAGGTTTTGATTAAGTAGTTCAATTCGGCACCCTTTCAAGGTGAGACATTTTGTTGTGTGTTTTATTGTGTCCGGTATTTTATTGTGTGTTTTATCTTTCAAGGTGAGACATTTTGGGTATGATTCGGTCTCACTCTCGGAAAAATATGACCGCCTCCACTACGCTTGCAATTTTATTTACCTACTTCGATATGAGTTAACTGACTTATGGTAACTGGGTTAGAGTGAGTATACTTGGGATATGATAGCATTTTAGAGACAAGCATCTAGTGAGTTATCACTCGGAAGGATGATTATTATACGCGACATGTGTGTGATTGTTGTAGTATATTTATACATATACAATAGAGTAGATAATTTTATATGGGTTAATAATACAAAGTGTGGGTGTATTATTTATATAACTAGAGTGAATGTTATATAATCAATTAAAGTGGAAATGATGAACCATGTTATAGGGGAAAATAACTTAGGAACTAAAGGAAGGAAGTACTCGAGATAGAGTAGAGTGACAGAAAGATATGTAACATGACTATTTAGGTGGGGTAGAATAACTAGTTGAGTTAGAAGGTAAGCGTTAGGTGTGCACAATAGTTTAGGGGTGAGTAATATCTCAAAAGAGTGCGACACCCGCTTAAATATGAAAAGTGTTAATGTATATTTAACTGTAGTATCTTAATTACTTGCTAAATATTTTTTAAATAGTTTTGGGCTCTGAATCGTGTCAAAATATTTTTCAAAATATTTTAGGTGCCCATCCATAGGGATGCCAAACTTGATGACTTATTCCAAGGATGCATACCTGCAACATTGTGGAGGATTGTAGGACTTTGTATAGACACTTCAGTTATACATTCATAGACTAGGTTTTGATTAAGTAGTTCAACTGGGCACCCTTTCAATTGATACAATTTTATTTTATTTATCAAACAATGTACTTGGATTTAGTTTATTGCTTTATTCTTATGGTTTGGATTCTATTTTGGGAACCGATGGTTTATTCGGTATTTATTAATTATCTATTAATAGTGTGATGATTCAGACTCTTATAATTGTTGATGGTGAGTTCTTTTAGTTTTTATTTTTCTCACGTTGTTATGTTAATGAAAGATAAAATTGACACCGACTTAATTTAACATAGGTGATAAGTTAATTAAAATGATTTTCGACAGTGATGCTAAGAATGAACCAAATGCAATTCATGTTTATTTTGATAAAGGACTGATCACTCGTGATTAAAGTAGGTGGGGTGTCACAACTTATCTCTTTATTCAACACTCTTGAAAGTACCTTTTTGATTATTAAAACTTATCCAGTCACTCCGCCTTTTCTGAGTGCATTTTCTCATTCCAAATCTCTCAATAACAACAATGATAGAATACCATCTCTTAAACTCTGAATATTTTTCTACATTGGTTATGTTCTATTAATTTTAATATCTCTACCAACCTAATGATCAGACTAAAGGACCCTAGAAACACCTAACCGTAATAAAGAAAAGAAATTCTCAAAATATCCTAATATCAAATTTGGTGTTTAACCCCACAATTCTAAAGTTAAAACCCTAAAACGTTTAGACAACCACCCCAAAAAATCAGAGGTCGAGCATAAGTACCTTATGAAGGTAACTTCAACAGTCTGCATTAGCTTGGAGCACTGTAAGTTTGATACATATTTATTATGAGTGAGAAAGAGAGTTATAATATACATAGAGTACAACATAGTGACACAAAAGAGAGAAAAAGAAAGGACCTTTCTTTGTTTGTTTGTCCTGTTCTGTAATGGAGGCCAATGTTTGAAGCATGAAAGAAAAAACAAAAACCTAGTTCAGAATGACGATGCCAGTAACCCTATATATATATATATATATATATATATATATATATACGTATTTGAAGGAATTATATCTTTAAAATCAAAGAGGGTAATGTTCTGTAAGCAAAAGAAGAAATGTTTTGAAGCATGGAAGCAAAATTTAAAACTCAAAACCAAAATCTAGTTCAGAATGGCGACACCTGTAACCCTATATAGGGCTATCTCTTAGAAATCTAAAAGAGGGCAAAAAGACTTGTAAGGCATAGGTACTGAGAGAGGAGAAATATAATTAAAGAAATAAGAAAGGACGGACAGAGGAAGGATATTTTGAAGATGAAAGGATAGAAAAAAAATATAAATGTGGAGATGTGAAATGATGGTTGAGAAAGAGATAGGGGTCGAAGGTAATGAAAAGCAATAAGGAGAGGGATGACACGTGGATAGGCTAGTTAAAGAGGAGACATAACTCTTTTAGAGAATTTTAGAGTATTAGTATAGGTTTGGTGCGAGTGATATTGTGAGCAAAGGTAGGATAGAAAACATCGTCAGTGGCATCGACAGAATAATTACAATAAATTTTTTGTTTAATTTCTTTCCTACACGTGGACTTAATCTTATGCTATGAACTTAATTAATAGACTTTTGTTTAATTCCTACCCATCTTGTTTTCAGTTAGTTAACATATACCTACTGATGGGAATTAGCGTAGTCAAACACGTCAGTAGTTAGAGTTTGCATTAAGAGTCCTTCTATGGCGATGCACAAACCTGACTCATTTTGTACAACGCACTGGCGTGTCGTGTGTGTATTGATCCATTTTTTAGGCCCTGGCGGGATCCACACTATAGGACCCACAAAATGAATCAATACAAACGCGACATGTCAGTGAAATGCAAACAATGAGTCGGATTTGTGAGTGTGACACCTCGCCTAATAAAATACCGGGCGATCACTCCTATATCAAATTAAAATAGGAGTAGCATATGGATCATTCTTAGCATCACTGTCAAAAACCAATTTAATTACTAATAACCTATTAGGCTGGCGTCAAAATTTTACTTAACTACTCTTTTCAAACAACTAAAATTAAAACATTCACACAGTTTATGTAAATAAAACTGAAATGAAATAAAATAATCGAACCATCGGTTAAAATATAATACAACCATATCGAATGCCGCAAAAAAAGGCGGTAAAAGAATAAATAAATTTTGTTGGGTTATTAATCCCGAATGTGTACACAATACCTCCTATGTAGATTACAAGAATGGAAGCGTCTATCGAGAACCTGCATGCATCCACAACTGCTGCAGCAGACGACTGACTTGAAGGAAGTGTCATCCAGGCGTCCATGTGTCTGGACACCTATACAATATATATATATATATATATATATAACAAGAGAGGGAAAAGTAGATAAATGGGTCAGAGCCCAAGTTGTGAAAATATTTAGCAAGTGCATAAATGCTTTATTTTTTAAAAAAGGTTTTATCGCATATTTAAATTCGTATCGCACTCCCATGAGATACCCCTCACCCCTCTTCTAATAGTGCACACCTAGCGCATCCTGACAAAATACCCTAGTCAAGATACCCCTGCCTAACTAGTATGTCAATCCATCTTCTACAACCCTAGTTATTTCGAGTACTAAGGGCTAAACTTCTCCCCAGTCTCGACACTATGCCATATTCGTGCGTGGGATGTCTCGCAGAGCGAAATCCAAATAAGGACCCCCCTATACACTACTACGCGGCAAGGTTGATCATCGAGATCCATTAGACCCGTAGTACAAAACTGATGTATAAATACATACTTGTATATTAATATACATATCATATTCATTCTTATATATGTATCTTACAATATACCTTCGGATAATATCTCCCGGACTGAGGTTTATTCTATTCATCTTTATAATACACATCCGGATCTATCTCCCAGACTGAGGATTTATTTACAAAATATTTACCAATACACTTTCATTTCAAAACTTTATATTTCCCTTCTTCTATCCTGAAAATATATTTAAAGCAAGTTTTATTATCATAAAAATGCTTTTTCGTTTCATAACATCCCATTTCCCTTCTTCCATCCAGGAAATGTATTTAACTTCCCATTTCCCTTCTTCCATCTAGGAAATGTACTTAAAGCCATTTTATTATCATAAAATGCTTTAACATCAATAATGTCCCACATTATTAAGAATAGTTATATTCATATACATATAACGATTCTAAGACTGTCCCTCCGAGTTTCCCAACTGGATGCGCCCCTAAATGGCTATCATCTTCCAGGGCCTATCAAACAAGACAACCTGGGCTCCTATCGAAATGTCGGGAAGCGGCCATACCCCTGTGAGTGAGTCATAACCACACCCAGAATTACCTCACTAGCGCAGAATAAATATACAATAACCGGTCATATGGTCGAGGAATATATTCACCCTGCATTCATTATCCAGGGGACTTCACCTCACGCGCGCAACTTCCCTTATGATAGCGATTTAGAGAGGTTTGTTTACGTAAATTATCATTTACGAAAATCATTCCTTTTTCCAATTTGAAAACATTCATATTTTACATTTTTAAAAGTCATTTACATCATATCACATATATACTTTTGTGGGTACACCGATTTTATCACCATAAGGCCTGGACGAGTAGCCCATCCTCAGCGGCCCAAAACCCAGGCCCATCACTTCTGGTATTCGTCCATTTACTCCACGATGCCATGAAGAGGAGTTGTGGGGGTACATGATCCCATGAAAGGGAGATGGCTAATAAAGAGGAACCTATCACCCCCACTACTCTAAGACATACATGTATAAATTAAACCCCAAGTCCGGGGAAAAGGACAAGTTGTATTCTCTGTACTTACTCTTCAGAATATAGAGGAATAACACTGACTGAACCACCGTGGACGTAGGCACTTCTTTGCTGAACCACGTATCCCCGTTGTTGTGATTGGTCTTTCATCTGTTTTTTCTTGGTTGTTACCTCTTTCATATTTTATTTGTGTTGCATAATAATTGCCTCCACAATTGGCGCCGTCTGTGGGAAGCGTTTATCTTTCCTTAAGAAGAGCCCACACCAAGAAAAAATCTAAGATGTCTGGTCACAGCAGCAATGCTCCTCAAGCAGGAGACATTCAGGAGCCACCCGCTCCTCGCAGGATTAGGTCTGAAGTCCGACGTTCCGATCAAGGGGCTCGCTTAGAAAGGACAGCCTCAGAAGAAAGTCAAGGACCAGCAAGGTCCACTCAGATATCCAGATTGATCGATGCGTACGAAGCAAGGCTCCACGAGCAGAGGGAGTCTTCTCGTAAGTATGAGGCTGAGAATGCTCGCCTGAAAAGAAGACTGGAAAACTGGAAAAAGAACTACGTCCTGATACCAGGAGGCGCCCCTATCGCACTCCTAGCCCTCAGGCGAGCAAATCTCGCAGCCGAGGAAGGAGCCCTAGGCGGCAACATCAAGGGTTCGAAGGTGGCGACTCAGACGACGACCTCCGCGAGCAGCTGAGAAAAGCTCGCCGCTATCATAGCCCTGCTCGCAGCGACGACAACATACGGAACCTAGTCCGCAGAGAAATGGACCAACATCCAGCTCACCGCGGCACCAGGTCGACCAGAGAACTCGCCAGGAGAGCCCTCAAGACCCAGATGAAATCGCCCTTCACAAGGGAAATTGAAGAAGAAGAAGCTCCCAAAAAGTTTGCTATTCCAAGGTTCAAGATTTATGACGGGAAGACTGATCCCATTGATCATGTCAGGCAGTACCGGCAGGCTATGACCCTCTGGAATCACCGAGATGCGTTGATGTGCCGTATTTTCCCCTCGAGCCTTCATGACGTGGCCCAGAAATGGTTCGAGAAACTCCCTCACGGATCCATCAGAAATTTTAAATCCCTGGCCGAGCTCTTTACGGCCAGGTTCATCACCAGCAGCTCCCATCCCAAAAGGATGGATGCTCTATTGACAATGAAGAAAACTCCTCAGGAAACACTCCGAGACTACGCGAAAAGGTACTGAGAATTATTCAACGAAGTCGAGGACTGCGCAGAAGAGGTGGCAGTGGCTTCATTCAAAATTGGGCTACCCAGCTCTTCCCTCCTCTACCAGTCCTTGACAAAGAAGGAAGCAACCACCATTGATGACCTGATGGCCCGGATTGAGAAATACGCAAAGGTGGAAGATGTCACCCGCCTTAACGTAGGTGAAAACGGTCGAGCCAAGCTCGCCACGAAGGGAAGTGAGAAAGTTGATAACCAGAAAAAAGGAGGTAAGAATGGGAGCAAGAATGGCCCCAAGAATGGAGGAAGTCCTGACATTGCAAAGTCGTTTCAGGCAGTCAACACCGTCTTCAAAGAACCAATTTACAAAATTCTCGCTAAGATCAAGGATGAGCCGTTCGTCAAATGGCCCCGGAAAATGGGAGGAGACCCATCGAAAAGAAATAACGCGCTGAGATGCACCTTCCACAAAGAGGGAGGACATAAGACCGAGCACTGCAAGGCTCTTAAGTCCCACCTCGAGGAGTTGGCCCAATCCGGACATTTGAATGACTTTGTGGAAAGGAAGGTAGAGAGAGTGACTGTCCACAAGGAGGCAAAACCCGACAACGTATTAGAAGAAGACACCGGACACGAATTCGCAGTAATCCATGGAGTATCCGATGTTAAGCAAATCCAGGGCAACTCAGCTCGGATGGAGGTAAAGAAGCTGACAGCAGTAAAGCAAGCTTTTCAAATTGATCCAGCGAAATCACAGGCAGGAAAACGCCGCCGAGCAGAGGACATCAACTACAACAAACACATCGTCTTCACGGATGAAGATCTTGTAGGAGTAAGGACCCCACATCACGATGCCTTAGTCATTACACTCAGGATAGCCAACTTTGATATCGACAGGCTGCTCGTCGATCAAGGAAGCTCATCCGAAGTAATGTACATCGACCTGTTCAGAAAGTTGAAGCTGGACATCGCCGACCTGAAGGGAACCACTGTCCCTCTGGTGGGCTTCGCTGGAAAAATGACCATGCCTTTGGGCAAGATAGTACTACCAGTGCTCGCTGGAAGTGTTTCGAAAATGATCGAATTCTTGGTGGTCGACATCGATTCACCGTATCAAGCCATCCTCGGCAGGGGATGGCTTCATGCAATGAAGGCAGTCTCCTCGACCTACCACCAGAAACTCAAATATATCACCGAGCGGGGAGTGATGGAGATACATGGCGACCAAGCGATGGCGAGAAAGTGCTTCATAGCGGCCATCCGACCGAAGCCAGAAAAAAAAGACGTTCGAACCAGCGAGAGAATGGAGGAAGGTGCAATCCCCTCCAAATAGCAATTAAAATACGGAAGGCCCGGAGTGGAAGAGACCAGGCTCCACCCCTCTGAACGAGTTGTAGAAGACCTGGTAGAAGTAATTGCCAGGGAAGGCGACAACAGCAGAGTCTTCCTGATCGGAACCTCACTCACTAACGAAGAGCAAAAGGATTTGTTAACCTTACTCAGGAGCAACATAGATGTTTTCGCTTGGGAACCCTACGAGCTGCCAGGAATCGATCCCAATATGGTCTGCCATCAGTTGCATGTCAATCCCACATTCAAGCCGATAGCACAGAAGGCACGACGAACTGCTCCCGAGAAAGCCAAAGCAATAGAACAGGAGGTCGAAAAACTACTGGATGCAGGATCCATACGGGAAGTGCAGTTCCCCAAATGGTTATCCAACCCAGTGGTAGTTCCAAAAAGCAACGGTAAATGGAGAGTTTGCATAGACTTCACTGACCTCAACAAAGCCTGCCCAAAGGATAGCTTCCCTCTTCCAAAAATAGACCAACTAGTAGACGCCACCGCAGCTCACGAGCGAATGAGTTTCCTGGACGCATACTCAGGCTATCACCAGATCCCCTTATATGCCCCAGATCAGGATAAAATGGCGTTTATCATGATGGTTGGTCTATACTGTTACAAGGTCATGCCTTTTGGGCTTAAAAATGCAGGGGCAACTTATCAGCGGCTGGTTACTAAAATGTTCAAACAACAGATGGGAAACACAATGGAGGTCTACATCGACGACATGCTCGTCAAAAGCAAGGAGAAAGAAAACCACCTTTCTGACCTGGCAAATACCTTCGAAATCCTCAGGAAATACCGAATGAAACTCAACGCAAGCAAGTGTTCCTTCGGTGTCCAGTCAGGAAAGTTCCTTGGGTATTTGGTCAGCAAGCGTGGCATAGAAGCAAATCCGGACCAGATTGAGGCAATTAAACGGGTGCAACCTCCCCGCACAATCCGCGATGTACAGAAGCTCACTGGAATGCTCGCTGCTCTGAATCGTTTCATTTCTAAATCCTCCGAGAGATGCAAGCCCTTCTTCCAACTCTTAAAAGGCAGCAAAACGATAGAATGGACCCCAGATTGCTCGCAAGCATTAGGCGAGCTCAAATCCTACCTAAGCTCCCCACCACTGCTTGTCATACCACATCAAACGGACCCCTTGTACCTCTACCTCTCTGTATCCAGCCACACTATCAGCTCAGCGCTGATGTGTGAAGTCGCAAGGATCCAGCACCCAATCTATTACGCGAGCAAAACCTTACTAGACGCCGAGCAGCGCTACCTGCCATTAGAAAAGCTCGCATTTGCCCTAGTAATGTCTTCGAGGAAACTGAAGCATTACTTCGAAGCTCATACGATCGTTGTCCTTACATCACACCCCCTCAAGGCTGTCCTAAGGAAGGCGGATTTGTCAGGCAGGCTGTCTAAATGGTCAGTCGAGCTCGGCCGGTTTGACATCCAATTTCAACCAAGGACAGCTATCAAGGGACAAATCCTCGCTGACTTCATAGCTGAATTCACGGGCAAAGAACCTCTCGACCAGCCTAACCCAACAGAACAAAACAGCAAGACTGCAGGGGAAAACTGGAAGCTATTCGTTGATGGAGCCTCCAACTCAAAGGGGGCAGGAATAGGAATTGTTCTCATCACTCCAGAAAATGCAGTCCTCGAGCAAGGAATTAGGCTGGGATTTGCAGCCTCCAACAACGAAGCAGAATACAAAGCCTTAATTGCAGGTCTCCAAAGGGCACAAACTCTAGGAGCAAAGCATTTACAGGTATTCGGAGACTCGCAACTAGTTTCCAATCAGATAAGTGGAGACTACAACGCGAAGGACGAGAGAATGGCAGCCTACCTCTCGGTGGTAAGAAACTTGATGACAAACTTTGAAGAAATCAACATCCAGCAGTTTCCCAGGGGGCAGAACAGCCACGCTGACGCCTTGGCAGCCCTGAGCTCGGCAGTTGATTCCAACCTTAAAAGGGTCATCCCTATCGATTTCCTTAGCTACCCGAGCATTCACCCCAACTGCGAGCTAACAAGAGCAAACCAAATACTCCAGTTGGAACCAGCCCCTAGCTGGATGGATCCCTTAAGAGGCTATTTGAAGGACGGAACGCTCCCAGATGATAAAAGGACCGCCCACCAGATAAGAGTCAAAGCTGCTCGCTTTCACTTATCCACGGGGGGCGTCTTGTATAAAAGATCTTTCTCCGGCCCCTACCTTAGATTCGTCCACCCAAGCGAGGTCGAGACAGTACTTCACGAGCTTCACGAAGGAATCTGCGTAAGCCACATCGGAGGAAGATCTCTAGCCTTCCGAGCAATGAAAGAAGGTTACTGGTGGCCGTATATGCAAAGGGACTCCGCAGTATATGTCCGCAGATGCCTAAAATGCCAGCTTCACGCCCCCATGGTCCACCAGCCTGCCAGCGAATTGAAATCCCTAACCAGCCCCTGGCCTTTTGCCCAGTGGGGAATGGACATCGTGGGACCACTACCCACCGCTGCCGGCAACCGCAGATACTTATTGGTCGCCACCGATTACTTTACCAAGTGGATCGAGGCAGAACCTCTGGCGAACATCCGAGATGCTGACATGATGAAATTCATATGGAAAAATATAATCACTCGATTCGGGATCCCCAGAACCATCATCACTGACAATGGGACACAGTTCGAAAGTGGCCCCTTTCAGGACTTCTGCGACCAACACGGAATCAGGCACCACTTCAGCTCGGTAGCTTACCCTCAGAGCAACGGACAAGCTGAGGCTTCCAACAAAACAGTGATCGCTGGATTAAAAAAGCGGTTAGAACGAGCAAAAGGCGCATGGACTACCGAGCTACCACATGTCCTATGGGCATACAGAACGACTCCCAGACGAGCCACAGGTCAGACGCCATTCTCACTAGCATATGGTATGGAAGCGGTCATCCCATTAGAAGCAGGATTGCCTACAATGAGATCTGACCTTGTCGAGCAGAACCAGAACGATCAGGCTTTGCTCGCTGAACTCGACTTGGCCGACGAGCGCAGGGAACTTGCCCTAGTAAAACTAGCGAATTATCAACAACAGCTCGCGAAGCACTACAGCAAAAAGGTCAATCCGAGGAAGTTCGAAATTGGAGACTATGTCCTAAGAAAGGTCCTGGGCAACACGGTGAAACCATCAGATGGTAAACTGGGCCCAAACTGGGAAGGACCTTATGAAATAATTAGAGACGACCTACAAGGTGCCTATCATTTGAAAACGATGGAGGGCAGAGAGATCCCACGAGCATGGAACGCAGCTAATCTCAAGAAATTCTACTTTTAGGAGTTCTGTTGTTAGATCTTTTATTGTACTCGTTTTGGGAAAAGACAGTTTATTTCTTGACTCACCAATAAAAATCTCTCAGTTGATTACTCTCTAAAAGTATAACAATTATATCTTATTTCACATCCTTTTCAAATCACAGGTATAATAGTTGACATAGCAGCGGAACACCCCTCCTCGGGTCATCGTCACGAAAGCACGACAGACCTCTTAGCATTGCCCATGGCAATATATGAAGCCCTACAGAGCATTCTTAGGCATCAAACCTACTTTGGTTAAAATCCTGACCGGATGAAGACATCCAAAAACAGGTGTGTCCTCGCCAATTGCCCCTCTTAGACCTAAGGAAGTGTGACGACACGACCTAAAAGGTAAAGAGAGAGCACAATGGTATTCTTAATACTGGACTGGGCGGACACTATAAAGCTGGAAAAATATAACAGAGATTGGATAAACACGTTTAGTCGGCAAAACGCCCAAAACTCAAATATATCCATTAATCTTTTATATTTACAAACAATAATGGTACATGTTTAGTCGGCAAAGACTCGCCCAAAACATTTACAATTATTAAAAAACAAAAATCAAGAAGGGGGTAGCCTCCGAGCAAGGTAGTCAGCAACCTTAGCTCTCCTCCCATCATCAGGGGCAGGATCGAATTCCTCTACAACTTCACTTGTGTCCAACTCCAGTAGCCGCCGAGGAATAGCATCGATAGGAATCCATCGGTCATCTCGCCTAAAGGGATTGGGCATCAGAATAGAGGAAGACATCTCATGCCGATACCACAACATCGAATTTCTCGGCACCTGCAGCTCTTTGAGAGCACTCAACCACCCCCTGATAAAGGAAAGCTGCTCGAACTCTGATAACCTTGTGGGAGCATCTAGCCAGCCCTGATCATAGCCATCAGTCCACACTTGGTGAGGGCCCTTCTTAAATAAATGCCGCAGTCGGGTGACGTCCCTCTGAAGCCCAGCAGCAGTTACGTAAGCTCGCTGAACATCGCCGCGCAGCTCCTCCATCTCCCTCTCACGCTGCTCCTCAGCTCCCCTACTCCTACCCCGCGTACTCCTACCAGCTCGCGGGAGGGGTGGCCGAGCAACTCGCGATGAGGAAGAACCTTGCAAGACTGCCGACGCGGTGCTCGGAGAATGCTCTTTAAGCTTCAAGACCTCACGCCTCAGGTCGTCATTTTCCCGCTGAAGAAACTCCACGACCTGATTGATCTCGGTGGCCTCCAGTAACTTTGCTCTCAGCTCGCTGATTTCTTCTTGCACTGAAGCTCCGATCTCCCCCATTTCCTGAAGCCTGTCCTTCAACTTAGCCACCAGCTCGGACTGATCCTTATACTTCTGGTTCCTTGATTTAGCAAACCTACAAAGCCTAGCAAAAGCCTGGCGAACTGCAGGGCTTACATTAGGACCCAGAGTTCTACCCAATTGGGAAGTGACAGGAATATAATCATCCACATCAACCAAGTACAGAGAAAAGAAGAGAAAAGAATGAAATCAGCACAAGTAAAAACGCATCCTTTTTATTTATACCAAGCGAGGTTACATCAGAACAAGAAAGAAAAAATTACAAAGAAACCCTATCACTTAGCAACCTCGGTGGATGGGTCCTTGTCTTTATTAGCATCAGCAGGGGCATTACCCTCCGCAGGGGTATCCACTGCCTCCTCGACCAAGGGAGCATCAGAAGAGGTCGCCCGAGAAACAGGACAGGTGCCTTCAACAGTTGGGGCTGGATCCTCATCCACTACCGGTTTTGGCCCTGGATCATGCTCATCGAAGAGTGGAGATGCAACATCCACCCCTGCAGCCACAAGGGCCTTGTTCCACCCCTTCTTGAAGTTCAGACGGCTAATATAGCCTATCTGAACCTCGGCGTCTTCATACGCAGCAGCCCAGCCAGAATTGTATGAATCTTCTTTAACAGTGGCTGCCTGGGCTTTCTCCATCTCCAGCTGCTCAGCAAGAACCCTGTTCTTCTCCACAAAATCCAGTTTGCTCGAGCAGACCTGTTCATACGACTCCCTCAGCTCGCCAAGCTCCTTGACATCATTATCTCTCTCGCGAGCAGAATTAGCAAGGGCCAAGTCAGAAGAAGCTCGAGCCGCGTCAGCAGCCTTCAGATCGGCCTCCAGCTGAGAACCCCTGGCCACCAGAGTAGAATTCTGCTGCTCCAGCTCGCTGTTCCTTCTCAACAGCTCGTCGCGAGAGCGATAGAGCACAGCGAAGTCAGTCACAAACTGCAGAAAACAAGGGAAAAATCAGAAAAGAGGAAACCATCAAAACAAACGAAAAAGAAGTTGAGAAATAGAAGAGAAACCTTACCAAGGCAAGCCTCTGGCTAGCCTGCAAGGCCAGTTGATCAGACCCTAATGCCCTCTCGCGATCTGCAGGGAGGACTGCCCTCTCAAGCAGAGCAGGGGCGAGTTGAGGAGAGGTAGCCACCGAATCCCCCTCAGGCAAAGCAGATACTGGGACCAAGGCTTGAACGGTCTTAGTCCTCAGCTCCATCTTCCTCCTCTCCTCTTCTTTCTCTTTCTCCCTCCTCTTCCTCTCTTCCACCTTCTTCCTCTCCTCCTCCTTTTTCTTCTCCCTCTCCCTCGACTGCTCCTCCTCTCTCTTCTTCTTCTCTTGCTCTTGAGAGGAAGGCCGAGAACCAGTAGCTATGGCCCCGGAAACAGTCTTCGACTTCTTGGACCTCTGTGTAAGAAGCACATCATCATCATCATCATCCCGGATCAGATTCTTCCTGGGAGGCATTTCTTCACCTGGACTGCTGGTAGAACTCGATGAACTACTACTATCAGCACTGCCTCCACCCAAGTTACTCATAACACCTGCAGGCTCGCTCTCCGAGCTGCTCTCGTCCTCGTCCACTTGGATGGGCTCCGCTGAAATCTCTTCGGAAGAGTCAAAATCCGGAACACTTTCCACAGGTCGGGCTATGAAGCTGGAGCCTGTGTTCTTGTATTCAAGCAGAAAAGCAGCAGACCTAGGGTGCTCGCCGTCACCCAAAGGTTCCCTGATGTTCCAAGCTTTCACCAATTCCGAGATACGAACCTCGCTGAGAGCTGGCTCCAAGTTCTTTATCTTCGCTGAAAAGGAAAGAGCAAGGAGGAGTTAGAAAAATCACAAAGCTAGCAAAGGTTGAAACAACAATACAACATCTACCTATATATTCTTCCCCATAAAAGGGGATAATGAACCTCTCGGACCTCGACCCTTCAAATTGAGGGGAATATTGCCAGTTCCTAGCGAGAAAACCTTCTTGCCAGTAGTCCTTATGGGAATTAGGTAAATTTACTACCAATACCCTATCAGGGCTCCTGGCCTTAAGGTACAAGACCCCTGAACTCGTTCGAGAAAAAGAATAACAAAAACAGACCTCGGCAAGCCCTAACCTCGTGCCGTACAACTGATTTATCCTGTGCACACCATTCACTATTTTCCACACGTTGGGCGAACATTGTGCAGGCACAATACCAAAATAACTAAAAAAGTGCAGAAACAAACCATTAGGGGGAAAGGTGAGACCCCCCTGAGAAAGCAACAGGACGTGAATCCAATGTGCATCCTCTATGTCCCTAACGTTCCTAGGCGGCGAGACACAACACTCAATCTCTACCCATTCAGGAATACCATAGAATTTTCTAAACTCAGTTACCGACCTATTTCCAATCTTTGCCATTGGAAAAATGCAAGAAAAACTATAAACTCAAGAAAAAGGGCACAAAAGACTTACAAGACAGAAGATCAGATCAAAAGGCGAAGAAGCGACGAGAGTGGAGACCGAAAACAGAAGGTACAAAACTCAAAAGTTCTCAAAAGATAGAAGATTGCTGGAAGAACTGGAACGTCGACGAAAAAATGTGTTTTATTCCAACAAACCTTCAAAACTAATCATAACGCACGGATAGCGAAGCGGGTGCCGCCAAAGCAACTTCACAGTTTTCAAAGAAATCAACCATCATTACTGATCATCTAAATTCATCGGACCCATAAAAAATGGCCCGACAAATTCAGGGGCAATTGTGGGTACACCGATTTATCACCATAAGGCCTGGACGAGTAGCCCATCCTCAGCGGCCCAAAACCCAGGCCCATCACTTCTGGTATTCGTCCATTTACTCCACGATGCCATGAAGAGGAGTTGTGGGGGTACATGATCCCATGAAAGGGAGATGGCTAATAAAGAGGAACCTATCACCCCCACTACTCTAAGACATACATGTATAAATTAAACCCCAAGTCCGGGGAAAAGGACAAGTTGTATTCTCTGTACTTACTCTTCAGAATATAGAGGAATAACACTGACTGAACCACCGTGGACGTAGGCACTTCTTTGCTGAACCACGTATCCCCGTTGTTGTGATTGGTCTTTCATATTTTATTTGTGTTGCATAATAATTGCCTCCACAACTTTAATCACATAGTATATATATACTATATATTCTTCCTCGAATATATATATATAAATGGCCATAATTGCCAATCACATCTAGCGATGACCAATAATCCCAAAGATTCTCTTAAAGAATCATAATCATGCATTCATATACGCATGATACTATACCCAAAGGTATTCCCTCACTTGATAAATAACGTGTACCTTATTCACACTTAGTAAATACGCATTTCTCCAAATTCATCCTAATAGTCTTGCAGGAGGTACTCAACCACAATTGTTATGATTATATTTTCTACGTGCATAATTATATCTATACATGTTTGCCGAATAATTTTCTCGAATGCCTCTTGTCTCAGAACATCAATAAAATTCCTACCCCGGATCATACTCTATATTAGTCACATGTTTTCCTATCCTCAATCATCTCCTAGGAGTCCTAACATCCCATTAAGAAACTCCTATAAAATTCTCCAAAACCACAATTTAAGTCTCCCTAACTTAAAAGGAGAAAACCTTAAAAATCTGCCAGGTCCGAATCGATTCGGCCTGTCCAAATCGATTCGAAATGGTTCTACTTTCAAACTATCTCTTATCGAATCGATTCGGCCTGTCCGAATCGATTCGGCTGGTCCGAAATCCCCAAATCTGCTTAGGTTTTATATATATCTCAAAAACCCCAAACTCAATTCAATCCCCATTTAAATTATAACTCGGATTTATTTCAACGAACCCAAAGTTTTCATATCGCCTCAAGTCCTTTAGAGGTCGTAACACTCTTTTTGGGAACCCCTAATATTTATCTCCAATTTATTCTAGCCTTAATTTCTAACTAACTATTTCGATCTCGGATAGCTTTTCGTAGAAAAATCACTATAAATTCCAAAAAAATCAGAAAAATACTCGGTTGGCGCCCACATGACCGTATCGAAAAGATCTAAAAATTTCATTTTTTGACCAAGAGACGAATCAATTCGCATCATGGCCGAATCGATTCGGAAAGGTCGCAACTCCACTATTCATCATCATCTCCAAAATTCCAAATACCAACCCAACCTCCAATTTTATAGTTTCTAATCTCAAGCAACATCACCACAATCATCCTAGCACTGATTTATAACTAACATATCAATTTATTTGTGGTATTAAACCATTTATCTTAGATTTAAACCCTAAAACCATTAAAGCCCCAACTTATGATTTTAACCCATTTCAATCCATTTTTTTCACTCCATTTACATGGATTTAACACTAGAAATCATTAAGAGTTTACATTACCTCAATATGTAAACTCATATTCAATTTTACCAAATTTATTTTAAGGGTCCTAACCCAAAATCATACAGTTTACCAACTATAATATGAAATAAATGCACAAAATGAAATAAATGCACAAAATGAAATAAAGCAAGTATACACTTGCCTGGAGGATGAAATCCGACAACCTCGAGTTGAATCTAATGGAGTTTGGACGAAATCCCCCATTTCTCTCTTCTTTTCTCCCTTTCCTTCTTTCTCTCTTCCTTTTCTTTCTTTTCTTCCTTCTCTTTCTCTCTCTCGTGGCCTTATAAGAGAAGAAAAGGGTTTATCCCTTAATAAACCCAAAAATGACTCGTTTACTCAATTACGAGTTCCTACGGGTCCAAAAATTCTCGGAGTTCAAATAATACCCCCGGATACTCTATTCTGACTATCTCGATCATTTCGAGACTCGTCGCTCACTCGAAATCTCCATTAGAGGCACTTGGTCGCAACTCACTAATTTAACCCACTACATCTCAATGCAGGTTTTCCACTTAAAACATTATCCTCTGTCGCTTTACCCAGCTGCGAAATATTATTAATATACTCCAGTTCCTTTAATTAATCCCAAAAGTAAATATAGCACCCATAAAAAATCGTTAAATCCTCGAAAACCTCAAAAATGACTATTTACGATAATTTCTTAAATTCCCAATTTACTCTTAATTATTAAATTTAATTTGCTATAAAATTGCGGGTTGTTACAGTGAGTCAGCCTAGAATTATCGTTTGTTTTAAAGTCACTGTGTCGATGGTGGAGTATGTTTTGATGTGTAGGTAGCACTACACCAAAACAAGCTTTTAGTAACAGATTATTATTTTGATTAGTAACAGTATTTTACTATTACTATTTATGATAGTAAATTATTGTTAGTAATATAATATATCCTTTACTAATTTTAGTTTGATATTTTAAAAGTGTATATTAATAAAGAAAAAGGAAAATTTTCCCACCCAACGAAAAAAAGCTCGATGCCATCACTTATCCCCAACACATCATAGGGTTTCTTCTTGTTTGCTCCATTACTAAGATCGACGCTCCATATTTTCTCTGATCGGCGCTCCTTGGTTGCTCCTTATTTATTTCTTCATTTGTTCGGCCAACACATCATAGGGTTTCTCCTTGTTTGCTCCGATCGTTCTGGTTCTATTCGTCCTGTTCATGACCCTTCGGATAAATTTCATTTTTTGTTTTCATTTTTATTGTTAGGCTTCGTTTTTAGGATAATAAGATAGTATTAATCATGGACATTTTGGTTCTGGTCATCTAGGGTTTCTTAAAATCCCCATTCGTCCTGCTCATATAGGGTTTGTACTCAAAGTATGTATGAAATGAGCTACCATTAAAAGTATGTATGATTCTGGTTCTGTTTACTGGTTCTATAGTGACCTTAATGTATTGATCATCTAATGTATTTCTTATTTCTCTATTTAATTATACGATTTTGTATCTTTTATGGACCTTTCAGATTAACAATATTAATTTATAGGTTCTAAATCTAATGTTTAAATATAATTTCACATCTTAAAGTGAGACCAACAAAAATAAAATAGTTTTGTCTTTATACCACCATTAATCATTTCGTAAGAGTAGTGCTAGTGTACAAAAATTATGTAACAGCCATACACGTAGGTAATTTGTGTCATGATTTGTTCTATGACTTGTGTCTAGACTCGTGTTGTGTTTATGCAAAACATAGTCTTATGTCTCTATTTATAGCATTTTATGTAAACGAGCATACACATTTATATGTGAACGATCATGGACATTTATGAACTTATGGCTCATAAGTTTCTCATGGTGTTACAGTAATGGTGACTCTTTTAATAACAAATTATTTTTTTAATTACTAGCAGTATTATAACATTACTATTTCTCATAATAAAATACCATTATTAATCTAATATAAGTGTTACTAGTATTGATTCAATATTTTTGGTCCAATATATACCATTAGAATACATTCTTGCTCCAATATGTCTTTTCTCATATTGGAGCAAAAATCTTTTTTCATGGAACCTATTGAGGCAAAAAAAAAAAATCATAGGACCTAATGGTAATAGATACTTAGTAAACGAGACTAATTGGTACAAAAACTCTAAATATTTACTACTTTAGCAAATAGGACCTAATGAGAAAAATTTATTTTGATGGTGAACTATTTTTGTATCTTCGCCTTATCCCAGCATTGTATCATCACCTGCAGCAAGTCGTGGTGAACTATTTGTGTATCGAGCACAATTAGTAATTTTTCGGGTTCAAATATTTTACAAAAGGTTAATTTCACAACTTAACAGTCCAACTTACAAAAGGTTATAAAACATAACCTCAATTGTAATGAAATTCATTTCTTAAACAATATAATACATGTTCTAATATTGTGATCCATAGTTAACAAGATGATTTACATGTTTTGATTTCACAATTAATTTAATTTTTAGATGTTCTGATTTTAAGAAATTTTTCCGCCAAAAGATAGATAAGTGTGAAAATTTTAGTGTATATTTTGTAACTTATATGCCCTTTAACCCGTTTAGAAATTTCTTTGTAACCAAAAGCATGTGAAAATTTTAGTTGTGATTTTACTTATGCGTATCAATAATTCCTTTTTTTTTTATATTGTCATATAACTTATGTGTAAACCATGACATTTTTTGGTAGTGCAGAATGTCACAAACATTGAACAAAGAGTGGATGAATTAGAGGAATAGAATAAGTGAGGTGTACACAAATGGAGTTGCGACTTTTCTTAATTTTGTAATTGCAAACAATGGCCATCAGTTCTCGACCTCTCCTTGTCCATGTGTTAAGTGTCAAAATAAGAAGCGTTTCACTACGGTAGATATCAAGGGTCATTTGATAATGCATGGTATATATAGGACATATATTCAGTGGTTTTTCATGGTGAACACTATCATCGAACCTACCATGTCCCATAGTAGAACCTATTGATTGGAAGGACATGATGAAGCTGATAACAATGAGAATGAAAGTTTGTAAAACTTAGTTGACCCATGTTACGCATGTTAAGTGGGTTTTGCATTGTGTAAACTTAGTTGAAGGATTCCCTGAAAAATCGTATGTCGACAATGAGAAGTATAATCAATATAATAAATTAGCGATTGAGAAATTGTCCCCTTCATATGAGGGTCTTGAGACTACTCTCTTTGCAATTATGGAATGGCATAATTTGAAAAAGCAGTTTGGTTGGTCGGGAAATAGCGTGACCTATCTCTTTTCAGTCTTAAAGAGGTGGCTTCCAAAAGGAAACACATTACCAAAAAAATATTCTCACATGAAGAGAATGATGAAAGACCTAGTGATGAAAGAAAATTACATTCATGCTTGTGTTAACAACTGTATTTTATATTGGAAAAAGAATGAAGATTTTGAGGAATGTCCTCAGTGTGGAGAACCGAGATATGTAGTGACCTCAAAGAAAGGGAAAAGGTTACGCAAAGAACAGATGAAAGTGCTGAGACATTTCCCTTTAATTCCAAGGCTAGTGAGATTGTATAGTATACCTTGGATAGCGCATGAATTGACATGGCACCATTGGACAATTAGTTCATGTGATTATCAACGACATCCTTATGATTCATCCCAATAAAGAATGCTAAAAATTAGATGGCCCGATTTTGCCGAGGAAGGACGCAATGTTTGTATTGCAATAGCAACAGATGGGTTCAATCCCCATAGTATTCAGTCTAGTAGTTATAGTTGCTAGCCTGTCATGACCACGCCTTATAATGTGGTCCTTTTTTTGTGCTTGAAGCATGAGTTCCAAATTTTATCTTTACTGATTCCCTAGACCAAAGGCACCGGGTTAAGACATTGATGTTTTTATGCAACCATTAGTAGATGAGTTGAAGTAATTATGGGAAGGAGTTCCAGCTAATGACATGCACAAAATGCAACCTTTTACGTTGACAGCTATGTTGATGTGGGGGATTCATGATTTTCCTATATATGGGAACTTATCTGGGTGCGTAACATATGGTTACAAAACATGTCCTATATGTGGCGATGACACTCCATCCATTCGTCTAGAACACATCATGAAGATAGTTTACATAAACTATCATATGCTTCTTCAAAGCGATCATTCTTTTAGGAGTGGTAGAGGTTGGAGACTTAGGACACAAGAAGTTGTACATCCCCTAGTTTGACTAAACGGAGATGCACTTGTGGAGAAATTAAGAAACATAAAGTATGTACCTGGAAAGGTCTCAAAAGTTCCCACGAAGAAGAGAAAGCCTGATAATGTTAATGAGAGTGATAACGTTGAAGTTAAAGAAGCTTGGTATAAAAAATCCATTTTCCATGACTTGGAATACTAGCCATGTCATCAAGTTCGGCATGTCCTTGATGTGATGCACATCGAAAAGAATGTTGTGGAGCATTTAATAAACATAATTCTTGATGATAATAAAACAAAAGATACCGAAAATAGGCGATTGGATATGAATGATATGGGCATACACAGAGGTCAATGGCTTTAAGTTGATGGACGCACTGGAAAAAAAGATAAAATCAACATCACCATTTATCTTGAATAAAGAAGAAAAAAAGACAATTCTTCCAAATTTTAAAGGACTTAAAGCTTCTTACCAGTTTTTCCTCTAACTTAAGAAATATTGTAAGTCCTAGTCCCCCGTCTTTGCACCCTTCAAAGTCTCATGATTATCATGTCATAATTGAACATCTGCTACCTGTGTTGGTCGAACATTCCTTTCCAAAATATCGAGATTTGAGAAGAGCAATCCAACAATTAAGTTTGTTCTTTAACATTATGCTCCAAGGTCCTGATTCGACAAGATATCCAAAGATCCAAATACATAGTTGTTGAAGTATTGTGCGTGTTGGAAAAATATTTCCCACCTACATTTTTTATATTAGCATTCACCTCATTGTCCATCTAATAGATGAAGCCCTAGTTTGTGGACCAACCGATGCTCATTGGATGTATCCGTTCGAAAGGTGATTTTTTTTTTTATCTTTTAATATAATAAAATATGAACTATTTAAGTTAATAATGCTTGTTATTAATTTTTACTACCTTATATAAATAGGACAATGAAATATTTTAAATATATACCCAACAATAAGCAGTATGTTGAAGGTTCCATTACGGAATCCTATATTGTTACCGATGGAAATCATAAGAGCTCACGTGAAGCCTTTTTGGAGGAAGGTGGAGATTTCTCTAATGAAGAGCCTTTTCTTGATGATAAGACTATAACGTTGGGAGCCGTACAGTTTCAACAAATACGTCGATGGGTATTATTTTGACTTAATATCGATGGACTTCAAGAGTACTATAGGTTTGAGTTCTTTCATTTGTTTATAGTTAAGAATTAATTAACATCTTGAGTTATAATTACTTATATCAAATTAAATATTGCAGTGAGTATAAAACATCACTGAAATCCATGTCTCGTGCTAAAGGGAAGGGGATTGAAATAACACAAGTGGAGAAGAAAACTTCTTTTATACCTTGGTTATTCGAGAAGGTGATTATATTAATAGTAATGTTTTAATTAATCTCTCCATTAAGTATGATGAGAAATGAAACATTATAGTAATTATGATTTATTTCCATCAAACATTTGTTGAAATCATAATTACTACAATGTTTGATGGATTTATTTAAATCAAACATTTACATGATACTTTTTATAAAAAGTATCATAATTATAAAAAGTATAATTATAATCCTGGATTTATAAAAAGTATCATAATTACTGCAATAAATCATAATTACATCAAACATTGAGGGGGTTAGTTCAAGGGATGCAATTCAAGGCTAAAACATATAAAAAGTATCATGTAAATGGTTTCGTATTCTCTCCTAAGTATCACGATGATACTGTTATCACAAAGGATATCGTTGTTTGCTTTAAGGCAGGACACAATTTCGCGCTAGAAAAAATGATAAGAATATCACAAATACTTGGACTATGTGGTATGGAGTTATCAAACAAATTATTGAGCTTGACTATACCTTGTTTAAGGAGATGGTGTTTTATTATGATTGGGTAAGAGTGGAGGATAAGACTAATGGTTGTAAGCTTTGTCCAGACTCTAACTTAGTGATGGTAAATTTTGATAAGTTTAAGATCATTAATAATGAGTATGATGAGTCTCTCATTCTCGCATTTGAGGCTAGTCAAGTATTGTATTACAAGTATCTTAAAAATCCTAATTGTTGGGTTATTATACATTCACTGAAGAGATTGACGAGTCAAGTGGAAGGCTTAGAGATACCAAAAGTCTTCCAATCTATTCATGAAGACCAACCGCATTTGGAAAGTTTGCTTAAGAAATACGACTCAATTTAGTTGTTTTAATATTTTCTTTTGGATATTGTAACTGTTGAAAATTGTTTTGTTTTGACAATATGACTACATTTTGTTTTCTCCCGTTGCTAATATATAAATTTATTGGTGGTATGTTAACCGTTGAAAGTAGCATCTTATGATTTCAATGATATGATCTTTTGATTTCTATATGTATCTCTATCAATATGTTAATGATGTGGTAATATGATAATTCAATACATATTATTTTATGACTGTTATTTCCATTGTTGGCATCTGTTTTTTATTTTGGCAGCACTGTATTGGGCGTTATGGCTTAAGTGCAAGTGGTGGTTCGAAGAAATAAACGTCCTCAACAGTGCAACAAATATCATATACTCCCCAACAAGAATTAGTCGATGTAGGTTCGAAGCAACCCACTTCATGTGAAAATAAAAAGAAGCAAGAAGAAATGGATAAAAAGGCTAAAAAATTATAATATATAACCCAAGATGGTAAAATGATGGTCACCATTATAGTGGATAGGAGTGTAGTCGGTCCGTGGAGTGGGAGATGGAGCACTCGTGTCGGTGATCTTGTTAGATCTTATATCCCGATTAGTTACGAAGATTGGAGAGTTGTGCCAGACAATTACAAAGATGATGTTTGGAATGCTTTAATGGTAGTATTTGAGTTAGATGTTGAACCAAAGGTGGCCCGCCTGCTGATGGAGAAAAGGTTTGCATAGAAGTTTAGGACACACAAAAATAATATGAGATGTTTTTTTCTTACCGAAGACCATCCTGGAGTCCTACCGAAAGGTGTTGATCCCAATGTATGGAGATTTTTTTGTGAGAACGAAAGTAAAACAAAAATGAATTCGCAAAACATTCAAAATGCCAAGAATCGAACTAATTTAGAATATTACCATACACTTGGGCGTCACATCTATGCTGCTTTGCAATATGAAATTCTATGTATCATACTTTTTTTCAATTATCATCACTAATTTTATGTATAACATGTGATATCTAAATTCTAGTTTCAATCGAACCCAAGACAAGAATTAACACGAGTATATACATGGCTTGCGGGATATGAGGATAAAAAGGGGAATGTATTAATTAGTGCTAAGCTTTACTATGTGCGTATTTACATGAAATTTTCTCATTCTGATTTATAACTATCATTTGATATGATAAAGTAAAGGATGCGGTGGAAAAAAGAAAGAGTGGGATTGGAGAGGGTAGTAGCAAGAGCCAATGTATAGGGGATGATGAGTTGATAGAGATTTTTGGGAGGGAGAAAAAGGGAGGAGTCCGTGCAGTTTGTCCCCTTATTTAAAGAAGCAGTTGATGCATTTAGAGGTGGTAAAGGCGAAACTTAAACAAAAAAAGAAGGCAAATGATAATGTAGATGCATTGAAGGAAGATATCATCTCTTCCATCAATAGAAGATTTGAGGAAAATAACACAAATATTCTGGTATATATGTATGTCGTGACAGATGCAACAAAGGATACATGTCATGGTAAGTGAGTTAGAGTCGGGGATAGGAAAGTATATGTGGAGGAAGTGATGAAGCCGGATGCTAGGTTGTTTGATTCTCCTCAAGGTGGCCAATCCACTTTTGACGACCTAGTCTTAGGGGGGATATTTGATTTCGTTCGATTGTTGGATTAAATATGTTTAGTCTATGTTTTGAACTTTGTTTGATCTATCTATATGTGGGCTTAGTTTATATTATGTTTTTGTTATGAACTTTGTTTGAGCTATCTATATTTGGACTTAATTTGCAATATGTTTTGTTGTGAACTTTGTTTGGATCTATCTATATTTGATTTGGACTTAATTTGCACTATTTTTTTAGTTGTAAAACCCCTTTTAACCCCACCAATGCAAATATTTATTTGAGCATTGCCGGTCTCAAGCCCGGATAAGGGAAGAGGGAAAGGTAAACATATGTTTAATTTTGTTAAACAAAATGATTCCAATTTTAATCAAAGAGACTAATTTTTTCATTTATGTAATGCATCATGAAAATTAGACCTTGTGGAAAGGTAATTTTTTCGTTTAGGTATTTTTTTTCATTTTCATCCAAAGGTAAGCATACGTTTATTTTAAATTCTTATTACTAACAATTCTGAATTTTATGAAAGGTTTTTGATACGGACAATGCGAACCAGAAGGAGAAGTTTGAGGATGATTTAAAGAATGAGATTAAAAAATTCCAGAGATATCGAGACTAGATCAAGACATGGATTCAGTCCAGTGATCAGTATACTGTTTAAACACCTTATGGCATTATCCATGAATGTACATATAATACACCGACTGCATTATAACAATTAAAGGTCACTGAAGTCCACTCCCTCCGTTATTTGAAGTGATTAATTACACATGAAAGATAACTGAATTCAATAATAGAATCATATGGTGACTAAAACTGTGTTTATCAATAGTAACAAAGCAACACGATATCATATTTTCAAAGCTTTTTCAAATAAATTATAATTAAACATCATTTCGCATGGAGGATAACTAAAGTTATACTAGAACTAGATTGAGAAGATCTAGTTGTAAGTTTTAAGAGATCTTTCCAGTTGATAACGACATGCAGTGTAATAGTCTAGTAAATCTATGACTCTCAAAATCAAATAAATTATGTGGAGGCAATATATGGCTAATTTTGTTAAATAATATGCATATGTACGCCAGTTCAACATTGAACTATGCCTAGATATTTTTTTTTAATGTTTTATGCAATCCTTTTATTAAAGAGGAGTTGCATATTTAAGGCACATTGTACAAATATATTCTTATGGTGGGAATGATGATGTAAGGCAACATCTAGAGGTGAGTTTTGTCCATGTTTACTGAATCTCTCTCTCTCTCTCTCTCTCTCCCTGAAATTGATGCTGGTTTATTTCGACCTAGATTGATGTTCATATTAGAGGAGTAAATGATCTTGCATTCTCTCATCCGAATAAGAAACTTTGTGTGATAACCTATGGGAATGACAAGACCATCAAGGTTTGTTTGGCATAAACCGTGTTTGATTTTTACTCCCCAAATTATAGACTACATTTATTATTGTTTATTAGTGGTTGATTTGCATGTCCTCTTCTTATACTCGGTGATTTTAGGTTTAGGATGCTGTAACAGGTACAAAACAATAGACTTTTGAAGGTCACAAGGTTCCTTTCCAGTCTGAATTTTGTGAATACAAATCTTTCTTCTTCTATGTGTCACTGTAGCATGAAAAAAATTAGAGTTAATATCATCTTATTTATCCCACTTTAGATTTGTTTTCTACCTCCAATAATAATCTTCCACCAAAATAATACTATTATAGCCAGCTATCGCTTTAGACCAAACCATTCTATTGTCATCAGTTGGGGAGTTCTCAAACTTTATTTTTTTTTCAATTCTTCATCTTCAATATTAATTAACCTTTAAAACACATTACCATACACACAACTACTCCAAGATCTCAGTTTCTTCCTCAAACATTTTAAATTTTTTGAAAGAGTATACATTGGATTACCATTTGTATAAGGAATACAGTTTCCCCTCACTGTATCCAGAAAAAAATGAATGCTTTATCCAAAAATTCTTGAAACAAAATCTACATTTAAAATTAAATAAACTAGTTTAAAATGAAGCTAGAAGATGAGAGTGATATGATGACTCTCTATTTAGGTGATCCACCTTTAAGTTTTAAAATATTCTAATCCATTGATCAATAGAAATAAGTCTATCTAATCTCTTCCAAATACTTTCATTGCAGCTCCTTTTATTACACCACATAAATTTTGAACCATGATAATGCAAATCAATAAATCCATCATTGTTTATACAATTAACAAAATTAGTAACAACAATCTAGTCAACATCATTACCTCCTTCCTTCACTAAATATTTAGATACTACATTAAAATCCCCCCACGACGTATTGATCAGTGGTGGATTCCTCCAAAAAATAGTCCCATAAAGGAAATATCTCCCTCCTGGTGCACTTGGTATACACTAAGATGATAAGAAGACGAGGCAAGGGTTTGGGATGTATTTTACTGATACAACGTTAAGAATTAAAATTGGAATGGATTTGTTTTATGGATTATTTTGATTGGATTTTTTTAAGATCCATTAGATTAAACTATCATTTACTAGGGTTGTAACTGCTCTTACATAGGTTTTTAACGAAGTAAGAACAATGCATACTACAAAAGTGGAGCGCTAACCCTTTACCATATTGTTGTAGACTGTAGCGAGGCATATTATAATTGATAGATATGTAGAAATATGCATATTATAATTGATAGATATGTAGAAATATGCATATTATAATTCATAGATATGTAGAAATATGCATTGTTGATACAAAATTTAATCTGCTGACTTGGATCAATCATATGAAGACACGTGACTATCTACATGACAACAACAAGAACTTCCGAGATGATCACACGCTCCAAGGAACCATGTTATTCTGAGATGATCACACGCTCCGAGGAACCATGTTATTCCGAGGAACTCTTACGCTCCGAGGAACAAGACCTCTCCGAGGAACTCTTATGCTCCGAGGAACAAGACCTCTCCGAGGAACTCATTAGCACCGAGAAGCTCAGGCGGTCCGAGCTGCATCTCTAGCAAAGCATTAATAGCTGGATAACCAACAGTTCAACTGATTCATTAAATGCTTATCATTCAGACGCACACGCAAAGAGGGCATTAAATGTATTACCCTTTCATATGTATATCATTTAATGTATTACCCTTTGACATTATAGCCTGAGGGCTATAAATACATTGTCCAATCCTCATTGTAAGGGATCTGATCCTGAATCCAAACTTTGGGATCTAGAACGAAATTTCTTGTAAACTAGAATTCCCAAACAATCAGCAATAAAATAACAGTGGACGTAGGCCATTCTTATAAGGCTGAACCACTTTAAAATCTTTTGTCTCATTTATTTATCTGTGATTGAATTATTAGAGTGATCTAATTTTTTACATCAACATGCATATTATAATTGATAGATGTGTAAAAGGCAAGGCCTATTTTTATTATCATTTTTATTGATCGTCTTGAAATTCTTTCCAACCAATAGGTATCTTCCAATGTTAATGGCTAAGTGATATAAATTTAAAACTCTCTTCAGTATGATTCATCAGTGTTCGAAATATGCAAGATGACTCCAACGTTGTCTATATTTGGTTATATTCCTCCATCGACTAGCCACATAACTAAATTTTTTATGATAGACCATTTTGATATGCTTGTTATGGATAACGTTTGTCAATTCAGATAATAGATGATAATCCTCTTCCATTTTGATCGGATGACTGTTTATTTTTTTTTACAAGTGAGTTCAAGTTTATAGAAGTCTAATATCTTTATATTGGGAAATGAAGGGGGCATGATCTTCATGGATAAGAACATGTAACTTAATGCAAAAAAAAAAAAATACCCCACTCAAGTATAGTGAATTGTTTTATCTAATTATGTTTATATAATGGGTTACAAATATCATCAAGCATGGTTTGTTCCTTGTCTTTGTATTTTTACAAAAATAGTATAGTAACTGACAAAGTCTTGTGACCATCAAGCGTGGTGTGTTCCTTGTCTTTTCATTTTATTTATCAAAATGATGATGAATGAATTTCATGATTCTATTAGTATTCTTTGAATCATTTTGATGATTTATTTTTTGTTGAAGTTAGGTGTATGCCCATATTTGTTTGAACCCTGTTGTACATAATTGGCTTCATGACACAGTCTATAATTCATAGCTTGATTGATATGTAGCATGCGCTACATCTGAAATGAACATGAATTGTAGTCAGGGCTGCAAACAAATACTAGTTGTTCATGAACAGTCTAGCTCAAGTAGTTTATCTACAAACGAATAATCTGAGCTCAAGATCGATTAGTCTTGCTTCGAGTTTGCTTTGTTCCTTACGAGCTTAATTAGGCCCCTCAGAACAACTAGGCTTATTTAAATCTCGAGTTGTTTAGCTCGTTCGTTGATCAAACGAATTGAGCTTGGTCTAGATTGGCCTGGCTCGGTTGCTAGCCCAACTGTAGTGAATTTTATGATGTGTTATGGTACAATTTGGTTGATACGATACAAATTTCAATTGAATTATGTGGATAGCTCTATAGATTGTTGAATCTTGCACATATTTATGTATTATTTTACTATATTTTACTAGTCGATTCATGTCCTGATTCGCTAGTCCTGATTCTTAGATTTTTCTGAGAAGATGTATGCACTTTTCTTATTACATGTTTCTCTTTACAATTTTACACAAGTAGATAACATATGATTCTGATTAATGTGTATAGAGGTATTGAGGCTAAGAAGCCTAACTTCACTATCAGAAAGTGTGCGAGGGTTCAACTCATTAATAATGGGAAGAAGATTGTTGCTTTTGGGGAAAATGACAAGCATTTGGGAAGAACATATCCTTTCGAGAATAAATTCGAGTTTTTCTTTACCTTTGTTCTCCTTGATAGATTGTTTAGTGGGTAGAAATAATTGAAGAGGTATGATGTAATTGAATTTGTTTAAATTCAGGATATTGGATCTTGAATAGTATTTTTTTAAATATGTATTAATATTAGTAACAAAATTTTACCATTACTAATTCTGAATTTTACTGTTACTATCAGTAATAAAATTTTACCGTTACTAATTTTGAATTTTATCGTTGCTATTAGTAACTGAATTTTACCATTACTAATTTTGTAATTTACCATTACTATTAGTAACAACACTTTACCATTACTAATTCTGAATTGTACCGTTACTATTAGTAACATAATTTTATCATTACTAATTCTGAAATTGTACCGTTACTATTAGTAACATAATTTTACCGTTACTAATTTCGTATTTTACCGTTACTATTAGTAACAACACTTTATCGCTACTATTGATGCTGGTTTATTTCATCCTAGATTGATGCTCATATAGGAGGAGTAAATGATCTTGCATTCTCTAATATGAATAAGCAACTTTATGTGATAACCTGTGGGGATAACAACACCATCAAGGTTTGTTTGGCATAAACCATGTTTGATTTTTACTCACCAAATTGTAGACTACATTTATTGTTTTTTATTAGTGGTTGATTTGCAAGTCCTCTTCTTATACTTGGTGATTTTAGGTTTAGGATGCTGCAACAGGTACAAAACAATACACTTTTGAAGGTCACAAGGCTCATGTCCACTCTTAATTTTGTGAATACAAATCTTTCTTCTTCTATGTGTCAATGTAGCATGAAAAAAATTAGAGTTAATATCATCTTATTTATCCCACTTTAGATTTGTTTTCTACCTTTAATAAGATTCTTCCACCAAAATAATACTATTATAGCCAGCTATCGCTTTAGACCAAACCATTCTATTATCATCAGTTGGGGAGTTCTCAAACTCTATTTTTTCTCAATACTTCATCTTCAGTATCAATTACCCTTTAAAACACATTACCATACACACAACTACTCCAAGATCTCAGTTTCTTTCTCAAACATTTTAAATTTTTTGAAAGATCTTATATTGGATTACTTTCTGCATAAGGAATACAGGTTCCCCTCACAATATCCAGAAAAAATTAGATGCTTTATCCAAAATTCTTGAAACAAAATCTATACTTGAAAGTGGATCAACTAGTTTGAAATGAAGCTAGAATATGAGAGTGATATGATGACACTCTATTTAGGTGATCCACCTTTAAGTTTAAAAATATTCTAATCCATTGATCAATAGAAAGAAGTCTATCTAATCTCTCCCAAATACTTTCGTTGCATCTCCTTTTATTACACGATGTAAATTTTGAACCATGACAATGCAAATCAATAAATCCATCATTGTTTATACAATCGAGGAAATCAGTAACAACATTTTAGTCAACATCATTACCTCCTTCCTTCACTAAATGTTTAGATACTACATTAAAATCCCCCCATGACCTATTGATTAGTAGTGGATTCCTCCAACAAATAGTCCCATAAAGGAAATATCTCCCTTCTGGTGCACTTGGTATACACCAAGGTGATAAGAAGATGAGGTAAGGGTTTGGGAGGTACTGTACTAATACATCGTTAAGAATTAAAATTTGAATGGATTTGTTTTATGGATGCTTTTAATTGGATTTTTTTAGGATCCATTAGATTAACCTATCATTAACCAGGGTTATAACCGCTCTTTCACAGGTTGTTATCGTAATAAGAACAACGCATACTACAAATGTAGAGTGCCAACCCTTTACCATATTGTTGTAAAGTGTAGTGAGGTATATTATAATTGATAGATGTGTATAAATCTGCATATTATAATTGATAGATGTGTAAAAATCAAGGCATAATTTTATTCTCATTTTCAATGATCGTCTGGGATTTCATGCCAACCAACAGATATCTTCCAATGTTAATGGCTAAGTGATATCAATTTAAAAGTCTCTTCAGTATGATTGATCAGTGTTTGAAATATGTGTGATGACTCCAACATGGTCTATATTTGATTATATTCATCCATCGACTAGCCACATAAATGAATTTCTTATGATAGACCATTTTGATATGCTTGCATGGAGAACGTTTATCGGTTCAGATAGTATATGATAATCCTCTTCCATTTTGATTGGTTGAGTGTTTATTATTTTTACAAGCGAGTTCAAGTTTAGTGATGTCTAATATCTTTATATTAGGAAATAAAGGGGCCATGATTGTTGATGTAAAAAATTAGATCACTCTAATAATTCAATCACAGATAAATAAATGAGACAAAGAATTTTAAGTGGTTCAGCCTTATAAGAATGGCCTACGTCCACTGTTGCTTTATTGCCGAGTGTTTGGGAATTATTGATTATAAATTCTATCAAGAAATTCCCTTCTGGATTCAGGGTCCAGGTCCCCTTTCAATGAGGATTGTACAATGTATTTATAGCCCTGAGGCTGTAATATGAAAGGGTAATACATTGAATGATATACATATGAAAGGGTAATACATTTAATGCCCTCTTTGCGTGTGCGTCTGAATGATAAACATTTAATGAATCAGTTGAACTGTTGGTTATCTAGCTATTAATTCTTTGTTCGAGATGCAGCTCGGACCGCCTGAGTTGCTCGGACCGCCTAAGCTTCTCGTTATTCAGGAGTTCCTCAGAAAGGCATTGTTCCTCGGAGCTTGTGGGTTCCTCGGGGAACTAGTCTTTTTCGTTGTAGTCTTGTTCGTCGGAGCGCGTGGGTTCCTCGGAAGTGTTTGTTGTTGCCATGTAGATAGCCACGTGTCTTCATATGATTGGTCCATGTCAGCAGATTAAATTTGGTATCAACAGAAGCCCCCAATGTTTCATAGTTCGAAATTTGAGGAGTATGGAACATTCTTTCTCGGAATATGGTAGCTTTAAATAGTCTTCCTGATTTTTAGGAGCGTTTCCCTTGTATTTATTTCTCCTTCCCAATTCGTAGAATCATGCTTTTTTGGAATTTTCTGCGTGCTTCGATTCCCGCATCACTTTTCGTCTTTTTAGCCGCTGTTGTCCGCTTTGATTCCCGCACCACTTTTCATCTTTTTAGCCGCTGTTGTCCGCTTTGATTCCCACGCCACTTTTCATCTTTTTAGCCGCCGGTAACGTAATCATCCTTTTTTGTAATCATTATTTCACCATTTCCCAAGGTAAGGTATTTAAACTTCACAGACGCTCCCATCGTCTTCTACCTTTCAAATTTTTATCTTCGAGTTTTACGTCGTCTCTTCCTACTCTCTTGTGCGTTCATCTTTTTCGTCGTTCGTTGTCAGCAGATCCATTCTTTTCCTATACGATCTTCTTCTTTCTTCTTCATTTCTTTTATTCATCATCATGGTTTACTCTGTTGAGTCTCTTGAAAAGTTTCGCTCTGATTTTTCCATTCCCTCTTGGGTTGTCTTGGAAGAGCTTTCTGAGCCTTCTGATTATTTCAATTTGGCTGAGGGACATTGGTTCCCCAGCCTTTTTATTGCTGAGTGTGGATTTTCTTTTCCACCAAATCCCTTGTGTTTGGAATTCTGTCATTATTTTGACGTCGTTCCTGCGAGAATAGCCCCCAACACATGGAGAATAGTTAATGGGGTGCATAAATTAAATCAAGTTCATGGAACTCGCCTAGGAATTCCACAAATCATTTACTGCTATAGATGGGCAGTAATCATGTACTGCCTCCGGTTCTGGGGAGGTAAAAAGGAGTAGGATTGATGTCCCAAGGGAGGGGACGAAGAAGACTGATGCAGCTCCTCCAGCTGCTCCTATTAAAGTTGCCGAGAAGCCCGCAGTGGCTCCGAGCAGGTCTGGTGCTCCTGGAGAGGTGATTGTGATATCACCGACCAAGGGTTCTTCCTTGGTTGAATCTGTACCTATTCTCCCGAGGAGGCTGAAGAAGAGCTCCTCGGTCAATTTGGCTGATACCATTACTCAGCCCCCAGTTACTGGAACTGGGATTCTAACTTTCGTTCCCCTGAGCTCTGTCATGAGCTCGGTGAAGTCCTCGATCATTCCCGAGGTCCAAGGTACTGAAGAAAACCTTACTCGGGACATGGTCACCTCACTAGTTGCTCGTCACCTTGCTTCTATAAGTCTCTTTACTTTGAAGTTTTCATATTTCCTTTGTCATTTCTGTTTCTAACTTGCTTTCTTTTTCTGTTCACAGTTGACGAGCTGCTTCAATATAATCCTGAAGAATGATGAAGCAATTAAGGCTTCTTGCTCCTCGTCCGGTGTGGAGGGAGCTTTGGAAGAAGCTACCAAGTCTCTGGCATATTCTCGCCAGAAATATGCTGATGATAAAGCTGTCTGGGAGAAGAAGCTTGCCTCCTTCGAGCAAGAAAAAGCTCGGGCTGTTGATGCCTCCAAGGAGTTGGAGAAGAGAATAAATGCCCAAGAGAAGGCAAATAAGGAGCTTAAGGAGAGGCTCAAAACCGCAGGAGAGTTTGAAGATAAACTCAAGGTTGTTGAGGAGGAGTTGGTTCAACTTCGTGAAGTAGGTCGGCAGAAGGAGGAAGTTGAGCAAAAACTGAAAGCTGCTGATGACTTGTTGTCCAAAAAACTTGCCTTGGAGAAGACCAAGAGGAAGATGGCTGTGAAGAAGTCTTTCAGCTCTGGCTGGGACAAGGGGTGGAACAAAGGGTTGGCTTCCATGGTGTCGCAAGTGGACTATGGCAGTCTCAAGTACTTTAGGGATGGATGGGTTGCTGCCCTTCAGGAGATGAAGGTCGATGAGTCTTCCGAGCTCTTCCAGAGACATATCCCTGGTCCCCCTCCAACTCCAGAAGAATTAGAAGAGGACGAAGCTACCTCTGAAGAATCTTCAATGGTGATGGGAGATCATCCCCTAGCCATCCAGCCTTCTGCTGAGGAAAATCAACAAGTGTTTTTTCCTCCGAGCAACTGCCTATTCTCCCCGAGCAACTATCCCTTCCCTCCGAGCAACCTACCTCTTCATCCCAACCTCCCGAGAAGGTTTTGGGAGATAAGGAAAAGGTGTAGTGTTGTTCGGGTTTCTCTTTATTTTGTTTCTCTTTATCAAATGTAACCCAAAAGATGTAATTCTGAACTATGATTTAATAAAACTTGAACTTTTTTGCATACTGGTGTCTATCTTTCATTCATACTCTGCTTATTCTTCTTATTGATGATTGTTCTTCCTTCTCTGTTAGTTTCTGGCCAGGATGGAACTACTATTTACCCATGATACAAAGTTGTTGTGATAATGTAATGAATACTTTAAGGCTGGTCATACAGACCTGAGTGCTGCACAAGTTATCGACATACTTGGTCAGGAAGCTTCAGAACAGGCAGTGGAAGCATATCAATATCTGAAGTGTCTGCTTGATAGGGCTGTAGCCAATAACGTTGCCTATTATAAAATGATTGAGGGTCTTCAAGGCACCCTCAAAGACCTTCAGCTTCAATACAAAGAATCCACTGCTTTGTTGCATGAGGGGTACGAGAAGAAGTACCAGCAGATCATTGCCGACAAGGGCTACGAGAAGCTATTTGCTGGGTACGATGTAAGGGAGAGAACCTTGAGAGGTGAGGTCGAAGAATGCAGACAGATTGATGAGTTGCTGGAAAAGGAAAATAACAACCTGCAGAAGGAGCTATCACAATTGAAGTCTGCAGCTTCCACTTCTAGTGCCTTGATCCCAGTGACCGATGAGGGATTTTCATTCTTGGAGGTTGAGAACGCCAAGTTGAGGGAAGAGTTGGAGACTTTGAAGAGCTATGGCACCTCCACATCTTCTCAGGGACGAGCAAGAGCTCCTCGGGGATGAGCAAGAGCAGCTCGGGTTCTTGTCGAGGAACAGAGGACTCAGTCTGCCTTAGAGAACCAGGCTTTCCAATTAATGGCGAAGAACCAGGCGTTGTCTGATATGTCAAAGAAGATTAGGGACCTGGAAAAACAGCTCTCTGCGCAGAAGTCAATCTTGGAGAATAAGGAGCTTTTCATCAAGAATCTCCACAAGCAGCTAGAAAGGCTAACATATCAATTCCACAAACAGCCCAGGGAGTTCTGGATGGCTGGATACAACGAAGCACTATTCCACTTGGACGATCGTATCCAGAATGCCAATAATGAGGGCTACAAGCAAGGCTGGCTGAATGCCTTAGGTGTGCTGAAGCTCGAACAAGGTCATTATCTGTGGGACTACCATGATCCCGGGTTGCTCGACTTGCCTGTGCCACCATACAATATGGACATGGATTGGATCCCTGCTGGGGCTATTCCTCGGAGCTTAATTTCAAAGTATCTTGGTGACTACAATTTACATTCTCAAATCGAGGTATCTCGTCCCGAGCATCTCTTAGATCGACCATCCGTGATGAATGTCAGGATATTGAAGGATCTCAACTTCATCAATTATCCTCTATCTTTAAATGATCCGCTTGCTGGCGAGGAACCTGTGCCAAAAGCAGAGGGGAAGAGACCAGTAGAATAGGAATTTTTGATGTAATAGTTAGTATACATGTTAATGTAACTGTAATTTCCTTATCAATGTAATTTATTTTGAATTCAATGAAAGACTTTCATTTTTGTTTGCAAATCTTGATTGCTATCGTCTTGTATTTATCAAACACTTTATATTTATGCATATCTGTTAAAAAGATAACAATATTGTGTTGTTTGTCGACCAACTCAGTAACAATTAAAAAGTTATAAATATCAATACTGTTGCTCGATCACTTAATAATAAAGTAATGAGTATAAAAATGTTGTTTAAAATATTTCTAACCAACCAAGGTTGTTAGACTCTCCATGTCGACCAACTACAGTTAGTGGGTTTTTATCCGCGATCAGCTATAGTTAGTCTTTTTGAAATAATTTTACCCATAAAATATTTCCGACCAACCAAGATCGGTAAATTTTTCTTGTCGATTAACTACAGATGGTGGGTTTTTATCTCCGACCAGCCATAGTTAGTAGACTTTTCTCTTAAATGTTTCCGACCAACTAAGGTCGGTAAATTTTCTTTGTCGACCAACTACAGTTGGTGGGTTTTTATCCCCGACCAGCCATAGTTAGCAACTTTTGCACTTTCTGGAATAATCTTACCTCCCGACCAACATAAGTTGGCATTTGTGAGAATATTTTGTTTCCTAGCCAAACAGGTTGGCATTTTTAGGAATATTTCGTTTCCTAGCCAAACAGGTTGGCATTTTTAGGAATATTTCGTTTTCTAGCCAAACATGTTGGCATTTTTAGGAATATTTTGTTTCCTAACCAACCGAGGTTGGCATTTTTAGGAATATTTTATTTCCTAACCAACCGAAGTTGGCATTTTTAGGAATATTTTGTTTCCTAACCAACCGAGGTTGGCATTTTTAGGAATATTTTGCTGCTGAGCAGTCTAAGTTTTGCCGAGTTTTGCCGAGTAGTGTGTAGCACTAGTATTCCCCGAAAAATTCTCAATAAAAGGAGAGACTTTAGCAGAATATCTTCATTTTATTCATACTGATGGAACTGTGTTACATATACATCACTGATAATACTTACGTAGGTGCTCTGCGTTCCATGCATTCTTAAACTCCTCCGCCTCTAGAGTTGCTATTCGATAAGTTCCTGGTCGAACAACTTCTGTAACTCGATATGGTCCATGACAGTTTGCTTCCAGCTTATTGTGCTTTTGAATTACTTTCTTCAGCACATAGTCTCCTTCTTTCAAGTCGCACCTCTTCACCCTTTTGTTGTAGAACAAAGCTGTTCGCTGCTGGTAAGCAGCATTTCTAATGGATGCTTATTCTCTAACTTACTCGAGCATGTCTAAATCCAGTCTTCTCATTAAGTCGCTGACAGGGGAATTGAAATTCAGTACCCTGTGTGTTGGAAGGCCCAACTCGGCAGGTATGATAGCTTCACTTCCAAACGCCATGATGTATTATGATTCTCCAGTTGCTACTCGGGGAGTAGTTCGATAAGCCCAAAGTACTGATTGTAACTCGTTGATCCATTTTTCTTTTGCATCATCCAATCTTTTCTTCAAGCCATTTAGCAGCGTCCTGTTTGTCACTTCAGTTTGTCCATTGCTTTGAGGATGGCCTAGTGCTGAGTGGACCTTCAAAATATTTGATTGATTACAATAGGCGGCAAAATCCTCGTTATCAAATTGTGTTCCATGGTCTGTGATAAAGGCATGAGGTAGACCGTATCGACAAATGATGTTCTTCCAAACAAATTGGTACACCTTCTCGTACGTCATGTTAATGAGTGGCTCAGCTTCTACCCATTTAGTAAAATAATCCACTATGACGACGAGGTACTTGAACCTTCCTCGGGTCGTTGGCAGTGGCCCAACCAAGTCAATTCCCCACATGGAAAATGGCCAAGGGGAAGTTATGGGTGTCAACAATGCTTGTGGAGTTCTTCGAATGAAGGAAAAGCGCTGGCACTTGTCACACTTTTTGGCATAGGCTATACAATCAGCCTTCATCGTCGGCCAATAGTATCCTTGCGTCATTACCCTTTGTAAAAGCGTCCGACCTGCTACATGTGCTCCACAAGACCCTTCGTGGATCTCTTCAATTAATTCTTTCACCTCGGAGGGGTGTACACATCTCTGCAAACCTGCCATAATTCCTCGTCTATATAAAACACCATTAGTTAATACATACCGAGCAACTTTAAACTTCAATTTTTTGGCAGCGAGCTTGTCAATTGGAAATTCTCCCTCCTCGATATACGCCCTGATGAAATCCATCCAAGATGGTCCTAAATCAAGGGTGATAAAGTTCATCGTCTGATCTTCATCTATGCTCCGACCAGCTAACACTTCAATTGAGATTATTCGTCGTAGCTCGGTGCGAGTAGATGATGCTAGTCAAGCTAGGGCGTCTGCTCTCGCATTCTCCATTCTTGGTATTCTGACCAGCTGAATAGCGACAAATTCTGACACCTGCTCCTTTGCCTTTGCTTGATATCTGATCATTAATTTTCCTCTAACTGCATATACTCCCATCATTTGGTTTATGATCAATTGAGAATCACTGAAAATAATGACCTGTTGCGCCTCCATATTTTTGCTAAACCAAGTCCTGCAATCATGGCCTCATACTCAGCCTCATTGTTGGAAGCTTTGAATTGGAAACGCAAGGCGTATTCCATATCGACCTCATCCGGAGTGTTCAAAACTATCCTCGCGCCGCATCCTACAGTGCAAGATGAGCCATCTACATATAGTCTCCATATAGGTAACTCGTCTTCAAATTTCTGATCAGTTAGAGTTCCTCGGTGAAATGTTTGTTCCTTCCTTTCCTCCTCGGATTTTTCTTGCTCTTCATCGATCATTTCTTCTTGCCCTTTTACCAACCGGAGTTGGTCTGAGCCCGAAGTCAATGATCTTGTAACATCTATTTGCCCTTTTACCAACCGGAGTTGGTTTGAGCTAGTGTTTGTTGATCCTGTAACATCCACAGGTTGATCAGCGAGAAACTCTTATTTATCATCCGGAGTCCTCACAACTATCTCTGCGTCACATCTTGTAACATCCACACGCCTTTTTAACAATCGGAATTGGTCTGGGCCTATGTTTGTTGATCCTGTAACATCCACAGGTTGATCAGCGAGCAACTTTTGTTCCTCGAAGCTATCAGGATAGGTGAACTCCGCTATAAAATCTGCTACAGCCTGCCCTTTAAGCAATGATCTGGGTTCATATACTATATCATATTCACCGAGCTCTATTGCCCAGTACATCAATCTTCCTGATTTTTTTGGCTTATGCAGGGCTTGCCTCAATGGCATATCAGTATATACTACTATGGTATGAGCCTGGAAATATGGCCTCATTCTCCTACTCACCTCAATCAGCGCCAGTGCCAATTTCTCCAGCTTTGGATATCTGATCTCTGCTCCTCGGAAGGCCTTACTTGTGTAGTAAATTGGCTTTTGTACTCCATTCTCCACTCTGATCAATGCCGAGCTAACTGCATTCTCGGACACTGCAAGGTACAAGTACAATTTTTCTCCCATCACTGGCCTGGACAACAGTGGAGGTGCTCCCAAGTATATCTTCAAATCTTGAAAAGCCTTCTCGCATTCATCATTCCACTCAAAAGTCTTTCTGAGTGTCTTGAAGAATGGGAGACATCTATCAGTTGCTCATGACACAAATCTGTTGAGTGCCGCTACTCGTCCTGTGAGACTCTGTACTTCCTTCTTCGTCGTTGGAGATCACAGTCCTAATAGAGCTTTGATCTTTTCAGGATTTTCTTCAATGCCTCGTTGATTGATAATGTACCCGAGAAATATGCCTTCTCGTACTCCAAAGATGCACTTCGTCGGGTTCAGCTTCATTTGATATTTATCTAGTTGATTAAAAGTCTGACTTAAGTCAACTAGATGATTGGCAGCTTTCTTGCTTTTCGTCAGCATATCATCAACATAGACTTCCATATTATCACTGATTTGTTCAGCAAAGACATTGTTCATCAGCCTCTGATATGTCGCACCTGCATTTATCGAACCAAAAGGCATAACATTATAACAATAAGTTCCCCTGGGGGTAATGAAAGAATTACTCTCCCTGTCTTCAGGTTTCATTTTAATTTGATTGTAGCCAGAATAAGCATCCATGAAGCTCAGCAACTCGTGTCCCGAGGTAGCATCCACCAGTTGATCAATTCGGGGCAGTGGAAAGTGATCCTTTGGGCATGCTTTGTTGAGGTTGGTGAAGTCTACACACATCCTCCACTTGTTTTTCTTCTTCTTTACCATCACCACATTAGCTAACCAATATGGATATTTAACATCTTCAATAAAGCAAGATTTCTGGAGCTTCTCGACTTCCTCCTGTATAGCTTGATTCTTCTCGGGACTGAATACTCTTCTTCTCTCCTTCACAGGCTTGATCTCCTTATTCACATTGAGCTCGTGACATAAGAAGTTTGGGTCTATCCCAGGCATATCTTCATGACTCCACGCAAAAGTTTGTCTTCTGCTTCTAAGGAAAGTTATCAATTCCTGTTTTAATGAGGCTTCCAATGATGAACTTATTTGAGTAGTTCGCTCAGGGTGCTCGTCGTCCAGAATGATGTTTTCAGTAGTTTCCACCACTTGACCCTTCACGAGTTGCGACTCATCTCGAGGATCCAATGTTTCAATTTCTGCACCTTCATCCACTTGATAGGTAGTAGTCTTTTTCTTTGATTCTTTCAGTTCTTCTTACTCGGCGGATGAATAATAACATTCCCGAGCTACTTTCTGATCACCTTTCACAACTCCTACTCCAAAGTTTGTTGGAAATTTTAGGCACTGATGCACTGTAGATGGTACAACCTCGAACTTCTTCAATCCTACTCTTCCCATGATGATATTGTACGATGATTGGACATTCTTATCCATCACGAAGAAACGTATTCTTTCTGTCCGACAAGCTGGCCACGTACCAATGAATATATCCAACTTGATCGTCCCAAGTGGAAATACTTTCTCGCCAGTAAAACCAATGAGGGGTCTGTGGTAAGGCTCCAGTTGAGATAGCTTTAGATGTAAACTATCGAAGCACGAGTAGAAGATGATGTCTGCCGAGCTACCATTGTCGACCAGTACTCTTGAAATCATGACCTCCTTCATTCTCATTTTGATCACCAGCGGGTCATCATGAGGATATAAAACACCTGTAAGGTCATTGTTGATGGTGTTGTAAAATCAACAATGTCCTGGACAAAAGGCGTTCCTCGAACAAAGGTTCGTTTTAGAGGGTTCTTGGCCTTAGCCATTTCCCGTAATCTATCCTCCAGACTCTGAATAGATCATTTCCATGCATCATTTCCTTCCTCGGGCCTATTGGTTCGAGCAACTGATCGCGTTGAAGTGGCTTCCTGGGATTTATCTTGACGAGCAGCTGGTCGGTCATAGGATCTATCTTGACGAGCTGCTGGTCGCGACTGGGCAGATGCTTCCCTTAAATCTGATGATCGTTGAAAGTTCATCGACGCTGCATTAAGAGGACTTTTGTTCCTCCTAGGGCCTAATCGGTCGAAAGGAGAAACCCTACTTAATCTTTCTAGTGCGCTGGTCCTTTCTGGGGAAAGGGTGACACGTTGTTCAATATCTGTGGCCCGCACTGACGAAGTTCATCCATGTTGATAAGAAAAATCTTCTGATTCCTCATTGCGATTAGTACGCCTAGTACGCGAAGAAGGCGCACGGGTATTTCTTTGAATGCTTCGTGGTCCGGAATGGGTTGATGCACCGCCATGGAGGGTTTGGATGAGTTATCGCATTGTTTCTTGCATGACGGTCTGGCCCTGAGTCAGATTTGCCATTATTCCAGTCAGATCTGGAATAATTGGTGGAGCAGATGGATTTGGAGGGGTTCCGGCGTTTCGATTGCTGGATTCAGGAATATCCGCCATTGGTAAGGGATTGTTTTTGATGAAAAACGATATTATCAGTCGTTTCCCACAGACGACTCCAATATGTTGATGTAAAAAATTAGATCACTCTAATAATTCAATCACAGATAAATAAATGAGACAAAGAATTTTAAAGTGGTTCAGCCTTATAAGAATGGCCTACGTCCACTGTTGCTTTATTGCTGAGTGTTTGGGAATTCTTGATTATAAATTCTATCAAGAAATTCCCTTCTGGATTCAGGGTCCAGGTCCCCTTTCAATGAGGATTGTACAATGTATTTATAGCCCTCAGGCTGTAATGTGAAGGGGTAATACATTAAATGATATACATATGAAAGGGTAATACATTTAATGCCCTCTTTGCGTGTGCGTCTGAATGATAAGCATTTAATGAATCAGTTGAACTGTTGGTTATCCAGCTATTAATGCTTTGTTCGAGATGCAACTCGGACCGCCTAATCTTCTCGGTATTCAGGAGTTCCTCAGAAAGGCATTGTTCCTCGGAGCTTGTGGGTTCCTCGGGGAACTAGTCTTTTTCGTTGTAGTCTTGTTCGTCGGAGCGGGTGGGTTCCTCGGAAGTGTTTGTTGTTGCCATGTAGATAGCCACGTGTCTTCATATGATTGGTCTATGTCAGCAATTTAAATTTGGTATCAACAATGATCTTCATGGACAAGAACATGTATATTGTAGCAAAAAAATACCCCAGTCAAGTATAGTGAATTATTTTCTCTAATTATGTGTATATCATGGGTTACAAATATCAGCAAGCATGGTTTGTGACTTGTCTTTGCATTTTTACGAAAATAGTATAGTAACTGACAAAGTCTTGTGACCATCAAGCATGGTGTGTTCATTGTCTTTGCATTTTATTTATCAAATGATGATGAATGAATTTCATGATTCCATTAATATTCTTAGAATCATTTTGGTGATCTATTTTTTTGTTGAAGTTAGGTGTATACTGATATTTGTTTGAACCCTGTTGTACACAATTGGCTTTATGATACGTTCTACAATTCGTAACTTGATTGATATGTAACGTGCGCTACATCTGAAATGAACATGAATTGTAGTCAGGGCTGTAAACAAATACTAGTTGTTCATGAACAGTGTAGCTCAAGTAATTTATCTACAAACGAACAATCTAAGCTCAAGCTCGATTTGGCTTTGTTCGAGCTCGCCTTGTTCTTTATGAGCTTAATTAGGCCCCTCAGAACAACTAGGATTGTGTAAAGCTCGATTTGTTTAGCTCGTTCATTGATCAAACGAATTGGGCTTGGCCTGGATTATCCCGGCTCGGTTGTTGGCCCAACTGTAGTGAATCTTATGATGTGTAATGGTATAATTTGGTTGATACGATACAAATTTCAATTGCGTTTTTTGGATAGCTCTAGAGATTCTTTAATCTTGCACATAATTATGGATCATTTGTTTTACTAGTCCATTCATGTCCTTATTCGTTGTTCCTCATTCATAAATTTTTGTGAAAAGATGTATGCACTTTTCTTATTATATGTTTCTCTTTACATTTTTACACAAGTGGATAACATATGATTCTGATTAATGTGTACAGAGGTTTTGAGGCTAAGCAACCTAACTCTGATATCAAAAAGTGTGGGAGGGTTCAACTCATCAAAAATGGGATGAAGATTGATGCTTTTGGGGAAAATGACAAGCCTTTGGGAAGTACATCTCCATCCGAGAATGAATCCGAGTCTTTCTTTACCTTTGTTCTCCTTGACAGGTTGTTTAGTGGATAGAAATAATTGATGAGGTGTGATGTAAATGAATTTGTTTAAATTTAGGATAATGGATCTTGAATAATATATTTTTTAAATATGTATTAATATTAGTAACATAATTTTACCATTAATAATTCTGAATTTTACCGTTACTAATTCTGAATTTTACCGTGACTAATTCTGTATTTTATCGTTACTATTAGTAACAACACTTTACCGTTACTAATTCTGAATTGTACCGTTACTATTAATAACAGAATTTTACCGTTACTAATTCTGTATTTTACTGTTACTATTAGTAACTGCACTTTACCGTTACTTATTTTGAATTGTACCATTACTATTAGTAACAGAATTTTACCGTTGCTAATTCTGAATTGTATCGTTACTATTAGTAACAGAATTTTACCGTTACTAATAGTAATAGAAAAATTTTGTTACTACCTTCGATGTCCCATGCTTTTTTCGAACGAAAAAATTGTGTTACTAATATTTTTAGTGACGATAAAATGTGTTATAATATAGTACACTCACATATATAAAATATGAGAAATGAGTGTACTATATTATAACACATTTTGGCTTTTGGGCTTGGTGCCCTTTGTGTATCCCAACTTTTTCAAGAAAAGATGACCTACTTGGGCTAGGATTGACCTACAGGCATGAGTCATGGGCTTTTGGCTTGGCCTAAGTATTAATATTTTAGGCCAAGGGACTTTTATTATTTGAGTCCAATTTTCTCGCCTAATTTTTAATACCGTTTTTTGTTAGTTATTTGTTCCCAACTTTGATGGCAAGTTTAACCGCCATTTATTTAGGATAAGTTGGTGATTTGTATTTCATTTTTTGTTGTTGCTTTTCGGACATTATTTTTGTCTAAGTCAATCTCCATTTTTGTGTTCATAACAAAGAGAGTTCTTTCATTCTTGGTTCGACTGTTACTTGGAATTTAGAGTGCTACTATTGCAATTGTGGATTTTTATATTCTGGAAGACTATTGTCGTTGAGTTCATGAAGCATCGTTGCGGAAAAATCTTGTCTTAAGGACAAAATGTTGAACACTTGTCTCAATCAGATTATTATTCATCTTATCAGTGTAAGTTTGTATTTGTCGATTATTACGTATGTATATTTATATATATATTCTGTAATTAATTCAAAATCATATTTTTATAACAAAATAAGTTTAAACCTATTTCACTTTCACGACCAAGACCCCATTCTAAACAAGTCGGGCGTGACATTTTTAATATCAAAGCTGATTATGGAAGATTAAAGGATTAGTCAATTGGAGACGGAGGTGTGTAACCTTTCAAATGGGCTGGAGAAAACATGCAAGAAATTCAAGAATTGTTCACAACAATGGGTGCACTTTTTGATTGATGTGCAATAACGGGGAGTAAGGTGAGACTTCTACATCAGGGGTAGGGAAAGTTTCCTTCTAGTCATCTGGTGTTTCTGAAACTCATAAATTTAGAAATCCGAAGTACAAGGGTGGTGAAGATCAAAAGATTTGGATTTATAGTGAACAATTTTTGAGTTTCAACAGATCAAAAAGTGGTGAAGATCATAGGGTTCAATTATGGTATAAATTGGCTAAGGATGAGTAAGGATAGTTGGTCACATGGCCACTTTTGAAGGAAGCTCTCTACATAAGGATTAGTCCTACACATTTTGAATATTTCTTTGACAACCTCACTCAACTACAACAAATAACGAGTGTACGAGATTACCAAACCCAATACGAACGTCTTCTATCAAGGGCCTATAGATTGTCCTCCTCGCAACGGGAAAGTTGTTTCATAAGCAGTTTAAATTAGGCAATCATTGTGGAAGGTCAAGCCTCTATACCTTCCTCATTATCCGTTGCAGTGGAACGTGTAAGATTATATGAGGCAAAACAATTCTATGTTCTCTAAAGGACAATTTAACCTAAAGGTCATCGACCACAACAATTGGTCCCGGAAGGAAATCAGACCACCACTTCTGTAACCTGAAAGTTTCTCGAGAGGAAATTAGAGAACGGAGAAAGAAGGGGCTGTGTTTTCACTGTGATGATAAATTCTGCCCTAACCATCATTGCAAAAATTCATTATGAAAACATGTTATCCGGACCAGGATGAATACAAGAGAGAAGTCGCTAACCCTTTTCAAGAGGAGACCAAATACCGTGATACATCGAGGTAGTCCTCGAGGACAAGAACTTTGCGATGGGCGAGGAGATGTTTTGGACTCAGTTATCATCACACCTTCAACGCCATGCACGTGTGTCTTTTATTTAATTCCTACTATTTTGTTGCTATGTGTTAGTTAGCATATATCCACTAGTGGGAACTTGCTTTTCTAATGTTAGTCAAACATATTCGTAGTTTAAGTTTACTTGGGAGTCATTACATTAGTTGTTGAGTGTGTTTGTGAGTGTAGGTGATTATGGTATGTGCCCTTGTGCATGAAGCCTTCTCCTGTAATATTTTCAAAAATATACATGAACCCGATCTTGGACTTTTTACATTGATGTTATGCGTATTTGGAAGTGGGATCTCTCGAATAATCCGTAGTTAGTCACTCAATCCATCTTATTTTTTAATATCAGAGCCCATTATGGAAGATTATAGGATTAGTCAATTCGAGACAGATGTGTGAAACCTTTCAATAGAGTAGGAGAAAACATGAAAGAAATTCAATATAACACCCCGTGATTTTGAAGTTTAAATAATGCATTTTAAATTAAAAAGTCGAAAAGTTATTTTTTTTGTGAAATTAAATTTTTGACAAAAAAAATGGTCGACTTTTTAAATTAAAAGATTTTTTGTCGAAATTTGATTAAATATAATATTTAATGGCGATTCGAAAATTTCTATAATTGAATATACATTAATAAGTTCTTAATTTTATAAATTGGTAAATCCAAACATTTGATTTTTGCCATGATAAACAGATAACCTCTTTGAAAAATATTTTAGTATTATACTATCATTATTAATATTTCTTTTTTCTCTAGAAATCCACTTGAGGTGAGAGGGGGAGAGGCGCTGGCCCCTTATTTTCTTCCTGACGCGCGTGCTTGGCTTCCAAGCAATTGGGAGCTGAGTTTTCTTCTTTTCTTTATTAGGTAATTACTACTTTTTATTGCCTTGTGCTTGATGATGTCACGCAAGTGGCTGCTTAGGATGCGCGTTGTTATTTCAGAGTAGGCTGTCTCCAAACATTTTGGGACACACATGGGTTGAATGGGTCGGTCAAAATACATTTTTATTATTATTTTGTTCACAATTTTGAGTGTTGGCACTCATTTTAGGACTCTTTTATCTCTATCTTAAATAGAGATTTTGACCCAATTTTTAAAAGGTCACGAACCTTTATTTTTCCAAAACCCTCTTTTCCCTATACAAAGCAGAATACTCAGATCCTTATATTTCAACTCCAAACCTCCATTAAACAAAACTTCAATCATATTTTGGGAGGTCTAAACTATATATTTTTAAGAAGGCCCAAGAACAAAACTTTCTTATTTTCGCGAGAGGAACGAAACCGAGTATTCAGAATTTTTCAGAAATAGTTTTTCAGGCATGAATTCTTCTAGTCTCTCTCTTTAGTATTATGCATTTTAAGTGTCGCCAAAACTTTAATTCATATGTTTTTCTTAAAGTAAATTAGCAACCTAATTAGGAAAAGTGAAAACTAAATCGGGACTGTTTTTCTTAAAAATATTAATCTGATTTAATACTTGTAACCCTTGTGTGCTTAGGGTAGAGTTTGGACATTGGGTAATATGGGTGTAGGTTTGCATGTAGATTCAATAGAAATTGTATTTTATAAACGAAACTTGGGAAATCACATAGAATTGTGTAAGGTTGATAAAAGTGAATATTGTTGGGTGCGCCAAAAACTCGTATGTTGTTTGAAATCGTAATTGTCAAATAAAATAAATTAGATTAATTATGCCGACGACCTAAACGAATGAAATTAAAATTGATTGCGATCGCGTGTGATTATTGATACATTGGAATATGTGAATTATCGTGTTGGTTATTTTTATCATCGTTGGGACAACAGAATTTTGGGTAATATGCTCTCACCTAAATTTTAGGAATACTTGCTATTTATGGGACTAAAAGGTAGGCCTTACTTGCGTTTAGCGCTTTTTATGTATGTAACTAGTTAGTGTAGATTTTTACGGATGGAGTATTTCGGGGTAGGGCTGATTTTGGTGTCGTTCTGTTCATTTGATTAGCCTAGGTGTAAGACTAGGGAGAAATTAGTTATAGAGATTCATCCTACGAAATAGGATAGGACGCGGTTGTGTTTTGGAGACCTCTAGGTATGGGACTAGGGGTAGGTTGAGGTTTATGTTCTAAAATAGGGTGGGCTAAATAAAATAAAGAAAAATTGAGATGATGAGAAAATGAGAAATTGAGTATTTATGCCTAACATAATAAATGCGTATTAAAATATATTGGCGTCGTTAATAAGTGCATGATTGACAGTTAAACGGGTTGGCTGACTATTGCGATGTGTGGGTGTGTGACGGCGTAGTAAGTGCAAGGTTGACAGTTAAATGGGTTGGCTGACTATTATGATGCGTCGTGTGTGGAACCTCATCAATAAGTGTAGGGTTGACAGAAGACAGACTGAATGGCTATTACGAGGGGAATGGGTGTGGTATAAAACTTTAAGCGAGAGTCCCGCGACTGATATTAATTATGAAAATAGATGATCGAATGAATTGAATTAAATTAGATTAATTGCTTTCGATAAATTGGATAACTGGAATTAAACTTGGGGTAGCTCAAGTATGTGATTAAGTGGTCGCAATTTATTTTTCTTGCATGTTAAAAATTATTGCGTTAATAAAAAATATTCTATTGTGATATTTATCATGTATAATGCTATTGCCTGGGTCCACAGGCCCTAATTGAGGAGAGTAGCTTGTATTCATGCGGTGGGCTCTGACCCATTGTGTTGACTAACATTTCAGGTTTAGCAGTGGAGTAGCTGCATCGAAGTTATTGAAGATCTTTTGGAGGTGCAACTGGAGTTTATTTATTTTGATGCTTAGTAGTCTAGATTTTCTTTTTCGTCGCATTTTATTATGAGACTCTATTTATGAATTTGGTTGGTTACTCGATTCCACAGTTGTTTACAGTTTATTCAAATATTCATAGTTGGATCTTTTTATTCGGATTTATATTTGTTGGATGTTGGATTTATTTAGAGATTGCACGGTGATGGATTTTATTATTGCACGGATGGTTATTATTTATTGGAATCAATTTAATTATGATCTTGCGGAATGAACTTTATATGTCTTATATCTGTCACATGCTAAGAATGGTATTTTATTTAGTAACCCTCGGCGCAATTTGACAGCGGCGGTTGACAACCCCGTTTGTTAGATTACGTGGGGTGTTACAGATAAGATCAGAGCATGGTATTAGGTCTCGTAGGTTGTGAGTCTATTTTAGTTTTTGCGTTTCTATCTTCAATTACTTTTGATGATTTGTACTCTTAGTTATTCTGAGTCTGATGTTGTGTTTGTTCCTGTATTTTCAGATGGCGAACACTAGGAGGACTGGAGATGGGAGAGAGGGGTCAGTTTCTGGCTTCGCAGGCTAGGATAGGCAGAGGCAGAGGCAGTTTGTGTTGGATGGCGATGAGTTAGTGGAGATTGTGTATGAGTCCACAACAGCCATTATTGAAGTTGGTACGCAGAGATGGTTGACTTTAGAGGCGCAACAATGGGGTACACCCGCTTCGATTTGGGATAGGATGAGGGTCATCTTCCACAAGGGCAATCCTCCCACCTTCGCAGGGGGATCTGACCCAAAGGTTGCTCACCAATGGAGGAGAGATATAGAGAGGGACTTGGGGATGGTGGATTGTACTGACGTGCACAAGCAGATGCTGGCGACATTCAAGCTGACTGGGGATACATTACAGTGGTGGGAGAGTGTCACCACATTGGAGGACAAGGATCGTTTGAATTATGGGGACTTCCAGATAAAATTTAATAATAAGTATTCCGTGTACGCAATTAGGTGTGCAAAGAAGAGGGAATTTTTGGACTTAGAGCAGGGATCAATATCAGTTGTTGAATATGAGCAGGAATTTATGAATTTATCAATGTTTGTACCGGAGGAGGTCAATACTGAGGCGAAGAAGATGGAGTGTTTTATCAAAGGTATATCTTGGTCTATTAGGCAGATGAAATACCCCGTATTTTCATGACTTTTAAATTATGGGATTTATTAAATTTAATTTGAGATAAATTATTTAATTTTAATCCGGAATGTTATTTTAAATATTTACTAGCGTGGCGAGAGTTAGTAATTATTGGAAATTTGTTATCTGTTGAATATTATAGGATGAGTATAGTAATATATGAGATTTATTTTTATAATATTATCACGTGTGAATAAAATAACAATTATGGAAATTTAAGTCGGGACGCGCCTGTGTCGTGTTGGGACTAAATATTGTTAAATAAAAGTGAATATTTTATAAGTTGTTCGTATGGTCGTTTTGAGTGTGCCAACGTGTTCGAAAGGGTCGAGATAGTCAGAAAAGTGTACCTGGGGGTTTAGTTTGAGTCTCGGGGCTATTTTAGGCTTAATTAGTACCCCGGGAGGGCATTTTAGTCATTTTGTATTTTTTGGTAATTAAACCCACGAAAATTAGAAGGGTTATATAAGATATCTAGGTTTTCTTCTAGGGTTAGAACAACCAAAGACAAGTGACGGCCATATCAGAGGGAAGGAGAGAGCTTCCAAAGCAATCCAAGGCCCGAAATCCATCCGTTTGCACCGCCTCCACCACCAATGCGTAGATCGCGAGACAGGGAACGCAACCACACCAAATTTGGCACCAAACCAGAACATCGAAAATCCTAGGAAAGTGTTTATCTTGCTTATTTTCGTTGATGCATCACTCATATTGGTTTAGGAATGATTAGGACGAATTGTATGGAAGAAAAACCCAATTTGAGATAGGAAATCGCATGTAGTGATGACTTAAATGATATTCTGGAAACCCTTTGTCATGTAGAGGAGTAAACCACGAAATTATGATGTTTACAAGAAGGAAATTTTGGAAAATTCTGGTTAGAACCATGTTTAAGAGATTTTTAGGGTTCTTGATAATTATAATAATTTTTGGGTTGTTAATCCATGTTTAATGATAGAAATCTACATGCTTTACGTTGGAAATATCTGGTATGATGATATAATGTTAGTAGTATAAATTTTGGGACGATTGGGATTGAAAAATATGGATTTGGTGAAGGTTAGAAGATGAAACCCGTAACTTCAAATCTGCAGATTTCCGAAATACCTGTTTGATCGATCGATCGAGCCCAGAACTTCGATCGATCGAAGGTTCGATCAATCGAGCCCCAGACCTCGATCAATCGACCTCTCCTGGCAGACTTAAGTTTCCCCTTTTAAAATTGTTGAATTGATTCGAAATGAAGAAAACTCCTTAGACATCGTTATTAAGATAATTTGGGAGATAATGATGACCAGTAAGATTCATTAATGAATAAGAGACCTTTAATGTAAGGCGAAATCTATATTTTTGGGATAACTTACATGAGGGACAATGTAAGTATATGTTATAGGGGATAGACACGTAAGAGGGTTACGTTGGAACATAAATGAATACCTACTGAATTGTACCTTTGGAAGGATAGAGTCCATGAGGGCTACGTAGTAAGTTGGAGAAACCCTTCGAATTAAAGTGAGAAACGAACCATTATACTTGATAACAAATAACGGGAAAATAAGGATAAATGTTGTGAATATGGGTTATGAGATAAACCTAAATTGATATGATAAAAGTTGTATATTTATATGATTGTGTATGCATATATTATATACTTGTGAAAATCATGCCCGCGCTACTTGCTATCCCGGAGGTTACTGCGCTACGACGATCTTATCTCATGTGCCTTATGGGGGATATTGCGTCGTACCATAGAAGATAGGAATCCTAGGTACGGGCTATCGGATGGATAGTCAGACGGTCCTAAGAGACGTGAGGGTATGTACTGACCTCTTGGACTTGGAATCTATGCTTCGCCTCAATATTGTTTGTGTATGTATTTGTACAGTTCGAGAGTGATTCCGAACTTGTATTCCCTTTAGTGTGATTGATACGGGGATTTGATAACAGAGTATGCCCGCACCATAGTTTTTATGTGGGGTGCTATTATGCTATATATATTATACGGGTAGTTAATATATATATGAAATTTTGAAATCTGGAACTGCCTACTGTGATTTGATATGTAGGACATGGTTGATGACTCAAATTATAAATACTTGTTTCGAGAAAGTATAATATGACACTAGAAAACTTTATTTATTAATAAAGTTAAAAGGAGAACTTTGGTTACAAATTGAAATCTTACGTTTTAAATACTTGTGTTGTTCAGTTGTAAATCCTGCGAATAACCTAATATAAGTTAAATTATTGGGGAAAGATAGTGTGGTATATGACGAGATAAACCATTAAGAAGGTTAGTGCGATAGGTGTGCACATTAGAAGAGAGGTGAGAATTTCTCAAGAGAGTGTCGCACTAATATGTTGTTGCATTGGCCTGTAATCAATTTAAATACTTAGTAAACGAATTTTCAAATCATACACACTATCGGGCTCTGACCCTCTTCTATTTCTCTTTCTCTCTTGTGTGTGTGTATATATATATATATATATATATATATATATATATATATATATATATATGTATGTATGTATATATTACAGGTGTCCAGCCACAGGGGCGTCTTGCATAGGGTCCTTTGGCAGGAACGAGCTGCAGCTTAGGTGGGAGTTGCAGGCCTGTTGTTTAGACGACTTCAGCCGTTTGATTCTACTCCTAGTTCAGTTTTATCCAGCAGGGGCATGTGTCACCCTCTTCCTATTAATTAGTTGGTATTGTTAGAGATTGTAATTCTTTTAATTTCAGTATCTTTATTTCGGGATTGTTACTGTCAGGATGTTTTCCTTAGTATTTTAATGTTGGGATTTATTATTGTTGGGTAAACTCTTGAATGTTCATTTTATTCTTCTACTGATTGTGTGAATCTTTAGACGTTAATGGTTTAAGGTTTTATAACCGGATTTAATAAAATAAGAATAAAGGTTTAAATGGTTTTGACACTTAGCTTAATTAATTAGGGTGTTTAAATTGGAAAAGTGTTATTTTTCAACAGTGATGCTGAGAATGAACCAACTGTTCACCTTGAATTAATTTAATAAAGGAGTGATCATCCGGTATTTAATTAGGCGGGGTGTCACAGGTGGTATCAGAGCATCAGGTTCTAGTGTCCTTAGGATCTGTACGGCTTATTATGCTTTCAGCGTTGCTTTGTTTGATATAGAGCCCTATGTTTAGGATTGTCGATTCCTTTGACGAGATTTCGTCCTCCTGTTATAATGTGTATACATTAGTGAATTCTAATTCGCTCGGATATGTGCGTGTGCCGAGCGATGACGGATGTCAAAAGAGTACCGTTAAGCGTACATCAGGAGGCAGGGCTCAGTTGAGATTATAAAATATATCCGAGGATGATGACCGTAGTTGAGGTCGCCTCCATTATGGTGCGAGAAGCCATGACTCGAAAGGCGACTAAGGTGCAACAATGATTTTCAAATGCTGTTATAGTCAAATGAGGTGCGGGGGTGAACTTACCCAACGTATTACAAAAAACGTGTAGAGACGGTCAATGGGAAATTTTAGAAACGTGAAAACTGTATGTGTTTACCAAAGGAGGTAAAGTATCCAAAGGCTTAAATATAGGACGGAGTGTGGCAAAATGAAAGTGAAAATTTAGAGAAAATTTTCTTGGCTTTCGGGACGCAGTTATAATGGTTGGGGTCAACCACCAATTTTAGAAGTGGAATGCTATGCCTATAGGAGAACTTTAGGTACAGTGTTGACCGTATGTTCCTTCCTCAACTGTTCAGGGTGAGAAGCAAACGTGGTTCTGAACTCATCGCGGGAGGGCATGACAGGGGTTCATTCGTGAATATGAATCTTAACCGCTAGCGAATTTTGCATCGGAAGATGGAGATACGAGTGAAGGAAACGACTCCAAGTGGGAGACCAACTCGTAATAATAGTTGATAAAACTCGAGGAGGTAATTCTGATGGATGACCGATTCGGAGGTTGACAATGTCATATTTTGTCAATATAGATGATAACGCTTCTTTGTGGGCGAAGTTAAAGGAATCGAAGAATTTAGTCGAGAATAAGACTGAATACAACGGTGGTGATATAGCACCAAAAAGGGATGTGGATATACATCAGGGGACCCATTTAAATGATTCGGATAATGGAATTCTTACCAAGTGATGGTAAATTCAGTAAGTACTATTATAGATAGCAACATGATCTTTATGGCCTAAAAAGTTAAAGGAACAATCGGGATGGCTAACGGGAATCGAGTCTACTAAAGTCCGAGAGAAGGACAATCCTAACCTGGTTAGTAGGACAGGTGATAAGTGGATTATGTACTGAGGTATTTTGTGCGGAGTGAGATCGCTCGCGATAATATGTTCCAAAGTGAGTATAAGGACAAGAATACGGTGCCTAGTAAAAGGCAGCGATTAAAGTAATTTTATTTGGTTTGAGTAGACGTGTTACGTTCGGAAACCATTTGCGCAGTCAAGACGATTGACAAGGTAGAAGTGTAAGTTGTATCCTTAGAGGATGAAGCGTGTTTATATGACACGAGCGAGTCACTATATTTTGTTCCTTGCTAGATTAGCATGTGAGACGAGCTTAATGCATATCATTTTAAACGTTATTATTATTATGTGAATATCTTTTCCCTAGTGTAGCGGGATTTTTCTTTAGTGCTATCCGCGGAGGATGAATGAGTATATTAACAGCGTTTTATACTTTATTGAGGTTACTCTTTGTAGTGATGCGATACACGAGTATGATATTATCTTTGTTAAAACATTATAGAAATGGTTAGTACGATAGTGGGCATTTATTGCAAGGCTATCGGAGTGGTTGTATTAGCGCAACATGTTTTATGTTTGTTTTGGCGAGGCTTTACCTGTGAGAAGGTTGGACTCGCACTTATATTATCTATCCTAGAGACTTCGGAGGAGATAGTGGGCTCGAGATATTCGATGCCAATGTATGTATAGACTTTGCCAATATGATTCAGTATGTATTGGGATTTACCGTTGGGTGAAAAGATTTGACTCAGTATTATGTTTAGCACTCCGGACTTAGTGATAGGAAGAGTGCATTGTTATATTTATCCTTTAGAGACGTGGGAGTTAATATTTATACCCCTATTATTAGGGAAAGGAATTTCGAGAATTCTGATTGTATGTATTCGAGGTTTATGGAATGCTATTACCACCAATCTATACTGAACAATAGTGCAATTAGTGAAACGTTCTATATTAAGCATAATTACGGGAGAAATTATAACTTTTCTGTCAAGGGACGGAATAAAGGGGTATATACTATGGACGGAGGACCTAACGGATCTCGATAACCGACAATACTAGGCAGTAGTGTATCGGGAGGGTTCCTTGTTTGGATTTCGCTTTGCGAGACATCCCACGCATGAAACTTAGTGTAAGGTTGGAAATAGGGAGACGTTTGGTCACTATTCCATGAGTTCGGTACCCTGGTCAAAATGGGATCAAGTAATTATGTATGAAAGTTGGAAGTTGAATTTTGTCTTAAAGCTATTGGAAGCCGGATCTTGTGGTAAGAAAGCATTGAAAGTTACTCCAGGAGTTGAGGGGTGGAACGATGATAAGGAAGATTTAAAATCTTGATTTTTAGGGTGATTAAAGTGTTGTAATCACGCTGCAAGCACTAGGGAAAACAAAGAGTTTGTTTATTAGTATGGAGCGTATGTGATGCTTACGCTAGTATGCCCAGTTGATAGGGTGTGTAGACATCCTGGTTAACTATTGTTAAAACCCGTCCGAGTCGAAGGGACGTGGTCATGGATGTGTGTCATATATGTTTGTGGGACTAGTTAAACGAAGTGTAAGTGATATAGTGGATTAAACGTCACATGAGGGGCGATAATCCAAACATAGGTGTGCAATTAGAATAGCACATCCAAATTTGAATTGGAAGACTGTGGGAAGTCATTTAAGAAGAGTATTCCTTGAATGGAGCAGAATTAAATGATTATGAAGAACACTCGGAGCGGAGTTGTTAGTAGGCAAGTATGAGAGCGACTTGCACATACAAAGGGTGATGATGTTGGTATGGTATAGGAGATCCAGAAGTGCGCTTCGTGGAGAGAAGAGCACGGGTGGAACTTTCGGCATACTACAAGGAAGGAAGGGGAGTATTACGTGTCACTTAATGTGAGACATTTCAAGGAAGAATCGATGTTTAGCGGGACATAGTGGGTAGTCTCTACATGCACCGCCCATAGGTAAGGTTTGGTTGAAAGAGGAGAATCAACCAAAGAATTTTGTGTTTATCGACAATTCCTGAAATTGGAAGAGGTTGGTAAAGTCAGTACAGTCCTTGGATGGGTTACCATCGTCAAAACAAGATCAAGGGTTCATCCCGAACATGTGAATTAAGCCGCAGAGAAGGAAGTGAATGATATTCCTTTGGGCTGGTTTACAATATTAACTAGTATGCCCCAGAATTCCTTTGAAAGGAAGGTCGCGCCAGTGCATGGTCCGACGCAGTATAAATTTCCGAATAAGGATGAGATTGGTGAATCCCACCTTTGATATGGAATTTCAGGAACCAACAAAGATAAGGTTTCATTTCGAGTAGGATGTATCATCCTTAGCCAGGGAATATGCGCATGGTGATTAAAGATTTGGGGAGCTACATGAAGGAGATTTTGGAATCTTGATACGATGATTTTAGGAATGCTCTGTAGAAGCACTCGTACCTGTTTGTCGCGTACGAGGTACTTATTAAGGTTTTGTTATGGAAGAACCTCGACTATTCTCCTTCCGTATGTTTAGAGGAGAGTAGATAATCAGAATTTTTGGATCGGTTGAGAGACATTCCGATAAATGTGGTAAAATTCCATGACTATTTTAGGCGAGCAAGAGTGATCAAATGTTCGTAATATTTTCTCAGAATGGGAGTTTTGTATATGAATAAATCCGAGTATTTGTCATGTAGTGAGGTGCGGCCTCCTAATGATAGTGAGATAATGAAATTTATAACGTATAGGCGTGACCTATGCGAATGTTGTCGGTTGGGAGCACAATGTGAAGTGTCTCCAATGAGAATGTAAGACAATGTTACTGTGAAGAAAGGGCTATAGTGATTGAGCGCCGTAATGTGTAGTTAGTTGTGTACGGAAAAAGGATATCCAAAATTGTGCTACTTGGTAGGCCTTATTTTCCGAATTTCGGGACGAAATTCCGTTATTAGGGAGGAAGTATGTAATACCCCGTATTTTCATGGCTTTTAAATTATGGGATTTATTAAATTTAATTTGAGATAAATTAATTTAATTTTAATCCGGAATGTTGTTTTAAATATTTACTAGCGTGACGAGAGTTAGTAATTATTGGAAATTTGTTATCTGTTGAATATTACTGGATGAGTATAGTAATATATGAGATTTATTTTTATAATATTGTCACGTGTGAATAAAATGACAATTATGGAAATTTAAGTTGGGACGCGCCTGTGTCGTGTCGGGACTAAATATTGTTAAATAAAAGTGAATATTTTATAAGTTGTTCATATGGTCGTTTTGAGTGCGCCAACGTGTCCGGAAGGGTCGAGATAGTCAGAAAAGTGTACCCGGGGATTTAGTTTGAGTCTCAGAGCTATTTTAGGCTTAATTAGTACCCTGGGAGGGCATTTTAGTCATTTTGTATTTTTGGGTAATTAAACCCACGAAAATTAAAAGGGTTATATAAGATATCTAGGTTGTCTTCTAGGGTTAGAACAACCAAAGACAAGTGACGGCCATAGGAGAGGGAATGAGAGAGCTTCCAAAGCAATCCAAGGCCCGATATCCATCCGTTTGCACCGCCTCCACCACCAATGCATAGATCGCGAGACGGGGAACGTAACCACACCAAATTTGGCACCAAACCAGAACGTAAAAAATCCCAGGCAAGTGTTTATCTTGCTTATTTTCGTTGATACATCACTCATATTGGTTTAGGAATGATTAGGACGAATTGTATGGAAGAAAAACCCAATTTGAGATAGGAAATCGCATGTAGTGATGACTTAAATGATATTCTGGAAACCCTTTGTCATGTAGAGGAGTAAACCATGAAATCATGATGTTTACAAGAAGGAAATTTTGGAAAATTCTTGTTAGAACCATGTTTAAGATATTTCTAGGGTTCTTGATAATTATAATAATTTTTGGGTTGTTAATCCATGTTTAGTGATAGAAATCTACATGCTTTACGTTGGAAATATCTGGTATGATGATATAATGTTAGTAGTATAAATTTGGGACGACTGGGATTGAAAAATATGGATTTGGTGAAGGTTAGAAGATGAAACCCGTAACTGCAAATCTGTAGATTTCTGAAATACCTGTTTGATCGATCGATCGAGCCCCAGACCTCGATCGATCGACCCCTCCTGGCAGGCTTAAGTTTCCCCTTTTAAAATTATTGAAGTGATTCGAAATGAAGAAAACTCCTTAGACATCGTTGTTAAGATAATTTGGGAGATAATGATGACCAGTAAGATTCATTAATGAATAAGAGACGTTTAATGTAAGGCGAAATCTATATTTTTGGGATATCTTACATGAGGGGCAATGTAAGTATAAGTCAAAGGGGAGAGACACGTAAGAGGGTTACGTTGAAACATAAATGAATACCTGTTGAATTGTACCTTTGGAAGGATAGAGTCCATGAGGGCTACGTAGTAAGTTGGAGAAACGCTTCGAATTAAAGTGAGAAACGAACCATTATACGTGATAACTAATAATGGGAAAATAAGGATAATTGTTGTGAATATGGGTTATGAGATAAACCTAAATTGATATGATAAAAGTAGTATATTTATATGATTGTGTATGCATATATTATATACTTGTGAAAATCATGCCCGCGCTACTTGCTATCCCGGAGGTTACTGCGCTACGACGATCTTATCTCGTGTGCCTTATGGGGGATATTGAGTCGTACCATAGAAGATAGGAATCCTAGGTACGGGCTATCGGATCGATAGTCGGACGGTCCTAAGAGACGTGAGGGTATGTACTGACCTCTTGGACTTGGAATCTATGCTTCGCCTCAATATTGTTTGTGTATGTATTTGTACAGTTCGAGAGTGATTCCGAACTTGTATTCCCTTTAGTGTGATTGATACGGGGATTGGATAGCAGAGTATGCCCGCACCATAGTTTTTATGTGGGGTGCTGTTATGATATATATATTATACGAGTAGTTAATATATATATGAAATTCTGAAATCTGTAACTGCCTACTGTGATTTGATATGTAGGACATGGTTGATGACTCAAATTATAAATACTTGTTTTTAGAAGGTATAATATGACACTGGAAAACTTTATTGATTAATAAAGTTAAAAGAAGAACTTTGGTTACAAATTGAAATCTTACGTTTTAAATACTTGTGTTGTTCAGTTGTAAATCCTGCGAATAACCTAAGATAAGTTAAATCATTGGGGAAAGATAGTGTGGTATATGACGAGATAAACCATTAATAAGGTTAGTGCGATAGGTGTGCACATTAGAAGAGAGGTGAAAATTTCTCAAGAGAGTGTCGCACTAATATGTTGTTGCATTGGCCTGTAATCAATTTAAATACTTGGTAAACGAATTTTCAAATCATATACAAATCGGGCTCTAACCCGCTTCTATTTATCTTTCTCTCTTGTATATATATATATATATATATATATATATATGTATATATTACAGGTGCCCATCCACAGGGGCGTCTTGCATAGGGTCCTTTGGCAGGAACGAGCTACAACTTAGGTGGGAGTTGTAGGCCTGTTGTTTAGACGACTTCAGCCGTTTGATTCTACTCCTAGTTCAGTTTTATCCAGCAGGGGCATGTGTCGCCCTCTTCCTATTAATTAGTTGGTATTGTCAGAGATTGTAATTCTTTTAATTTCAGTATCTTTATTTCGGGATTGTTACTGTCAGGATGTTTTCCTTAGTATTTTAATGTTGGGATTTATTATTGTTGGGTAAACTCTTGAATGTTCATTTTATTCTTCTACTGATTGTGTGACTCTTTAGACGTTAATGGTTTAAGGTTTTATAACCGGATTTAATAAAATGAGAATAAAGGTTTAAATGATTTTGACACTTAGCTTAATTAATTAGGGTGTTTAAATTGGAAAAGTGTTATTTTTCGACAGTGATGCTGAGAATCAACCAACTGTTCACCTTGAATTAATTTAATAAAGGAGTGATCGCCCGGTATTTAATTAGGCGTGGTGTCACAGCAGATGGTGTTAGGAAATCCGGTGTACACTACATATACTCATGTGGTGGACGTCGTGATGTTGCTGTGGCAGGATAAGCTAAATTATCAAAAGAAGTTGGGAAAAAGGCAAGAGCCCAATGGTCAGGGATGAGAGAATAACGGTCGCAATGACCAGGTGTGGAAGAGGCAGAGGACATGTCAGGAGCAACAGGGCACTAGTGTTCTGCAGAGTTTTTAAGGGCAGGACATCAGGGAGAGCAAAACCCGAGTAGGGATTTCAGACCTTTTAGGGGTGCATGTTTTGTCTATGGAGAGATAGGGCATCGAGATTTGAGGTACCCCAAGAGAGAAGTCCAAAAGCGTCGAGTGATTTAGGGTCAGCAGGACCAAAGGCCTCCAGCACCGGTAATGATAGGTGTCTAGGGAGTTCCAACAACACCAATATCAGTTGGAGTGGGTAGGTGCAATTTACTTCAACCGCAGGCAGACCAGACTCAGCAGGAGCCGAGATGTATGGGCCTCCAATTGTAGTATCATACGGGTATGCATATGTGATCCGTATTTTATTTTGCGCGTTTATGCTTCGTCGAATTTTGAGGACGAAATTTTTGTGCAAGTTCGTGATTTTAAATTTTAAATAACGCATTTTAAATTAAAAATTTGAAAAGGTATTTTTTTCCTGAAATTAAATTTTTGACAAAAAAAGGAGGACTATTTAAATTAAAAGATTTTTTGTCGAAATTTGATTAAATATAAAATATTTAATGGGGATTCAAAATTTTTAATAATTGAATAAACATTAATAAATTCTTAATTTTTATAAATTGGTAAATCCAAACATTTGATTTTTTCCATGATAAACAGATAACCTCTTTGAAAAATATTTTAGTATTATACTATCATTATTAATATTTCTTTTTTTTCTAGAAATCCACTTGAGGTGAGAGGGGGAGAGGCGCTGGCCCCTTATTTTCTTCTTGACGCGCGTGCTTGGCTTCCAAGCAATTGGGAGCTGAGTTTTTGTCTTTTATTTATTAGGTAATTATTACGTTTTGTTCCCTTGTGCTTGATGATGTCACGCAAGTGGCTGCTTAGGACGCGCGCTGTTATTTCAGAGTGGGCTGTCTCGAAACATTTTGGGACACACATGGGTTGAATGGGTCGGTCAAGATACATTTTTATTATTATTTTGTTCACAGTTTTGAGTGTTGGCACTCATTAGGACTCATTTATCTTTACCTTAAATTGAGACTTTGACCCAATTTTTAAAAGGCCACGAACATTTATTTTCCCATAACCCTCTTTTCCCTACACAAAACAGAATACTCATACCCTTATATTTCAACTCCAAACCTCCATTAAACAAAACTCCAATCATATTTTGGGAGGTCTAAACTACATATTTTTATGAAGACCCAGGAACGAAACTTGCTTATTTTCGCGAGACGAACGTCACTGAGTATTCAGAATTTTTAAGAAATAATTTTTCAGACATGAACTCTTCTATTCTCTCTCTTTAGTATTATGTGTTTTAAGTGTCGCCTAGACTTTAATTCACGTGTTTTTCTTAAAATAAATTAGCAACCTAATTAGAAAAAGTGAAAACTAATCCAGGATTGTTTTTCTTAAAATTTTTAATCTGATTTAAACTTGTAACCCTTGTGTGCTTCGGGTAGAGTTTGGACATTGGGCAATATGGGTGTAGATTTGCAAATAGAAACAATACAAATTGCATTTTATATAAACGAAACTTCAGAAATCACATAGAATTATGTAGGGTTAATAAAAGTGAATACTGTTGGGTGCGCTATAAACTCACATGTTGTTTGAAATTGTAATTGTCAAATAAAATAAATTATAATTATATCGATGACCTGAACGAATTAATTGAAAATTAATTGCGATCGCATGTGAAAATTGTGTGATTATTGATACATTAGAATGTGTGAATTATTGTGTTGATTATTTTTATCATTGCTAGGACGACGTGATTTTGGATAATATGCTCTCACCTAAATTTTAGGAATACTTGCTAGGTATGGGATTAGTAGGTAGGCCTTACTTGAATTTTGTAAGGACACGGTTTCCAATTGAGTCTTATGTAGTGTTGGCCAAATTCTAGACAAAATAATTTGAGTCATAGGATAGTATCCATCCAAGCCTATGACGAGTTTGTGTTGAAGACGTAGCGGCCCAAAATTTAAAGCTTCGTCATTGTCGAGTTTAGTACCTTATTTCTATGTCAACAACGATTTGATTCCATAGTCTCCAAAGGTATAAATGTAATTTTATATATGTAGGAGACTTGGAATATTTTATGGGTGTTATTGTTATTTAAAATGGCTTTTTTACTTTTCAGAAATTATTTTAGAACTTGAAAATGTGAAATTATGTTCTTTCGTTCGAACGTGATTGTCGTTCGAATGAGATTTCGAACGAGTTTGCCAACGAGATTGCCATTTGTTCTCTATTTTTTCGTTCGAAGTTTTGTTTTAACGAACTCGTTCGAACGAATTTTTCCAACGAGATTTTGGCCTATCTTTCCTTTGAAATCTCTTTCGAACGATCAGGAAAGGTCGTTCAAATGACCAAGGAAAGTCGTTCGAACGACTTTGGCGGGACAACTAAATTTTTGGCAGTTTTCATTTTTAACCTCCCATATTTCCCACTTGTCCCACTATCTTTTACCAGCCATGTTATGTGCGGGAACAAGACTTTTCTAAGTAACTTTTTGAGACCTTCCTTTCTCTAGAGAGAAAAATTGTTTACCAAAAAAGTTCATGTTTTGAGTTTTGAATTTACGAATTAAAAGTCTTCCAAAACTCTACACACCCATAATTTTGTTTACTTCCAAGTTCTCTTATATACATTTGTTGCTTGGAGAGTTTATTTGGCACCTGGTTTTCTCTACACCATCAAAGAAGAGAGTTATGTTTATTCTCTACCCACAAAGGAGAGTAATTATTTGCTGCGGTGTACTCATTCGAAGAAAGGCTTCGCGTGAGGGTGACGAAGACCAAAAGCCTCATCGGTGGATTTCGAGACCGTGGAGGAGTTCATGGTTGTCAACTAGGCGGATGTAGTTACAAGAAGAAGCGTCAAGGCTTGGACGGAGTCAAGTTGTATGTAGTAAGTTATCTGTCTTCTAAACATAAAACCGTACTTAGTGGACTTAAGGCTAGGGTCGTCCGAGGTTTTTTCCATTTGGGTTTTCCTCGTACATCGGCGTGTAGTGGAATGTGATTTATTTTTGTTTTGCTAATCACCTTAGAATGCATGCTTATGTTAGGTAAGATAAAATTGGTTTTAATCACACAATTGTTTAATTTGGTGTTAAATAAGTTTGGGTGAATTTTAAGTTAATTTAATTCAAGTCAAGATAATTTAATTTGATAAAATTTGGTTTGGCTTAAATAGTAAAATGAATTAGTCTTGTTAGACACATTTTAGGACTTGGGTTAAATTAAATTGTTTAAGTGAATATATATGTTGAATTAATTTTATTTCACTTTAGTTGAGTTTAATTTCAAATGGAAAGAAATTAAATTTAAAGATTCTGTATTTTGTGTTGAACCATCCTATTACGCATTTTAGGAAATTAATATTTAATTGAAAAGAGATTTTTAAAATTTGGGAACTTCACGTTTAGCACTTTTTGGGCAGGGACTAGTTAGTGTAGATTTTTATGGAATATTCCGGGGTGGGGCTGAATTTGGTGTCATTTCGTCGATTTGGTTAGCCTATGCACGACAGTATGGATAAATTAATTATAAAAATTCATCCTACGAAATAGGATAGGACGCAGTTGTGTTTTGGAGACCTATAGGTATGGAACTAGGGGTAGGTTGAGGTTTATGATCTAAAATAGGATGGGATAAAGTAAAATAAAGAAAAATTGAGATGATGAGAAAATGAGAAATTGAGAATTTATGCCTAAGATAATAAATAGGTATTAAAATATATTGGCGTTGTTAATAAGTGCAGGACTGAAAGTTAAATGGGTTGGCTGACTATGTCGACGTGTGGGTATGTGACGGCGTAATAAGTGCAGGGCTGACAGCTAAACGAGTTGGCTAACTATTGTGGCGTGTCGTGTGTGGAACCTCGTCAATAAGTGCAGGGTTGAGAGAATATGAACTGGCTGGCTATTACGAGGGGAATGAGTGTGGTGTAAAACTTTAAGCGGGACTCCCGCAACTGATATTAATGATGAAAATAAATAATTGGATGAATTGAATTAAATTAGATGGATTGCTTTCGATAAATTAGATAATTGGAATTAAACATGGGGTAGCGCAAGTACGTGATTAGGTGGTCGCGATTTATTTCACTTACACGTTAAAAATTATTGCGTTAATTTAAAATATTTTATCATGGTATTTATCATGTATAATGCTACTGTCTGGGTCCATGGGGCCTAATTGGAGAGAGTAGCTCGGATTCATGCGATGGGCTCTGACCCATTGGGTTGACTAACATTTCAGGTTTAGTGTTGAAGTAATTGCACAGGAGTTTTTTGAGATCTTTTGGAGGTGCATCTGGATTTTATTTATTTTGATGCTTAGTAGTCCAGATTTTCTTTTCCGTCTCATTTTATTATGAGACTCTATTTATGGATTTGGTGAACTGATAAGCACCCAAAACTATATATTTTATACCTCGAATAGATGTACTTTAGTTGCTAATTCTCGACAATATGGGTTTTATGTGCTTAAATATTTATCTTGTAGGTCAAACGTCCATTTACAGTGTTCAAACGTGGATTTCAAGGCAATTGTGCGCAATATGGAGCTAATTAGCCCTTGTCCTGTATCCTAGCCTACCCAAGCCTAGCCTAAACCTACCCCGAAGCCCGTGTGTGTTAGTTTGTGACTTTTTATTATTTTTAGATTTTTAGTTTTGAGTCATTTTTTATTTTTAGGATTTATTTTAAGTTTATTTAGAATTTCTAGGATTTATTTTCTATTTTTTCTATTTCTTTTTATTTAGTATAATTTTATTTTGATTCTTATTTTATTAGTTTTTAGTTTTAGTTTTTATTTAATTTTATCTTATTTTATTAAGATTATTTTTTAGGAGTTTATTTTTAGTTTTATATTACTTTTTTTTAGATCTTTAGTTTTTATATTTTTATTAGGTTTTTAGTTTTATTTCTTTTATTTTAGTTTTACTTTATAGATTAGAAGTTTTATTTTATTTTAATTTTAGTTTTTATTGATTTTATTTTTTTTAGAATTTTAGTTATTTTTATTTTTTTTAAGGGTCCAAATTAAACACACTAACACACACACACACACAGACACACTTCCATACACACTCTTACACCCTAACACAACCTACCCTCATCCTCACCTACACCCTATTATCCTATACCCTCACCCACACGACCATACCTTACCCATCATCATCTTCAACCCCCATCTTCTCTCTCTCCAAACTCCATAACTAAACCACCATAACCACCTCCACCCCTGAACCCTCCCGCAGGCGACATCTCCGGCCAGCCGTCACAAAACCCATACCCAACAGCCCTCCGGTGGCGTCCTCACCCCTTACCCCCTACAAAATCGCCGGCGGCAACCTCTTGTAAACCTCTAGTCCGACTCGCGACCCTCGTCCTCATCGATCCACCCCAGGTTGCGAACCACCTCCCTATCACCATCGGCGACATCTCCGGCAACCCTTACCCGGCCACCAAACCAACCCCTCACCCGCTGCAACCACACACCACCTAAACCGAGACAAACCCGACCCCCTGCTCAGTTTTGAACCTCCAACCCGGAACTGTCGGTGATAACTACAACTCGTGGAAGCTATGCCCGACCTTAACCCACGGACCTTCTTTCTTATACCTTCATAACTCCATCCTCTTATATCCCATACCCAGTTCCAATCGCATCTCACCTTTAACCATATTCAACAACCAAAGCCCCAATACCCTATACCCATCCAAGCCAAGACCCATTTCTCCAAGACCAAAATCGTGTCACCTGCAAAAAAATAAAACCAAACTAAAACCAAAGCCAAATAAATTCCTCATGTGCCAATAAACCCACTTATCCTCTTTTTACCCACATACCCCCAACTACCACTTATACCCCAATTTCCAAAACTACCCCTTTAACCATATCAAATTTTATTCTCAAATCCCCTCACCTACATGACCTCACACTCCTCTCACCATTTCCATGCACACTCAAGCCAATTCCCAAAAATACCCCTATACTCCATGTGCATACTATAAATGAAGATGAAGACCCCATATGAAACAGGGCTTTTTAGATATGAATTTTTAGAGAGAGAAGTGTTAAGAAAACAACCATTTGTAAATATTTTTATATTTTTTATTTTTATTAGATATTTGTGAGGTTAAGTATTATTTGATATTTAATTGAGTGGATATTTAATTTCAAATCATTTGGATGCTCAATTAAGAGGTGTATGCTTGCAAATTCAAGGATTGAAGTCCAATTTCACTCAAAGAGATTTGGTTTGATTGTTCTTCTCTTCTACTTTATTTTATATGCCCTTGATTATTAATTTGTCAAATTTTACACCATGTTAGGCTAAATCCCCTTTCAAGGGGTGGGGGGAAACCCTTATTTGATGTTATTTTAGTTTAATTAGTTTGATTACTTGAAAATTTCCTTTGAATGCTAATTTTGATCCCTCACCCTTAGATTTAAGCCTCGAGAGAGGGTAAATGATTTTCGAGAGAAAATTGAAATTCTAGTTATAAAACTCATTTTAGATTCGAACTAGAGATAGGGGTTTCTTAAGTGGGGTATTATTATTTGAATTTCAACTCTAAATTTATTTTCTAGATTTACATAAATTTTAATCGATCGGTCCTAGCGGGTGATTAATTAAAAAGAGTGTAGATCTATTTTTCTAGAGTTGTGGGGAGTTAAATTTAATATTCTAAAAGATTACTATTAAAATTACATTTGCAACGAGAGTTGATTTGTAATTTTGATATTAATTTGGGAGAATTCAATTAATTAAATTAATTAATTAGAATAGCTAAAATTTGTGGTGTAATCCCACTCCTTGATTGTTCTCATAATTATTTACCTCACCCTATCTCTTATTTTAATTTAGACTTTATTTTTTATTTTAGTAACTTTCTAGTTAGTTGTTATCATCTCTCATTTAGTTTAGTTTAGTATTATTTTACCTCACCTCACCCTATTGTTTGAATATTGAAAAAGATAAAAAAAAATTAGAAAAGTGAAAAAGCACAAAAATAAAATAAAAATTGAACTACATTTGAATTTGTCTCTAGCTTACCCCCTTGATGTGGATTGATACCCTTACTTACCTCTACACTTGAGATTATTATATTTTGTAGGTATTTGAGGTTTTGATTAACTTGACTTTCAACAACAACACATAAAAAGCAAAGTTATCATGAACCACTTAGTTCCACTGTTGTTTACAGTTTATTTAGATATTCATAGTTGGATCTTTTTATTCAAATTTATATTTGTTGGAGATTGGATTTATTTGGAGATTGCATGGTGATGGATTTTATTATTGCACGAATGACTATTATTTATTGGGATCAATTTAATTATGATCTTGTGGAATGAACTTTATATGTCTCATTTCTATCACATGTTCAGAATGATATTTTATTTAGTGACACCCGGCGTAATTGGGTGGGGGCGGTTGGCCATCCCGTTTATCAGATTGCGTGGAGTGTTACATTCAAGAATCGTTCATAACAATGGATGCACATTTTTGATCAGTTGATGTGCAATAACGGGGACTAAGGTGAGACTTCTGCATCAAGGGTAGGGAGAGTTTCCTTCTAATCATCTGGTGTCTCTAAAACTCAAAAACTTAGAAACATGAAGTACAAGGATGGTGAAGATCCAAGGAGTTGGATTTATCGTGAACAATATTTGAATTTCAACAGGTTAGAGAAGATATCATCTTTTTTTAAGGTAGCGTTCAGTTATGGTACAAATTGGCTAAGGATGAGTAAGGATAGTCGGTCACATGGCCACTTTTGAAGGAAGCTCTCTATATAAGGATTAGTCCTACAAATTTTGAATATTTCTTTGACAACCTCACTCAACTACAACAAATAACGAGTGTACGGGATTACCAAACCCAATTTGAACGTCTCTACTAAGGGCCTAGAGATTATCTCCCTCGCAATAGGTAAGTTGTTTCATAAGCAATTTAAATGAGGCAATTCTTGTGGAATGTCAAGCCACTAGACCTTCCTCATTATCCGTTGCAGCGGAACTTTTAAATGCGGGACCCAAGGATTGTCCATAATAGCCCACTGCTCGAGGCAAGTTTAAAAATGTATGATTAGCAATGGTTTCAAAATATTTCTTTACAATTATTTTCTTCACACTAATTTTTTAGAATATTACTTTTAAAAATTATGTTTTTTAATTTTTCAGACGAGTAGTATTTTATATTACGTATATTACGTATATTTTTTAATTTTTTCCCGATATTATGTTTTTAAAGAATAAATTTATATTCCCAATATTTTGCATTTTTACTCGATAATTCTATTAAACGGATAAAAAAAGTGAACACAAAACAAAAAATAACACTTTTCTCATCTTTTCACTGGTCCATCGGCACGAACACATAAATGCACCATATTAAAATCACAATCACACGTTCCTTTTTCCACCCACTACATCAACCTTTCTCTCTCTTTCTCTCTCTCTCTCTCGTTCCCTCTCTCTCTCTCTCTCTCTCTCTCAAACACACTTCTAGAAATGCAAAACATTGTTTATGCATCACATGTACTTTGAGATTTTAAACCCTCATAGGTACGAGCCCTTATGGGTTTGTTTATATATCAGGTACGAGCAGGGGCGGATCTGGGGGGTGCCGGGAGGGGCGGAGGCCCCTCCTGATATAAAAAAACAAATTTAGGTATGTAGAATGTTTAATTTTTTTTAGGGGTGAAATTTTTAAGGGAGGCACTCTTGAGATCTTGCTTACACTGTTTTTTAATCAAAATTTTGTACAAAACTTGTATTAATCCAAAAAAAATTGCCTCGGGGGCTCCCGCCCCCGAACCTCCGACACCACTCGAGACTTTCATCCCTCCTAACCAAAAATCCTGGATCCGCCACTGGTACGAGATTTTAAACCCTCCCAGGTACAGTATAAACAAGTTTTATTTTATAATGGGTTTTCTTGCTGTAAAGATTTGAGATCTGAGATTTTTTTATTGTTGTATTTCATTTTTTGCTGGGTTTTCTTGCTGGTTTATCTTCCAACTCACGGCTGAGAATGCGTTTTCTGAGAATGGATTTTCTTGTTGTATTTTATTTGTTTATTTACTTATATTTTTAGTTTTTTTATCTTAAAGGCAAGATGAGCGGGGCTCGATGCTCTTTGCATCTTTAAAAAGGTGCAAGCTCTTGGTGAAGAGAGACATAATAAGAGACGACGATAAGAGAAATAAAACTTAAGACAATCTGAGATCAAGAATTCCCAACATGAGAAGTACGGAGATCTCCATGGCGGTGAATAAGGGTTCTCGATTTGTTTATATTATACACGTGGAAAAAATAAAAAGCCATATACTTTAAATTGGTTTGGTTTTGGGAATTTTAGAAGTGTTTTTCTATTTTTCCCTTTCTAATGAGATATGTCGGCTCATTTTGTGTTTTACTATAGTGAGCTGAGACAGGGAACCACATTGAGTACTTTTTATTGTCAATTGGTTTTTGTTTATAATGAGTTTTTATTGATAATGAAATTTCTTTTTTATTAAAACCCTTGTGTGTTGGTTTCGTAGTCAGTTGGTTTGATGACATGTTTTGATTTACAGAGAACCAAATCTCTTTAACTTGAGTTCTTCAACTCCTCACAACAGCAGACTACTGTCAATATAACACTGAATATCTTTATCATTTCTTCTATTTTTAGTTATTAATTTGTTGAACTAACCTTCTGAGTCTATGCTCCATTGTACCTATGAAGTTATTGTAGGGTTCTTAGATTCAAGATATATTGGGCATTGGTATTAAAAGTTTTGTGTTGAGAGAGTGAAGTCACATGTATGTCATATGTATGCTAATGTGTGTATTAGTGTGTTGAGCAAATTAGTTGAACTATTGAGATCTCAAATACATTCATAACATACTTTATACAAACACATATAAGTTGCAATCGTCTATTTTCACACACTTTCTATAGTTTGGTATGCATTGAGCTTACTTTTAGTATTTGAAGTGAGTGTTGATGTAAAAAACTAGATTACTCTAATTATTTAATCACAGATAGATAAATAAGACAAAAGATTTTAAAGTGGTTCAGCCTTATATGAATGGCCTACGTCCACTGTTATGTTATTGCTGAGTGTTTGAGAACTCTCGATTACAAGTGCTATCAAGAAATTCCGGTCCCTTTGAATGAGGGTGATACAAGGTATTTATAGCATTTAGGCTGTACATGAAAGGGTGTTACATTAAATGATACACATGTGAAAGGGTAATTCATTTAATGTTCTTCAAATGTGCGCGTCAAGATGATAAGCATTCAATGAATAGTTGAACTGTTGATTATCTGGCAATTAATGCTGTGGTCGAGGTTCAGCTCGAACCGCCTTAGTTGCTCGTCGTCCAAGAGTTCCTCGGAGCATTGGAGTTCCTCGGAATATAAGAGTTACTCGGAGGGTTGGTATTCCTCGGAGTATACTTATTGCTCGGAGTGAGTATGTTGGTCGGGAAAACAATCTTCCTCGTTGCTATTGTGCCACGTAGATTGACACGTGTCTTCTTATTATTCGTCCACATCAGCATACTAATTTTGGTGTCAACAGAAGCCCCCATTGTTTCATATTTCGAACTTTGAGGAGTATGTAACATTCTTTCTCGGTATATGGCGATATTAAATGACCTTCCTGGGTTTTAGGAGCCTTTTCTTCGTATTTAAATTTCCTTCCAAATTCGCAGAATCCGCCTTTTTGTATTTTTATAGGCGCTTCGATCTTCGTGCCCTTTTTGTCCTTTTAGCCGCCGGTAGCGTAATATTTCCTTTTTGTAATCATTTCTTTCGCCGTTTCCCAAGGCAAGGTATTTAAACTTCAGAGTCAATCCCATCGTCTTCTACCTTTTCAATTTCTGCTTTCGAGTTTTCTAAAGCTTTTCTCTCTCTTGTGCGTTCATTTCCTCCTTCGTTTGTTTGTCAACAGATCTCCTTTTTTCCTGTAAAATTTTCTTCCTTCTTCTTCATTTCTTTTTATTCACCATGGTTTATATTATCGAATCTCTTGAGAAGTTTCACTCTGACTTCTCTATTCCTTCTTGGGTAACTTTGGAGAGTCTTTCTGAACCTTCAACTTATTTTAATTTGGCTGAGGGACACTGGTTCCCTAGCCTATTTATTGCTGAATGTGGGTTTTCTTTTCCACCAAATCCGTTGTGTTTAGAGTTCTGTCAGTACTTCGATGTTGTCCCTGCAAAAATAGCCCCCAATACATGGAGAATAGTTAATGGGGTACATAAGTTAAATCAAACTCATGGAACTCGTATAGGAATTCCTGAGATTATGTACTGTTACAGATGGGCTGTTTTAGACAATTTTTTTTTATTTAAAAACTAGGTTTTTGAATAGGGCCTTAGTAGTCAATCTCCCTGATGCAAACAGGGATTATTTTGAACATGGGGTAGTTATAAAAAATTAGCAACAGGCCCCTTTGGTTGGAGATGCAGTATATGAGGGTCCTAGATGCCCCCCATATGGCAATGGGATAGGTTATTTTCATCTTATTTTGTTTTTTGAAATTATGATTTCATTGTGTTTGACAAAATGTATGACTGATATTTCACTATGTTTTTATTTGCAGTTGACAGCAAGAGAAAAACTCCAAAAGATTCAAAAGTTAATATAAAGCAATTAAAACATATCTGGAGTTTGCATCAGAGAGTTGCAGACGAGCACATTAGGTCTGCTTCATATTTGTTGCAGTATAGGAGCTACACATCATCCTTTACGGCTCGTCCTGTGGTCAGCATTAGTGACCCATTGCCAGCTTCCGAGGAATCTTCACCAGAATCTCATATTCCTCTAAGTAAGAAGATGGACAAGAGAAGAGTTCCTGCTATCTTCGAGGAGACTTCCTCTATCGGAAATGGAAAGAGGAAAAAGGTTGAAGTCCCAAAGGGGACCAAGAAAATTGATGATGTTCCTTCTGTTGCTGTTCAGAAGGCTGCCGAGAAGCCTCCAATGGCTCCGAGCAAGAGAAGTACTTCTGTAGAAGTGGTCACTATTTCCCCCACCAAAGGTTCTTTGGCTGAAACTGCTGAAGTTCCACTGAGGAGATTGAAGAAATCCTCCTCGGTTAGTTTTTCTGAAGCCATTCCCCAACTCCAAACTAGTGGAGCTGGTGTTCCAACCATCATTCCCTCGAGCTCTGCAATGAGCTCGGTAAAGACTTGGATTATTCCTGAAGTCCAAGGCATCGAGGAAAACATGCCTAGGGATATGCTAACATCCCTAGCTACTCGTCACATTGCTTCAGTAAGTTTCTTTTTTATCTTGAATTTTTCCTTCTATCAATATATGTATCTCGGCACTAACTCATCACTACCTTCTTTTTTCAACTGGTGAGTTGTTTTAACACCATTGTGAAGAAATATGAAGCTCTCAAGGCTTCAAGCTCCTCGTCTGGAGTAGAGGATGCATTCCAGGGTTTGGCCCAATCTCTGAAGGAATCCCGTCAGAAGTACGACGAGGATAAAGGTGAATGGGAGAAGAAATTGGCTGCATCTGAAGTAGAGAAGGTGCAGTTAGGAAACAAAGTGAAGGACTTGGAGAGGGAGAACAAGAAATACTCCGAGAAGCTCACTACTTTCGGGGAGCTTGAAAATAAGCTGAAATCAGATGAGGAAGAGCTGACACTTCTGCGCGAAGCAAATCGTCAGAAGGAGGAGTTGGAGGCCAAGTTGAAAGCCTCTGAGGACCTTCTATCCGAGAAGCTATCCTCGGAGAAGGTGAAGAGAAAAATAGCTGTGAAGAAATCCTTTCGAACTGGTTGGGATAAAGGAAGGGATAGGAGGTAGCAGCAATGATGACCCAGGTGAATTATGGAAGTTTAAAATTCTTCCATGATGGTTGGGTTGCTGCCTTGCAGGAATTGAAGGTGAGCGAGGACTCCGAGCTATTTCAACAACATCTCCTTGGTCCTCCTCCAGTTATTGAAGACGAAGATGAAGATGAAGCTGCATCTGAAGAATCTTCAATGATTGTGGGTGATCAAATCCATGCTCCTCAGCCCAACTAGACATCTGCTGAGGAGATTTCTTCTTTGCCTGCTTCTCTTGAACAAATCCCAACTTTAGCCGATCAAATCAGTGTTCCCACCGAGCAACCAAGCTCCTCGTCCCAGCCTCCCGAGAAAGTCTTAGGAGACAAGGAAAAGGTGTGAAGTTGTTCGGTACTATCTTTCTATTTTTCTTCTTACTTGTACTTTGTATCTCAGATCTTTGTAACTTTTCCTTATGATCTAATAAAATCTCCTCTTTTTGTTCCTCTACATTGTTGATGCTCTGTTTGCTTTTTTTATTAACTCTTGCCTTCTCTCCTTTATTAGTTTATGGCTAGAATGGAATTGATATCTACCCATGATACAAAGCTGATGCAGCAATGCCATGAATATTATAAGCCTGGTCACACAGACCTGAGTGTATCAGAAATTGCTGACATCCTTGGCCATGATGCTTCAGAGCAAGCAGTTGAGGCTTATCGGTACCTGAAGGATTTACTTGATCGAGCTGTGGACAATAATGTGTCATACTACGAATTGATCGAGGAGCTTCATTATACCCTAGAAGATCTTCAAACTCAATATAATGAATCAACTGCCCTATTGCACGAGGAGTATGAGAATAGATATCAACAGCTTTCTTCCGAGACAGGCCACAAAAAGATCATTGCTGGGTACGATGTCAGGGAGAGAACCCTAAAAGGTGAAGTTGAGGCCTGCAGACAGATCGCCGAGCTGCTGGAACAAGAGAACAACAATTTGCAAAAAGAGTTGGCACATTATAAGTCTGCAGCTTCATCTTCCAATGCCTTGGTACCAGTCTCCGACGAAGGGTTCTCATTCTTAGAGGTTGAGAATGCCAAATTAAGGCAAGAATTGGATACTTTAAGAAGGTCTGGTATTTCTGCTACTTCTCGGGGACGAGGAAGAGGTTCTCGACCTGCTCGGGGAGGATCAAGGGCTCTTAGTCGTAATGTTGAAGAAGCTCGTACTCAATCAACGTTGGAGACTCAAGCGTTCTAATTGAATGCGAAAGATCGGGCTTTGTCTGAAATGTCCAAGAAAATCCTAACTTTGGAGGATCAACTTACTGGGACGAAGTCTGCTTTAGAGAATAAGGACATTATTGCCAAAAACCTTCACGAGTAGTTGGAGAGACTGACTTTCCAATTCCATAAACAGCCCAGGAAATTTTGGATGGCTGGGTACAATGAAGCACTATTCCATTTAGATGCTCGTATCCAGAATGCCAATAATGAGGGCTATAAACAAGGCTGGTTGAATGCCTTATGCGTATTGAAACTGGAACAGGGTCATTACTTATGGAATTATTACGACCCTGGGGTACTTGACTTTCCCGTGACACCATTCAATATGGACAAGGAATGGATCCCAGCTCATGCCATTCCTCAGAGCTTAATTACAGAATACCTCGGTGACTACAGTCTTCATTCTCAGATCGAAGTATCTCGTCCCGAGCATCTATTAGACACACCTTCAATAATGAATGTCAGAATGCTGAAGGATTTGAACTTCATTAACTCTCCTCAGACTTTAAATGATCCACCTGTTGGCGAGGAACCTGTATCGAAGGCTGAGGGGAAAAACCAATAGAATAGGATTTTTGATGTAATAGTTAGCACACATATGTAACTTGTAATTTATTTTGAATTTTAATGAAAGATTTTCATTTTCTGTTTGCAAATCTGTATTGCTATTGTCTTGTGTTTATCAAACACTTTATATTATATATATCTGTTAAAAAGATAACAATATTGTGTTGTTCATCGACCAACTTGGTAATAAAAAAGTTACAAGTATTAGTAATGTTGCTCGATCACTTAATAATAAAGTAATGAGTGTAAAAATGTTTAAAATTTTTCCAACCAACCAAGGTTGTTAAATTGTGCTTGTCGACCAATTATAGTTAGCGAGAGTTTTTATCCCCGGCTAACCATACTTGGTAAATTTTTTTTCTTTTTCATAAAATGCGTCCGACCAACCAAGGTCGATAAATTCTCCTCGTCGACCAACTATAGTTAGTGGGTTTTTATCCCCGACCAACCATACTTGGTTCAGTTTGGAATATTTTGTTCTTCGAGGAACTTTTATATTTTCTGTAATAATCTTACCTCCTGACCAACATAAGTTGGCATTTGAGAGCATATTTTGTTTTCAATCCAACCGAGATTGGCATTTTTAAGAATGTTGTTCTTGCCCTTTTACCAACCGGAGTTGGTCATGGGTTTGAACTATCATGTCCACTAACTCTTTTACCAACCGAGGTTGATCACATTAGTGTGCGCCTCCTATCCAAAGGAGTATAGTTTGTTCTCGCTATTTTATCAACCGAAGTTGATCACGCTCGAACTATCATATCCACTAGTTATTTTAATAACCGGAGTTGATCACGCTAGTGTATGCCTCCTAACCAAAGGAGTATAGTTTGTTCTCGCCCTTTTACCAACCGGAGTTGGTCGTGGGTCTGAACTATCTACTAGTTATTTTACCAACCGGAGTTGGTCACGCTAGTGTATGCCTCCTAACCAAAGGAGTATAATTTGTTCTCGCCCTTTTACCAACCGGAGTTGGTCGTGGGTCTGAACTATCGTCTTCTTTTTGCTGTCGAGCAGCGTAGTGTACAACACTAGTATTCCCCGAAAAACTTTCAAACAAAGGAGAGAAAAAATGGTGAAACATCATCGTTTTATTCATATTGATGGAACTGCTGTATATTTTACATCACTAATAATACTTGCGAAGGTGTTCAGCATTCCAAGCATTCTTGAATTCCTCTCCTTCTAGAGTTGCTATTCGGTAAGTTCCTGGTCGAACAGCTTCTGTAACTCTGTAAGGTCCACGCCAGTTTGCTTCCAATTTATTGTGCTTCTGAATGACCTTCTTTAGCACATAATCTCCTTCTTTTAAATCGCATTTCTTCACCCTCTTGTTATAGAACAGAGCTGTTCGTTGTTGATATGCAGCATTCCTAATGGCTGCTTCTTCTCTAACCTCTTCGAGCATATCCAAATCCAGTCTTCTCATCAAGTCACTGACTGGGGAATTGAAATTCAGCACTCTATGTGTTGGAAGACCCAACTCGGCAGGTATTACAGCCTCACTTCCAAACGCCAGCATATATGGTGATTCTCCAGTTGCTGCTCGGGGAGTTGTTCGGTAAGCCCACAATACTGATTGTAGCTCATTAATCCAGTTAGCTTTAGCCTCACTTAACCTCTTCTTCAAACCATTTAATAATGTTCTATTCGTCACTTCAGTCTGTCCATTACTTTGAGGATGGCCTGGTGCTGAATGAACCTTCAAAATGTTTGACTGATGACAATAGGCAGCAAATTCCTCGTTATCGAATTGTGTTCCATAGTCTGTGATGAAGGCATGAGGGAGACCATATCGACAGATGATGTTCTTCCAAACGAATTGGTATACCTTCTCGTACGTTATATCAATCAGAGGCTCTGCTTCTACCCACTTAGTAGAATAATCCACTGCGACGACGAGGTACTTGAATCTTCCTCGTGTCGTTGGCAGTGGTCCAACCAGATCAATTCCCCACATGGAAAATGGCCAAGGGGAAGTTATGGGTGTCAATAATTCTTGTGGAGTACGTCGGATGGAAGAAAAACGTTGGCATTTATCACATTTCTTAGCATAGGCTATACAATCAGCCGTCATCGTTGGCCAGTAGTATCCTTGCGTCATCACCCTTTGCAAAAGCGTTCGACCTGCTACATGGGCTCCACAGGATCCTTTATTGATCTCTTTAATAAATTATTTCACCTCGAAAGGATGTACACATCTCTGCAAACCTGCCATAATTCCTCGTCTATACAAAACACCATTAGTTAGTACATACCGAGCAACTTTAAACTTCAATTTCTTAGCAGCGATCTTATCCTCCGGTAATTCTCCTTCCTCGACATATGCCCTGATGGGATCCATCCAAGATGGTCCTAAATCAAGGGAAATAAAATTCTTCGTCAAGCTTTCATCTATGCTTCGAATTTCTAACACCTCAATTGGTATCGTTCTTCGTAACTCGGTACGAGTAGCTGATGCTAGTCGGGCCAGTGCGTCTGCTTCTGTATTCTCCATTCTTGGTATTCTGATTAACTGAATGGCATCAAATTCTGCCAACAACTCCATCGCCTTTGCATGATATTTGACCATTAGTTCTCCTTTAACTGCATACGTTCCCATTATCTGATTCACAATTAATTGAGAATCACTGAATACCATCACTTGTTGTGCTTCCATAATCTTTGCTAAATTAAGACCTGCTATCAAGGCTTCATATTCAGCCTCATTATTGGAAGCTTTGAATTGGAATCGTAAGGCATATTCCACGTCAATCTCGCCTGGGGTGTTCAAAACAATCCCTGCTCCACAACCTGTTGTACAAGATGACCCATCTACATACAATCTCCACGTAGGTAACTCGTCTTCAAAATTCTTATCTGACAACGTTCCTCGATGAAAAAATTGCTGTTTTGTTTCATCCTCCCCTGGTATCTTTCGCTCCTCGTCGACCATCTCTTCTCGCACTTTTACCAACCGGAGTTGGTCTGGGTTTGAATTTGATGATCTTTCTACATCCACAAGCCCTTTTACCAACCGGAGTTGGTCTGGACTTATGTCTGTTGATCCTGTAACATCCACAGGTTGGTCAGCGAGCAACTTTTGTTCCTCGGGGGTATCAGGATATGTAAACTCTGCTATAAAGTCTGCTACTGCTTGCCCTTTTAAGGATGATCTGGGTTCATACACAATATCATATTCACCGAGCTCTATTGCCCAGTACATCAGTCTTCCTGACTTTTCTGGCTTATGAAGGGCTTGTCTTAATGGCATGTCGGTATACACGATGATGGTATGGGCCTGGAAATATGGCCTCATTCTTCTACTTGCTTCAATTAATGCCAATGCCAATTTTTCCAACTTTGGGTACCTGATCTCTGCACCTCGGAAAGCCTTACTTGTGTAATAAATTCTCTTTTGGACTCCATTCTCCAATCTGATCAATGCCGAGCTGACCGCATTTTTTGATACTGCCAGGTATAAGTATAACTTTTCTCCCATCACTGGTCTGGACAGCAATGTAGGTGTTCCCAGATATTTCTTCAAGTCTTGAAAGGCTTTTTCACATTCATCATTCCACTCGAAAGTTTTTCGGAGTGTTTTGAAGAATGGAAGGCACCTATCAGTTGCTCGAGATACAAATCTATTGAGCGCTGCAACTCGTCCTGTAAGACTCTGCACTTCTTTCTTCGTCGTTGGAGATTGAAACCCTAAAAGAGCTTTGATCTTTGCTGGATTTTCCTCAATGCCTCGCTGGTTGATGATGTACCCGAGGAACATTCCTTCTCGTACTCCAAAGGTGCACTTCATTGGGTTGAGCTTCATCTGGTATTTATCCAGTTGATCAAAGGTCTGACCTAAGTCAACTAGATGATCAGCAGCTTTCTTGCTCTTTGTCAGCATATCGTCGACATAGACCTTTATATTGCAACTGATTTGTTCGGCAAAAACCTTGTTCATCAGCCGCTGGTATATCGCTCCTGCATTTTTCAAACCAAAAGGCATAACATTATAACAATAAGTTCCCCTAGGGGTAATAAAAGAAGTGCTTTCCCTGTCTTCAGGTTTCATTTTGATCTGGTTGTATCCAGAGTAAGCATCCATGAAACTGAGTAGCTCGTGCCCCGAGGTAGCATTCACTAGTTGGTCAATTCTGGGCAATGGGAAGTGATCCTTTGGGCAAGCCTTGTTGAGATCAGTGAAATCAACACACATTCTCCATTTATTGTTTTTTTTCTTTACCATCACCACATTTGCCAACCAGTCCGGATACTTCACATCTTCAATGAATTGGGCTTTCTGGAGCTTGTCGACCTCCTCTTGAATAGCTTGATTCTTCTCGGGGCTAAATACCCTTCTTCTCTGCTTTACAGGCTTGATCTCATTATTCACATTGAGCTCATGACATAAGAAGTTTGGATCTATTCCTGGCATGTCTTCATGACTCCACGCAAAAGTTTTCTTTCTGTTTCTCAAGAAAGTTATCAATTCCTGTTTTATTGAAGCATCCAACGATGAACCTATCTGGGTTACTCGTTCAGGGTGTTCGTCGTCCAGAATAACATTTTCTGTAGATTCTACCACTTGTCCTTTTACAATTTGGGATTCATCTCTTGGATCAAGTGTTTCAATTTCCGTACTTTCCTCCACCTGGTAAGTAGTAGTCTTTTTCCTTGATTCTTCAAGCTCCTCTTGCTCGGCAGATAATTAATAGCATTCTCAAGCTACTTTTTGATCACCTTTCACCACTCCCACTCCGAAATTTGTTGGGAATTTTAAACATTGATGTACTGTAGATGGGACTGCTTCGAACTTCTTCAAACCAACTCTTCCCATGATGATGTTGTAGGCTGACTGCACATTCTTATCCATCACAAAGAAGCCTATTCTCTCTGTTCGACAAGCAGGCCAAGTTCTAATGAATATTTCCAACTTGATCGTCCCAAGTGGAAAAACTTTCTCGCCAGCAAAACCCATAAGAGGTCTGTGATAAGGTTCCAATTGAGATAACTTCAAATTTAAACTGTCAAAGCATGAATAGTACATGATGTCTGCCGAACTGCCATTGTCTACCAGCACCCTTGAAATCACTACTTCTTTCATCCTCATTTTGATCACCAAAGGGTCGTCGTGAGGGTAAAGAACACCTGCCAGGTCATTTTTTGAAAAGCCAATAACCAGCTTCTCTTTGTTTACCTTCCTCGGACGATCCTCCTCGGCCAAATTTATTCGTTGAATGTATGAGCAAGCTTGTGCCTCTCCGAGGTAAGCTTTTCTTTCTGCAGTAAGATCTCCTCCTCCTGCATCTCCTCCTGTAATAACATTACAATCAAATGACCCAAAACGTATGGAAAATACCTCTCGTTCTGGCTGCCTTGGTTTCTTGGGAAGATCGGGGTCATCCTCGACATCATCTTCATGGTATCTCTTCTTTTTCTCCTCTGCTCGACCAGGGGATCTAGACCTCTCTCTAGTTCGATCATTATTTCTTCTTTCACCTCCCCGATCAACATACTTTGCTAGCTTTCCTCTTCGAACGAGTGTTTCAATCTCGTTCTGAAGAGCTATGCAATTTTTAGTCATATGGCCATGATCTTTGTGGAACTCGCAATATTTGTTATTGTTCCTCGCATCAGGATCTGACCTCAGTTTCTTCGGCCACTTTACTTCCTCGCTATTCTTGATTTCTTCCAAGACATGATTAATACCCATTTTCAAGGGAGTATAATTATCGAATTTCTTCAGGACTTCCCATGATGACTTATTATTTCTGGAACGCTTGTCACCGCCATTGCCCTTCTGCTCTTTATTTTTAGACTTGTCGACGTCCACCTTGGTGTCCTTATCTATATTCTTCTTTGCAGCCATAGCTTCCTCGGCATTCATGATTTTGGCCGCTTTTGCCATCAACTCTGACATAGTTTTAGGTGGATCTTTCGCCAAAGTATAATACAGCTTATTAGGCAACAACCCACTCATCAAGGTGGTGATTGCTGTTTTCTCCTCGTAATCTATGACTTCCAGCTTCTCGTTATTGAAAAGAGTTATGTAATCTCTAGTATTCTCACCAGATTTTTGTCTAACACTTAGCAAGTGTGCTACTCGTTTTACTGGCTTTGCTCCAAAACAGAAATCGCGGATGAACAACTCGGCCAACTGAAAGAAAGTTGAAATCTTACCCCGAGGAAGATTGTTGTACCATATCTGGGCAGCTCCAGTAAGAGTTCCTGAGAACGCTCTGCATCTCATCTCGGCGGGGACTGCATAGATATCGGCGACAGCTTGATATTGCTCTATATGAAGAACATGATCTGTCTTTCCATCATATTTAGGGGTCACTACTGGTGCTTTAAACTTTGATGGTGTAGGAAAATTCACAATGGCCTGGACAAAAGGTGTCTCTTGAACAAAAGTTCGTTGTAGGGGATTCTTCGCCTTAGCTATTTCTCCCAATCTATCCTCCAACCGCTGAAGGGACCTTTTCCACGCTTCATTTCCTTTCTCGGGCCTATTGGTTCGAGCAATAGATCGTTCTGAAGTAGCCTCTTGAGATCTATCTTGACGAGCAACTGGTCGTGATTGTGCTGATCCTTCTCTTAGATCTGATGGTTGTCGAAAACTCCTCGACATGGTCTTAGGTGGACTCCTATTCCTCCTAGGGCCTAATCGACTGAAAATGAGACACCCTACTCAGTCTTTCTAAGGCACTGGGTCTTTCTGGAGAGAGAGAGTGATACGTTGATCAGTATCTGTAGCCCTTATTGATAAAGTTCGTCCAGGTTGATAAGAGAAATCATCAGACTCCTCATTACGATATGACTCAGTACGCCTGGATCATGAAGAAAGTAAATAAGTTTGCCTCTGACCACTTCGCTGTCCTGAACGTGCAGGTGCACCGCCATAAAGGGTTTGTATGAGTTGCCTTATTGTGTCTTGCATGGAGGTTTGTCCTTGAGCCAGATTCGTCATAATCCCGGCCAGATCTGGAGGTGCAGAGGGATTTGGAGGATTTCCAGCATTTCCAGCGTTTTGATTGCTAGATTCTGGATTATCCGCCATTGATGATGAATGATTTTTGGTGAAAAACGATAATAACAATCGATTCCCACAGACGACGCCAATCTGTTGATGTAAAAAACTAGATTACTCTAATTATTTAATCACAGATAGGTAAATAAGACAAAAGATTTTAAAGTGGTTCAGCCTTATATGAATGGCCTACGTCCACTGTTATGTTATTGGTGAGTGTTTGAGAATTCTCGATTACAAGTGCTATCAAGAAATTTCGGTCCCTTTGAATGAGGGTGATACAAGGTATTTATAGCCTTTAGGCTGTACATGAAAGGGTGTTACATTAAATGATACACATATGAAAGGGTAATTCATTTAATGTCCTTCAAACGTGAGCGTCAAGATGATAAGCATTCAATGAATAGTTGAACTGTTGATTATCTGGCAATTAATGCTGTGGTCGAGGTGCAGCTCGAACCGCCTTAGTTGCTCGTCGTCCAAGAGTTCCTCGGAGCATTGGAGTTCCTCGGAAGATAAGAGTTCCTCGGAGGGTTGGTGTTCCTCGGAGTATACATGTTGCTCGGAGTGAGTATGTTGGTCGGGGAATCAATCTTCCTCGTTGCTATTGTGCCACGTAGATTGACACGTGTCTTCTTATTATTCGTCCACATCAGCATACTAATTTTGGTGTCAACAGTGAGTATTGTATTTTTTGATTTCAATTGCTAGGACAATCTTTTGATTTTGCAAGGATACTTCATAATTGAAGAAGTCCATTTTCCTTTTTGTTAAGGGTAATATTTTGAACTATAAACTGGGAAATTTGATCCATTGAAGTTCGTTCTTACTTATATAGTGCATTTAACACACACATGCACACTCACCCATATAAGTCGAAATGGTCTCTTTTTATACACTTGTTGTCAGTTTATTATGCATTGTGCTTAGTATTAGTATCTGAAATGAGTATTGTGTTTTTTTCCATTTTTTGTATATAGTTTTGAACACAACTAAAACCAACACATCATCTATTCACAAAAATATATACTAATAAGAGGAAATCCTAAATTTATATTTCCTTCTACCCTTACCTCCATTTCTTTTGGCTCCTGTAGCACTTTTATTGTGAAATATATCGACATTTCCCTCTTCAACTGTAATGTTGTAGAATGCCAAAAGCATTGCTATGTTCTGACTATTGGGGATTGATTATATTTAACAGTTGCAAAAAATCCTACACCACTAAAATCATTTCCATAAGTAGTGTTCTTTAGTAAATTATGTTTGTTAGTGGGCAAGTCTATGGATTGTCTATAATGATAGTGCAAAGGTTGATCATTCGAGTGTAGAATCAACTAAGAAATGATAATATTAATGGGATATGGAGTTGTATTTGAACTGTGAGTCACTAATCCAGGATTTCTACTTGACTTAGATATTTTATCTTCTACTTTGAAACCCTATGTTCCTTTTGAATAGGGAAAGACCAAATTTCTTGTATATAATTATAGTTTGCATTAGCCATTGGTATTAACTGATGTATGGTATACCTCTGTACTTTTTGGGGTTTACATGTGAAATTGAAGTTTTGAATGATGGATTGTCTTCAAGAAGAGCTTTCATCCCAGATTCTTCTTTCCTTTCATTTTTCTTTTGAGATACAAGTGATGAATTAATTGTTGTTTGAAGAATTTGGGGAGTTTCTTTTTAGTCAGTATTAATTGATCATGATTGTTTATGAAATTGTTTTCTGTAATATCTAATTTGAACATTTTACTTTATGGGAGGATTTTTATCGTTTTTTCTATTTTACAAGACTCTCTACCCTTATAGTCATATAGGCATATATTTAGCTACTTGACTATTATTGCAGAGCAGGTCTCAATCAACAAGTCTTTGACTATTTAAAAGTTTTAACTAGGGAATATCCAAATGGAATTCGCTCTTTCCAATCATAAAGAAAATTCATCATATATAACCAAAAATTAATATAAATGCTTCAGGTTCCAAAAGAATTAAGCAATTGTCCTTTTTACCTAAAAGAATCTGTAGTAATATTTGAGGCACCATTGCATCTGCTATCATGGTCATTTATCTCTCACAATCTAATATATCATCTACATATAGGACATAGTTCTGTTCGGTTGCCACATACCTCCTGATATTACAAATGACAAACATATTACTAATACAAAGTAGATGCTCTGATTCATAGTTCCAGTTCAAATCATTGTCGGTTACTACCTGATGCTCAGATAGATAAATCATAGGCAATGAAAACTCCAGTATTCACATGTTACAATGAACAGGAACTTTATGTACAAATACAATTTCACATTCCATTGTCTAGCTGCACAATGAACAGGACACCTGATCCATAACAATAGTCATTAACACCATTATTATATGTAAATACTTGAGTCAAGAGAAATTTATGTTGCTGATTGAGACCTGCTCTGTAATATCTAATTTGAACATTTTCACTATTTTGTATTTTGTATTTTGTATTTTGTATTTTGTATTTTGTATTATGGATATCTGTATACAAAAGATTTGAAAGAAGAGGTATGGATTTAATGTATACAAATATTTGTACATGCACTCTTTTCGGATGCTGATGATGTTCCACCCATTCTCACCTCCGAAGTGGCAAGTGAAGATTTTTTTGAGGTGGAAGAGATCTTAAGCAATGTAAAAACAAACTCAATCTTCATCTCCAAAATTATTTCATTCAAAATCCACATCCCCAAGATCTCTCTTGTTCACGTTTCTGTTATAAGCACTAAAAGGTTTTAGAAAGAAAAGAAGCAGAGAGAAAAACTTACTAATATATTTTTAGATGCTAAAAACATTTATAAGAATATTATTCAAGTTGGTAGAAAAACTTACTTTTGTGATTGAGAAAATCCTTTTACACTAATATATTTGATTTTATTACATGCATTTAATGTTGTTCATTGTCTCACACATGTATTGGGAGTTCTTTCATCTTGGTCTTTGATTACATTAGTTAACTTACTGTCATTTCTTTCTAAAATTTGGTGTAACCATATTGATGTTTCTTACATTAGGTGGACCGTGGAGGAGATTTAGTCTTCTAATTGGCTTGGTTATAGCTATTTTGGGAGTTCTTTCATATTGGTCAATCCTAATAATTTGTTTTGCTTCATTTCAGGTGCCCGCACCCCATGAAAATGGGGTTAAGATTTTTCATCCATCATCATTGTGAATGGTTGGACGCAACTATATTAAAGATTTTGAGTTGGAGATATACTATATTTAATGATTTGTATGGGAAATAAGTCATTCTCCTATGAAAGAGCATAATGTCCAAGTAAGAGAAGGATTTTCATTATTTTTCATTTTATCGTTTTGAACTTCCCATGTCGACTCTTTCTCATAGTGCTTGCGCATTGCCAAAAGGGCACCATGTGTTTAATGAAATATCAAAGTGAACACCATGTAATTCATGATATGTCGTAGTGAACACACTGTCTCAGCTTCACGAAATCATGATCCTTTCTTGGTTTACTTATTTGGTGCTTTTTTTTGTTGTGAACAACGAAAAATTTCTTGATTATGGAATGAGCTTGGGAATACTAATTTTTTTTATAGCATTGTATTATTATGTTCAGCTAGAATAGAATAGGCTTGGACTTTTATCTTCAGCCCAAATAGGCTTCAGTTGTTTCTGATCACTATATAGATTTGAATTCCCTATTTTGGTGACTTTATATTGTTGAGTTTTATTAGTTGCTGATGCACACCTGCTAATACACTGTAGAGTTTTATTAGTTTTTTTATGAAACTCTATGTTCTCATGATGATATTAGATTTGAATCCCCTATTTTTGTGAACTTTTTCATACATGCAGCTGCCTAGATCATTCGATATTGTCTCGATCCAGCTCCTGTCAATTTTTAGTTTGTTGATTATGACATCATATTGGTTAGTATTTTAACTTCTTAATTTTTTCAATAGTTCTATAATCTAATATAATTAAACACATGTATAGATATAGATCGAGTCAACATTTTTACCATTCTTTGTATTTTTCTTATTTTAAAACTTGATTTTTCTATTCTTTCGAATTTTAATCATGTTTGATATAATTTGTATAATTACTTTGAGTAGTACCAATGGCAACCTCTATTTTCTCTGAACAGCGCATCAGTGGCAGCACTACCGGTAGAAGTGGGGTATGAAACTTGGGGTCTGTGATGAAAAATAGAGGCTAAATGTCGAGAAAGAGAAGCTAGCTTCTGGTGAGATGGTTTTGTGTTGGTATCCTGTTTATAACAGTCCTGGTTATGAATTTGCAGGTATTGTTGCATTTGAGATGGAATACGTGATCTGGTTTGAAGAACAACAAAAAAGGATTTGTGAGCTTAGAAATGTGTTGCAGGCTCAAATAAGCGCTTAAACCACTACAATGAACGTTTTCGTATGTAAGGAGATGATATAAAGGATGATGTCTTCTATGTGACATCTGGCATGTGGAGAACATCTGTTGAGCGCTTTTTTCTTTGGATTGGATTCTAAACATAATTCTTTGCACTGTTTTTTCTTTTTTTATAATTGTAATTTGTTACTAATTACTTATTATCTCCATGTTCTATTCCTTTACGTGTATCACATATCTTCTTGGAATATAGCTTGCTAATAATGTTGGTTGTAAAGATAAATGCTTTAATTCAATTACTAGATTGAATGAGTTGCTTTAACATACTTATTTTTAGTAGATTTTCATATTGTTTTTCACGATGGTCACCTCGACATGATTTGTTTATACTAAATTTCTCCCTATCTTCTCAAGATTATGTTACTAATACACTTATATGTATATCCATATTACTATTACCACTAACCATAAACCTCTTGGTACCTATTTAATTTGAGATTTTATACTTTCCAGGAATCTTTAATTGTTAAATCCACATATGAGCCGTGAGTTTTACGAAGAGAATTAGTAACGTGTCATTTAAACTCAGGAAGAGAATTAGTGAATTAGTACCATGCTAAATCCACATATGCTAAATCCACCTATTTAGTACCGATATTCATTCAAGACTGTTTTTTAACCTCCATATTGCAAGAACTATACTGGACTATAGGTTAAACACAAATATTCATTCAAGACTATTTTTTAAACTTCATTGAAGCTGCTATAAGATACACGCCTATATCCATTACGAATAATTTCACGTTTCTCTTAAAAAATATTACTGATATCGTAATGGCTCGACTCTTTGGGTTTTCTATTGATCTTATGCGTGTTTTGTGTTTGTAATTGAAGGTACAGATTGAGGACAAGCAGCTCAAATATCTGGATTTCGTACAAGTTGTGGTGATGTACTTTTTCATTTGTTTCTCAGCTCTCTATGATTACGCGAATGGAAATATATCTTTTGCATAAATTAAGCTTATTTCCAAGGAGTTGGGTTTGGTTAAGGAAGCAGATCGTGATCGTTCAGCTACTATTCCAAATCTAGCAACTGCTGCTCCAGTCGGAAGAAATACCGTTAAGGTATTTTTGCAACCTTAATGGAAGCAACAACTGTTGCTCCAGAAGAAATGCCGACCATTTGAAATTTGCATAACTGGAACGCCGGTTTTGTTTTCCTTCACGGCCTCTTCCACAGGTACGAATGGTTATGGTTTTTTCGTTTCTCCCGGAGTTGGTTAATTGTTAGCTTCTGCATGCATATTAATTACAGAGATGAACCAATCTTGGCTCTATATTTTTAATGTTTATAACTACTATGTCAAAGTAGAGTATGTTCCATTTTTTGTTTATAGTAAGATTATCACCCATTTTGATGTTGGTTGTTGTTTACAAGAGTAAGAATGAACATGCCTATCGATGTTAAATTTATTTAACTATATATTTGACCATTAATTGTTAGGGAATTATATATATTTTTTTCAATTATGTTAGTATGAACATTTACTATGTTTGGGTGTAAGAGAAGGGTTAAAACTTGCCTATTCATTTGGGTGCAAGAGAAGGGTTAAATTAGTTTGGCAAATTTATATTTACAATCTCTCAAGATAAGACACTCTCTTATATTGGGTTGTCTTTAATAGTAATGCAATCTTTTGGGGTCGTATCTTACAAAATGATTATGTAAATTGTAAATACATTGACATTGTTTTCTCCTTTTTCGCGATTAGGTGACATTATTTTGGTAAAGAGGTCAATGCCGAGGAGCCCTTTTTCCCCATTATGCCACTTCGAAATCTGAAGCCTGCATTTGAAGTTCAACTGACAGTACTATCTTCAGAAGCTAGGTATGCAGCGTCTAACATTGAGAGTCGACTTTAGATGGGATCCAAATTATGTATTGTTGTAAAGGGTAAGGAGGATGCACTTGGATTGTTTGAACTGTACAAAGATAAATGTTACATCCTTACCAAGCACGAGGGAAGATTTTGTGTTATACTAAAAGAGACCTCAATGTGTCATGTGAATTATCTCTACTGGCTGGAGAGAAATGAGGGTATATAGTCAAGAGGCACCTATAATTGTGCATATAACTGTGCATACAAGTGGTAATTATAAATACATTTGGAACTAAAATTGTGCTAATAAATGTTGTGTCTATCAATGCCACCCAAAATTTTACCACTAACTTTTGAACTATGATGTTTAACTTTTGGATTTTAGTGACTCATGTACTTTGTTACAAATTTCTTAGTAATTTAAAATAGATGGCTGCCATGAACTTTTGGCCATGAAGAATTTTGTAGTTGGATTTTGGGATTTATTTTGGGTACGATTTAAAATAGATGGCTGCCATGGACTATTACTATTATTATTATTGTTGTTGTTGTTGTTGTGGTGGTGATTCTATTGTCAAAACATAGTCGATAGTTATATAAACAAAAGAAATTATGTCCAATTTTTATAAAATATTTTTATTGTGAATGGAACTTGAGCAAAGTTTTATTTTACACTACGTGACACTTTAGAAAAGTTTGTTGGGGAACGAAATTTTTACCATTTTTCAGTTACATAGTTTGCAAAATTTTTGCCGTTTTGCGACGTACTTTAAAAAAATTTCTTCGACCTTCAAGCACGGGCAATACGCTAATATATACACACACACACACACACACACACACACACACAGGCTCTAATGCGGATGCAACTTGCGAATTTAACTTGCGGACTGATTTTTGTGTGATTTTTTAAAAATAGCAAAAATCAAATTTTGACTTGATTTTTTCTGTGGTATTTAAAAATTTCAGGGGACCCATGTAAAAAAATCAGCTCAAAATGAATTGTTGTACTATTTTTAAAAATCGATCAAACATATGTCAGTTTTTAAGAGCTTCAAGAACTGACATATGTTTGACCGATTTTTAAAATTTTTTTTTTTTTGCTATTTTTAAAAAATACAGAAAAATCCATCCGCAAGTAATATTCGCAAGTTGCGTCTGCATTAAAGCCCGCTTATATATATATATATATATATATATATATATATATATATAATCAGACCTAAACTTTGCCAAGTCTCCTTTACGAACCTATTTACTTTACTCGCGCCTTATTTTTTTTTTTCAAGATGCAGTGAGGAGACTTTAGCGTGCCTCGGATCTATAACCACGCATGCTTTATAGACGATGCCAAAAGTAGAAAATTGTTCTTACCTCCTAATCATTAATTATCTGACAGGTCTCATTGCATAAATGCCTGGTGGATCGTTGTTGGGTGTGAAAAAGGGGTATAAAGCTGTTCATTTTCTACACTTCTATAGGGAAAAAACAGATTCCCAAGAGTCTAAATTCTCCATCAGTGCCTCTTGTGATTGTTCGTGTTCCCTCACATTATTGCCCCATGGGTTTAGCATGCTGTTTGCGATACATATTTGTGTTGTGCGTATATGTATGTACTTGTATACATACATGCATGTATTATGGCAAAAGTATGATAACAGTCAGACTTATTATTAATTTTGAGATCCATAAATGTTGAATTAATACAATAAAAAAAGTAATGTCGCAATATTAAGCTTTAAGTTTCTCTATGATGTTCATGTGCAGGACTTAATGCCCAATTATAAGATTTTTAGCTGAAAAATAGACCACGGACATGCTGCATACTTCCAAGATTGATGGAAATATTCACAAATGACATATAGATCTCAATCTAATTCATAAGAGAGTCTCCAAAGTCATTAATTCTCACTAATGTATAAATGTTCCTAATAATTTTATCTATGTATAAATATTTATCCATAAGAGAATTTCCCTGAAGATGTTATTAATTATTTACTCATAGAATCACTCACTAGTTATCATAGCATAACGTTGATTGCTTAAAACAATTATAGTTAATGGAGACTGAATATAAAAAATAAACGTGGTTACCTTCTTTAAGTGCATCTAGAACCACAAATATTCTTTCATATTATACTCTTAAGAATTCAATCAATAGTGATGGTAGTAAAGTTGCCGAACCCCATAAATCTCTTATTCATTTGCTTATATGTGCTTGATTTACTTTTGTTTGTTGAGTTACCTTCGCATCATATTTTCTATGTGGATTTCGTTTTCTGTACATTATTTGTTAGTTTTCTCTATAATTTTAATGTCGAAAACTTACTCCCCAATTCTAAGGTCTTAACCTAAAAAAATTAGCCCATTGATGTGATATGAAAATTTTCATATCAGTACGTTTATAGCTTCCTTTTTTGTTTTGTTTTGATATTGGTTTTGGCCTCTTTTCTCTCTTTAGTTGTTACAAGATATGCGCCACTAATACGTTAGATGGACCCCAATATTTGATTGACACACCTTGGAAGATTATTTGATCCATTTTAAGAGATATTTATACACGTGAAGAGATTTCATCAAAATTTAAAAAAAAACTTGGGAGTTTAGTTCTTTGTATCCCAGAAGCATGAAGAGATTGGAGTGGGGATGACTTATGTGTCCTTTCGTGGTTTTTAATAAAGCTACTTATCAATGACCATTGTAATTAATTTAAGACTAACATGTAGTCTGCGCGATGCGCGATCGCAAATATATATTATGAATTGATAGGAAATATATTATTTTCATTATACTCCCAAAATTATATTATTTCATTATATTAAACAAAAAATATTTTAGAATTATCTGTTTTGAATATGACTAAATATCATTTTGGGTATAAAAATGAAGCTGAAAATGCACTAATTTTCCATGGAATATGAGATATCATACATAAGTTATAACAATTAGTAGGAAGATAAACAATTGAAGATATTTTAGGCTGAGTATGTATAGCTGGCGATCGTAATGAATCAACTAATTTTGTACATAAACATTTCTGCTATCTTCATTTTGACTAAATCAACAATGTAATTCTTATTTGAAGGTAGTTGATGAAACAAAATCAATTCCTTAAAAAATTAATACAGAGTTTTCACTTTACAACTGAATTGTATAAATATATTTTTTTGGGTGAAATTTTAGATAATCTTTGAAAGTAAGAAAAATGGGTAACAAACTTGCTCTTTCACATGCCACAAAGGTTCCTATCCATGTTGATAGCACCCATAGTGTTAGTCTAATTAAAAAAAGCCTTGGATGTGGCACCCTTTCACTTATCATCTCTTTTTTTTTTTTTTTGAAATTAAAACATTTTATTCAAAAGGAGAAAAATAGCCTTTCTCCAGTGGTAGAACAAGCTTAAATACATCAAATTTTGAACTCCTTAACAAGCTCAAGATCCATGCTAGATTTACAATTTGTGAAAGGGAAAGTTAAAAACTTCAGTCTTCATAGCATGGTCATCATAAACAACTCTATTACGACCTTTCCAGATCTCCCAAGTAATAAGAATTGGAATAATGATAAGAAGAGTAGAAAGAACACAATTTCCTTTGACTTTAAACCACCATGGCATAAGCTCTCCTCTGATAAAGATGGAAGACGTTCTGATACCTATGATACCTTTGAAATGAGTCCAAATTGAAGAAGCTATATCACCCGTGAAGAAAAGGTGATCAATTGATTATTGGACAGAGCTAGCGCAGCAGTGGCATTTCGAAATAATAGGAATCTTGATTTTGGAAATTATATCATCAGTAGGAACAATTTGATGGAGTAATTTCCACATAAAAATTGAAACTTTACTAGGAACTCTTATTCCATATTGTATTAAAAGAGAATTGGGGACAGCTTTTATGTCTAACAACGTTCCAAGATGATTTGAGAGAGAAGATACCATTGGGATTGGCCATCCATTTGAGATCCTCATCAACATTGAAGTACTCATTAACCACATAAAGAACCTTGTGCATCCTTTTCCATACATGAGAAGAATTAATTTTGTAAGAAGATTCAAGGGGGCACATCTTGTACAATATTTATTTTTCAAAAATCTGCTCCAGGGTGAATCTACTGATAGCAACCTCCATCAAAGTTTGCACGATGAAGCTTCAATGTAATCAGGAATGAGCTTAAGGCCTAATCCCCCTTCATCATAAGGGAGACAAAGAGAATTCCAATTTTTCCAACGCCTTTTCATAGTAGCTTCGGAAGAACCCCAAAAGAAGTTTGAGAAGAGAGTTTCCAAAGTCTTGATAATGAAAATTAGAGGATCCAAAGCTGCAAATAAATGATAAAACATAGATTGACTGACATATTTTAGAAGAATAAGTTATCCTCCTTGACTCAACAATTTACATGACCCGTCTTCAAGACGCTTCTTAATTTTATCTATGAGCTCATTGAAAAAGGAACTCTTCTTTCTTCCTGCATAAAGAGGCACCCCCAAAATAAAGAACGGGAGGAGATTTGAAAGTGAAATTTTTTGTTCTTTCAATAATTCTTCTTCTAGATAAAGAGCATGACTGAGGGATCATGAAAGTGCCACTTGGACTTATTCAGAGCTTGACCAGAGATAGCTTCGTAATCATTGAGAAAAGACATGAGTTATTTCAGAGACTTTTGACTGTCAGAGGTGAAAATGAGATTGTCATCTACAAAAGAGAGGTTAGATATAATGGGACTACCAGGAGGCATAGAAAATGAGTCAATCATACCATTCTCAACCAAGTTTTGCAGCCCTCTATTGAAGACTTTAGCAGATAAGATGAAAAGAGAAGGTGAGAGTGGATCTCCCTGTCTAATACCACAAGAAGACTTAAAAAAGTCATGAGTAGATCCATTGATAAGAATTGAGAACCAACATTATGAAATTAACCTCCACACCATGTCTATAAAGGATTCATTGAAGCCAAATTTTCGGAGAACTTGAATGAGGTATAACTATGAAACTCTGTTATATTCTTTAGACATGTCAAGTTTACAAACTAAATTTGTTCCTCTTAATTTTTTGTTGAAATTAGCCATGATTTCCTGGGCAAGAATGATCTATTCAGAAATAGATCTGCCCTTGATGAAACCTGCTTAGTTGGGGCTAATAATACCATTAAGGAGCAATCCCAATCTATTGGCAAGAATTTTAGAAATTATTTTATTTGAAGTATTGCAAAGACTGATAGGTCTATAATCATTACAAGAAGAAGGATTGTCTGATTTGGGGATGAGAGTGATTAGAGTGGAAGTCCAGCTTTTGGGTAATCTATTCCCCATGAAGAAAGAAGTGATGGCTTTAAACATATCTGCTTTAATAATGTCCCAACATTTTTTGTAAAACAGAGAGTTGAATCCATCAGGCCCTGTAGTGCTAGAGGAATCCATTTGGAGAAGAACATCTCTAATTTCTTATAGAGTTGGGGGATATGAAAGAAGAGTATTATCACTCTCTGTGATAAGGTTTGGGATGTAGTTTAGTAAGGATAAATCATCATGCATGAAAGAAGAGGAAGAAAAAATACCTTTAAAATGATCAGAGAAATGACTTTTAATAGTAACTGGATTTGATATCCAAACACCATTAGAGTCTTTGATTCTAGAGATATTAAGCTTATTCCTCTTCCGATTTACCATAACATGGAAGTATTTTGAATTTTCATCCCCATCTTGCAACCATTTAATCCTTGCCTTTTGTTTCTAAAATTCATCATCTATGGCCAATTGATGCTGAAGTTTATCTATTGCAAGCTTGTATTCAATGTTGGAAGCTTCTGAAAAGTTGGATTCTAACTCAGTTTCTTTTCTAAGAACTTCATCTTCTCCTTCGATTGTGGATTGGAAAATGTTTTTGAAAGTTATTTTGTTCCATAGGGCTAATGCCTGCTTAGTGGCCTTTAATTTTTGGGAGAAAACTCTTAGAGGGTCCCCATTAAAATTAGTACTCCAAGATTGCTCCACTACTGAGAGGAAAATTTGATGCTTAGTCCAAAAATTTTGGAATCTGAAGCTCTTCTTAGCTGGCTCATCATTTAGCATAAGACTAAGTAATAGAGGGCTATGATCATAATTAGTTCTATTAAGGTGAGCAACAGTAGAAGTTAAAAAAGTTTGTCTCCATAGAAAGTTGAATACCACCCTATCAAGCCTGGCCCAAATTCGATTACCTCCCTCCCTGTGGTTACATCAAGTGTATTTGGAACTAGTGAAAGAAACTTTAGACAAACCAACTAACCCAGTGGCATTATTAAACTGAGAGCAGGCCTCAAAGTCAATTTCATTACGTCCTAGTTTCTCCATAGGAGAGGATAACACATTAAATTCACCTACAACAATTGTAGGTAAGGAAGTGTTGCACTGATTGATAATATCTTCCCATAAGTCTTGCCTTTTAAGTTTGGTGCACTTGCCATAAACTGAAATTAATTTAATCGGACTAGGTAGGGAGTTATCCTGAAGCTCAAGAGACAAGGCTTGTACAGAGATATTCCACTCGTACTTCCACATAATCCAAATAGAGTTATTGAGGTTTGCCATACCATTTGAGAAGTTAAACATGATAACCAAACTTTGAAGTTGAATATCATCAATTTTAGGTTCCATGATTGCAACTAGAGAGATGTTATGGGATTTTATAAGCTTCTTGAGCCTTCTAACTATAGGTTTGTTTCCAATACCACTCACATTCCAGAATACGACTCTAATCATTGAGAACCAAAAATTATTGTAGTTTTTGAAGAGTTTTTTTTACCTCTGGATCTGGTGATGATGGAAGATGCCTCAGCTTGAGAAATGTTTTGGTCCTTTTTGGTGACATTATTCTCATCAATCTTTCGCAGATAAGAATATTTGTTGGATAAGGTAATGGAGTAGTTCTTGAACTCTTCAGAAAAATTTGGGATATCTGGTGGATCATAGTCCTTCTCGCTGTCAGAGAGGCTGTTAGAGCTCCAGTCAAAGGTCTTTTATGAGGGAGGCAAGGTCTAGGAGAAAGGTTAAATCGAATGCAGCCAAAGTTTTATGGGTGTCATTAGTTTTTTGTGGATGAGTTTAGGAAGAGTAGATTTAAAATGGGTTAGGTTATTGGGAAGAAATTCTCCTTCTTCAGTTGGAGAAAGAGAGAGGTTTTTGGAAGAAGGTTTATTATGAATATGATTAGAGTTTTCAAAAAGTTGGAGTTTTGGATCATATGGGAATCAAGCTGGTTTTGAGTTAGTAAATTTTTTTGAGGAAGAGGTCGTTTGTGAAGGTATGGTTTGAGTAGCAGCAGCGTGTTTGCTTGATTCCCCGACAATTAGGTTCTTTTTGGTTTCGATCCACACCTTAGCTGTTATGTTAGACAAAACTCCTGTAGAGATGGGGAGACATGAAGTGGTAGGCAATTTTGCAGCATTCAAAGCAATGAGAGCATATGGTTCACTCTTTTTACAGTCTCTATTAAGATGGACCTGGCGCCTACAGATCTTTCAATAAGGAGGAATTTTCTCATATTCGATGGATTTCCAGAATGCCATGTGACCATTACCAATCCATACTCCGTGGATAATAGGTTTAAGGAGGTCTAGTTCAACACATACCCGAGCACAACAAGGCCTAGAAAGGTGTGCAGTAGAATCATCAATTTTGAGTGGAGAACTAATCAATTGCGCAATAGAGAAGAGGGCAGCCTTAGAGAATAAATGTATGGGTAGGAAAGGGAGGGAGAGCCAAATAGGAGTTAAGGAGCAATCTACATTGGCTTGAAAGTTAGGAGTCCATTTAGATATTTGAAAAGGAAATTTTTGAATATACCATTGATTACGTACCTAAAGTCTCAGAAAATCCTCTTCACAATTAAGCTTATTAAGAATATGCTTCTCATCAAGCAAACCAATAGATAAGTCAGTTTTAAGAGAGAAATAATGAAATAACCTCCATGGGAGGATGACCAAGAATGAATTTTCCAATAAGGGAGAATTTGAAAGGGTCTGATAGAGTTTGAATATCATCAGTAGAAAAGAACACAACATGCTCACCTTTGTGCATGCATGGCGTTTTTAAAGAGAGGGAAGATGAAGGTTTTCTTCCAAGAAGAGAAGCAAAAGATTTGTTTGCAAAAGGAAGGATATGTTTAGAAGGATTGGCAGGTAAGAAAGGAGGATCTGGAGGGTGGTTGGAGGTGGAAGGGGCTTCCACAACCGCCATTCCTAGGTGGGAGTAGGGTTAGCAACAACCAGGAAAGAGAGGCTAAAAAAAACTCAGAACTGTTGATGAACCGTGTATATCACATAAAACAACATGTAACAACATTACTAATATAAAAAACATAAAAAAATAGTACGATACTTAAAAATATTTTTTTTTGAAAATTAATTATCCTGAAACAAAACCAATGTGTTCACATTGGCTGCAAAATTATGTTTTGCCACTTCTTGCGAAAGTTTTTGAGGCATTCAAAGTTTTCAAAAACTGAAAAACTTACATACATCAATAAAAGTCACGTTAGAGATTTTTATATATTTCATTCCTTTGAAATAAAACAACTTTGGAAACGTGCCTTTTTGAAAAACTAATTAAATTAATATACATGATTCTAAAGATAAAAATTTATTTAGTTATGAAATAATCAATGATGATTTTAAAAACATTACTTTAAATTTGAGAAATAGTATATCTAATTTTTTACACAGATAATGATACAGCTAAACATTGTAACTAGTTTGAAAAAACATATTGTATATAAGACTATAAATTGAATAAAAGCCATATAACTCTAAGCGATAAGAGTTGAATCGAAAAGGAACTCTTTTACAAATTATATATTGTTGCTGAAATTATAAATTTGATTGTAAAGTTGTTTTAGTAAGTTATAAAAGTTTCAATTTAATAAAAGTACTCACTCAGTCCTTTAATAGTCTTATTTTTCTTTTTAAGCTCTACCAAAATAAAACCACTTTAAGAATCAATATACAAAGAGATTTAATACATTAAAATGCCTAAAATTAAAAAAAATGGCAAAAAATAAGTAAAAAATCATAGGTACCTGTAGTTGAGTTCCGGCCATGGATGCTGAAGTTTGATATAACTTTCTAAGCGAGACAACATGAATGTTATCGTCGAAAAACTTGAGTTGTGGAAAGAAAGTATCACATAAAGCCGAGAGATACTACATTTGCCTAGAAGAGAGTGAGTTCACATATTGTTTTATATCTTCTCCATTAAGCAAACTCTCACCCTCTCTCCTTCTCAAAGTTCCATCCAATATAGACTATATATCCTGATAACTTTACAAAGGACATTGTTTAAAAAAAAATATAATGACTTAACATTTCTCATGAAAAAAATTAAGATTCTTAAAGAATCCATGAAGAATCCGTAATTAAATTTAATTAAAATAATTAAATATGCACTGGGTACGAATTAAATGAGAATTTAATGGGTGCAATTCGGATTTGCTTACCGTTTTGAAGATTTCTTGCTTCATAGATAGTTTCCTTATATTATTGATGAGAAATAATACTTTGGGAATGTCTAAATGACACCTTATGTTAAGGGATTGTATTTAAATATACTTCCAAGTAAAGTAATGCTACACGTATAAATAAATGGTACAATTTTTTTTATACAAATTAATGTGACAATAATCAATAATCATGGGGCAACACTTTTAAAAAAATTATCTTTATATCTTTCTCGTATTAATTTGCACAAAAAAATTAAAATTTATTTGTAAGACTACCATTTTCGTCGAGTACTTTTAGGACAATGAGTCATGTTATTAATAAGTCTTTACACTTTTTTTGAATCCATCCCATGTCATTTTATAATTAGTTGGAGGTCCTACTTTTTAAAATTATCAATGTCATTTTATTAATTACGAAGACATTTTACTAACAAGGCGAAGACATATTAACTATTTTGGAACTTAAAACAAAAGTTAAATGTAATACCCCGTATTTTTATACTATATTAATTTGGGGATTTATTAAATTTAATGTGAATTAATTATTTAATATAAATCCGAAAATTAATTATGTTATAATTATTAACGTGATGAGAGTTAGTAATTATGGAAAATTTGTTGAATATTACTAATGAGCAAAGTAATATATAATATTGGTTATATTAAATGTCACGAGTGAATAAAATGTCAATTTTGGAAATTTGAGTCGGGACGCGCCCGTGTCGCATCGGGACTAAATATTGATGAATAAAAGTGAATATATTATAAGTCACTCGTATGGTCGTTTTGAGTGCGCCAAAGTGTCCCAAAGGGTCGAAATAGTCAGAAAAGTGTATCCGGGGGTTTAGTTTAGGTCTCGGGGCGTTTTTAGGCTTAATTAGTACCCCGGGAGGGCATTTTGGACATTTTACATTTTTGGGTAATTAAACCCACGAAAATTCAAGGGATATATCAGATGTCTAAGGTTGTCCTCTAGGGTTAAAACAACCAAAGACAAGTGACGACCATAAGAGAGGGAAGGATAGGCTTTTCCAAGTAATCCAAGGCCAACGATTCACCCGGTTTCACCGCCACCATCACCAACGCGTAGATCGCGCGACGGGGAACGCAACCACACCAAATTCGTCATCAAACCAGAACATCGAAAATCCCAGGCAAGTTTTTATCTTGCTTATTTTCGTTAATGCATCACTCATGTTAGTCTAGGGATGATTAGGATGAGTTTTATGGAAGAAAACCCAAATTTGAGATAGGAAATCACATGTAGTAATGATTTGAATGTTAATTTGGAGACCCCTTAACATGTAGAGGATTAAACCACGAAATTTTGATGTTTTAGAAGAAGAAAATTCTGGAAAGGACTGATTAGAACCATGTTAAAAAGAATCCTAGGGTTCTTGAGATTTACATGAATTTTGGTCTGTTAATCCATGATTATTAATGGAAATTTGCATGCTTTACGTAAAAGATGTATGAAATGGATTTATACTATTAGTAGTACACACTTCTGGACGATTGGGAATGAAAAGTTTGGATTTGGATGGAGTTATGTGAGAAAACCCGTAACTGGTAACTGCAGAATTCGCCATACCTGTTTGATCGATCGATCGAGCCAAGAGCTTTGATCGATCGAAGGTTCGATCGATCGAACACCAGACCTCGATCGATCGACCCCTTCTGGTAGACTCATATTTCACCTTTTTAAATTAGTTGAATTAAATTTAATGAGAAATAATTCTTGGACACCCTTATTAAAATGTTTTGGGAGATAAAGAAGACCAGTAGAACATATGAATAATTTTGGGACCTTAATGTAAGAGGAGAGTTGTATTTTTGGGATACTTACATATAAGGGACGATGAAACTAGGTATTAAAGGGAGAGACGAGTAAGATAGTTACGTTGGAACATAAATGAATACCTACTGAATTTTACACTTGAGAGGATAGAGTCCATGAGTATTACGTAGTAAGTTGGAAAAATCCCTCGAATTAAAGTTAGAGACGATATTTATATGACTTTGTGTATGCATATATTATATACATGTGAAAATCATGCCCGCGCTACTTGCTATCCCTGAGGTTACTGCACTGGGACGGTCTTATCTCGAATGGGACTTCATGGGGGATATTGACTCGTACCCTAGAAGATAGAAATCCTAGGTACATGCTATCGAATCGATAGTCACGGTCCTAAGAGACGCGAGGGTATGTGCTGACCTCTTGGACTTGGAAACTATGCTTCGCCTCAATATTATTTGTGTATGTATTAATACAGTTCGAGAGTGATTCCGAACTTGTATTTCCCTTAGTATGATTGATACGGGGATTGGATAGCAGAGTATGCCCGCACCATAATTTTTTTGTGGGGTGCTGTTAGAATATATATATATATATATATATATATATATATATATATATATATATATATATATATATATATATATATATATATATATATTATACGAGTATTTAATATATATATGAAATTCTGAAATGTGGAACTTCCTCTTGTGTTTATGGTAAGTAAGAAATGAATAATGATTTCAAATCGGAAATACTTGTTTGAAAGAGTATGATATGACACTGGGAAACTTTATTAATAAATAAAGTTAAAAGGAGAGCTTTGTTACTGAATAAAATTTTCCTTTTAAACAATTATATTGTTCATTTTTAAATCTTACGAGTAACCTAAGATAAGTTAAACTATTGGGAAGTTTAGTGCGATATAATATACGATAATCCGTTGGGAAGGTTAGTATGATAGGCGTGCACATTAGAAGAGAGGTGAGAATTTCTCAAGAGAGTGCCGCACTAATATGTTGTTGCATTGGCCTGTAAACATTTTAAATACTTGCTAACGAATTTTTAAATCATTTACACTATCGGGCTCTGACCCATTTCTATTTCTCTTTCTCTCTTGTATATATATGTATATATTACAGGTGCCCAGCCACAGGGACGTCTTGCGTAGGTTCCCTTGGAAGGAACGCCTTGCAGCTTAGGTGGGAGTTGCAGGCCACTTGCTTAGACGACTTCATTTATTTGACTCCACTCCTAGCATATTCATTTAGTAGGGCATGTGTCGCCCTTTCCATTATTCAGTTGTTTATTTGGACATTGTGATTCAATTATTTCTAGTATTGTCACTTTGGGATTTATTACTGTCTGGATGTTTTCCTTTAAGTTTTAATGTTGGGATTCAGTTGTTGGATGTTTAAATTATTTGGATTATATGTTCTAAGATTATTGTGGTGTGATTCTTTAATATTAAATTATTATAAATAATTAAATCTTTATTTTTAAAATAAAATTTGGAAAGTAATGTTTAAAAATTTGTTTTGACACTTAGCTTAATTAATTAGGGTGTTAAAATTGGAAAAGTTATTTTTACGACAGTGATGCTAAGAATGAACCAACTGTTCACCTTGATTTTAATTTAATAAAGGAGTGATCGCCCGGTATTTAATTAGGCGGGGTGTCACAGGTGGTATCAGAGCATCAGGTTCTAGTGTCCTTAGGATCTGTACAGCTTATTTCGCTTTCAGCTTAACATTTTTGCTACAGAGCCCTATTTTAGGATTGTTGTATTCCTTCTTTTACGTTTACGTCTTCAGCTATTTGAGATTTGATAATAACTGTAAGACTAATGAATTTCTTCACGTTTCAGATGCCTCCGATACGTGCACCAAAGGATAGGCGTGCCCAAGCCGAGCAGCCAGCAGCCCCAGCACTGTGTACGATGAATGCTAATGAAGTAGCCGCTATTGTTGCCCAGGCGGTGAATGCCGCGCTAGCGGTGGTTCAGCAGGCTCCACCCCAGATTCAGGCAGTGACGCCAGTACCTGCACAACTTCCATCTGCATAGTAGCGGGTTAGGGATGCCTTTTAGAAGGCGCATCCCCCTGAGTTCTCTGGTAGTTCAGATATCATCATCGTCAGCTAATGGAAGAAAGATATCCAGCAGCATCTTCGTATGTATGAGTGCACAGATGTGCAGAAACAGTTGTTGGCTTCCTTTAAGCTGGTGGGGGCCGCTTTGCAGTGGTGGGAGTCCACCACCACCTAAGAGGAGAGGGACACGATCCCGATTCAGTCTTTCTGGGAGCGATTTGACCTCAAGTACTTTCCACCTGCCGTGCAGACTGAGATGAGGCGGAAATTACTGAACTTGAAACAGGAGAATTCTACCGTTGTTGAGTATGAGGAGGAGTTTACGAGACTTCTCACCATAGTGCCAGATGAGGCACCCACCGAGGGTAAGAAGATAATGCTATTTATGGATGGGTTAGCTTGGAGGATCCGTCAGCACCTTATAGGGAATCTGTCTCTGAGTACTTTCACTGATGTACTCAATGTTGCTTTACTACATTGCCAGGATCACTGCTTCCATCTGCAGGGAAGCAAGAGAGCATGAGAGTCCGGCCAGCAGGGCAGGACCGGGGGTGGTAGTGCTAGTGGAGCATCAGCATCTCAAGGATAGACTCGTTAGCACGAGCAGAGTTCCCATCAGGGGGACCCTGCAAAGCGATTCCGTTCAGGTGATTCCAGACAGGGATTTGGGGGCTATAAGCAAGGCCAGCAGGGCCAGCCTAATTAGCAAGGCCAACACCGACAGCAGCAGGGTCAACAGCAGGGCCAACAGGGCCAACAGCATTTTCATCAGGGCCAACAGGGCCAGTGGAGGGGTGGTAACGGCCAACAGGGCCGTGGTCAGCAGGGTCAGAGGGGAGGTAACTTCAGAGGCCGATGTTTTGTGTGCGGCAAGCATGGCCATAAGCGCTAAGATTTCCCAGAGGGCGATAGGGCCCCACAGCAGCAGGGCGCCCGTAATGAGCCACAGAGGCCACTTTTTCCTGCTGCCCTTCCAGCACCAGCCTAGGTACCAGCCCTACCAGCCATCCCAGCAGCTCCAGTGCAGCAGGGGCAGTTACAGTATGGACGTGTCTATAACGTCCACCAGGAAGCAGCTCCACAGGCACCACCCGTGATTGAGGGTATGTTTCCTATACATGGTACTATGGGTCGGGTTTTATTTGATATTGGGGCGACGCACTGTTTTATAGCTACGGATTTTGCAAAGGCCTTAGGGTTGTTAGCCACAGCAGAGAGCACGGTGACGTGTGTGGACTCACCACTGGGGAGTGGGTCGCTTATTTTCTTTATATGCCGGGGAGTGGGGGTAGATATTGGTAGCTTGGTATTACCTGCAGACATGTTAGTCTTAGATATACATGAGCACGTTGTTATTATCGGTATGGATTGGCTCGCAGCTTACAGAGCCATGATTGATTGTTTTGACGGCAGTATTGTCTTTGCCATTTCGGGGCAAGAGATGTTTGTAGTGGCGATGCCTCGCCCAGAGGGAGACTGGACCGCTCATTTGTATTACATAGAGGAGAATACCTCTAAGGAGGTTGTGATTCCCTTAGACTCGATTCCAGTTGTTCGTGAGTATTCCGATGTATTTCAGGAAATACCAGGCCTACCCCCCAGTCGAGAGATAGACTTTGTCATAGATTTATTATCAGATACTAGACCGATAGCACGCGCTCTATACCGTATGGCTCCGGCAGAGATGAGAGAGTTACGAGATCAGATAGACCAGCTGCTAGGTCAGGGCTTCATTCGCAGGAGTACCTCACCTTGGGGCGCTCCAGTTCTGTTTGTGAAAAAGAGAGATGGTTCACTGAGGCTATGTGTGGACTACCGGGAGTTGAACAAGGTCACGATACGGAATAAGTATCCGTTGCCTCGAATCGATGATCTGTTCGACCAGCTGAGGGGAGAACCTTTCTTTTCGAAGATAGATCTGAGGTCAGGGTACTATCAGCTACGTATTAGGGAACAAGATGTTTCAAAGACTGCTCTCTTGATGAGATATGGGTCCTATGAGTTCAGGGTGATACCATTTGGCCTCACAAATGCTCCAGCCGTGTTCATGGACTTAATGAACCGAGTGTTCAGAGAGTTCTTGGATCAGTTTGTCATCGTCTTCATAGATGACATTTTGATATATTCACACTCCGAGGTGGAGCATGACGAGCACTTGAGACAGGTTCTTCAGACTCTACGAGAGCATCAGTTGTATGCTAAGTACGAGAAGTGCGGATTCTGGTTGCGAGAAGTACAGTTCTTGGGGCATGTTGTTTCTGAACAGGGGATAGCAGTTGACCCGAGTAAAGTGTCAGCGGTGAGGGAGTGGGGACAGCCCAAGACACCGAAAGAAGTGCGTAGTTTCTTGGGGTTAGCCCGATACTACAGGAGATTCATTCGGGGATTCTCCAAAATAGCGGGTCCATTGACGAACCTAAATCGTAAAGGGGTACCATATGTTTGGGATGATGCTTGCCAATTGGCTTTCGACGAGCTGAAAGACAAGCTTACTTCAGCATCAGTCCTTGCTTTACCGAAGCCGGGTGTGGAGTACCTGGTTTACACCGATGCCTCTTTACGGGGACTTGGGGGAGTACTTCAGCAGGAAGAGAAAGCTATAGCTTTTGCCTCCTGCAAGCTTAAGCCGCATGAGAAGAATTACCCCACCCACGACCTGGAGTTAGCAGCGGTCGTTTTTGCATTGAGGATATGGAGACACTATTTATTGGGGGATAAATTCCGCTTGTTCACAGACCACAAGTCACTGCAGTACCTGTTCACTCAGCGAGAGCTGAATATGCGTTAGCGCAGATGGTTAGAGTTTGTGAAGGACTATCAGTTTGACATACAGTACCATCTGGGGAAGGCTAACGTAGTTGTTGATGCGTTGAGCCGTAGACCGGTAGACGATGTAGCGGACGTCTGGAAAGCAAAGTGGAAGGAGTTAGGCCACCAGGACGCAGTAGACCGTTCCTTTATATCTGTTATGACAGTGACACCCGAGATTGTTACGAGGGTGATACAGGCACAGACCACAAACCCGTTTTTCCAGGAACAGATTTTACGAATTTTAGCCGAGGGTGCTGAGTCCTATTCTGTTAGTTCTAATGGGGGTTTGAGGTTTAATGGGAGATTGGTGGTTCCAGAAGGAGAAGAATTACGTCATGCAGTGATGACCCAGTCTCACGGGTCCCGATTTGCGGTGCATCCTGGAGGAGATAAGATGTACCAGGATATGAGGCGACAATACTGGTGGAGTGGGATGAAGAAGGACATCGCTGAGTTCGTGTCCAAGTGTTCTACCTGCCAGCTGGTAAAGGTGGACCATCAAAAACCGTCGGGGTTACTTCAGCCATTGGAAGTACCCGCGTGGAAGTGGGAAAGTATTTCCATGGATTTTATTACAGGGTTGCCTACATCACAAAGGGGTCACGACTCTATCTGGGTGATTATAGACCGTTTGACCAAGGTGGCTCATTTTCTGTCGGTGCGGACAGAATATACCACGGGTCAGTATGCTCAGTTGTTCATTGCTAAAATTGTCAGATTACATGGGGTGCCCCTGAATACTGTGTCAGAGAGAGACAAAATTTTTGTGTCTCGTTTCTGGGAGAGTTTTCAGGAGGCTATGGGTACAGAGTTGAGGTTGAGTTCAGCTTATCACCCATAGACAGATGGGCAAACAAAGCTGTAGAAGGGTGTCTACCTATAAAAAAAAAGTAAAAATATTATTTTATTAAAAATACTGAGAAGAAACCCAGGGTCCCGACAGAAACTCATATTGAGCAGGAACCCCCCGGGGTCCCGGCAGAAACTCATATTGGGCAGGAACCCCCCAGGGTCCCGGCAGAAACTTGTATTAAGAAGGAACCACCCCAGGGTCCCGGCAGAAACTCATATTCAGCAGGAACCCCCAGCGCCACTGCAAGTATCAGCGCCGCTGCAAGTGTCGGTGCCGCTTCAAGTACCAATGCCGACACACGGATCAGAGCCGCTTCAAGTATTGGCGCCGCGACAAGGGTCGGCGCCGTCTCAGGTATCAGCAATCGCTTCAAGTGTTAGCGCCACTTTAAGCGTCAGCGCTACCTCAAGCGTCGGCGCCACTTCGAGCGCCGGCGCCACGACAAAGGTCGGCGCCGCCTCACGTGTCAATGCCAATTCAAGGTTCAGCGCCACTTCGAGCGTCGGCGCCACTTCGAGCATCGGCGCCACGACAAAGGTCGGCGCCGCCTCACATGTCAGCGCCGATTCAAGTACCAACGCCACTTCGAGCGTCCGCGCCACGACAAAGGTCGGCGCCGCCTCACATGTCAGCGCCAATTCAAAGTTCAGCGCCACTTCGAGCGTCGGCACCACCTCGAGCGTCGGCGCCACGACAAAGGTCGGCGCTGCCTCACATGCCAGCACCGACGCAAGTATCAGTGCTACTTCGAGTGTCGGCGCCACATCGAGCGTCGGCGCCACATCGAGCGTCGGCGCCACTTCGAGCGTCGGCGCCACTTCGAGCGTCGGCGCCACGACAAAGGTCGGCGCCGCCTCCCATGTCAGCGCCAATTCAAAGTTCAGCGCCACTTCGAGCGTCGGTGCCACTTCGAGCGTCGGCGCCACGACAAAGGTCAGCGCCGCCTCACATGCCAGCACCGACGTAAGTATCAGCGCTACTTCGAGCGTCAGCGCCACTTCGAGCGTCGGCACCACGACGAGGGTCGGCGCCGCCTCACATGTCAGTGCAGATTCAAACATCAGTGCCACTTCGAGCGTCGGTGCCAGGACAAAGGTCGGCGCCGTTTCAAGTGTCAGCGCCGCTTCAAGGGCCACTGTAATAATGACAGTTGAGAGAGTCGGCGTCACCGCAAGAGTCAGCGCCACTGCAAGGGTCACTGCAGAAATGTTATTCGAGAAGTGCTGCTACAGGGGTTTCCATCATGAAACGACAGTCTCTAAATGAATAAACACTAACACTTTACTTTCTTGTACAGGTTGACTAGTCGAGCAAGCAGGGCTCGAACAGGCGCGTTGGGACCTCTTGGGAGTTTTGGCTTGGCGGCTGAGGGACAAGGTATGTTGAGCAAGCTCAACCACTTAGCACTATAGGATTGAGAGAATACTAGTAGGAGACCCTAGAGTCACCCAATCCTCACACACCTCACACTTAGTCACAAGTGAAGTGAGCATCCAAAGGGCTGGCTGCTCACAAGAAAAGAACTATTTATAAAATGATTTTAGAGGAGAGGGTCCTCTAAACCCCTCTCAAGAAAAATGATTTTAGAAGGGGGTCCTCGAGACCCCCCCTCAAGCTTGTAAATATTTTAGAGGAGGTGGTCCTCGAGACCCCCCCTCAAGTTTACAAAGTTTTTATCAAAGTTACCGTTTCAAAAGATATTTAGCAAATCAGATATTTTGTCTCAATTAGAAGACATATTTGATTTTGAGCTTTGGTCGGCGCCAGGGGGGCGTCTGCCAGAAGGGACAGGCAGACCTGCCTGCAGGTAGGGACAAATAGTACACTGCAGACTTTGTCCCTCACCAACCCTCTAAGTTTTGGCGCCAAAAGTGCCAACCCAGCCTTAGTGCCCAAGTATAAATAGGACCCCTGGGCAAGGTCATAGAGAGACACAAGAAAAATTGCACTGTTACTCTGCTAAAATATCACCAGACCTACCTAGTATTCTCTCCCTGCTCATTCTCTTAGTGTTGAGTGCCTTGTTCCTTCACTCCCCACTGACAGCCATCACTCTCAGGTGTTTCCCTTGAGAAAATTGCTATTTTTGCTGTGAAAGTTCATCTTCTTGCAGGGAGTGAGTTGAAGCTTGAGTTCTATTGTTACCAGAAGGAGAAGTTTTCTTCAGAAGTTGCACCAAGAGACCTTGAAAACTTGTAGACAGTGTCCATTGGAGTGGGTCACGCCTCACCCTTTCCAGTTATTCATAGACCCCAGTCTCACTACCCTCCTACATTTGGCGACTCCGCTGGGGAGGTATCCTCACTTTTCATGGACAAAGAAGGTTTTAATGTTTCTAAGCAGCTAGTGTTTGAAGACATTCCATCTGGAAATGGGGCTCAAAGAGACAAGGCCACTCAGGTGGATGTGGTGGTGACCGGAGCAAAGGTACCTGCTCCTCCGGGAGGGCAGACCAGCTCACCGGAAGCAGCTCCAGTGGCAGAGGCTTATGAGTATGTTTTTTTTTTAGACTTGGCAAGTTTTGGTCGAGATTGTGTAACACCAGCAGCAACCCCCCTGGGGGCAATAATTCCGGCAGAAGTAGCTCATCCGCAAAGGACGGCGCGGGAGCAAGTTGTGACAATCGTCAAGTTCACTGGAAGAACCCCTGGAACCCACCAACAAAGTGGGTAGCGAGGAACTCGCGGTCAACACCATACTCTCTATAATGCCAACATAGGCGAGACACCCAGTGACGCGGAACCCTCGAAGCGACAAGAGGTCGAGACACCCTCACCCAAAATACCAAGTGCTAATGACGCTTCTGGTGAGGAACCCACAGTATAAAAAGGGTCTCGCAGAAAATTTTCAGCAAACAACACATTTCGCGAAGAATCCCCACCCGCGTTACCACGCAAGAAACCCCCAGCTTCTGACGAGGCACCCGCGGACACGACGAAAGACTGCGAGGAACCCTTATTTGAATGGGTCTGCGAAGAGGAGACCACCATGCTGTCACTGGTCGAGACCCACTTGCAAGGGTACTATTTCTTAGTGCCCAAGTATAAATCATGGGCGTCGAGACACCCTTCTTCAGCAAAAATCATGGGCGTCGAGACACCCTTCTGCAGTAAAAAAATCATGGGCGCCGAGACACCCGAGGTCGAGATACCCCCTGTCAATGTCACAAGTTCGCGAAAGGTTGAGGAATCCTATCAGCGCCGAGGTACGAGGAACCCAACGCAAAAAAAAGAAGATAATAATACAAATATTAGGGTCGATACCCCCCCTCCGTACAAGCTCATTTTCAATAGACAAAGAACTCCCCGCGCCTAGATCAACGCGCGAGGAACAACTGTCGGCGCCAGAAAAATTCGAGATACCCTTATCCAAACCAATTGGATAAACTTCAGAAAAGATCGTGGGGGTTGAGACACCCAAGGTCGAGAGGCCCCCAGACGCCAATGATGGATTGAGAGAGGGACCCTCCGCTACGGGACACAAGGAAGCATTCCCCATATTCGCGCCAGCGCGCGAGGAACCGCTGCCAGCACTATGGCGCGTCAAGACATCTGTAGAGGACACATCATCACGCGGAGAACTTCTAAAAAAACTCGTCATGGGCGAGAGGCCCTCATACGCAGATATAGGAGGCGAGGAGATCTGAGGCGCTGGCCCTAAACACGCAAGGTCTCGAATGGAGCAAGACGTGTCTCGTCGAAAAATATCAACATCGCGAGGTCTTGAACGGGGCAAGAGACCCTCAGATGGGGGACCTACTGACGAGGAACCCTTGCTGGCGGCCATCTCAACCAAGAAATTCAAACTCATGCCCAGATCGAGCGAGACACCGTGTTCCTCGCGCAGACCGCAAACCGTCGAGATACCCCCGCCGTCAGCAAAGCCTCAGTCGAGACACCGTGTTCCTCGCGCAGACCACGAACAGTCTCCCAACGCAACTTATCTTTTTATAAGAACCCAAGGCGACTGGCGAGAGACCCTCGGACGAGGGATCCACTCGCTTCGGGCCCTAGACAATAGCCACATCAAGGGGGACGGGCGAGACACCGACCATCTCTAACTGAGTGCCACTGCTCGAGACTCCCATCTCCACACACCCACTGGTCGAGACACCCAAGTTCATAGGGGAATCAGTCGAGACCCCCTCTCTCCAACACATGTTCCTACAGACGAGGAACACACGACGAAACGAGAAGTCGAGACACCCCTCACCCCTCGCTAATAGCAGCATGCGTCCGTGGGTCACGAGCAACCCTCCAAAGAAAATCTCGACGAGGGACCTGCTGGAAAAAAACCACGAGCCACAAAAGATTGGGATTGAGTAGCAGCGCACAAGGAGCCCTCAAGAGGCGAGAGACCCTCGACAATATTTGAGGTCAAGACACCTTCATCCAAAATACCAGCAACTAACAGCGCTTCCGATGAGGGACCCTCGGGTATTGGGACCTCCGGCGAGGAACCACTTACATGCTAAAGACTACCACACATTTCCAGCAAAGAATCATCACAGTTACCAACATCAAGGGTTGAGGAACCCAACAGATATGAACCCAAACCGATATCGGGCGAGAAGCCATTAGCAAAATTGGTAGTCTGTGAGGAACCCACGGATAGTGGGTCCACCCGCGATGAAACCTTGGTCAGCAGCACACTCCCCGTAGTGCCAACAATTGGCGAGATACCCTCGGACCCAAGGTCAATACGCGAGGAACCCCTTGATAGCATTGGCAGTCGGCGAGACATTCTCAGATAGGAGGTCGAAACGCTAGGAACCTCTACCAACATTGGTATATGTCGAGACACCCTTAGAGTTGACGTCGACGTGCGAGGTACCCCAGAAGAATTAATCGTCGGCGAGGAACCTTCCCTATAACAGTTGATAGCCAGCACCTCATATAACAGCTCCAAAGTTGCAAAGTAAAATGGCGAGGAACCCTTAGATACGAGACCAACAAGCGAGGAAACCAAGGCAGTAGAGGGTTGGTCAAGGAACCCGAGACCAATACAGAGCTAAATGAAGTCACACCTCATGAAGCCACGCTTTGGCTGGCAGTTGAAGAAGCCACCCCAAAACCCTTGCCCGCTTGAGAAACATGTGAGGAACCCTCGAAGATTCTAGACCCAAAATCGGTCTCACCGATAATTAAATTTCCAGAAGAAGGAAGCGTTGGAGGCACATGAAAATAAGTGACGCTATCGCGAGGAACCCCCATAGTTAAGGCCTCAAGGGGGGAGCATACTCCACAGAATGAAAGGGATCCCTTGAAATAAGAACAGCGGGCGAGGAGCCCCCATATTTTATTCCTCAGACGAGGAACCCATAGGTACAATCTCCAAGTGAAGAACCCTCATCAGCAAAGAACCCCCACTGCCACATATGTCTTTTTCGCAAGGAATCCCCACCAGTAGCGCTATGGGTGAGGAACCCAAATTAGGTGATGCCTTTGACAAGGAACCCCCAGGGGTACAGATCCTAAGCGAGGAACCCGAGATGGACAGAATCCCAGACAGAGAACTTCCCATAACTGATACCTAGCACGAGAAACCGTCTGAAGCATTTAAACTCAAAAAGTAGAAGCAGTCGGAATATAGGCGAAAAGGCCTAGAGTCGCTCAACAAAAGGTACACGGACTAATGTTTTCTCTTTCTTAATAGAATAGTAGAACCTCTACTAGATTAGAAGAGGGCCCATGATATAAGGAACTTTCCTCATTATACTTGGGGATATATCCGACCCAAAAGTAAAAGTATAGTGAGTAAAGCCCCTGCAGACACAACAGAACCAGCAGGAGGTTATCCTCCTAGTAATAATAATAATTACAAATTTCACTACATTTTTTCCCTCCATACAGATTTATAGCCTAGAGAAAAAGTCCTAATCTCTGTTCTCAAGAAAGATGTAATTGATCAGTTTTCAGAAAATAGGAGAAGCGGGTCTAACCCCTCTCTAAACGTGTTATTCTTATAAAGACAAAAAAAAATGTTCCCAAGAAAAGTTTGGAATAAGGACCTTGCAGACCAAGGGAAATTTTTTGTATAAAGAAATAATTATTTCTTTATTTATGATATATGTGAAATTTTATTCGAAGTTTGTGGAAGGAGAAGGGCTAACCCATCTCTTAGTTACTTCCCAAGGAATGAATATGCATAACAAAATGGGGTTGCACTAAAAGTACCGCACAATCACACGGGCTGCGCTAAAAAAAAATATAAACTGCTCAGCTATATGCAAGAAGTACCCCGCAGCTAGAGGGGTCGCTTCCAAATTTCAGCTTTCTCAGTTATATGCAAGTACCCCGCAGTTAAAGGGAAAACTTTTAAAATTTATAAATTGTTCAATTATATGCAAGAAGTACCCCGCAGCGAGAGGGGTCGCTTCCAAGTTTTAACTTGCTCAGTTATATGCAAGTATCCCGCAGTTAAAGGGGAAACTTTTAAAAAAATTTAAACTTGCTCAGCTATCTGCAAGAAGTACCCCGCAGCTAGGGGTCGCTTCCAAATTTTAACTTGCTCAGTTATATGCAAGTACCCCGCAGTTAAAAGGGAAACTTTTTAAATTTTAAACTTGCTCAGCTATATGCAAGTACCCCGCAGTTAGAGGGGCAACGTCCAAATTTTCAGTTGCTCAGTTATATGCAAGTGCCCCGCAGTTAGAGGGGCAACTTCAAAATTTTAACTTGCTCATCTCATATGCAAGTACCCCGCAGTTAAAGGAGAAACTTTTAAAATTTTAAACTTGCTCAGCTATATGCAAGTACCCCGCAGTTAGAGAGGAAACGTCCAAATTTTTACTTGCTCAGTTATATACAAGTGCCCCGCAGTTAGAGGGGAGCTTCAAAATTTTAACTTACTCATCTCATATGCAAATACCCCACAGTCAGAAGCGAGAAGTTCAATCTTGAGGTTCTCATATAAAAAAGAGTAACTCAAAGTAAGGAGTAACTCAAAGTATACGTATAAGGTACGACAGTTTAGTACCTAAGGCTCCAAGGGCATAGGAGCGCTCACAGTCTTGAGCAACTGCCAAGTATAAATATAAGGTGCGACAGTTTAGCACCTAAGGTTCCAAGGGCACCGGAGCGCTCACAGTCTTGAGCAACTTCCAAGTATAAATATAAGGTGCGACAGTTTAGCACCTAAGGCTCCAAGGGCACCGGAGCGCTCACAATCTTGAGCAACTGCCAAGTATAAATATAAGGTATGGAAGTTTAGTACCTAAGGCTCCAAGGGCACCGGAGCGCTCACAGTCTTGAGAAAATACCATGTATAAATATAAGGTGTGCCAGTTGAGCACCTAAGGCTCCAAGGGCATCGGAGCGCTCACAGTATTGAGAAAATGCCAAGTATAAACGTAAGGCTCCAAGGGCATAGGAGCGCTCACAGTCTTGAGCAACTGCCAACTATAAGTATAAGGTGCGACAGTTTAGCACCTAAGGCTCCAAGGGCACCGGAGCGCTCACAGTCTTGAGCAAGTGCAAAATATAAATATAAGGTACGACAGTTTAGTGCCTAAGGCTCCAAGGGCATCGGAGCGCTCATAATATTGAGCAAATGCCAAGTATAAATATAAGGTGCGCCAGTTTAGCACCTAAGGCTCCAAGGGCACTGGAGCGCTCACAGTCATGAGCAAGTGCCAAGCATAAATATAAGGTGCGCCAGTTGAGAACCTTAGGCTCCAAGGGCACCGGAGTGCTCACAATCTTGAGCAAGTGCCAAATATACATATAAATATAAGGTACGACAGTTTAGTGCCTAAGGCTCCAAGGGCATCGGAGCGCTCATAATATTAAGCAATTGACAAGTATAAGTATATGTGCGACAGTTTAGCACCTAAGACTCCAAGGGCACCGGAGTGCTCACAGTCTTGAGCAACTGCCAAGTATAAATAAAAGGTACGATAGTTTCGTGCACAAGTCTCTCGATATTACAAGACAGTTCTACACGAGGGGGCTAATATTAAGAAGTCCTCAAGCAAGTGAACAAATAGTAAAATAGCTTGGAGTGTGGGGATCCACTTATAGTGGCTCCACCTGCCCAAGATTGTAAGTTTGACAGAAAATAGCCTAGGGCGAGGGGATCCACGTTGAGTGCCCTCTCTTCCCAAACTCGATGCTATAGAAAAGAACTCAGGGCGAGGGGCTCACCGCGAGCAGCCCTTCTGCCCAAGATAGAAGGCCACAGAAAAAGGCCAAGGGCGAGGGGCTCACCGCGAGCAACCCCTCTGCCCAAGATAGAAGGCCACAGAAAAAGGCCAAGGGCGAGGGGCTCACCGCGAGCAACCCCTCCGCCCAAGATAGAAGGCCACGGAAGAAGGCCAAGGGCGAGGGGCTCACCGCGAGCAACCCTTCGGCCCAAGATGGAAGGCCGCAGAAGAAGGCCAAGGGCGAGGGGCCCGTCGCGAGCAACCCCTCCGCCCAAGATGAAAGGCCCCAGAAGAAGGCCAAGGGAGAGGGGCTCACCGCGAGTAACCCCTCCGCCTAAGATAGAAGGCCACAGAAGAAGGCCAATGGCGAGGGTCTCACCGTGAGTAACCCCTCCGCCCAAGATAGAAAGCCACAGAAAAAGTCCAAGGGCGAGGGGCTCACCGCGAGAAACCCTTCAGCCCAAGATGGAAGGCCACGGAAGAAGGCCAAGGGCGAGGGGCCCGTCGCGAGCAACCCCTCCGCCCAAGATGAAAGGCCCCAGAAGAAGGCCAAGGGCGAGGGGCTCACCGCGAGTAACCCCTCCGCCCAAGATAGAAGGCCACAGAAGAAGGCCAATGGCGAGGGTCTCACCGTGAGTAACCCCTCCGCCCAAGATAGAAGGCCACCGAATAAGGCCAAGAGCGAGGGGCTCATCGAGAGTAACCCCTCCGCCCAAGATAGAAGGCCACAGAAGAAGGCCAATGGCGAGGGTCTCACCGTGAGTAACCCCTCCGCCCAAGATAGAAGGCCACAGAAGAAGGCCAAGAGCGAGGGGCTCATCGAGAGTAACCCCTCCGCCTCAGATAGAAGGCCACAGAAGAAGGCAAAGGGCGAGGGGCACACCGCGAGTAACCCCTCCGCCCAAGATGAAAGTCCACAGAAGAAGGCCAAGGGAGAGGAGCTCACTGTGAGTAACCCCTCCGCCCAAGATGAAGGGCCACAGATGAAGGTCAAGGGCGAGGGGCGCACCGCGAGTAACCCTCCGCCCAAGACAGAAGGCCATAGAGGAAGACCAAGGGCGGGGCCCCCCATCGCGAGTAACCCCTCCGCCTAAGAGGAAAGGCCAACAGAAGAAGGCCAATGGTGAGGGGATCACCTCAGTTAACCCCTCCGCCCAAGTTTATACTGAGATAAGGAGGTCCACTATAAGTGTCCTCATTTACAAAACTTGGGATGAAGTGACATAACATTTAATGACCCTAAGGGGAATGATGAAGAAATCCTAGGGTCCCAGAAAATAAATGAATTCATGGCGTACAAAGACTTTTGGTCTACCCAACACAAAAGACTTTGCACGAGGGGCTAATGTAGAAGGGTGTCTACCTATAAAAAAAGTAAAAATATTATTTTATTAAAAATACTGAGAAGAAACCCAGGGTCCCGACATAAACTCATATTGAGCAGGAACCCCCCGGGGTCCCGGCAGAAACTCATATTGGGCGGGAACCCCCCAGGGTCCCGGCACAAACTTGTATTAAGAAGGAACCACCCCAGGGTCCCAGCAGAAACTCATATTCAGTAGGAACCCCCAGCGCCACTGCAAGTATCAGCGCCACTGCAAGTGTTAACGACGCTGCAAGTGTCAGCGCCGCTTCAAGTGCCAACGTCGTTGCAAGGTCCAGCGCCGCTGCAAGTGTCGGCGCCGCTTCAAGTACTAACGCCGACACAAGGGTCAGCGTCGCTTCAAGTATCGACGCCGCGACAAGGGTCGACGCCGTCTCAGGTATCAGCGACCGCTTCAAGTGTCAGCGCCACTTTAAACGTCAGCGCTACCTCAAGCGTCGGCGCCACTTCGAGCGCCGGCGTCACGACAAAGGTCGGCGCCGCCTCACGTGTCAGCGCCAATTCAAGGTTCAGCACCACTTCGAGCGTCGGCGCCACTTCGAGCATCGGCGCCACGACAAAGGTCAGCGCCGCCTCACATGTCAGCGCCGATTCAAGTACCAGCGCCACTTCGAGCGTCGGCGCCACTTCGAGCGTCGGCGCCACGACAAAGGTCGGCGCCGCCTCACATGTCAGCGCCAATTCAAAGTTCAGCGCCACTTCGAGCGTCAGTGCCACCTCGAGCATCGGCTCCACGACAAAGGTCGGCGCCGCCTCACATGCCAGCACCGACGCAAGTATCAGCGCTACTTCGAGCGTCGGCGCCACATCGAGTGTCGGCGCCGCCTCCCATGTCAGCGCCAATTCAAAGTTCAGCGCCACTTCTAGCATCGGCGCCACGACAAAGGTCAGCGCCGCCTCACATGCCAGCACCAACGCAAGTATCAGCGCTACTTCGAGCGTCGGCGCCACTATGAGCGTCGGCACCACGACGAGGGTCGACGCCGCCTCACATGTCAGCGCAGATTCAAACATCAGCGCCACTTCGAGCGTCGGGGCCAGGACAAAGGTCAGCGCCGTTTCAAGTGCCAGCGCCGCTTCAAGGGCCACTGTAATAATGACAGTTGAGAGAGTCGGCATCACCGCAAGAGTCAGCGCCACTGCAAGGGTCACTGTAGAAATGTTATTCGAGAAGTGCTGCTACAGGGGTTTCCATCATGAAACGACAGTCTCTAAATGAACAACAGCACTAACACTTTACTTTCTTGTACAGGTTGCCTAGTCGAGCAAGCAAGGCTCGAACAGGCGCGTTGGGACCTCTTGGGAGTTTTGGCTTGGCGGCTGAGGGACAAGGTATGTTGAGCAAGCTCAACCACTTAGAACTATAGGATTGAGAGAATACTAGTAGGAGACCCTAGAGTCACCCAATCCTCACACACCTCACACTTAGTCACAAGTGAAATGAGCAGCCAAAGGGATGAATGCTCACAAGAAAAGAACTATTTATAAAATGATTTTAGAGGAGAGGGTCCTCTAAACCCCTCTCAAGAAAAATGATTTTAGAAGGGGGTCCTCGAGACCCCCCTCAAGCTTGCAAATATTTTAGAGGAGGTGGTCCTCGAGACCCCCCCTCAAGTTTACAAAGTTTTTATCAAAGTTACCGTTTCAAAAGATATTTAGCAAATCAGATATTTTGTCTCCATTAGAAGACATATTTGCTTTTGAACTTTGGTCGGCGCCAGGGGGGCGTCTGCCAGAAGGGACAGGCAGACCTGCCTGCAGGTAGGGACAAATAGTACACTGCAGACTTTGTCCCTCACCAACCCTCTAAGTTTTGGCGCCAAAAGTGCCAACCCAGCCTTAGTGCCCAAGTATAAATAGGACCCCTGGGCAAGGTCATAGAGAGACACAAGAAAAATTGCACTGTTACTCTGCTAAAATATCACCAGACCTACCTAGTATTCTCTCCCTGCTCATTCTATTAGTGTTGAGTGCCTTGTTCCTTCACTCCCCAATGACAACCATCACTCCCAGTGTTTCCCTTGAGAAAATTGCTATTTTTGCTGTGAAAGTTCATCTTCTTGCAGGGAGTGAGTTGAAGCTTGAGTTCTATTGTTACCAGAAGGAGAAGTTTTCTTCAGAAGTTGCACCAGGAGACCTTGAAAACTTGCAGACAGTGTCCATTGGAGTGGGTCACGCCTCACCCTTTCCAGTTATTCATAGACCCCAGTCTCACTACCCTCATACAAGAGCGTACTAATCAGATGTTGGAGGATATGCTACGCATGTGTGTTCTTGATTTTGGAGGAGGTTGGGAGCCACATCTTCCACTGGTAGAGTTCGCTTATAATAACTCTTATCAGTTCACGATTGGCATGGCTCCATTTGAGGCTTTGTATGGCAGGCCTTGTCGTTCCCCAACTTGTTGGCTCGAGGTGGGGGATAACAAGTTGCTAGGACCAGAGGCAATTCAGGAAACCTCCGCGAGGATTGAGATGATCAGGAGTCGCATTCGAGTAGCCCAGGACAGGCAGAAAAGCTACGCCGATGCGAAACGGTTATTTCGAGAGTTTAATGTGGGGGACCAAGTGTTAATACATGTATCTCCTATGAAAGGAGTGATGAGGTTCGAAAAGAAAGGGAAATTGGCCCTGAGGTACGTGGGACCATTTTCCATCATCGAGAGGATTGGGCCGGTAGCATACAGATTGGGACTTCCAGAGCATTTACATCGCATTCACGATGTATTCCACATCTCGTCGTTGAGACGATATCTTCGGGATGATATGGCCCATACCCACATTGCGATAGATGAGATAGACTTACAGCCTGACAGCTCTTACGAGGAGAGACCAGTGGCTATCCTAGACCATAGCGAGAGAAGATTGAGGTTGAAGGTAGTTCCACTTGTACGGGTCCATTGGGAGCATCATAATGTGAAAGAGTCCACTTGGGAGCGCGAGGCAGATAAGCGCGAGAGATACCTAGATTTATTCTTACCAGGTATGCCTTATTTTTCGAATTTCGGGACAAAATTCCGTTATTAGGGGGGGAAGTATGTACTACCCCGTATTTTTATGCTATATTAATTTGGGGATTTATTAAATTTAATGTGAATTAATTATTTAATATAAATCCGGAAATTAATTATGTTATAATTATTAACGTGATGAGAGTTAGTAATTATGGGAATTTTGTTGAATATTACTAATGAGCAAAGTAATATATAATATTGGTTATATTAAATGTCACGAGTGAATAAAATGACAATTTTGGAAATTTGAGTAGGGACGCGCCCGTGTCGCGTCGGGACTAAATATTGATGAATAAAAGTGAATATATTATAAGTCACTCGTATGGTCGTTTTAAGTGCGCCAAAATGTCCTAAAGGGATGAAATAGTCAGAAAAGTGTACCCGGGGGTTTAGTTTGGGTCTCGGGGAGTTTTTAGGCTTAATTAGTACCCCGAGAGGGCATTTTGGACATTTTACATTTTTGGGTAATTAAACCCACGAAAATTCAAGGGATATATCAGATGTCTAAGGTTGTCCTCTAGGGTTAAAATAACTAAAGACAAGTGACGGCCATAGGAGAGGGAAGGAGAGGCTTTTCCAAGCAATCCAAGGCCAACGATTCACCCGGTTGCACCACGACCACCACCAACGCGTTGATCGCGCGATGGGGAACGCAACCACACCAAATTCGTCATCAAACCAGAACGTCGAAAATCCTAGGCAAGTGTTTATCTTGCATATTTTCGTTAATGCATCACTCATGTTAGTCTAGGGATGATTAGGATGAGTTTTATGGAAGAAAACCCAAATTTGATATAGGAAATTGCATGTAGTAATGATTTGAATGTTAATCTGGAAACCCCTTAACATGTAGAGGATTAAACCACGAAACTTTAATGTTTTAGAAGAAGAAAATTCTGGAAAGGACTGATTAGAACCATGTTAAAAAGAATCCTAGGGTTCTTGAGATTTACATGAATTTTGGTCTGTTAATCCATGATTATTAATGGAAATTTGCATGCTTTACGTAAAAGATGTATGAAATGGATTTATACTATTAGTAGTACAAACTTCTGGACGATTGGGAATGAAAAGTTTGGATTTGGATGGAGTTATGTGAGAAAACTCGTAACTGGTAACTGCAGAATTCGCCATACCTGTTTGATCGATCGATCGAGCCAAGAGCTTTGATCGATCGAAGGTTCGATCGATCGAACACCAGACCTCGATCGATCGACCCCTTCTAGCGGACTCATATTTCACCTTTTTAAATTAGTTGAATTAAATTTAATGAGAAATAATTCTTGGACACCCTTATTAAAATGTTTTGGGAGATAAAGAAGACCAGTAGGACATATGAATAATTTTGGGACCTTAATGTAAGACAAGAGTTGTATTTTTGGGATACTTACATATAAGGGATGATGAAACAAGGTATTGAAGGGAGAGACGAGTAAGATAGTTACGTTGGAACATAAATGAATACTTATTGAATTTTACACTTGAGAGGATAGAGTCCATGAGTATTACGTAGTAAGTTGGAAAAATCCCTCGAATTAAAGTTAGAGACGAACCGTTATACGTGATAACTAATAATGGGAAAATCAGGATAAATGTCGTGATTATGGGTTATGGGATGAACTTAAATTGATATGATAAAAGTAGTATATTTATATGACTTTGTGTATGCATATATTATATACATGTGAAAATCATGCCCGCGCTACTTGCTATCCCTGAGGTTACCGTGCTGGGACGGTCTTATCTCGAATGGGACTTCATGGGGGATATCGAATCGTACCCTAGAAGATAGGAATCCTAGGTACAGGCTATCGAATCGATAGTCACGGTCCTAAGAGACGCGAGGGTATGTGCTGACCTCTTGGACTTGGAAACTATGCTTCGCCTCAATATTGTTTGTGTATGTATTAATACAGTTCGAGAGTGATTTCGAACTTGTATTTCCCTTAGTATGATTGATACGTGGATTGGATAGCAGAGTATGCCCGCACCATAATTTTTATGTGGGGTGCTGTTAGAATATATATATTATACGAGTATTTAATATATATATGAAATTCTGAAATGTGGAACTTCCTCATGTGTTTATGGTAAGTAAGAAATGAATAATGATTTCAAATTGGAAATACTTGTTTGAAAGAGTATGATATGACACTGGGAAACTTTATTAATAAATAAAGTTAAAAGGAGAGCTTTGTTACTGAATAAAATTTTTCTTTTAAACAATTATATTGTTGAGTTTTAAATCTTACGAGTAACCTAAGATAAGTTAAACCATTGGGAAGTTTAGTGCGATATAAGATACGATAATTCGTTGGGAAGGTTAGTACGATAGGCGTGCACATTAGAAGAGAGGTGAGAATTTCTCAAGAGAGTGCCGTACTAATATGTTGTTGCATTGGCCTGTAAACATTTTAAATACTTGCTAACGAATTTTTAAATCATTTACACTATCGGGCTCTGACCCATTTCTATTTCTCTTTCACTCTTGTATATATATGTATATATTACAGGTGTCCAGCCACAAGGGCGTCTTGCGTAGGATCCCTTGGAAGTAACGAACTGCAGCTTAGGTGGGAGTTGCAGGCCACTTGCTTAGAGGACTTCATTTATTTGACTCCACTCCTAGCATATTCATTTAGTGGGGCATGTGTCGTCCTTTCCATTATTCCGTTGTTTATTTGGACATTGTGATTCAGTTATTTCTAGTATTGTCACTTTGGGATTTATTACTGTCTGGATGTTTTACTTTAAGTTTTAATGTTGGGATTTAGTTGTTGGATGTTTAAATTATTTGGATTATATGTTCCAAGATTATTGTGGTGTGATTCTTTAATATTAAATTATTGTAAATAATTAAATCTTTGTTTTTAAAATAAAATTTGGAAAGTAATGTTTAAAAATTGGTTTTGACACTTAGCTTAATTAAATAGGGTGTTTAAATTGGAAAAGTTATTTTTACGACAGTGATGCTAAGAATGAACCAACTGTTCACCTTAATTTTAATTTAATAAAGGAGTGATCGCCCGGTATTTAATTAGGCGGGGTGTCACATTAAAATAACATACAGGACTAAAAATTAACAAATTAAAAAAAATAGGACTATCAACTAAATATTTAAATTGTTAATGTGCTAGTAGAATTATAAAATTTTTAACACCATAAAAACTAAAATTAAATTCAACTGTAAAGATAAAAACATACATGCCTATCTAGTCGGTGCTCAAACAACAATCCATGTTTATGCCCTTGCAAAACATCCAACCGACACCTCACCCTCCCCATTAAAGCGTTAACAAATGCAACGAAGAGGGAGATAATCCTTTCCTAGCTCTGTCTTAAAACCGCATAGGAGAATCGAAGGAATAGACTCTTGTCGGTGACATTAGTGATCTAAAAGATGGAAGGTAGTTTCGATTTGTTTGCCAATTTGTACCAGCCCATGCGTTATATATTTTCTCAGATAGGTTGGATATAATTTCCGGGAGGGGGGGTATTGAGTCTACATTATTTTGTGTTTCAATATATTGGATATTTTTCCATAACATATTTTTAGTTCGAGGATACACTCTTTTGGTACATCAGCTCAAGTTTCTAAGACTATTTAAAATTAAAGACTCAATCAATGTTCATATCGAATAAAGATAAAACACCAAATGGACGCATATTTACACATCTTAGGCACTCATGCATTTTATGTTGATATTGATTGATTGTGTGTCTAAAATAATTATTTTTTAAGTGAAATTGAATTAATTTTACTAAAAAATATTTTTTTGCTAAAAATTAGTAATCTATTTTTGAATAATTTTTTATTTTATTCTAAATTAAATGAATTTTTAAACAATATTTTGTTTAATAAAAGTATTATTTTTTGCACATTCCTTAAATAAACACAAAGTGTGTTTTCATACACTCACATATTAAGGTGTGTTTTTTGTCTCTTGATAGAGGTTTAGATCTAAAGGTGTTAGGGAGTGATTCATGTAGAGATTTAGTCCTCAAATAGGATTGAACTATTCTATACCCTTTAGAATAGTGAGATACTTGTAATACCTGCTAGAATAAGTTATCGATTGTAACTTTTAGTATCCTTTGGATCATTTTTTCAAATCATCTATATTGGGAGCTTTGTTCGGGTAGGTAATTCTCAGTCGTAGGTTTTAGATTTGGTTATTTCACCTTTCCAATTATTTGGACCTCTTCTTTTAGGCATTCTATCTTCGTTAAGGAGACCCTCGTCCTCCTTAAGCCACTTTCTCACTGTGCTTTTGTAACATGTAGCTAAAAGTATAGCATCGAATCGATTCATCTTGCCAATTGCAAATTCTATGCGTTCTCTTTCAACCTTGCTGATAGATGACAAAACTTGAATGCTTCCCCTCTTAATTTTAGTGACCGACTGGAGATCTGTTCATAAACCAATACATCATTTACAAAACATACACCAAGTCAGCCTCCACTTTCTTGTTCAGATTACAAATACATTTTTGTTTTGATTTTGTCGGGTAGGGGATCTGAATGAAAAGAAAATGAATTTAAAAAAAAAAAAGAGCAAACTAAAAACCTGCTGTAATACCCTATATTTTTTATGATTTAAATAATTATGGGAGTAATTATTACAGAGGGATTAATTGAATTTAAATATGAGAATTTAATTATTAATTAATCCGGATCTAATAAAAATAAATATTAACTAGCGTGCTACGGGTTAATACTTATTAATTTAATATTACTGTGCGACATGTAATATGGAACGATACACTTTGATAAATTTTCAAGAGAGAATAATACGACAGTTTAGTGAATTAAGTCAGACGCGATTGTGAGTCGTGTCGGGACTAATTTGGTGGAATAAATATATTAATTATTTTTAGTAACTCGTATGGTCATTTCGAGTGTACTGTTGAGTCCGAAAGATAGTCGGAATAGTATACTCGGGTGTTTAATTTGGGTCCCGGGGCAATTTTAGGTCTAACCGGCACCCCGAGAGGGTTAAACCTTTATTCTTTCTTTATAAAGAGAATGAGAGGAAGAAAAAGAAGAAAGAAAAGAGAGAAGAGAGAGAGGAAGGAGAAAAGAGGGGAGAAAAGGGAGATTCGGGCCAAACTCCGCCGGATTCGACTCGAGGTCGTCGGATTTCATCCTCCAGGCAAGTGTTTACTTGCTTTATTTACTTTTGTGCATTAATCTCATATCATAGTTGGTAAAAATATGATTTTGGGGTTAGAACCCTTAAAATAAAATGGGGTAAAATTTGATTATGAGTTTACATATTGATGTAGTGTAAACTCTTAATGATTTTTAGTGTTAAAACCATGTTAATGGAGTATAACAATGGGTTTAAATGTTAAGTTGGAGTTTTTATGGTTTTAGGGTTTAAAACTAAGAGAAATGATTCAATACCCCAAAATAATTAATGTATTAGTTGTAAAACATAGATTAGATGTTTATTGAGTTGTTGGGTGAGGTTAGAAACAACAAAAATGGAGAAAAATGGAGTTTGGGATTTTGGGAAGACAATGAATAGTAACCCGTAAGCTTGTGGGGTTATTTTGACTAGGAAAAGAATTTATTTAGCTTTCGGTCAAAACACAAAAGTTGTAGATCTTTTTGATACGGTCGCGTGGGCGTTGACCGCATATTTTTCTGATTTTTCTACGATTTGATATGATTTTTACAAGATGGCAGCTCCTGGTTGAAATCATCAACTCGGAAATCAAATCGGGAATTGGAAAAATACAAGCTAGGATTAGTCGTGTAGATGTTTTGGATAATTTTTGGGGTAGTTTAAAAACCTCGATAATGAAATTGGGTTGTTGGATGGAGGATTTGGAGGATTTAGTTTTGAGGACCTGGTGTGACCGGTCGACCGCGTCAAGAAGAAATGGCCTACAACTTTGTTTCGTAGGCTTAATTGCAACCCGCGGTCCACCGGGGGTCCAGGACCGGTTGACCGGTACTCTGTTTTTAGCCCAAGATTTTGGAGATTGTTATTACTTCTCCTCTTTGAGTTTAAAGCCGGCTTTCTAAAATTTGAGTATTAAAGAGGATTATGATCTAAAGAGATAACATAATCATATTGATCTTGGTTGAGTGAATCCTATGAGTGGATTAGAATAAATTTGGGGAGTATAGTTATATATTCGCTAAATGAGAAATGGTATAATTGGAGATATCCAATAAATCCTTAGATAGGATTGAGATATATAGTGATTATTAAAGTAAGAAATACTTTGGATTTAGAATCATGCTAATATGAATGCATGATTATGATTCCTGGAGGGAATCTTTGGGATTATTGGTCATCGCTAGATGCTATAGGCCACTATGGCCGTTTATATATATTCTAGGAAGAATATATAGGATGTGTATATACTGTGTGTTTTAGGTATATATATATGTTATGATGGAAATGATTTTGAAAATATAAAAATGAATATTTTCAAAATGGTAAATAAATGATTTTCATAATTGATAAAATATGGATTACACACCTCTCTAAATCTCTATCATAAGGGAAGTTGCGTACGTATGGTGAAGCCCCCTGGCTAATGAATGCAGGGTGGATATAGTCCTATAGGCCATGTGAGCGTTTGTTGATATATATTTTTCTGCATTGGTTAGGAGATTCCGGGTGTGGTCTTGACTATCCCGCAGGCACATGGCCTCTTCCCGACGTCTTGCGATGTAGGATCCCAGGTTGTCTTGATGATAGGCCCTGGAAGATGATAGCCATTTAGGGGCGCGCACAGTGGAGAAATCCGGACGGGCGGTCTTAGAACGCGTTATATTAAAGCAATTCATGATAATGGATTGTCTTTAATAACATTTCCTGGATATAGGATGGGAAATGGGTTATATGTTTAGCTTCGGTAACACTCCCGGATGGAAGAATGGATGTGGAAGCATATGATATGGTAAAAGCATTTTTATGATAGTAAAAATGGCTTTTAATTACATTTCCTGAGTATAAAAAAAGGAAATGGGATAATTGAAAAAGGAAAAGCATTTTCATATTAATAAAATTTGCTTTTAAAAAGGTATATGTTATGATAAAGCAATTCATGCTAATGAATTGGCTTTTAAATACATTTCCTGGATATGAGAAAGGAAATGGAAAGTTTTGAAAGAAAAATGATAAATACTTTGTGTATAGAATACAGCTCAGTCCGGGAGGTAGATCCGGATGAGTATTATTAAGATGATGATAAGTAAACCTCACTCCGGGAGATATTATCCGGATGTAATTGTAGATGTATATATATGTATATATATATATATATATATATATATATATATATATATATATATATATATATATATATATATATATATATATATATATATATATATATATATATATATATATGTAAATATAACTTTGTGTGTGCTACGGGCCTAATGGATCTCTACCATTAACCCTGCCAAGTAGTAGTGTATCGGAGGGTTCCTTGTTTGGATTTCGCTTTGCGAGACAACCCACGCACGAACTTAGTGCAGTGTTGAGAATGGAGGGAAGTTTAGCCCTTAGCACTTGGACTATCTAGGGTAGATAGTGGATAGGTTATTAGGCTAGTTAGGCGGGGTAGCTTGACTAGGAAGTGTTGTTAGGATGAGTTAGGTGTGCACTACTAGAGGAGAGGTGAGGGGTATCTCATGGGAGTGCGATACCAATTTAAATATGAGATAAAACTATTTTTCTAAAAATAAAGCATTTATGCACTTGCAAAATATTTTCAAAATTCGGGCTCTGACCCGTTTATCTACTTTCCTTTCTTTCTATATATATTATATATATATATATATATATATATATATATATATATATATATAGGTGTCCATACACAGGGACGCCTGGATGGTATTTTTTTCCAGTCAGACGTCTGCTGCAGCAGCTGTGGATGCTTGCGGGTTATCGGTAGACGCTTCTTTCCTTGCACTCTAGATAGGAGATATTATACAAACATTCGGGCCAATGGTCCAACTGATTTTATTTATTCTTCGCACGTTATTCGATATGGTTGTATAATTTGAACCGAGTGTTCGGTTATTTTAATTTATTTCATTTTCATTTCAGTTCAATTACGCATTTAATTGTGGATGTTTTATTTTAATCATTAAAAAGAGTAGTTAGGTAAAAGTTTTTAACGCTCACCTAATAGGATATTAGTAATTAAATGAATTTTCGACAGTGATGCTAAGAATGATCCATATGTAACTCCTATTATAATTTGATATAGGAATGATCGCCTGGTATCCCATTAGGTGGGTTGTTACAGATGGTATCAGAGCATCAGGTTCTAGTGTCTTTAGGAATCTGTACGGACGTACTACGCTTTCAGCGTTGCTCTTGATTTGTTATAGAGCCCCAGGATTAGGATTGTTGATTTCTCTATGAGATTTCGTTCTCCTGCCATGTTAGAAGATTTTAGTAATCCTCTGCGTGCTCGTTCTAGGATCGTGTGTGCCGATCGAAGAAGGACGACTTAGGAGGGCCTCGGGGAGGACAGCAGTTGGCAAGGCTTAGCTGGGGAAGCTGGTAGAAGATGGGGACGAGGACCTTAGTAGAGGCCACTCTCCTTGTGGCAAATTGCTAAGGATTTTTGCAACGGCTACTAAAGTATAGTAGTTATGAGCAACCAAGTACTACTGTGGTAGAAAGTGGTACTCAAGATTGAATTACCCCGTGGAGATAAGGGTTCCAAAGGGATTTTACGGATAGTTTTAACCGTGAGTCCCCATGATTCTGCAAGGAGGAGAAGAATTCCGTTTCGTAGTTATTCACATAAGGGTCGGCCAGAGACCGACAGTGAATAAAGAACATTATGGAGAAGTGAACCTTGTACCGAGGTGAGGAAGGTACAATGAAAAATGAGTCCTTTCCAGGAAGGATAGGCTCACTAGAGAAGTGTGAAAAACGTTGCTAATTCCGTTTAATACAAGATTAAACTGTATAAGCAACTCCGAGAAGTTTGTTGAAGAAACCCTTTTCTTTTGAAAATAAAAATGATAAACAACAATATGTGTTTACAAAAAAACTTATGTACGAGAATAACCAAGATTTTGTAATCAGTTTTAAAACTAAGATAGTTTCAAAAATTCAGCACACTATAGAATGAGATGAGGAGATGAAGATAATCAGAACACATAGTTTTTAACGTGGTAAAACCTCTCCCAATAGAGGAAACATCCATGGTGACTTCTAAGTCATGAAAGTAAAAATCCACTAAAAACAAATAGCAGTTACAAACAATACAACATACATGCACACAACTCAGCCTATTCTAAGTTTAGGAATATACCCCATTTGGTGTCCTTCTAAATTCTTTTAGATCTGATTGTTGATGATGTTCTTCCAGTTTGATAACTTCCCCTTTTTCTTTAGCTTCCTCGCGTCGACTCAATAATCTTTGATCTTATTCACAACACTTTCAGTGTAGTAGTGTGTCAAGTGTTTGTGATGTGATTCCTATCAACATGCATGAACTCACACACACTTAGTTTTTACAGACAGTCCTAGAAAATTACATATAAAGACTATATGCTGTGATTTTCTTTTCTTTCTTTCTTACAGAACTTAAAACCTTTATGACCTTTTAATCTATCCCAGATTCCACGGAAATCTTGCTTCAAAATCGGTCAAGACCTTAATCAATCTCTGTTTTAAAAATATTTTTGAGATTGAAAATCTCCAAGTGAGAATCCAACTAGGTCAAGGTTTAGTTTCATAAGAACAAAAACCATAAAATATTTACAGATCTAAATCATCAAAGATTTTCTTAAAACGAGAAAGAAATATGCAGATCTAGTGAAATATAACATGCAAAGTGTAGATCTAAGATTTCTATGATAAAGAAATACAGATCTTCACAAAAATGTTTAAGTTGGTAATAAGATCACAGATCAAGAGGTTACAGCTTCCAATGAACAAACCAGTAACACCACTCTCTCTCAAACACTCAAGGTTGTGTTTGGGGTTTTGTATATACGAAAGTTTGAAGATGATTTGAAGTTGTTTAGGGTTAGGGTTAGGTTTTCTCTAACACAGTTTCCCTTTCTCTCTCTTATCTCTTTTCTTTTCTCTCTTCTCTCTCACTTCTCTCTTCTCTCTTTTTACTCTCAATTTTGACGACTGCCAAAAGTTCCCAAAGGTTGAGAATAGGAGGGTTTATATAGGAGCCAAAGAAGGTTCTGGATTGCTGATCGAAATCAATGGTTAAGATCCAGTCTTCCTTATGTTGACTTGATCCAAGGTTGGTAATATAGCGGTGGTTAAACTGAATGTGATTGGTCCAAAGTAATAGCACATGGATAGACTTAAAACGCATGCAGGCCATAGATAAGGTTTGATCTAACGATCCACAATACACCAGGCAGTTCTCTCATAAAACAAACACAAAATGAGATATCAGGAACGTGACAAGTGTTGGCATTCTATTGGCTGGCAAACGCGCGTCAAAAGTAATTACAGGCGACACCCTGAAGTCTCTAGCGCTTTGATATTCTACCCAATCAAACATTCTAATGAAAAACATATTTTTCATAATAGAATTTTAACCCCACAAAGTTTATAAAAACACTTTTTATTTAAGAAATCATTATTTTAAAAATGTTTAAAAATTCCCAAAAATTATTAAAACAACATTTTAAAGGGAATTTAACACACAATTAATTTTAAGCAATATATACACATGTATACACTTCTAATGTGTGTAGTGTGATTCAATTTATACCTTGTTTGGATCATTGAAGAGGATTAGAGAGAATAATTCTGAGGTTCTTTGGATTCTAGGTTAGACAACCAATTTTGTCACTATTTCCAAATTAGTTGAGCACTTATATAATATAGACTTAAGTAAGTCAAAGGTATAAGGTGCTTCAATATCCCCCTTTGGAAATATGAGATAAAATATCCTTTGAGTTAGCTTAAACTCTTAGGGTACGAAAAAAAATAAAACCTAGTCCTATAGAAAGATACTATCTGCCCATTTCCTAGAAAGTCAAAAATTACATAACTCAACTATTTTACAAATTTGTACACTAGAAAAGGTAGCAAATCAGTAGAAGAGGTTCCTGCACATATGCACACTAAGATCAAGCAGTTTAGATGAAGTGTGAACAAAATATTGAACCCGTAAGACTCAAATTTCTCCCCCATTTTGTCTCAAATGCACAAAGGGTAAAAATGACGGTCTTAAGAGTTTAATCAGCACATACCATACCTATAGAATTACGTAAATACAGAAATCTGTTATAGTCTAGAGGTTTAGTGAACATGTCTGCAAGTTGCAGATCAGTAGGCGGGTAATGGATTTCTAACTCCTTAGTCTCAACAAGTTCGCGTATAAAGTGATGTCTTATTTTAATATGCTTAGTTCGCGAGTGTTGAATCGGGTTTTTAGATATGTTAATGGCGCTTTGATTGTCACAATACAATTGTAACTGATCTTCGGTAATCCCATAATCGCTTAACATTTGTTTTATCCATAACAATTGAGCACATCAACTTCCTACTACTATATATTCGGACTCAGCCGTAGATAAAGATGTGCAATTCTATTTTTTGCTACTCCAACCTACTAAATTATTGCCGACATAATAACAGGCACCTGATGTACTTTTACTGTCATCAGTACAACCGGCCCAATCAGCATCAGTATACCCTATGATGGTGCTGCAGGTATCATTAGTGTACCTAAGTCCAAGATTAAGAGTGCCTTTTATGTACTTTATTATACGTTTTACACAAGATAAATGGCTCTCTTTAGGGTTATTCTGGTAACGAGCACACATACATACAACATACATTATATCTGGTCGTGAGGCAGTTAGATAGAGTAGACTACCAATCATACTACGATAAAGTGTGGAATCAACTGACTTTCCATTTTCATCTTTACATAATTTAACAGTAGTACTCATAGGTGTTTTGGCAACTTTAGCATTATCTAAACCAAACTTCTTAACAAGATCTAAGGCATACTTTGTTTGAGAGACAAATAATCCATCAGAATTCTGTTTTACTTGAAATCCTAAGAAAAGCTGTAGCTCCCCCCCATAAGGGACATGTGAAACTCCTTATGCATAATAGCAGAAAAAGATTTAACTTCAGATGTTGAAGTAGACCCAAAGATGATGTCGTCTACATAGACTTGGGCTATAATATTGTTTTTGTCAAAATGTTTGACAAAGAGGGTCTGGTCATTTCCTCCTCTCTTAAAACCCTTATCCAACAAAAAGTTAGAAAGACGTTCATACCAAGCTCTAGGAGCTTGTTTTAAGCCATACAAAGCCTTTTTTAGACGAAAGACATGGTCTGGGTATTTTGGGTCAATGAACCCTTTGGGTTGTTCTACATACGTTTCTTCGGACATAATTCCATTGAGGAAGGCAGGCTTGACATCCATTTGATAAAGTGTAAATTTTAAGTGACACGCTATGGAGAAAAGAAGTCGAACAGATTCAAGATGAGTGACAGGGGCAAATGTCTCGCTAAAATCTATCCCTTCTATTTGTGAGTAACCTTGAGCAACTAGTCTAGCTTTGTTTCTAAGGATTACCCCATTTTCGTCAGATTTGTTCTTAAAGATCCAACGTGTGCCAATAACGTTTTTGTTTTGAGGTCGAGGTACAAGATACCAGACATCGTGAATGACAAATTGTAAAATCTCTTCCTGCATAGCAGAAATCCAGTGTGTGTCATTAAATGCTTCATTAACATTTTTCGGTTCCACAAGGGAGACGAAACATGCATAATTAGCATAATTTCTTAACTGGGATCTAGTACGGACTGGCTCATTAGGATTACCGACCACGTTGTCAATGGGATGATCTTTAGAGACCCAGCCAGGTACTTCTGGACTCTCAATAGGTAATGAGTCATCTATGTCTGGTGAATCAGTTTTGAAATCATTTTCAGATTCAACCACAATAGGTGATTCAGATATCTTATTTTCGACAATAGTGTCGCTTACAATTATATCTATCGATTCCATAAGGGTCTTAGTACGCAGATTGTATATACGATAAGCACGACTGTTTGGAGAGTAACCTAAAAAGATGGCTTTATCACCACGCGTCTCGAATTTAGACAAATGTTCTCTATCTTTATAGACATAACACTGACTTCCGAAAGTTCTTAGATATTTCAGATTAGGCTTCTTACCGTACCACAACTCATAAGAGGTTTGTTTAGTGTTTTTCCTAAGGTAAACTCGATTAATGATATGACATGCAGTTCTAATAGATTCTACCCAAAAGTACTTAGGTAGAGATTTGGCATGCAACATGACACGTGCCATCTCTTGAAGAGTTCGGTTTTTCCTTTCGGCAATACCGTTCTGCTGAGGAGTCTTAGGGGAACTAAACTCGTGTTTGTAACCGTTGTAGTCACAATATTCAACTATTCCCGTGTCTATAAACTCTCCCCCTCTATCGCTACGAATGCAATTGACTTGTGTGTCCTTCTCATTTTCAATTCTTAGTAAAATTTTCAGAAATGTCTGAAACGTGTCAAATTTATGTTTCAAGAAGGCAACCCAAGTGAATCGTGTAAAATCATCAACCATGACAAGGATATAACTGTGTCCACAAAGACTAACAGTTCTAGAGGGACCCATAAGGTCCATATGGATGAGATCTAAAGGTCTAGAGGTGAGAATGTCTTTAACCTTTTTATGCGAAGTCTTAACTATTTTTCCTTCCTGGCAATGACCACAGACAACACTGGAAATAGGTTTAATTTTAGGAATTCCTCTAACAATCTCTTGACTAGACAATCTACCAAGGATATCATAACTTAAGTGACCCATACGATTATGCCAGATTTCATTGTCATCCATTCTGACAATGTTACAGGTTTCAGAACTAGTCTTGACAGTATAGCAGTTGTCAGGTGTTCTAAATCCGGTAATAATGCATTCACCTTTATCATTTAGAATTTTATAATTATTCTTTGAAAAGGTAACTGTATGGTCAGAGTCACAAAATTGTGATATACTTAGGAGATTGGCTTTAAGGCCTTTAACTAAAAGTACATTTTCCAAAATAGGCATTCTCTCTTCTTTTAGGGTTCCTTTACCTATGATCTGGGATGAAACTCCGTCACCAAAAACTACTTTACCTCTAGAAAATCTGGTTTTGTTTAAGAGTTTGGTTTCATCTCCTATCATATGTTTGGAGCATCCTGAATCTAAATACCAACCAGATGAAGTGTGTTCAGCTTTTAAGGCAGTTATAATAATGTTACACTTCATTTGGGGTAAAAGATCATCTTTTCTAACCCATATAGCTCTAGTTTTAATTTTACGCAAGTTTGCCCTCATTTGATAAAATTTTCGAGAAGTAGTTTTTTGTCGAAAAACATTTGGAGCAACAAACTGATTATTGTGGAAAAGTTGAGCTATTGGTTTAGGAAAGTTTCTGCGAGCCTTTCTCTTAAATGAACTCTTAGTTTTGGTCTTTCTATTCCTGTAGTTAGAGTTCTTGTCAGGTTGTCTTGGAAGGACATAATGGTTACGATTTTGCCTAGAATAGTTAAAGTTCCTGTAAACAGGAGTGTTGTACACAGGGGTGTTTAGACGCCTAGCATAACATCCTTCAAAAGAATGACCATAAACGTCACAGTAGGAGCAATATTGATTGCTTGAGGGATGTACTTCCTTAGGAAAACTTCTAAAGATACGTTTAACAGGATTCTGTTCATAATTCTTATTCCTAGGAGGTATGGTCTTAAAGGTAGATTCAGCCTTTCTGATCAAAGGACAGATGTATTTAGTCTCAAGTGTACTGTCAGCCTTAGAATTACTAGACTCTCCAATGTCTTTTTGTTGTTCCTTTTGATCAAATTCCTTTTTAATAAAATGAAAATCTGGACATGTTTCGATTGGTCTTTTGCCCCCAGACACAAACTTAATAGGTTCAAGATTTGTAGTTTGTGGTTTATTCTTAGGGCAGAATCCAATACCGGTTCTATCATCAGAATTGGTCTTGGAGTCAACAACAAAGTCAGTGAAACAATTTGAATTGTTTTCAAACATAGAAATTTTTTTTTAAACAGTAGTTGTCTTTGTTTTTGCTTCCTCCAGTTCTAATAATGTTCCCTTGTATTTCATTTCCAGGGTTTCATTAGTTTTAGTCAACTCTTTTAATTTTTGATCAAAAGTTTCAATTTCAGATTGATGTGACAGACACTGGTTAGTGTACTCTTCGGCATTCAACTTCACAATAAGACTTAGATCATCTAATTTCTTAGTCAGGTCTCTAACAGTCTTCTCCAGTCTAGTGCCTTTTTTAAGAGTTTTAGCATACAAAGTATGAATATCTGGGAGGTCATCTGTGTCTGAGTCGCTAAGTGAAGTGTGTGTAGTGACCCCTAACGATTCAGTTTTAGTACTCACGCACCCATTTACATCGTCGTTATCGAGATCTCTTTGACTCACACACACAGAACTAGAGCTAGCAACATTTTCAGATAACAAGGCATCTAGGCCAATCAAAGCAGTATTCACAAAAGCAGGAGTAAAAGTATCATTATCACACACAGGCATATCATCATTGTGAATGATCTTAGCATAAAAGGACATGCAAGGGTCTAATACATTTGATGACTCAAGTTCCTCTTCATCAGAGTCACTTGAATCATCCCAATTTTTACAGACATTGTCTCTATTGTGTGTGTTGGTTTTATTCAGATTAACTTTGCAATCATGAGCAATGTGACCTAGTTTCCCACATCTAAAACATTCAATCTTTTTAAGGTCTCTGTTAGATCTGAAGTTGTTATCCTTAGGAGGTTTGTCAAGACCTCTCTCATGAGGTTTGGGATTAGACACAGTTGGATAATTAGGCTTGCCTTGTTTAGATGCCTGTTTGTTTCTAAATTTAACAATTTTCTTAAATTGTTTTGACATTAAGGCAATCTGATTATCTAGTTTGTCTATATCACACTCCTCATCAGAGTCACAGTTTGTCAAATTAGTCTCATGTTTAGATATCTTAGAGGAAAAACTCAAGTTAGAGTTGGGTTGTTTTCTTTGAGACTGATTTAATTGTTTCTTAAAGTCTAATTCCATTTCCACAGTCCTAAGTTTGCTACTGAGTAACTCAGGGGTGAGGTTTTGATCACTCATCTCCTCAACAGCATACCTTTTGCTGTCAAACTTTTGTGGTAATGATCTTAGAATTTTAGAAACAATCTCATTCCTATCATATGTAATACCATTTGCATGCAACTTAGTAACTATATCAGTTAGGTTCATGTAAAAGTCATCAAAAGGCTCAGAGTCAGACATAATCAAAGAGTTGTACTGCTGGGTAAGCATTTGAGTTTTAGCAGCTTTAACTCTTGAGTCTCCTTCATGGGCAGTGATTAATGTGTCCCAAGCTTCCTTGGAAGTGGCACAAGAGGAGATTCTCTTGAACTCATAATCATTAATAGACATAAAGATGGAATTCTTGCCTTTATTGTTATTACGAGAAATAGTTTTCTCTTCTTGGGTAAACTCACTTAAGATTTTCTTTACCCTCTCATCACTTCCTTCAGTGGCTGGTTTAGTAGGATAAGTATATCCATTTTCAATAATGTCCCAGACATCATCTCCTAAAGTCCCTTGGATGAAGGCAACCATTCTTACTTTCCAGTAAGCAAAGTTGTTTCCATCAAAGAGTGGAGGTCTGGACAGATTACCAAACCTTTCATTCTTCTGGTCCATAGTTAGGTTTTTCAGAAAACGATTTCAGAAACACAAGATCTTTTTGAAATAAAAGTTTACAGGGCTCTGATACCAATTGAAAAACGTTGCTAATGCCGTTTAATATAAGATTAAACTGTATAAGAAACTCCGAGAAGTTTGTTGAAGAAACCCTTTTCTTTTGAAAATAAAAATGATAAACAACAAGACGTGTTTACAAAAAAACTTATGTACGAGAATAACCAAGACTTTGTAATAAGTTTTAAAACTAAGATAGTTTCAAAAATTCATCACACTATAGAATGAGATGAGGAGATGAAGATAATCATAACACACAGTTTTTAACGTGGTAAAACCTCTCCCAATAGAGGAAACATCCACGGTGACTTCTAAGTCACGAAAGTAAAAATCCACTAAAAACAAATAGCAGTTACAAAGAATACAACATACATGCACACAACTCAGCCTATTCTAAGTTTAGGAATATACCCCATTTGGTGTCCTTCTAAATTCTTTTAGATCTGATTGTTGATGATGTTCTTCCAGTTTGATAACTTCCCCTTTTGCTTTAGCTTCCTTGTGTCGACTCAATAATCTTTGATCTTATTCACAACACTTTCAGTGTAGTAGTGTGTCAAGTGTTTGTGATGTGATTCCTATCAACATGCATGAACTCACACACACTTAGTTTTTACAGGCAGCCCTAGAAAATTACATATAAAGACTATATGCTGTGATTTTCTTTTCTTTCTTTCTTACAGAACTTAAAACCTTTATGACCTTTTAATCTATCCCAGATTCCACGAAAATCTTGCTTCAAAATCGGTCAAGACCTTAATCAATCTCTGTTTTAAAAATATTTTTGAGATTGAAAATCTCCAAGTGAGAATCAAACTAGGTCAAGGTTTAGTTTCATAAGAACAAAAACCATAAAATATTTACAGATCTAAATCAGCAAAGATTTTCTTAAAACGAGAAAGAAATATGCAGATCTAGTGAAATATAACATGCAAAGTGTAGATCTAAGATTTCTATGATAAAGAAATACAGATCTTCACAAAAATGTTTAAGTTGGTAATAAGATCACAGATCAAGAGGTTACAGCTTCAAATGAACAAACCAGTAACACCACTCTCTCTCAAACACTCAAGGTTGTGTTTGGGGTTTTGTATATACGAAGGTTTGAAGATGATTTGAAGTTGTTTAGGGTTAGGGTTAGGTTTTCTATAACACAATTTCCCTTTCTCTCTCTTCTATCTTTTCTTTTCTCTCTTCTCTCTCACTTCTCTCTTCTCTCTTTTTTCTCTCAATTTTGACGACTGCCAAAAGTTCCCAAAGGTTGAGAATAGGAGGGTTTATATTGGAGCCAAAGAAGGTTCTGGATTGCTGATCGAAATCAATGGTTAAGATCCAGTCTTCCTTATGTTGACTTGATCCAAGGGTGGTAATATAGCGGTGGTTAAACTGAAGGTGATTGGTCCAAAGTAATAGCACATGGATAGACTTAAAATGCATGGAGGCCATAGATAAGGTTTGATCTAACGATCCACAATACACCAGGCAGTTCTCTCACAAAACAAACACAAAATGAGATATCAGGAACGTGACAAGTGTTGGCATTCTATTGGCTGGCAAACACGCGTCAAAAGTAATTACAGGCGACAACCTGAAGTCTCTAGCGCTTTGATATTCTACCCAATGAAACATTCTAATGAAAAACATATTTTTCATAATAGCATTTTAACCCCACAAAGTTTATAAAAACACTTTTTATTTAAGAAATCATTATTTTAAAAATGTTTAAAAATTCCCAAAAATTATTAAAACAACATTTTAAAGGGAATTTAACACACAATTAATTTTAAGTAATATATACACATGTATGCACTTCTAATGTGTGTTGTGTGATTCAATTTATACCTTGTTTGGATCATTGAAGAGGATTAGAGAGAATAATTCTGAGGTTCTTTGGATTCTAGGTTAGACAACCAATTTTGTCACTATTTCCAAATTAGTTGAGCACTTATACAATATAGACTTAAGTAAGTCAAAGGTATAAGGTGCTTCAAAGTGTTGTTAACTCTTACGGAGAATGTGGGTGTGTTCAGGTGCCCCTGAGGGGACATCCACATGGGGAGATTTAATGAGGGAGGATTGTGTGAACCGGTGGTGGAATTTCCTTTTAACGAAGGAGTTAAGAGGATTAGTAAGGTGACTATAAGGAGTGAGGCTATAGAGTGAGATGGCGTTGACAACTTTATCATGGTCAGGAAGGCCAGTGATGAAAATAATGATGTGGAGTGCGAATCCACACGGTTAGTCCTTTCCCGGTAGGAATAAAGGACAAGGTTAGGGTGCCCAGATGGGGCCTAGAGTTAAGAAATTCTAGTAAGAGGTGTGGCTAGATGAAGTTGTGGCGTCTGATAGCCCTAGACTCGTGTGTGTAATTTGAGTTTTGTATTTGGTCTCGATAACATAATAATGTAGGCTTGTGCATTTTCTGCGGTAACGGAATTTTGTTTTCTTTCACTCGCCATAGAGGCGAGTGATTATATTTTGTATATATACGTATAATGTATTTGGTTGATCGGAGCGATAGCAGGCTAATGATGGTAAGACTATCGTATCCATAGTTCCTGGAGGGAACAGATTGTTGTTGCGGTGTCTCACCTGGATACAGGTTGAGTACACCTTTGTTATTATGGATTGATGGAACCTCGATGAGTAGAGGTTTCCTTATTTTGGTTGGTATGTGTGGCAACCTTATAGATATAATTTAAGGCCCACAGGATCATTGTTGAGCTGTAAGATTTAGCTCAATACTGGTTTGCGTAAGGACTTAGAAATAGTGCGAGCGCTGGGTGGTGTGACTCTTAATTAGAGATAGGAGTTCGGACCACCTTTCATTGATAAGGGATAGGATTGTCCCGGTTGCATGTCTGAAATAACGGGACTCCGTGACCGACGAAGTCAAGTGTTAATGTGTGGAGGGGTTCCTTGTTTGGATTTTGCTTTGCGAGACACTCCACACATGACTCTTAACGGTGCCGGGCATGGAGAGCTGTTATGGGATGCAAGGATGTGGGTTAGTCTTATAGTGTGGATGGACCACTATAGACTATGAGCCCTGTGATGATGGCACGCTTATGGAAATATTGTGCTATGGAAAAGCACTAAAGTGGTCCTCTCGCCACAAGTAGTTGGGTGGAGTAGGACTTAGAGAAATTGAGTTGAGGATGATAGCCATGCCTTAATAAGAAGGCAAATTTGGAGGAAATCTGTGATCGGTGTGATATAAGAAGTGTTCCTACAGAGAGTAGGCACTTTGATTAGTTAGGTTTCCTTCTGTATGGGCGGAAGGATAAGATAATAGAAATGCGTTCGTAGGTTAGTTTAGTAAGATTTAGGACGTCCCGCTGGTGTGCCTTAGGTCGTTATATCTCGATAACCGACAACGCGAGGGAGTAGTGTAACATGAGGGTTCCCTATCTAGATTTTGCTTTGGCGAGAAGTCCCACGCACGAAACCAAGCAAATGTTGGGAGTTGAGAGAGGACTTGGGCACTAGGGATATAATTAGGATACTCGTTTCGCTTAGGTAGGGTAACGCATAGATAGTAGCATTGTAGGATGTAGGCTCGATAGAGTTAGTGATGCCAAGGTTAGGAGTTTGGACTTTCCCGGGTTGGGAGGACCCATAGATGAGTATTACACCAAGGAAAGAGACCCTTATTGGGAGAGAGTGTTACGTGTTGAACTTTCGCTATGGTTGTGCAGATGTGCACAAGTTAGGAAGGTGTATGGGCGCCTTGGTAAGGTGGTTTGGTATACCGCCTAGTTAAGATAGGAGTAGTATATAAGGTTGAAATTCATGCCAAGAGGCATTTTAGAGGATGGGTATTAAGTGACGTATTAGAGTCACTTTATGATCGCGGTAGCCGCGTAGTACTTGGTTGGGAACCGTTGGGTTAGTGTCGTTCCCCTTGAGGTTTAGGATTTGTAGTGATCCTAGAAATATCTGAATTTCGAGGACGAAATTCAGTTGTAAGGGGGGGAGTATGTACCAACCCGCCCTTTTGGAGAGGATTAAATTCCATAATTATATATAATTTGGAATTTGGAGAATTTCTCGAAATAGTGATTTTTGGGATTTTCGAGGATTTAATGATTTTCGAAGGGTGTTATAAATTATTTTGGGACTATATAGGTCGAAGTAATTTAATTATATGTCGCCGTGGAGTATAGCGACAAAAGAGGTAAGATTTTGAGTAGAAAACCCACATTTATTTATTTTGGGTTGGAATAGTGATTTGCGATCAAGTACCTCGAATGGAAATTTCGGCTGCGCCATGAGTCTCAGAATGTCCGAGATAGTCGGAAAAGAGTGTCCGATTGTCGAAATTAAGTTTCGGGTGATTTTAGAGGTAAAAGTAACTCGTAATTGGGTAAACGAGTCGTTTTGGGGTTTTTAAGGGTTAAACCCTTATTCTTTCTTTATAAAGAGAAGGAGAATAAGAAAAAGAAGAAAGAAAAGAGAAAAGAGAGAGAGGAAGGAGAAAAGAGGGGAGAAAAGGGAGATTCGGGCCAAACTCCGCCGGATTCGACTCGAGGTCGTCGGATTTCATCCTCCAGGCAAGTGTTTACTTGTTTTATTTACTTTTGTGAATTAATCTCATATCATAGTTGGTAAAAATATGATTTTGGGGTTAGAACCCTTAAAATAAAATTGGGTAAAAGTTTATTATGAGTTTACATATTGATGTAGTGTAAACTCTTAATGATTTTTAGTGTTAAAACCATGCTAATGGAGTATAACAATGGGTTTAAATGTTAAGTTGGGGTTTTTATGGTTTTAGGGTTTAAAACTAAGAGAAATGATTCAATACCCCAAAATAATTGATGTGTTAGTTGTAAAACATAGATTAGATGTTTATTGAGTTGTTAGGTGAGGTTAGAAACAACAAAAATGGAGAAAAATGGAGTTTGGGATTTTGGGAAGACAATGAATAGTAACCCGTAAGCTTGTGGGGTTATTTTGACTAGGAAAAGAATTGATTTAGCTTTCGGTCAAAACACGAAAGTTGTAGATCTTTTTTTATACGGTCGCGTGGGCACTGACCGCGTATTTTTCTGATTTTTCTACGATTTGATATGATTTTTACAAGATGGCAGCTCTGGGTTGAAATCATCAACTCGGAAATCAAATCGGGAATTGGAAAAATACAAGCTAGGATTAGTCGTGTAGATGTTTTGGATAATTTTTGGGGTAGTTTAGAAACCCCGATAATGAAATTGGGTTGTTGGATGGAGGATTTGGAGGATTTAGTTTTGAGGACCTAGTGTGAGCGGTCGACCGCGCCCCTAAGGCCGGTCGACCGCGTCAAGAAGAAATGGCCTACTACTTTGTTTCGTAGGCTTAATTGCAACCCGCGGTCGACCGGGGGTCCAGGACTGGTCGATCGGTACTTTGTTTTCAGCCCAAGATTTTGGAGATTGTTATTACTTCTCCTCTTTGAGTTTAAAGCGGACTTTCTAAAATTTGAGTATTAAAGAGGATTATGATCTAAAGAGATAACATAATCATATTGATCTTGGTTGAGTGAATCCTATCAGTGGAATAGAATAAATTTGGGGAGTATAGTTATATATTCTCTAAATGAGAAGTGGTATAATTGGAGATATCCAATAAATCCTTAGATAGGATTGAGATATATAGTGATTATTAAAGTAGGAAATACTTTGGATTTAGAATCATGTTAATATGAATGCATGATTATGATTCCTCGAGGGAATTTTTGGGATTATTGGTCATCGCTAGATGCTATAGGCCACTATGGTCGTTTATATATATTCTAGGAAGAATATATAGGATATGTATATACTGTGTGTTTTAGGTATATATATATGTTATGATGGAAATGATTTTGAAAATACAAAAATGAATATTTTCAAAATGGTAAATAAATGATTTTCATAATTGATAAAATATGGATTACACACCTCTCTAAATCGCTATCATAAGGGAAGTTGCGTACGTATGGTGAAGCCCCATTGGCTAATGAATGCAGGGTGGATATAGCCCTATAGGCCATGTGAGCGTTTGTTGATATATATTTTTCTGCGTTGGTTAGGAGATTCCGGGCGTGGTCTTGACTATCCCGCAGGCACGTGGCCGCTTTCCGACGTCTTGCGATGTAGGATCTCAGGTTGTCTTGATGATAGGCCCTGGAAGATGACAACCATTTAGGGGCGCGCACAGTGGAGAAATCCGGACGGGCGGTCTTAGAACGCGTTATATTAAAGCAATTCATGATAATGGATTGTCTTTAATAACATTTCCTGGATATAGGAAGGGAAATGGGTTATATGTTTAGCTTCAGTAACACTCTCAGATGGAAGAAGGGATGTGGAAGCGTATGATATGGTAAAAGCATTTTTATGATAATAAAAATGGCTTTTAATTACATTTCCTGAGTATAAAACAAGGAAATGGGATAATTGAAAAAGGAAAAGCATTTTTATATTAATAAAATTGTCTTTTAAAAAGGTATATGTTATGATAAAGCAATTCATGCTAATGAATTGGCTTTTAAATACATTTCCTGGATATGAGAAAGGAAATGGAAAGTTTTGAAAGAAAAATGATAAATACTTTGTGTATAGAATACACCTCAGTCCGGGAGGTAGATCCGGATGAGTATTATTAAGATGATGATAAGTAAACCTCAGTCCGGGAGATATTATCCGGATGTAATTGTAGATGTGTATATATATATATATATATATATATGTAAATATAACTTTGTGCGTGCTACGGGCCTAATGGATCTCTACCATTAACCCTGCCAAGTAGTAGTGTATCGGGGGGGGGGGGGGGTGTCCTTGTTTGGATTTCGCTTTGCGAGACACCCCATGCACGAACTTAGTGTAGTGTTGAGAATGGAGGGAAGTTTAGCCCTTAGCACTTGGACTATCTAGGGTAGATAGTGGATAGGTTATTAGACTAGTTAGGCGGGGTAGCTTGACTAGGAAGTGTTGTTAGGATGCGTTAGGTGTGCACTGCTAGAGGAGAGGTGAGGGGTATCTCATGGGAGTGAGATACCAATTTAAATATGAGATAAAACTATTTTTCTAAAAATAAAGCATTTATGCACTTGCAAAATATTTTCAAAATTCGGGCTCTGACCCGTTTATCTACTTTCCTTTCTTTCTATATATATATATATATATATATATATATAGGTGTCCAGATACAGGGACGCCTGGATGGCATTTCTTTCGAGTCAGACGTCTGCTGCAGCAGCTGTGGATGCTTGCGGGTTATCGGTAGACGCTTCTTTCCTTGCACTCTAGATAGGAGATATTGTACAAACATTCGGGCCAATGGTCCAACTGATTTTATTTATTCTTCGCACGTTATTCGATATGGTTGTATAATTTGAATCGAGTGTTCGGTTATTTTAATTTATTTCATTTTCATTTCAGTTCAATTACGCATTTAATTGTGGATGTTTTATTTTGATCGTTAAAAAGAGTAGTTAGGTAAAAGTTTTTAACGCTCACCTAATAGGTTATTAGAAATTAAATGGATTTTCGACAGTGATGCTAAGAATGATCCATATGTAACTCCTGTTATAATTTGATATAGGAGTGATCGCCCGGTATCCCATTAGGCGGGTTGTTACATAAGTATATCCAAGACTATGAAACAGAGCAAGTCGTTGTGTTCAGTGATTCCCAGTTAATCGTAAATCAAATTCTGGGGGTATATGTAGCAAAAGGAGAATTAATGGTTAAGTATCATGCCAAAGCAATGGAGTTTGTATCGAGTTTTACTGCAGTTCGGTTAATTAGAATACCAGGACTGGAGAATGCGAGGGCAGGCGTCGTAGCTCGGTTAGCATCAGCCACACGCATCGAGCTACGAAGAATAATCCCAATAGAAATCCTAGCTGGTCGGAGTATAGACGAAGATCTGATGATAAACTTCATTGCCCTCGACTTAGGACTATCTTGGATGGACCCCATCAGGGCCTATATTGAAGAGGGGGTTTGCCAACTGATAAATTCACTGCCAAAAAACTGAAGTTTAAAGCTGCTAGTTATGTATTGACCAATGGCATCATATATAGATGAGGAGTTATAGCAGGGCTACAAAGATGTTTCCATCCCTCTGAAGTAAAAGATTTGATCGAGGAGGTTCACGAAGGGTCTTGTGGAGCCCATGTAGTAGGTAGGACGCTTTTGCAAAGAATAACAACGCAGGGGTATTACTGGCCAATGATGATAGCTGATTACATAGGTTATGCTAAGAAGCACTACACTAAAATGGGCAAATTGTCACCTTTCAGCCGGCCAACCTTGTCAAGGTCATTGACCGTGACAAAAAAACACGCGTTTTATGTCACGGTCATTGACCTTGACACGACCGTGACAATTAATTGTCACGGTCAATGACCGTGACAAGTCGTGTCACGGTCAAAGACCTTGACACGACCGTGACAACTTTTCCAGCAAAATGACTTTCCCCCTTCTTTTTTCCCTCCCACCGTTCCCTCCCTCTCTCTCTCTCTCTCAAGTCCAATTTCTCTCTCTCTCTCTCTCTTCCATTTATATATATATTTGTTTGTATATTTATGTGTGTATGTGTATATATATATGTGTGTGTGTATGTGTGTGCGTGTGTGGGGGGTGGGGCGGGATGGGGCAGGGTGGGGGAGGGGGTGGTGGAGGGGGGCGGGGTGGGGCAGGGTGGGGGAGGGGGCGGTGGAGGGGGCAGGGGGTGGGGTGGGGTGGGGTGCAGTGTGTGTGTGTGTGTGTGGTGGTGTGTTTTGGGGGAGGGGGGGAGGGGGTGGTGGAGGGGGGCAGGGGGTGGGGTGGGGTGGGGTGTGTGTGTGTGTGTGTGGTGGTGTGTGGTGGGGGTGGGGCGGGATGGGGCAGGGTGGGGGAGGGGGTAGTGGAGGGGGGGAGGGGGTGGGGTGGGGTGGGCACACCTACGCACACACGCACACCTACGCCACACACACACGCACACCTACGCCCCTACGCACACACGCACACCTACGCCACACACACACGCACACCTACGCACCTACGGACACACACACACCCCACCCCACCCCACCCCCTGCCCCCCTCCACCACCCCCTCCCCCATCATTGTGTGAATAGGTATGAGATCATAATTTGGAGGAATTCACGTCCAAGAAATAATTTGGATTCCCTTTAGGGTCTTATGTCTTGAATTAATCTGAGGGGGTGGGGGTGGGGGCGGGGGTGGGTGGGGTTTTGAATATTATTTACATTCAAAATAAATAATTGATAATAGTTGGATAATAATTGGATAATAATTGTTTTTATACCTATAGAACAGCTTAGATAGTGTGTGTGTGTGTGTGTGTATGTGGTCAATACATGAATTTCTTTTTGTATTTGAATTATCCCATGAATTTATTTTTGTATTTGAATTATCCCATGAATTTATTTGTGTATTTGAATTAACCCATTATATGAAACATACTTGAAATTAAATATAGTGCGCATAGATACTAGCATTCTAGTTCTTATGCGTACGCATTCAATAACCCTTAGACCCGTTCGAGAGTCATTACCCCTGTAATGAGATCTCTCGAATTGTCCCGTTTGGACAGTTTGAGACTGTATAATTTTTGTATAATATTCTTATTGGCTTAAAGTTGTTACTTTTGGAGGAAGTTCTGCAGTCGTATCTTAATGTTCTCTGGGTACATACTAGATTGACAAGTGTGACTGTTATTTTAATTGACCAATTGAAATAACACTCACACCTGCCAATCTACGTCGTGTACTTGGAGAACTAAGGGGATATGCTGTCGAATTTTTTCCAAATCGTAACAATGTGCATGAGCTGTTAAGTATACTACAGAAAAATGCATTCTTGAATGGGATAGGACCACATACCCTTTAATAGGATAATTAAATGATGGGATAATTAAAAAAAACATACTATAAATCTAAGTTTTGTTTACCTTTAATAGGTGTTTAGTTGTGGTAGCTGTGATGGGATATCCGAAATACAAAGAGTGGATGGGTGAGACTAATAGAATGGGGGATGTGTTTCGCAGAGGTGCTAACGAATTTGTGAAATATGCAAAGAGATGTCGTAATGATGAAGAGTTTCCGTGTCCGTGTGCTAGGTGTAATAATGGTAAGGTGTTTGAGTGGAAAACAGTTGAACTACATTTGTTAAGATCGGGTATGCAAGATAGTTATCGATTTTGGAGTTTTCACGGTGAATTGAAAGTTCCTTTTGTCCCTGACCAACCTTCACAACATCCTTCAACAAGTAGAATAGATGAAGAAGGGGACGACGTAGATCATAATATGTTAGAGGATTTAGTTGATGATGCGTACGGAGTTTATGAAGCTGTGGAGAATGAGGTTACTGATGATGTAGAAGATTCAAGTGCTCGTGAAGATAACACGATAAAACTTGACGATGACTACCAAAGTTTAAAATTTAAGGCGACCCAACCGTTATACTCTGGCTGTGAGAAAGATCAAACAACTTTACATGCCATGGTTGGTTTGCACAGTTTGAAGACGCAGTACGGTTTGTCTGGCAATAGCGTGACGGGAATTCTGAAATGGGTGAAGGGCTTATTACCCAAGGTGAATACACTTCCAAATAGCTATCCTGTTATGAAGAACAGTTTGAAAGGTTTGGGAATGAAGTACAAATAGATTCATGCTTGTGTGTATGACTGCATACTATACCGAAAGGAGTATGAAAATCTCGATCGTTGTCCGGTATGCGATGAACCTAGATATGTCCAATCTACTAGTAAGGAAGGCACAAGCTCAAAAGTGCCTCAAAAAGTATTGAAATATTTTCCCGTTGGTCCTAGATTAAAGCGATTTTTCACAGTACCATGGATTGCAGAGGCAATGACTTGGCATGCTAGGGCAGAAGTAGGGGGTAATATCATGCGTCATCCTATTGATTCTACTGCCTGGCGGAGGATGAATTATGAGTATCCCGATTTTTCTCGAGAACAACGCAACATTCGTTTGGCTATATCAACAGATGGTTTCAATCCATTTGGAAATATAAGCACCAATCAGAGTGTATGGCCAGTGATCCTAGCCCCACTCAACCTCCCTCCTTCACAGTGTATGAGACCTGAATTTTCGATGATGGCTTTATTGATACCTGGGCCAAAGGCACCAAGTGAAGACATTGATATCTACCTGGCTCCTTTGGTAGAAGAATTAAATGAGTTGTGGGAAGATGGTGTGCAATCATTTGACTCTTTTAGAAAAGAAGAGTTTACGCTGAAAGCTATGTTGATGTGGGCAATTCATGATTTTCCAGCTTATGGGACATTATCCGGATGTGTAGTACATGGTTATTTGGGGTGTCCTATTTGTGGAGAGGAGACTGAATCTCTTCGTCTATCCTCCAGCTTAAAAAATGTATACCATTGCCACAGGAGGTTTTTACCCCCAGCTCATAGTTTCAGATTTGAGAAAGCTTCCAATTTTTTATTGGGCGGAGTTGAACATAGGCTACCGCCGAGACAACTTTCGGGTTCAGAAATTGAAAGTAAATCTTCTCAATGTGGCCCAAATATGCCAGGTAAGAATCCCAAATTTAAGAATGTCAAGCATAAGAAGACCCCAACTGGGAATGAAACTGAGATAAGAAAGGCATGGTCTCGGAGGTCAATTTTATTTGACTTGCCTTATTGGAAGAAAAACCCGGTGCGCCATGTATTGGATGTGATGCATGCAGAGAAGAACTTCACTGAACATATTGTGGGTACTTGCCTTGGGGGGAGTCATTCGAAGGATGGAGAAAATGCACGAAAAGACCTTAAAACGTTAAAACTTAAACCACAACTATGGTTGAAAGAAGATAGTAGGGGAAGGACAATAATTCCCCCTGGTGCGTTTACTTTGACGAGTGAGGAAAGGAAGGTGCTTCTAGACACAATATATAATTTGAAGGGCCCATCTACTTTTTCGTCCAACTTGCAAAGGATTGTGAATTATGCTACTCATGATTTACATAAGTGTAAGTCCCACGATTGGCATGTGATCATGCAATTGGTTCCTCTATTGTTTAAGCACTGTTTCTCCAAGCACAAGGATTTGCGTAGGGCTATTATGCAAATTAGTATTACCTTCTCCCTCTTGTGTGAGAAGGTAGTGAATCGAGAACACATAGTGGCCGCAAAATTGGCTGTGAACGAAGCGATTTGTGTATTGGAGAAGTACTTTCCCCCAGCATTCTTTGACATAAGTGTTCACTTGTTGGTACACCTATGCGACGAGGCACTTCTTTGTGGTCCAGTTAGATATCGGTGGATGTATCCGTTTGAAAGATTGATGAAAGTTTTTAAAGATTACGTCAAGAATACGCGATACATTGCAGGATCAATTGCAGAGGAATACATCACCGTGGAGTCATCAATATATACTCGGGAATATATGACTGACTCTACCAGCGTTGATGACACTGATGAATTCTTCGATGATGGTGGTAATGTGATGGGAAAACGAGTGAAATTAACGAGTTTGCAACATGAACAAGTAGCTCGTTATCTATTTGACACACATGAAGATGTCGAAGAATGGAAAAAGTAAGTTTCGAATATTATAATGTTTAACATTATTTTAGATTATTTTATACATGATTAATTTTGTAATATGCAGTAAATATGAAGCCTGTGAGAACAATAAAAGACGAAAAACAGTGGTACAATCAGACAGCGAATTTAGGCTATGGTTGACACAAGAGGTAATTACAATGAAAACAGTCGTTATATAACGTTACATTACACTCATATTTTACCACTAATATAATTAATTTATCTATATTCTCAGCTCCTAAAGATGGGTGATGCGACATCAAGGCTTGCTCGTCTAGCCACTGGACCCTTGTTAGTGGCACAAGAGTACAAAAAATATCGATTGAACGGTTACATTTTCGGCGCTAAAGTGTACGAGGAAAGTACAAATGTATAGAACTCGGGTATTTCATACAAGGCTCTTACTTTCTTTCGAGCAAGCGCAAAAGATAAAAACCTCGTTGAAGCTGAAATGACTTACTATGGTGTAATTCAAAATATATTTGAATTGGATTATATAAGCTTCAAAGAGGTTGTATTTTACTGTGAATGGGTAAGAGTTGAGGATAAAAATGCTTCTAAAGTTGATCCTGTCACCAATTTGATCATGGTTGACTTGTCCAAGTTGAAGAGCAACGACCACGTGAGCGATGAGCCGTTTGTTTGTGCATTTCAAAAGGTTAAGCAAGTGTTTTACTCGGAGTATATCAACAACGAGCCGTAGTCAATTGTCCAACACGCGCCAAGGCGTCTAAATAGTAGTGTGGATGACTTGGCTGCTCCTACCGAATATCAATCCATTTTTTATGATAACCCGAATTTGAAACAATTTTTCAATTTGTAATAATTATTTCAATTTGTACCGAAACATCCATTTTTAATGCTTTTACTTGATCTGCACTTTATCATTTTCACTCTTCTGTAGTTTGCGTGTGTGGAGAGGAGATTAATACATAAATATTCCAACTACATCTAAGTTTTGTTTATACTAATCCATGAATATACGCTTCTTACCTTTAATAGGTGATTAGTACATAGTTATTTGGGGTGTCCTATTTGTGGAGAGGAGACTGAATCTCTTCATCTATCCGAACACTAAGAAATACCATAATCCTATGGAGCGATGCTCTGCAAATTCCTCCCAACCGTTACGTAGCCAAACATCACCGGTTGAAGTTGTCAATTCCACTTTCCATACCCCACCACTTTCCATACCCCATTCAAAGGTGGAGTTGACAACTTCAACTGCTGATTTTTGGCTACACAACGGTTGGAAGGAATTTGCAACGCATACCTCCATAGGATTATGGTATCTCTTAGTGTTTAGATATGAAGAGAATTATAATTGACACGATTGCCCGGGGTACATTAGTTGGAAGGAGGTGCCATATGAGCTCAAGTTAGCTGTTTGAGTGACACTACAGGTAATGTATTTATATTTATATGTCAATTTCGATTTCGATTTCAATTACAATTTATATTTATCTATATTTGAGGGGCGGATACTAATTTTACTTTATTTCAATTCAGGGGACAGGGAGTGGCCCTAAGGGTAGGCCACATATGCTCTACTTATGTGGCTACTCGGACGAGAAGGGAAGGATAAGGAGGTGTTCCCGAGCGTCGCGGTACAAAATCTCTTTTCCATGCAAATAGTTTGTAGATTTGAGATAAAATGATGGTGATGTTGTTTCTTTTTAAATAGTTTCTTATTTGAATATATATTTGCATTATCTTTAGTTTGTTCGGATATATGATGTGTGGAACAGGTACAACGTTGCTATAATAGATACAAATATACTGCTGGGCAGTGGCAGTGGCCATACTGCCCAACAGTTTTTTTTTAATTCTGCCCAGAATTGTCACGGTCATTGACCGTGACAAGACCGTAACAATTTTGACACGGCTTTGTCACGGTCATTGACCGTGACAATTTTTTTACAGAGGGTCACGGCTTTGTCACGGTCATTGACCGTGACAAACGTGTCACGGTCATTGACCGCGACACGACCGTGACACAAAACGCGAGTTTTATGTCAAGGTCATTGACCGTGACACGACCGTGACAAAAAAAGTTGTCTCGCCTCGAAATGTCACGGTCATTGACCTTGACAAGATGAATTTGTCAAGGTCAATGATCTTGACAAATGGGCAGATTTGGTGTAGTGAAGTGCGATAAATGCCAACGTTTCTCCTCTATTCGAAGAACTCCCCAAGCATTGTTAACACCCATCACGTCCCTTTGGCCATTCGCCATGTGGGGGATAGACTTGGTCGGGCCACTTCCAACGACCAAGGGAAGATTCAAATACCTTGTGGTTGCTGTGGATTATTTCACTAAATGGGTGGAAGCTGAGCCTCTCATTGATATGACATACGACAAAGTCTATCAATTTATTTAGAAGAATATTATTTGCAGATATGGTCTCCTATATGCATTCATTATTGACCATGGAACCCAGTTTGACAACGAGGAGTTTACTTCATATTGTCATCAATCCAATATACTGAAGATTCACTCTACACCAGGCCATCCCCAAAGCAATGGGCAAACGGAAGTGATAAACAGAACGTTACTGAATAGTTTGAAAAAACGACTGGGTGAGGCAAAGGCAAATTGGATTAACGAGCTACCTTTTGTGTTGTGGGCTTATCGTACCACATTACGAACAGCAACAGGAGAGTCTCCATACATGGTGGCATTTGGGAGTGAAGCTGTCATACCTGCTGAATTGGGCCTACCCACACATAGGGTGCTTAATTTCAATTCTCCTGTCAGTGACTTGATGAGAAGATTAGACCTGGATATGCTCGAAGAAGTTAGGGAAGAAGAAGCAATTAGGAATGCAACATATCAACAACGAACAACTTTGTTCTATAACAAAAGAGTGAAGAAGTGTGATTTGAAGGAAGGGGATTATGTGCTGAAGAAAGTGATCCAAAAGCATAATAAACTGGAAGCCAACTGGAATGGACCCTACAGAGTAACAGAAGTTGTTCGTCTAGGGACATACAGGATTGAAACCTTGGAAGGAGAAGAATTCAAGAATGCATGGAATGTAGAGCATCTGCGCAAGTATTATTAGTAATTGAAATTCCTATGTAATGCAGTTTCTTCAACATGAATAAAGTGATGTTTCACCCAGTTTCCTTCTTTGTTGAATTTTTTTTCGGAGTATTAGTGCTACACACTACACACTAAATTCAGAGCATTTACCATCAACTCCGGTTGGTCAACAATTACCACCAACTCCGGTTGGTGGGGAATCAATCATCACCAACTCCGGTTGGTCGGCAATTCAATTACCATAAACTATGGTTGGTCGGGAATCAATCACCACCAACTCTGGTTGGTCGGCAATTAAATTAACACCAACTCCGGTTGGTCGAGAATCATTCACCACCAACTCCGGTTGGTCGACAAATCAATTACCACCAACTCTGGTTGGTCGGGAACTTAATACCACCAACTCCGATTTGTCGGCATTCCAATTACCACCAACTCCGGTTGGTCGGGAACTCTATACCACCAACTCCAGTTGGTCGGCAAACTAGGCAAGAAGCTGAACAACCTCCCGGGGCATCCACTGTCTAGGCAACAAGGTAATCCATACGAGATTACTACAACTAAGCAGGAACATGGGATGCAAATCACTCCATTGCTTAGGCCCAAAGAGTGACAAGTCACTATAATCAAACAACAAATGGGATATATATATATATATGATGTGAAAAATGTGATTCATTACATGAAAAATATCCTACTCTATGGGATTCTTCCCCTCTGTTTTTTACACAGGATCTACCCCGACTGTAGGATCATCTAAAGCACAAGGAGAATTTATAAAGTTTACATCTCTCAGCATTCTAACATTCATTACAGATAGTCGATCAAGAAAATGTTCTGGGCGAGATATCTCAAAGTTGGCATGAAGACTGTAATCACCGAGATACTTGGAAATCAGGCATTAAGGAATTGCACGAATAGGAATCCAACTAAAATCAAGCTTAAAAGGAGGCACGGGCAAATCGAGCACTCCAGGCTCATAATAATCTCATGTGTAGTGTCCCTGCTCCAATTGTAGCACACACATAGCATTAAACCATCCCTGCTTGTACCCCTTATTATTCGAATGCTGTATCCGAGCATCTAGATGGTATAGAGCTTCATTATACCCAACCATCCAAAATTCTCTGGGTTGTTTGTGAAACTGATAAGTTAACCTCTCAAGTTGCTCGTGGAGTTTCTTCACTAGAATTTCTTTACTTTACAGAGCAGAGCTTTGATTAGAGAGTTGTTCAGTGAAGTTGAGAATCTTCTTAGACATTTGTGCGAAGGCCTGATTCTTCACCATCAACTGAACGACTTGATTATTTAAAGCCGATCACGTTCTCGCTTCTTCAATGGTGGCCCGACCAGCCCTAGCTCGTCCACGAGAAGATCTTTCTCTGCCACGAGCAGATGTGGAAGATCCTACTCACTTCAAGGTTTCAAACTCATCCCTTAAGTTGGCATTTTCCATTTCCAAAAATGAAAAACCATCATCATTTACTAGGACCAAGGCTCCCGAGGAAGAGGCAGCAGATTTGAGTTGTTTTATTTCCTCCTGCAAAGCAATGTTCTCCTGCTCCAACAACTTAGGGATATGCATATGCTCTTCAATTTCAATCTTTAGAACACTTTGTTTCTTCTCGTGAGCAGAGATGAATTTGTCATACCCTTTGTCAGCACTCAATTGTTGATATTTTTTCTCGTATCCTTGATGCAAAAGGGAAGTGGATTCCTTATATTGCTGTTAGAGTTCCCCGATAGTTCCTTAGAGGTCTTCAATCTTCTCATAGTAGGCCAAATTATTGGCAACAGCACGATCGAGCAAGCACTTCAAGTATTGGTAAGCTTCAACTGCTCGGTGAGAAGCACCTGATCCGAGGATGTCAATTATCTGGGCCTCATTAAGATCTGCATGACCAGCTTTAACATAGTCATTGTATTTCTTCATCAATTTTGTATCATGAGCTGATAAGAGCTTCGTCCTGACCATAAACTAGAAAAAAGAAGAAATAAAAAGAATCAATAATGATGCAAACAGAGCAAGTAAAAGAGAAATTAAAGACGAACAACCAAAGTTTGAATTTTTATTCATCATAAGAGAAAATACATAGTTCGGGGTTACATTCAAGAGAACAACAAAATAAAAAGCACGAACAACTTAACACATTTTCCTTGTTCCTTACTACTTTGTTGGATGGTTGGGATGAAGGATTTGGTTGCTCGGAGGACAATGGTAGCTGCTCTACAGAAGTACTGACTGGTGGGAGTTGCTCGAAAGGCTGAACAACAGGGACTTGATCTCCAGTCATAAAAAAAGATTCATCTGAAGGAGCTTCATCTTCTTCTTCTTCCCCAGGAGAGGGAGAAGATCCATGAGTGTACTGCTGGAATAACTCAGAATTCTCAGCAACCTTCAGCTCCTGCAAGGCTGCTACCCATCCATCCCTAAAGTATTTAACACTGGCATACTCCATTTGAGAAGACATCGCAGCCAGGACTTTGTTCCAGCCTTTGTCCAAACCAACACTGAATGATTTCTTTACTGCATCTTTTTGTTTTGCCTTCTCCGAGGAGGTCCTTTCCCTAAGGATCTCCTGGACAGACTTCAGCTTTTCTTCCACCTCCATTTTTTGTCGCTCAACATCTTGAAGTTTAACAACTTTCTCTTCAGTCGACTTAAGCTTAACCTCAAGCTCCTTGTTTCTCTATTCAAATTCCTTCAACTTCTTCTCTAATTCCTTGGAGGCATTCACAACTTGATCTCTGTCTAGCTCAACGAACTTGAATTTCTTCTCCCAAGCACCTTTATGTTCCTTGTACTTTTGATGAGAATATTTAAAAGATTGGGTCAACCCAATAAAAGCTTCCTCTAATCCACCGGAGGAGCTTGAAGCCCTAATAGCTTCATCCTTCTTTAGAATGCTGTTGAAACACATCACCGACTGAAAAAAGAAATAACTTTAAATCAATATATGAACATAGTATAAAAAAATAAAGAGGTCAAGCTAAAGATACTTACTGAAGAAATGTGTTGAGCAGCCAGTGTAGTAAGTTTCTCACGAGAAAAGGTGTCTTCAACACCTTGAGATTCTAGAATAGTCCAGGATCTTACCAAGCTCCCAGCAGAGCTCGGAACAACAAGGATTGGAACACTACCTTCAATATTTGAAGGTTGAGAGACAGGTCTCTTAGAAGATCTTTTCTTTAATATCCTCAGAGGAGCTGAAGCATTTTTAATTAAAGATGTTATCTTTATTGGAGATATGACAACAACATCACTTGAGGGAGAGATAGCAACAGTCTTACTTGGAGCTACAGGGGGCTTTTTGCCAGCTTCTTTGCTAGTAACAAGAGGGGGTACATCTATATTTTTTGTCCCTTCTTCTCGGACATCTTGTTTTCTCTTCTTTGCCTCCATATTAGCAGAGGTAGATTTGTCAAAAAAGGCAGGAGCTCTTTTTTTCTTCATCAGATCAGTGATATGAATATTCGATTCAGAGGAAGAACCTTCCACACTAGTCTCAAAGGCTGGTACTTGGTCAAGATCAACCACCACTGGACGAGGACGAGCAGTGAAAGATGAAGTGTAGCTTTTGTATTGCAACAAGTAAGAAGCAGATCTAATATGCTCCTCAGCAACAGATTGGTTCAAGCTCCATATAATTTTTAAATGCTTTATATTAACATCAGTTTCCTTTGGAGGTTTTCTTTTACTGTCAACTGTAACAAACAAACAAAATCAAATGTCAGTGATGCATTTTATCAAATACAAAAAAAACAAGAATATAAAAATAAAAACAACCTATCCCAATGCCATAAAGTGGGCACCTGGGACCTTGGTATACATTATCTCCATTTAATGGAGGGTGTTGCCAATTTATCATCACAACCCCATGATCAAAATAATCCCTATTGGCATCAGGGAGATTGACAACTAAAGATCTATTCAAAAACCTAGTTTTTAAATAGAATGTGGTATCACTGACAACCCATCTATAGCAGTACATAATCTCTGGAATCCCTAATCGAGTTACATGAAGTTGATTTAACGTATGTATGCCATTAACTATCCTCTATGTATTTGGAGCTACTCTTGCAGGTACAACATCAAAATATTGGCAAAACTCCAAACACAGGGGCTTTAGCGGGAAAGAAAAACCACATTCGGACACAAAAAGACTTGGGAACCAATGTCCCTCAGCCAAAGAAAAATAATCAGAAGGTTTAGAAAGTTCTTCCAAAATAACCCACGAAGGGATTGAAAATTCAAACCGAAATTTATCCAGCGATTCAACAAGATAAACCATGATGAATAAAGTAAATAAAGGAGAGGGAAGAAAATCTTACAGAAAAAGAGAGATCAGTTGACAAATGAACGATGGAAAGAACGAAGGCACAAGATAGAGAGAAAATGAAGATTTCAAAGATACAGATTTAAAACGTGAAAGACGATAGGATTTCTGCTGCGCTTAAATACTTTATCTCGAGAATAGAGAAAGACAATGATTACAAGGGAAGAAGTTTGCGTTTTCAGCGGCTAAAAGAAGAAAAGGGCACAAATATCGAAGTGGTCATGAAAATTCAAAATATTTATGAAGCCTGATACTATGCACTCAAAAAGGAGTTATATACAACTAAAGTTTTCCTAAAATCCATGAAGATCAATAATTCAAGCAATTTTCAAGCAAAATGTCCCACACTCTCTTTCAACCTCAACTGTGAAACATTGGGGGCTTCTGTTGATACCAAATTTAGTCTGTTGACATAGACCGATCACTTGAAGACACGTGTTAACCTACGTGGCAATTACAAATACTTCTGACTAACAACATACTACCATCGATCTACTCAAGCGCCCCGAGGAACTGATAGTACCGAGCAACTAAGAGCTCTGAGCAACTAAAAAGTACCGAGCACCTTAAGCGGTCCGAGATACTTGTCATGTAGAGCATCCAAATCAAGAGAATCAAAAAGACGACTACGCATTAAATGCTCATTATTATCGTACAGATGTATATGTCTACTAGATAACAACGCATTGTCCTTTCACATGTACAACCTCAAGGCTATAAATACATTGTAACCTCCTCATTAGAGGGGGACTCTGGATCTCTTGATAAACCACTTATCGAGAATTCCAAGCAAACGACCAGCAATACAAAAATAGTGGACGTAGGCCATTCTTATACGGCTGAACCACTTTAAAAATCCTTTGTCTTATTTATTTATTACCTTATTTATCTGTGATTAAATAATTAGAGATAATCTAATTTTTTACATCAACAATGCACTTGATACTTGCTTAACTGCAAATTTTAAATACTTGTTTAAACAAATATTTTTACACATCAGGCTCTGACCCGTTTCTTTCATCTTCTCTCTCTCTTGATATATATATATGTATTATATCAGGTGCTCAGCCACAGGGACATCAGGCTTAGAGACTTGGATTTCTTGGCGTGCTGCAGCTGTTGTGTAAGTTGTAGGTCTTTGTGTTAGACGCCTCGATTCTTCATTTCTATTCTTTATAAAGATTCTATTTAGGGCATGTGTTGCCCATTTCCTTGGACAGCTTTCGGAGATTATGTTCACTTTATTTCTCGTTCATTTTCATTGGGATTGATGGTTACTATTGTTTTGGTTTAGAGTTTTGAACTGGAATGTTTTATCCAGTCATATTTATTTCAGCATGTGATTCTGATTCAGTATTTATAGTAAATAATTATGCGTTGATGGTTTATATTAAATTTCTTGGTTTGGTAATTAAATGGTGTTATTTAATGAGAAAAATGTTTTGACACTTAGTTTAATTATATTAGGTGATTAAATAAGTTATTATATTTTCGACAGTGATGCTAAGAATGAACCAACCGAACATTCTGTTTTAAATTTCATAAAGGACTGATCACCCGATATTTAATTGGGCGGGGTGTCACACCTGTAAATACTGAGAAAATGGTAAGTGAATCCAACGCTAGCTAGTGAGGGAAGGTGAGGAGCAGTAATATATGGGTGGGGTGGGGGGATTTGTAGTTGGAAGATAGAATATCAATCGGCTGTAGATTTTTTGGGAGCAATCATGGGACTCAATGCATTTAAGATAAAAGGGAGGAGATGGATTAGTTGGTAATGCGTGAATATAGATGAGAAGAAGGAATGTATTAATTGTTATTAAAACCTCTAATACTATCGTATTAGAGGTATATTATAGATTCCTGATTTGCTGAAATATATGCATCTATTATCTATTATATCCAATATAAATAAATAAAATATATATATATATATAAATTTTAGATCCAAATCGTATGAGGATGACATGTGGCATTCATATGTACTTTTCTCTTTTCTCGGCTACAACGCCTTTATGTGGGAAGTAAAAAAACTCTCCGCTATAGCAACCTTATGTTATGTGGGAACTAAAAAGACTCCTCAATATCTTTTTGTAATGTGTGTGGGTTGCAACAAATAAAAGTTTGCCAGAAATAAAATAAAAAATAAAAAGACTCCTCAATATCTTAAAGCACAAAATTTTCTTGGGGGCTGAATTTTTGGGAGCTCTTTCACCCTTTTCTTCCCCTCCCCACTCATCAATTCTACCTATCCAAGTAAGTATATTAGGTGCTGCATTTTGAATTTGATATATGTAAAATTACTATTCATAACAACATTTTTGGTGCATCATCAGATATGAGAATAATGAAATGGTTCCCACCCTCTTTTTTCTAGGGGTTGTTTTTCATACTCAAATAGCGGAGACTTCCAGGTCTCGAGTCATAATCACTCTAGGATGTAGTGGCCATGTCCACACATAATTTAACATCCGATTATTAGATTTTTATTTTTCATATTATAAATTGGTTTTTACAGGTGGTAGAGCCAGCAGTTGGAAGTAAAAGATCGGTTAGGGATAGACTAGGAAGTAATGTTGATTCAATTCACCTCAACAATAAAAGGTATGCTCCATTTTATATTTTGTTGTTTTCAGCTGCCTTTTAATTTTCTTATATTATTTTTTGGTAAACTAAAGATTAGTACTGGCATTTAGATGGGTTCGTCTATATGTGTGTATATACACGCGCGCGCGCGTACACACACACACACGCGCACACACACACACACACACACATATATATATATATATATATATTTTTGTTGTGCTTATTAGATTTGTTATGAACGGAGCTCCAAATCTCATAACATGCCTTTCAGATTTTAATTTTTTAGGATTTTGTTGTTTTCAATAAAATGTTTGTCATACATTAGAATACAATTTGTTCCAATGTTGGATAAATTACTTTTTGGTTTTAAAATATTTATATTCATTCTACTTGGAGTCAAAATCCACCATTGGAGTTGAATTTCCCACAAATACTCTTCAAGTTGATTTTGGTATCCATCATCTTCAGTTCTAGCATTTATCACATTAGGGGTTATCAATCTTTTTTACTTAATGGTTCTTTAAATTTAATCTAAAGAAAGAAAATTAAATGTGCTAAATAGTTATGTTATTTCAGTTTGCACTTCACGATTGGTTTGCCAACAATGAACATGTGTATTTCTCATAGTCAAATATATATATATATATATATATATATATATATATATATATATATAGAGAGAGAGAGAGAGAGAGAGAGAGAGAGCCAGGTTCATGTGCACACTAAGTTTGCACATCATTTTTTTTAAATAATAAAAAAAATATTTTTAGTTGATTTTTTTTTTGTGTGATATTTAAACATTTCAACGGATCCATGTAAAAAAAATCAGTTTAATTTTTTTTTTGCTATTTTTCAAAAATCGGTCAAACTTTCGCTGCTTTTAAGCACTTTAAAAGTTGTGAAAGTTTGATCGATTTTTTAAAAACAACAAAAAATATTTTTTTGAGTTGATTTTTATGCATGGGTCCGTTGAAATGTTTAAATATCACATAAAAAAAATCAACTCAATTTTTTTTAATGCTTTAAAAAATATGGTGTGTGCCAACACTGTGCAAACTTAGTGTGCACATGAGCGTCTCTCTCTCTCTCTCTCTCTCTCTCTCTCTCTCTCTCTCTCTCTATATATATATATATATATATATATATATATATATATATATATATATATATATATATATATATATATATATATATAATAAAGGAGGATGGTTTTTGAAATCTCAAAATATAAAAGCACAATAACGATTGAGATTTGACAACATATCTCTTTACCAAATCAATGGTTGTGATTCAATTTCTAAATTTGTAATCACGCCGAGACAAAATACATATCCCACCCAAATCGGAAGAAACCCATTTCACTTTAATTGAAACAGACATTTCTCTCTTTTGCCAACGTTGTGTTACCTGACACATCTCTAAACTCAGTCTATCCCTCATTATTCACCCATTTCTCTCTCTAAACTCTCTCCTTTCTTCTCTCCCCACCCCTTTGTCATAACTCACCTAGGTTTCTCTCTCTGCATCTCTTGATCTTCTTATTCCCTTCATTCAAATTTGTTTTGGTCTAAATAATCTTTTTACTGTTGTAATTACGAGTTGGGTTTTTAGGTTTTAAAAAATTTATTTTTTTTGGTGCGATTTGCAGAAATAATAATTTTTTTTTTGTTTCTAATTATTTATTCTATTTTGCAGATGTAACTAGATTTTATATGTTTTGGTGCGATTTGTAAAATGAACAATTTTTTTTTTCTAATTATTTATTCGATTTTGCAGATGTAAATGGTTTTTGAAATCTCAAAATATAAAGCACAATAACGATTGAGATTTTACCACACCTCTCTTTACCAAATCAACGGTTGTAATTCAATTTCTAAATTTGTAATCCCACCGAGACAAAATACATATCTGGCCCAAATCGAAAGAAACCCATTTCACTTTAATTGAATAGACATTTCTCTCTTTTCCCAACGTTGTATTACCTGACACATATCTAAACTCAGTCTATCCCTCATTATTCACCCATATCTCTCTCTAAACTCTATCCTTTCTTCTCTCCCCACCCCTCTGTCATAACTCACCTAGGTTTCTCTCTCTGCATCTCTTGATCTTCTTATTCCCTTCATTCAAATTTGTTTTGGTCTAAATAATCTTTTTACTATTGCAATTACGAGTTGGGTTTTTAGGTTTTAAAAATTTTATATGTTTTGGTGCGATTTGCAGAAATAATAATTTTATTTTATTTTTTTGTTTCTAATTATTTATTCCATTTTGCAGATGTAACTGGATTTTATATGTTTTGGTGCAATTTGTAAAATGAACAATTTTTTTGTTCTAATTATTTATTCGATTTTGCAGATGTAACTGGATTTTGCAGATGGTGGTTGTGATTAAATCTCGATTTGGGTGAGTATTTAATTTTATATCTTCGATCCATGTACATGTCATATGTTTCTAGATCAGATTTTTTTGTCTTGGTTTCTTTTGATTAGGATTTGCATTTAGTCAACCCCTCATTTTGAGATATCTTTAAGTTTGAAGAAAACACAGCGTGCACTATCAAGTGACATAAACTCACCTCAGTTGTTAAATGTTGTTATTTGATTCAATGTTGTTGTTTGTGTCTATGAACTTTCTGTAAAATGATTTTTGTAATTAAAAAGCACACCCTGTAAAATGATTTTTGTGTATCTTTGATCTTACTTAAATCAGTTTTTACTTTTGGGGTCAGAGCTAACATTTCAAATTTCTTTTTCAACTTTGGGTTTTGAAATTTATGAAGTAATGATATGTGATTAAACTTAGGAAGTTGTGAAAAAATGAGACAATTTTATATTTGTGCTTTCTTTAATGATATGTATTTATATTTATGCGGAATCAAACTCGATAATTTTCATTCTTTATTGTGATACGAGGTTGAATTAAATTTCAATATATTTTCTTTAAAGTATCGAGTTGTGCAAATATTCGGCAACAATTTAATAGTTAAAACCAAAAGTTAGTTTTCATTTTCCAGAGGATCTAGGGCTTTGTTGTTTTTCTTGAGGTTTATTTTATTTTTATATTTTTTTTATACTCACGTTCCTTTTATTTTATATGCTTTGGCAGCTTGCCAAGATCACATCTGGAGATTATGGAATTAGTCATCAATGCCTCTTTTGAATTAATTATACTGAATTTACTCTTAAAGTTAGTTTTTCAGAGTTTATTCATCAATTATTTTCCCCAATTTATTCTCAAGATGGTAAAGAATATAATTATTATATGGTAGTCCGCTCTCTTTTATTTTGATTTCTATTAAGTATTATATTTCATGTGAAAAGGGTAATAATGGTTAGTTTGGCCTATGTGTTCAGGCCTATTCATGAAGCGGATTACTTGCATTCATTAATTGACGTTGCAATTTTGGTTGATTTAATATTTATTTTCAGAAAATAATGATTGTATGTTATTTAGATCTTAATGTGCCTTTATTTAGACACGATTTCTGAATACTTACACTTTCGTGCATCCATTATTCTTTTTTCTAATTGTCAATTCCTCTCTTTAGGTAATTTTATTCTGATACTGCTTTGTGGATTTGCGTTTGATTGATACTTGGGTTGTTTCATTTTACCATATTCGTTATGTAATGTATATCCTATTTTATACTTAATTGTTTTGAATTATTTTGTACTGAATTTGTTGCCAAAGTGATGTTTGTTTGGTCTTTCTCATAACTATAGACCAAAAACATATCATAGTTCTATAAATAATATTGATGGTTTTTTTGTACATGTTTTCATAGTTAAACCTTTTGGTTGATTTTTTCTAATCTTAGGTGTTTATTATGTTGAGATTTAATGTTGTTGTTCTGAAAAAACCGGGTGTTTTGGATGAACAATTAAGCTCATTTGTAATACCCATGGAATCAAAGGTTGGAATTCTTATGATGAGTAATTTACTTTAAATGAATAAGAATTACCTGTACTGATTTTACACTAAGCATTGCACAGTTGTATACCAGGGACCATCAACTAACATACATGGATGTGAGTTTGAACTTCTGTACAGTGGGGAAGAAAGATACTCCAGAAAAAACACTAAAAGAAATAGACCCCTTAAGATCCATAGATGGACTCCTCAACGAAAAAGATTAAGCATGGTAGATCATGGGGTTACTTCCATTTCAATTTATAAGTATTAATATTCATATTTTTAGCTTCTTAAGTTTTTATTTGACAGATTAGTGAACAAAGTCCAATTTCATTTGCCTTATATTCATTACCATTCTGACTGCATACATTCATGAACATTGTTTTAATGCAGGAAGCATGTAAACACTGTTATATGGACAACTTTCTTCATTACTAGATATGTTTTACATTTAAAATTTTGACTAGCTGTATACTCATGGGTTATACTCATAGGTACACTAATTAAACTATATATAGTTCCCTTTCAAGTGTAGTTCTTTTTTGTTCTTTGCAATTAACATTTTGTATTACTCTTCATTTACATTTAAAATATATTGTATTGATGTTTAACAATGAATGTGCGTGTTATGCCGAGTTTCAAGATAAAGGAGTATCATTGACACTAGAGGGGGTTGTTGACCGCAAGTACTTAGCGTTGTATTACTAGAGGGTGGTTTTCAACAGGTTTGGTGGATTTTAATGGAATAGGGCCGATGTGTTCTTTTACACTATTTTTTCTTTTATTTTTATCTTGATGTTTTCTTACTTCTCTTTACTTTTGATTGATATTGTTAGAGTTTTATGGCTTATCTGCTTTATATTTTAGATGTCGAGTTTAGTCGAGGATCAGATGTTATAGGAATAGTCTAAATGTTAACTCTATTTGGGTTTTCTAAATTTGTATTAGTTTGGTTGTCCAAAATATATGGCTTAAAATACAATTAGATTTTGTTAACTAAAGAGTTTTGAGTTTTAAACCTTTGAAATATACCATAAGTCTTTATGGCACAGACACGGTGAAACTTAATTTCTTAATATTTTTCCCTATTTTTTGTCAAATGCTATTTATTTTGGAAAATTTCTATATATTTGGTAAATGTCTTTCATGTGGTTTATTAAATTCTTAGCAGTTGTAAATTTCTATATATCTGATAAATGTGTCTCTCACGTTGGCATGTCATTTTTATTGTTCCCTATAGGTGCATTAAAACATCCTAGGTCTCTTCTAAAAATCACTTCTTTGGATTATCCATCTGGATATTCAAAACATGTAACTAAAAAAATCAGGGAAATACAAATATCTGATGAGATGGTTTAATTTACAAGTCTTTGACTGTCACCTTTACAATATCATCTTTTATCATTTGGTATTGTTCTTCCTTATGACCACTCATTGCATACAGGTAAATCTTCCTGTTAAGGTGCTGCCTACGACATCCTTGGTGCATTGTCATGATCAGGCTTTCAATGTACACGATGAATTGCCAAAGAATGTTGCACGAAGATTGTTTGTGGTCAACTACAATGAGCACGGATTTTAATCCCATTCAATAAACCTTTCTTCTAGGTTTGTTTTTTTACCACCAATTTTTTTGTTGTTTTAAATTTGGTTGTTCGGGGTCATCTGTAATGAGTACGAATTTGGTCATTTTAAATTCATTTTGTGAGCTTCACTTTCATCTCCCTGTATTTTTTGGCTCATAAATGCATATAAAGCAATTTGATTAGGTACCCACATGCAAAAGTCTCTAAATTTAAAAGCTTTCTGTGGCATAATAAAAACAAACATCGCCCATCACAAAATTATACTGTTGAAAAGAAGTGTTTTGAGATAGTTACTAGGGAGAAAAGGGTGGTTTTAATCCCAACCGGTAGCATCACTACTAGCAGGAGGAGGAATAACATCAATTGGAGCCTGTGTTGTAGGTACATCTGTTGTGTCCCATCCACTGTCACCTGTAATTGGTGTAGGATCTGGGTTCCACCCAATACTAGGAGCTGTTAGAATGGGGGCTTCAACACCATCCTGGTTTCATTGGGCATCAGTAATTTAGGCAGTCCATTAGTAAAAAATACCACAGTGGGCGGGAGTACAGTAATGCCTGGTCTGCTTTTAAATAGCTTAGTTCAGTTTTTGATTATGTCTTTCACGCGATGTAATCATGTAATAGTTAATAATATATGTTAATAGTTATATTAAGTGCTACACAATTAGATGTATGGTGTAAAAGAGTTATGTAACAGTTATACACTTATATATATTAGGGAACGATAATTTTGTCATTTTGCGATTACGTACTATCGATTTTTTTGTCGTTTTGCGATTACCTACTTTGAAAATTTTCGTCGTGCCTTCAGGCACGGGTATCTGCTAGTCTATATAATAAGATAGGTTGGTTTTTGAATTGTCTACACATTTTAACGGTCAAGATATGTGCCACCTCCTTAAATATTTTAATGGTTGAGATCATATATACTTTCTTTTTACAATCCTACCCCTCAATTATTTGGTTTCCCCCCCTTTTTCTACTTAACAACCTTACCATTCAATTCAAAAATTGGGGCTTTTGGGTAAAATCACGTCGTGTGTTGGGTTTCCCCCTACATTTCTACCCAAACATTCTCTCACATTCTCTCACCTCACTCTCTCTTCCGTTTCTCTCTTCGGTTTCTCCCTTCCCCAAAGAGAAACCTCCCGCCTCCTGCATCCTGCCTCCCGTCGCCAGGTAAGATCCCTCCCCCCTTCCCCACTCACACACACGCACACACACACGCAGTCACACACGAACACACAAACGCAGTCACACATGCACACACGCACACCTATGCTATTTTTTTTGGGTGCCGATTTTACCTCTGCTACGATTCTGGGTTCTATGTTTTTTTTGGGGTGCCGATTTCGATTAATAAATCACATTTGATTTCGGTTAAATGATTCCATTTATACCTACAACCATTTAATCTTTTGTGTTTCTACTTTTAGGGTTTATTTGTGCTTAAATCGTTTTGGGTGTTTGTTATGCAGGTATTGATTTGGTAATTGTAAATGTATTTATTTGGTTTATAAATGAGGTATACTATCATCTGTCTCTATGTTTTTTAATGGTATATTTAATTTTCAGATTGGGGGTTCTTTGATGTCTTATTAGTTTTGGTATTCATGTCGATAATATGTAATTTATTTTGCAGATTGAGGCTTCGAGGTAAACTCCTCAATTAGTTATTTTTCTAATTCCTACTTCGAAATTTTGTGGGCTTTAATCTATTATTTTCCATCGTAAGATTTGTTATTTACCATTCTCTGGTTTGTAAATATTTTACAGGATGATAATCCAAGCCAAGCACTAATCCTCTTGGTCTAGGTTTAACACAGTCGTGTAAGTCCAGTTTGGCATTCCCAAGGTAAGTATCAATCATTTTTTAGATTTAGATGTTCATAGTCACACTTTGCAATTTGGTTCCATTTTTATTTTTTCAACCTATTTGAGGGGATATTTTCAGTCTCTAATTACTTTACAACTTTTAGGATTTTTGAGTATATGGGTTTTCCAAATCATATTTATTTCCAAGTAAATATACGGATATATTTCTCAATTAATTTTTGAGACCATTTGTTTTTTAAGTAAGCTTTTCGGACAAAAACTGATTATTTTGGTATTTTAGTTTAGATTTTTGAGGTTCAAGGAGGTGGGTATGGAGAGATGGTAGGGGGAGGGGAAAGGAAGGTGTTAGTGAGTGGGGCATCATCGGGGTTAAGGGGTAATGGGTTTGGAATTGCGTGTCGCGCATATGGAGTTGGGTAATGGGGTTGTAACAGTAGGATGCGTAGTTTATGGTTGTAGCAGATTTGGGACGATTTAGGTGGGTGACATCGGTTAGGGGAGAGAGATGGGGTGTGGTGCACATGTGTAGAGGGTTGGGGTTGCATACGGTTAGGGGAGAGGGATGGGGTATGGTCTTTGATTTAGTGTTTTTTTTTTAATTTCTGAGGAATATAACACCCTTTGAAGAGTTACATACAAGGGATCTCACTCAATTATCAGTCTCACTCATTGGCTCACCATTTAGCATCTTCATTGTTTTATAAAATTGTATCTTAAAGGGTGGGTGCGTAGTTGCTTAATTATTGAATACACAGTGATTGAAGGTGCACTACCACCACTATTGATGCCTATTGCTTGAATACGCAGTACATGAAGTTTCCCTACTAGCACTTCCAAGGGTTCATAATTCTTTTTGTTTGTTCTAACTCAATGACTGCGTTTACAAAATAGTTTTAAGTATTACTAAGTTTCTTTCATTTATAATAACACTCTTATCTTTTTAGTGAAGTTTGTTTGGTCCTTAATCTATTTTAAGTGAATTTTGTTTGGTCCTTAATATATTTTAGCGAAGTATGATACGATGAAAAGACTTTCTCCAATAAAAAGAGGGAGATCTTAGTGCACGCCATAAAAATACTGAGAACGCGAACAAGTACAATATATATAGGTTTTAAAGATGATCAGTGGACATGAGTACAAGATCACCTGCTACCTAATCCTGATTTATTAAGAGGCTCGCTAAATGAAGAACATATTTCAATTAATTAATGATGATGGGTTACTTTCAATTATCAATTAATTATGGGTTACTTTCAATTAACTATTGTTCCATTGTCTCTACTCTTATTTGTAATGATTGTATTTTTTTGAATTTCGTGTGTAGCTTTCGTGTATTATAATGATGAAAAGGGATCTCGATGGAGTTCGAATGGATCAACAATCTGCCAAGTCCAAGCTATAGTAAGATGAACAGATTGTTATGTATGCCCATTATTCAGTGCATCTTTCAGGTATGCTCAGGGGATGGGGGTTACTAGGATGTGGGGTTGTGGGCAGGGTGTGTACAGGTTTGCTTAGGAAATGGGGGAGTTTGTGGTTTGGGGTTGGTGGATTTAGGAGTGGGTAGAAAATTGGGTTTAGGTGGTGTGCAGGACAGGGGAGAAAGGTGGTGGGGGTGTGCTGTGTGTTACGAGTTTGAGATCAAGAGGGGGATTAGGTTTGGGGTTGGGATGCGTGTGTATGTGTTTGGGTTATTAGATGTAGTGTGGGGTGTGTGGATATGAGGGAGGGATTTGGGGGGTGTCTGTGCAATCTTCTTTTTGGACTGTACTAAGGTTTCTTGATTATTTTTAATTCAAATTCAAATTGCTTTCTTTATATGTATCCTCCACCTCCATAAGTAGGTATAATAACACCACGATGAAAAGGAAACATGTGCAATAATTGATATGTTTTAGGGGGTTGCGTTTCGTCATAGAGGACCAAAATAAAGTTAAAATTGAAATTATCATGTCTACAATTGCATTTCGAAAAATGAATCGTTCGACTTTTCTCAGATTTTATTTATTATTGGTGCATGCTTTGTTGAGTTGAGTATTAGTGCAGGTGAATGTCATTTTACCACCTCTAAAATGCATATATGGTTTTATTCTATATTTTCTATTCAAGTTTATTATTTTCATTTAAACTCATATCATCTTCCCACTCTCTCTCTATCCCAGCCTTGGTGTGAGGTGCGTGTGTTTGGGTTGTGTTGACGGAACCTAGAAAGGTTGTGGGTTCGTGCAGTAGCTTGAGTGAGATCAGGTGGGTTGGTGCAGCAGCTGGATATGGCTCCGAAATCTCCACTTCCTCTTCCGATATACAAATTCAAAGAAGGTACGAGATATGCTAATGGGACTCGAATAGTTACCGCATTCAAATTCTGAACTGGTAAAGAAATCAGAGATCCGTAGATCTACTTCGAAATCTAGAGTTTCAAGAAATTATAATTTTTTTTACGGTAACAATTTCCATCACAAGCAAATGAACCACTCACATATGCAATGAGTTTTTGATCATTGCATATGAAATGGTTTGAATTGAATATCAGAAAAACAATCTAATTCTGACTTGAATTAGACACAGTTAATATCTTTATCCAGATACACAATCTAATTCCGATTTGAATTTTAGAAAAGACAATCCCATTTCCTGTGATTTCTTTATCCAGATACACACAGACATAGTTGCTTCATTTCCTTTAACTTCAAAAACTTGGGCCTTAACTTTCTCAAGTGTTCTTATCTCCTCAGGATGATCAACGCAGTAGTTGTAGCAGCCTTTCCACCTCCATATATCAAAACAGTCATCCTCGATACGCTCCAGAAATGCCATAGGAACCTGCCTTATGGATGATTCATCTGCAACCACACAATATGTAGGTGAACTTATTGTTGGATTGTGGAAGTTTTTGGAGGCATTGAAACTCTATTGAATTGAACTTTCCACTGAATTATGTATATTCTGAGAGGATCATGCTCCCGTGATCTACGAATGCCTAGATCAAAGATTTTTTACTGCGTTTCGTAATTTCTTTCAAATCAGGTTTGAACATATGGCTTAACTACTCAACGCACTCCAAAATGGACCAGTTGTATGTTTGTCGATTTAAAACCGGCACTCTCTTTTTTATTCCTTATAGTGCCACTTTTTCTTATGATAATTAGATGTGTACAGTTCATCGATATTCATTTAACAATTTTGTACAGTTTGCACGCATATGTAAATCACCTCAATCGATTCGTAATAAGCTATATATTCTGATTTTAGTATTAGATCACTTAATTCATGGGAATTTCAGTAAGCTTTATATATATATATATATATATATATATATATATATATATATATATATATATATATATATATATATATATATTCTGCATTATCTCACAAGCATGTAATGTTTCAACGTTGACAAACAAATTATAAAACGTAAAATAATAGGAAACCCATCCACAGCAGCGTCCTACATTAGAACCATCTGCTATAAAATGTTCTGTTAGATACATTATGATTTTAGGACATTACGGATATAAGATGAGCGCATGAGTTTGCCCATATTTCAACTAAGCACACTAGGCTTTTGAGACAATTTGGGGTATGTGTGTCAAAATCAAAGTTGAAGAAGAGGCAAGGCCATTACAATCCCAAAAATGTAAACTAACAACATCACCACCCAAGTTGGAAACATTTTTTTTCCTCCGATTTTTCAAATCCTTTGGGCCTTCTACTCTATTTTGTTCTTAAATCGAGTTACCACTTTTGTCCAACATAGACCTACTTTCTTCTTTGGCTGGGGCTAGCGATGCCTGCTCTGGAACGGGCCTCTCAAGGGCCCTCTGTTGCTGTTCGTACTTCTCCACGTACTCGGGGAACAATTTCTTAAATGTAGGGTTCTTACAATTGAAAGCAAGAGAGGATTTAGCGAGCTGTTGCTTCTCTACAATAGTAGTTGTTACACTACCAGTAGTAGGACTGTTGTCCATCATGAATGAGATCTTAAATGTATGGGTTGTTTTGCAGATCTCACTCTTGGTTAAAAAATTTACTATCTCCCTCTCTAGGTTTCAAACTTACAACTATGGCACTCAATATTATGTTATGGCTATGACACTCATTAATTTCACTTTGGAGATCGAAAGGCAACTGACTATTCCCAAAAGCAGAGAGGGGTACAACTTTTCCTGTTTGAGAGGCTGATTTGGACTGCATAAATGGTTATTTTGTACAAGTTTGTTACAATTTTTCCTAATGTTAATAATTTCTATTTAACTTTGAATGGTGTTCTTGAGACAGTTTGAATGGAAAGGAAGAGCAGTCAATTATTTTTGGTAAATCATTGAGGTCAGTACCATATTTATGGCTTCATTATTTTAGAATACATCAATGTGATATGATTGATGTAATGTAGTCAACTATGTAATGTAGTATCTTCATCACAAGTACCTTAGCACACCCTGTTCGATTTTGAAGGATAACAATTTAAACATTATGTTATAGACATATAAATATTTTTTTCTGATATCTTGAGGTAATGTAGTATCTTTATGTTAAATCGTTGCCCGGTCTACATTTGAGCAGTTTTGTATGCAATAATTTTGTATGCAACCACAGTTTTGTATACGATATATGCAACAGTTTTGCATATAAGAAGGTTCCCAGTTTCGCTTCATGTATGGTTCATATAGTTAATTGACTTTTAGCTTATACGTAATCCTTATTGGTTTTATTAAGAAGCCCAAAAATAAAAGTATATAGGTATGGTTCATATAGCTATAAACAGAGAAAGCCACATCCCCTACTATTATTTTGTTAGCTAGCAGTACATATGGGGTTGAGTAATAATCTCGGTATTAATAAGCATATATGTAGATATAACTAGAAGTACTATATGTACCATACATAAACACTAGCAGTACATATTATTTTGTTAGAAATCCTCAACACCAAATTCTCAACTTTGTTAGTATTAATGCATAAGAGGTCAGTGAGCAGTATGTAAGTCATGTTCTTGCTTATTATTTAGTAATAATCTCTGCACAAAAAAAGGAAATGGTTTATTTTTGTTAAATAACTTGTGCATGCATATATGTCCGAACATATTAGATTTTCAACTAAAAGTTCAGAACTATTATAACTTCTTACTTTTTGACATTAAGTTGGTATCATTGTTCATTTTCTTAGTTTAGCATATTTATGGATTTTCATATGCAAGTCCTAATATATGTGTGTGTAGGTGTTAGATTGGTTCAACGCTATATGTTGGCATTACTAAGAGAGTTGGTTGCTGACCGGGATCAAAGGTTAGCTTGGATGGATTTGAGCTTGGGCACTGCTGAAGACTCACTTCATAGGTATGTGGCCTCACACAATTCTCTTATCACTCTCAACGTCCGTCTATTCATAACTAATTTTACCTATAGTGTTATATCTTCCATCTTTCTCTGTTTTAGCTAATTCAACCCCAGAAATTTTTTTCATCCAGTGATGCTTTGTACCATGACATGTGCATATAGGTGGAGGTGGATCTTTGTAAATTCTGACTACTGCTCGGATGTCTACACCGATGTCCTCATCTATTATTCTTCTGACAAGTATGTAGAAGACGACGATGACCGAACTGATCTATATTTCTTGGTGCAATATGCATATATGCATATTGCTTATATGCAAATTTCATATATGAAGCAAATTGCATATATGCTATATGCATACATGCACACACATGCACAGATGCATAAATGCATATATGCGATGGTAAAATCCCTCCCCCCTTCCCCACTCACACACACACACACACACACACAACTCTCCCTCATCTTTACCCCCTCCACCGCGCCCTGCCCCGTCCCCTACCTCCTTCCTCACTCACACATGCACATAAAGATCTCCCTCATCTTCTCCCCCTCCTCCGCCCCCTGCCCCTCCCCCTTCCTTACTCACACACGCAGAGAATATATGCGATGCATATATGCAATCTGCATATATGCAATCTGCATATATGCATATTGCATATATGCAGCCCCCTCCCCTACCCCTTCGCAGCCCCCTCCCGCCCCTGGTAAAATCCCTCCCCCTCCCCCTTCCCCACACGCACATACAAACACACAGATACACATAACTCTCCCTCATGTTCTCCCCCTCCACCGCCCCCTGCCCCGTCCCGTCCCCCCTTCCCCACTCCACACGCACACACAAACACACACACAAACACACACACACAGAGCTCTCCCTCATCTTCTCCCCCTCCGCCACCCCTCCCCGCCCCCTCCCCCTTCCCCACTCACACACGCACAGTTTGGACTTTTTATCGAATAACATGGCTAGTAAATGAATATTAATTTTTATTGTTACCCACTTTTCAGCTTCACTACAATAATCGAATAACATGGCTAGGAAATTACTACCAATCTTCTTTTCCTTGGATGCAAATAAGATTAGGATGAAAAAAAGCTCATGTATGTTATTGATTGTATATTTACTTATGTGATTGTATCTTTGTTCGAGAAACTGATTAATTATGTTTATTGTTTGTCAAATCGTACAGAAAACCGAGAGGGAGAGTGATAATGGCGAGAGGTGGGAAGACAACAGTAGTAACACCTAATCCAAAAAGCTGATGAGTGTAAAAGACTTAAAAAGAATTGCAATTTCCAAAAACATGCTCTTCGATGCTCCCGTAAAGGACTGGTCAGTTTCTCTCACCCCATCTAAGATGGTGGTCAAACACCACGGCACAGACATTTTGAGGAAGTCCCACAAAAAGAATAAATTCATATTCTCCTTTCTCGACCTTCTAGCTCCCATCTCCAAATTTGGAATTTTTTTTATATTATTGGATTTGTTGTTACCCCTTAAATAGGGCCGATAGTCCAATAAACAAAGGAGACTATGCCCAATTTTTTTTTAAAATTGACAGTTTGTTTTCTTGAGACAGTGTGAATTTGATTGATGAATATTGTATATTTCATTTTATATGTGAATTTGTTTGATGAATTTAGACAATTTGGATGTTGGACTACGTGTTATTTGTTAAGCAGGGTGAATAGTTCTATAAACAAAGGAGATTATGCCCAATTTTTTAAAAAATTTGACATTTTATTTTTTTTGAGACACAATGGGAATTCGATGGATGAATATTGTATATTTCATATTATATGTGAATTTATTTGATGAATTTAGACTATTTGAATGTTATTGGACTATTTGTTGTTTGTTAAGCATGGTGAATAGTCCTATAAACAAAGGATATTATGGCAATTGTTTTAAAATTAACATGATTATTTTTCCCTTTCGCTATTACGTACTTTGAAAAATTGTCGTCGTTTCGCGATTACGTACTTTGGAAAATTCTCTTCGTGCCTTCAGGCACATGCATACTCTTGTATATGTGTGTGTGTGTGTGTATATATATATATATTTGCTCACGCATCGCGTGGATCTATATATATATATATATATATATATATATATATATATATATATATATATATATAGTATATAATAAAAATTGTAGACCCAAATTGTGTGAGGCTGACACGTGGCAGTAATAAATGGCTTAATCCTCAATTCTACATTTTCCAAAACGTCTCCTCGGCTTCTCTTTAAAGACTAATGATCCCTCTCCTCTTTTTCCAAAACGTCGTCCCACATTATTTATTTTGAAGAGCAGATCGGTCCAGTTTAAATTAAGAACAAAGGTAGAGTCTGGCTGTGGAATCAAGAACGTCGATGGGGTTAGCAGGCACCTTCTCCCTTATGGCCAATCAGACCGCCATTATCCAGTCATGATCGCGATGACCCATTTTGTCATAAGATATCATTCAGATGCTTCCTATTTTTTTGGTAGCATAGATGCTTCCTATTGAAATGATCTCCATCAACGGGTTTAAGCTGAGGTTGAACATGTTTAATAGATTTACCCTTTTAAATTTTATTTTCTAGTGCAACTTTCACAATGGAATATTATATCTAGCTTAATAAAAGTTGAGTTAAATAAAAGTCTCTCTCTTCATTTCTATGTATATTTTTTATTAATCTCTAACGTCCAAAAAATAGAGTTCTCTCTTCATTTCATTTTTTATATATATATATATATATATATATGTATATTTTTACATATGCAACTTTTTTCTGTAGAAGAAGGCAAAACAAACCATTTCTCATATATATATATATATATATATATATATATATATATATATATATATATATATATATATATATATATATGTGTGTGTGTGTGTGTGTGTGTGTGTGTGTGTGTATTCACTAAAAAAATGAACTTTCTCCATTATGTATATTAATTCTTTAATTGTTTCTGACTTTTTTATCTACACGATTTCAGAAAAAAATCTCTCATACAATATACTTAATTTTGTTATTCAGAAAAGAAAAAAAAATTCCACCCAAGTATGTTTCTCTCTCTCTTACTTATGGGTTTTGAGTTTTATAAGATTTTTATTTATTTTCTTTTCATTTACATCACTTGCTAGACAAAAGAAATATATTTGTAACCTGAAATAGAAAATGTAGGCTAATGGTGGTGAACGTAGCTTTTTACCTGTGAACACAAAGCATTCATGGCCGGAACACTATAGGTACTTATGATTTGTTTTTTATTTTTTGTCATTTTTCTTATTTGTCATTTTTACAATCAAATTTATAATTTCAGTACCAATATATAATGTATAAAAGAGTTTTTTTTTTCAAATCATCTTTTATGACTTATAGTTATTTGGTTTTTTTTGGTGGGTTTTATTTTTTAAGTTGGGACAACCATAGATGAAACTTCCAAAACCGAGTATGATATTTTTCTGGCTTTTTATATATACGAATCCACATATATAATAGCATACCTAACGTTATATATATATTCGGCCACGCATCGCGTGACCTTCATGCAATTAAAAGCTCCCTAAAAATACATGTGTACACCTCCATAAATATCTCTATTCAAAAGTTTCAAGCTTTCCACACGACAATAAATCTATATATCCATACGGTTGAGCCTTTTCTAAAAAAACCAAAGAAAAAAATATCAGCCATTTAGACGACTCCTCCACTTTCGTCCTTGTCTTCGAACGAAAAAAACATCCGAACTTCTTCATAAGCTCAAACATTTCCAAACAAAAAGTAAAATAATTGCTTCAATCCTGTTGAATTCCTCCATTTCTTTAACTCTAAAAGCCAAACGATTCAAACCCTTCACTCTCCCTCCAATTCATTCCCTTTAATTAAGACGTTTAGGTATCATCAACCATTGATGCTATATATACCCACACAGTCATCCAGTAATATTCTTAGATTTCAATCATTACAAAGGTATGGAATTTTTTATTTCTCTACTATTTTCATGGGGAGAAACAGGGTTGGTTTGGTGGGTAATGGATCTGTCCGGCTTGAGTTGGTACGGGTCGGGGCAGACGTCTGTTGGGTTTATGGTGTTTGAGTGTTTATGGGTTAGTTGGGTCAAACAGTTTTGAAGTAGTGGTAGAGGGTAGTAAAAGGTTGGATTGTGGTTAGTAGATGTTGTTTGGGTTGTGGGTATCTCGGGTTTGGGTAGTAGCTTGGCGGGTAGCTGGGATGCGGGTTTTGGGTATGACACGTGATTGGGTATGGGTTAAAGAGTTATTGGATTTGCGTGTGCATGTGTTTATATATTTTATCTCATAATTTTAGTTCTAAAGAGGATTTATACTTTTAACAATTATATTAAACTACTTCAATGATTAAAAATAAATATTTTGTTTGTTTAGTGATCATAAAAGTGAATGAAAATTGAGTTATAAAGTATTCTCGAAATTAAAAATGTTAGCTGTTCTTATTGAATGTCATTTATATGACTTTTGATATTGATTTAAAATTCATTCTTCTTTGATTCGTAGAATATATTGTAATAAAGAGGCTACAACAACAAAGCAATACAACTTAGATAAATTAGGTCACGCATCACGTGACTGTAACACTCCGTAAATTCAAGGACCTTTAATTAAATAAAATATTTGGTGAAAAAGAATTTATTTTATTTGGAGGAATTAAATCCATGATTATTGAATTTGTAAATTTGAGGAATTTATTAATTTGGTGACTTAAGGATTAAATATTTTGGACTATTTTATGTCGCCTTTTTTATGCCTTAAAGTTAGAAGATGTTACAAACTAATTCGTATGGCAATTTGGAGTGCACAGTTGAATCCGGATGGGTTAAATAGTTGGAAATGGGTGGCCATATGTAGATATTGGGTCTCGGAACTTAATTAAACATAATTGAGCTCCACATAAAGAGTTTGGACCCATTTTAGGTGGCCCATAGACCCAAAAATGGGAATTGAGTTTTTAACCCTAAGTGTGTAAGGGTAGGGCAACTTAAAGTCAATTTAGAAGACTAAAATTAGGATGAGAATAAGAGGAGAGCCATTAGAAGAGAAGTTGGGAATTTTGGGAGATAGCTTCAAGAACAAGTGGAGATCTTTGTATTCAATCCAACATTCTCATCCAAAGGTTTTGATCTACAAATTTAGGCAAGTGGTTTAATTTGTAATTGTTAATTTTCATTTACCTATTCATATTAAAGGAGGTGAAATCAATTAATATGTTAGGGTTTATGTTTCATTAGAAATTGAGGTTTTTCATTGTTGGGAGTTGTAAATCTATAAGAGATGACACAATTTTGTTGATTTGATGCTCTAATTGATGTAATTGTTAGGGCTAGATTGAATATGATAAAAGGATGGATTTATGATGAATCTAAGAAAGTTTTGATGAAGAAATATGTATAGAATCGAGGTATTTACTGTTTTAATGGCGATTCTGTCCGTATTGCCCTGTAAAAAATCGCGTTTTCTAACTTTTGCTCTTTGATACAGTTTTCTGTCCGTATTGTATATGATGATACAGTTTCTTTGGTTTTTTTAGAAAATCCCAAAACGGCATTTTAAAAATTGATTCGCTCCAACTGCGAATCAATTCGGTCCAAAGGACCTGGGACACTGTCTCAAACAGAATCAATTCGCCTTGGGTCCGAATCGATTCAGTCATGCAGACCTGCCACTTTTGCCTAAGCCGAATCGATTTGCTTAGGGGGCGAATCGATTCGGGTCTGCAGACTCAAAAAGTTCTCTTCTTCTTCATGAAACCCACGAATTTAATACCCTAAAATTTCACTTCTAACCCCTAGACCTTCATTATAACATGATTATAAGCCAATAAATCAACCCAAAGTTGATCCCAATCATTTCTACACCATCAACCCATATATAAACATCAATTTCAAGATTTAATCTTCAAAATCTAGGTTTTTTTATTAATACCCAAAATCCAATTTTCTTATTCACAAATTATGAAATGAAATACACAAATGAAATATTTAGCAAGATTAAACACTTGCCTCGAAGTTGTAGAGGTTGAATCATCCCCGGGATCGCGTTTGGGGACGGAATCTCCAAGCTTTCTTCCTCTCTCTCTTCCTTTCCTCTTCTTTCTTTCTCTTTTCTTTTTATTTCTCTTTCTCTCAAATGAGACGGCTTGATCCATAAGCCTCTTAAGACTTTAAAACAATAATCCCAGTTTTAAATGTTAATACACACTTTAAATGACTCGTTTACACCAATTTGATTCAAACATACTTAAAAATAATCTGAAACCGAAATAAAACCTAATGACAGTCATTTCGACTATCTCGACCCATCCGAAACCAATGGAGAACTTAGAATTATCATTCAGAATACTTTGTAACGTCTTCTATTTTTGGACTTCAAATTCCAAAATTTAAAATTCTCCAATTTAAATAAATTTTATTTCTCCCAAAATTAAATTTCTCAGTCCCAAAATCGTGGGGGTGTTACAAATGTATGACACTGAACCATAGGAGCCTTATCCCAAATAATTAATGAACATTTATGGATGAGTTCAAAGTGGTTGGTTCCTTATCGTATGTCACATGTCGATGATTAACATATGTCAATCAGAATTGAAAATCATGAAAGGGATATTCTTACACTCGATAGCAATATTGCGGCAATTCCAGAGGTAACTAGAGCAAGAACAATCTTACTTTCGGATCTTAACCTAGTAATGATAGTATTGTATATATAAGTTTTCCCAGTTCCTCGTGCCCTATAAACGAAATATAATCTTCCCTTATTCTTATTAACTGAATTAATGACATTCATATATACCAATAACTGCTCATGGTTTAATCCTCAACGTAGTTTTTCGTGTTGGGAAGCCATTTCCTAATTGTATATCGTACGATGTCTCGTCACAAATCAATCGATTTCTAATATACCTTAAGAAAGAATTATCCGGGAGTCGGAGTGGTGCTAAATCTGTTAAATTTCTATTATTACGATGAATGATTTGTTCATTTTCGTAAATGGCATAGTTTTGAATCTGAGACTCCGTTTAGAGTAATTCGGGAAATTGAAGTTTTTTCTCTGCATGTAAAATATCTTCAGAAATAATATGCCAATTTTGTTCCTAAAGAGCTAATGGATTAGTAACCTTGCAAAAAATGAGCATTGTAATAAATAATTCGCACAGTTAATTACCGGATGATCAGTTTGAAGCATGAGACAATGCTTCGTGCCATTATTTGTCTCCATCTAATAGGCGTAATGCATAACACTCTTCCTTAAAGGTTGGATACGTAACACCATTTTCTAGTTTTAACCTCCTTATAATTGCGGTGTCCTTGCACAATGTTAAGTAGTATCCGTTAGGAAAATCTCTCCCTAGAGGCTGAATAAGCGTAGACGATCCTACCTATGCAATATTTCTTTTATCTTCTTTTCCACTCTTTGTCATTCGCTTTCCATAACCATTTAGTTAGGAATTCAGCATATGTAAGCTCACGGGCATCCAAATTTTCATAATTCATCCTCATCCATTCAGTGAACATTATTTTCTCTACATCAATCCTGTTAACAATATTGTCCAACCTTTCTGAATCCCTAAATGTTTTGTGCTGCTCATATGGTAAGTGTATTGTTAATCTCTCGACTGCAAGGCTATGATGTTAAATATCAAAATATAAATATCCTCTATGTGGACTCATAGGCAAATACATTCATACAGTAGAAAAATAATCTAATCTCATTGATAGGTATAAAATCATCCTTGAGTGTCTTGTCATTCTCGATACATTTTCTTGCAATAGAGCGCTTGTGTTGTCAATACCCTTGTTGAAATACTTAATAGCTCCAGACTTAATACACATTTGTAAGGACATAAATTTCCAATTGAGTCCCTGTATTGTTTTGACTTAATTCCGTGAACAAAACTGTGTTTGTAATATGTCATAGGGAGATTTTATTTTGTCACGATCCCACTTGGTCTATGACATATTGAAGAAATTGAAGACGTTACGACAAAGCTTCAAAGAATTAATCATGCCAAAGTTTAATTGGTGCAAGTTTATTCGTCTTTAAGTTAATTGCATTTCGAGATCACATAGGTATGAATGCGTATAATTAATGGTGCTCAGAATTATTTTTATAAAAGATAAGGATGTAATTTTATAAAGAAAATATTTTAAAATTTTTTAAAAGTGTTTTAGAGTTTTACACCACGTTTTATTTCGATAAACTCGAAATAGAGTCTGACTTATTTGGATCTCTTTTGGAAGAGATGTTTTAAACAAAAAGTCAAACTGATAGGACTGTCGTCCGAACGACATCTGCCCTTCGTTCAAGCAAGATGGTTATGTCGTGCGAATGACATGCCAACCTCGTTCGAGTGACACTATTTTTGAGGTGGCATTTAATTCCTGTTTAAAACGTGTTTTCTTCAGAGTTTCATAAGTGTGCATTCTGGAAAAACTGTTTACAATCCAGAAACTTGTTTGCACATGTTTTTCTAAGGTTTCAAAGCTTAAACACATCCTTAAAGTTTGCAAAGATCCGAGATATCATTATTATATGTTTATGTGATCTTGCTGCACCAAGAAGGTTTGTTCTACAAATTGAACATCCGGGTTTTAGGGTGAAGAAAAGAGAAGGACTTCTTGTTCGACATCGTAGACGAATCAAAGCCATTTGGTGGACACCGAGACATACGTGGATGCGTGTATTGTGGACAGGTATCGTGGAAGATGGAATTTTTGCGTGGGCACTATTGAAGAATGGTAGAAGATCAAAGGGAGCGTCAAGACCTGTGAGGATCGAGTCATTGAATAAGGCTAATCTGTCTTTGTAAAACCTTTGTTCATATTGATTGTCTGGCTTCGGCCGCCCGAGGTTGTTTTCCCGTTTTGGGTTTTTTTCTCGTACATCCAACGTTGTGAGTATTCTTTACTTTACTTTCTTTAATCACTAGATGCATGTTTAGGATTAATCAAGATAAAATTGGTTTAGAGTAATAATTGGGTTTTCACAACTTGGTTTGGTGCACATTAAAGGTTGGATAATTTTTGGTAAAATTGGTTTGATTTGAAAAAAACATAGGGACCACCCCCTTTCCCAAATTAGTATCAGAGCTAGAAAACATATTTTATTTATTTTGTGATCCAGTGTGTTTGTTTATCTCTCTTGTGTTTGTTTTCTCATGATGGATTCTCTAAGCTTTGACGATTTACAACATTTGAATTTAAAGTTTACAAAACGTATTGAAGTTTTGGAGAAAGAAAATTCTGGTTTCAAAAATAGGATTGAATATTTGCAAACATTTCAAATTCAAAGATATATTTGTCGTGACCAGTTTAGTTCCTTGTTTAAAGATTTTAATGTATTAAAATTGAGCAAAAAGGAGAGTGATGATAGATTCCTCGTTTTAGAAAAAGAGTTTGAGGATTTAAAAAATTCTAGGGTTTTTGCCGTTGAGGAAAATAATTCGATTAATGATTTTATGGCACGAGAGAAGACTCTAAGGGATAATTTTTCACATATTGAAGGGGAGAGAGATAACCTTCTCGGGGTAATTAAGAATTTAAAGAAGGAGTCCCGAAAATTTGAGGAGTCTAATCGTTTGCTTGAGTCGAAAGTTTTGAAGTTAAAAAATGATTTAAATGACTCAAATAGTGATGGTAGCGGCTTATCTTGTTCTAGTGGTTCGAATATAATAGCCAAACCCATAGTTTGTTTTAGAGCGTCAACCACATCCGAGGGCATTAGAAAAGGTCAACCTAAAGGTCCCGTTCCTCGTCATGTTTTCACATGTTCGCATTGTGGTAGGAAAGGTCACCTTAGGAGTTTCTGTTTTGATCTTAGAAAATACCCTAGGAAGTTTAAACGTAGTGTTCCATTGGTTCCCAAAACCCGTTTTGTTAGGTATACACTTGTTTGGGTTAGGAAATCTGTTTTGGAGATGCTAAATGTTTCGTTGGTTGATTCTCACATGCATGTACATGATTCATCTCTTGCTATTTCTTATGGATAGTAGCTTGCATGTTTTGTCATACGCTATCCCTTGCATCATGATTTATAATTTGCTAGTGTTATGACATGTTTATCTCTTTGTATTTTATTTTTCACTTGTTTGAGTCTTATTTGAAAAATAAAAAAAAGATTTTGTTTTTGAGAAAACTTTTGAAAAACCAAAAAGATTTTGCTTTTATTTGAGTCAAAATATGTTTGAAAAGACAAAACTATTTTCGGTTTTTATTTTTGAGTTTACATGTTTGATGTGGCATATTGGTGTGCTTGCCCCCCCCCCCCCCCCCCCCCAATCGTATCATTATCCATGTGGCTAGGACATTTGGTCATTATTATTGATGCTTAGAATGATCTTAACCATTGTTTATATGGGGTTGTTTCGAAGTTTATATGCATTTTGATTCGACCTTATATATATGCCAACATTGCACACATGCACGAGTTTTTATGGATGTTTGACTTCTCTTGCATATTTGAATTTGGTGAGGCGTTCTTATCTCAATCTTGTCATCTATGCATAAGTAGACTTAAGGAGAAGTGTGCAGGTAAGAATCGTTTACTGTGAGGATCTAAATTGGTATAATTGGAGGACTACCCTATTTCACAAATTGGTATCATGGGAAAGGGCTGCGAGAGTTCTAAATTAACTCGTGGTGAATGCCACCGTTTAAAAGAGCCCAAGAGAAAAATAAATATGTTAAGAAAAGGGCCATTAAGATTTTCTCTAAGTTGAGAATGCTAGAAATCTCAAAAGAACTTGAAAAAATATATGTTTATGAGGGAGTTTGGATGGAGAAAATTTAGACGGGTTTGCACAACTAATCCTAATATTGAAACATTGCAATTTGACGCTATTATTTGTAGAATCGTCAAAATTCTGGATTTGTGTGCATGTAGTATGTTTAGTTCATTTAGCTCACACTTTAATTGTCATATGGCTATGATAAAGTTTGATGATTTATCGCTATCAATTAGAGCTTCGTGATCGTTTCGATGTGTTGAACTTGTGACTCATTTGTTGTAGTTTCATGCCCATACATTCCATGTCCATGGTTAGGCACATCGGTACTATGTTTGAATGTAACTCACATTTTTAGTCTTTATGCATTTTTGCGTTTTGTGTTAAAAGCTTATTGTTTTAGCACTGTTTTGCTGCTGTCATGCCCTTCCTGGTATTTTTTTCTGGAAATTTTTTCACTGGGTAATAATATATAATATTTCTGGGAATCTGGGAAAATTAGGCAGGTCGCAAGAAGTCGTTCAAACTACATCTCCATGTCGTGCGAACGACATCTGTACTTCATTGGAGCGACGTCCTCATTTCGTTTGAGCGACGTCCCTGGCTCGTTCTAACGATAGCCTGGTTTTTTGCTTCTGATTGGTTTCCATTCCCTGGTTATTTTGGTATATATTTTTTGGTACTACTAGAAGCTTTCTGGACTAACTAGTTTATATGCAGGTTATATTGGTTCAAAATTGATATTTTGCATATAGTCCGTTTATCACACCTGATTAAATTGCTATATTCTTTGTGTGATTCACTGATTTACTAGCTACAGATTTTTCATTAATTGATCATATTTAGCTGGTTGTTTCCATGTTTATCTAGCGATTTCAAAATTCAAATTGGTATATTCTCATGCTAGATACTTGTTGTTTGGTTGATCTTTTCACCGGATTGTCTATTCGAGACAAAAAGGGGGAGAGATGTATGTGATGTAGGGGGAGATTTGAGCATGTTTTGGATTACATGTATTACAAACTGGTATTAAAAATTGGAAGTTTAAATTTGGTATCATTTTGTGCTCAATTCTCTAACAAATGATTTTTCAGAGTTTATTCATATGGGTATCTATTGTAAAATTAATATCATTTGGATATATATATATATATATATATATATATATATATATATATATATATATATATATATATATTGGTTTCATTTGTTCCTCCATACTTCACCGGGTATTTGTTTTTCTGTTTCATGTGTGTAGGTATGCTTCAGAGATTCGAGATTTTAAGTCTTCATCACATTCAGATAGTTTATGCTTACCGGTGCTATATATTCTAGTCCGTGTCCTGTATTTTTGATTTTACGTTTATGGGATGGGATTTAGGCGTCATACGGCTTGACGGCCCAGCTTAGTCATTTCATTGGTTTAGTTTTGTCTCGGAATAGTCAAAAGGGGAGATTTGTAAGGACATAAATTTATAATTGAGTCCCTGTATTATTTTGACTTAATTCCGTGAACAAAATTGTGTTTGTAATATGTCATAGAGAGATTTTATTTGTCACGATCCCACTTGGTCTATGACGTATTGAATAAATTGAAGACGTTACGGCAAATCTTCAAAGAATTAATCATGCTTAAGTTTAATTGGTGCAAGTTTATTCATCTTCAAGTTAATTGCATTTCGAGATCACACATGTATGAATGCGTATAATTAATGGTGCTAGAAATTATTTTTATAAAAGATAAGGATGTAATTTTATAAAGAAAAATGTTTTAAAATGTTTTAAAAGTGTTTTGGAGTTTTACACTACGTTTTATTATGATAAACTAGAAATAGAGTTTGACTTATTTGGATCTCTTCTGGAAGAGAAGTTTTAAACAAAAAGTCAAATTGACAGGACTGTCGTTCGAACGACATTTGTCCTTCGTTCAAGCGAGATGACTATGTCGCGCGAACGACATGCCAATCTCATTCAAGCGACACTATTTTTAAGGCGGCGTTTAATTCCTATTTAAAATGTGTTTTCGTCAGAGTTTGTAAGTGAGCATTCTGGAAAAATTGTTTACAATCCAGAAACTTGTTCGCACATGTTTTTCTAAGGTTTTAAACCTTAAACACATCCTTAGAGTTTGCAAAGATTCGAGATATCATTATTATATGTTTATGTGATCTTGCTCACCAAGAAGGTTTGTTCTACAAATTGAACATCCGGGTTTTGCGGTGAAGAAAAGAGAAGGACTTCTTGTTCAACATCGTAGACTTATCAAAGCCATTCGGTGGACACCGAGACATATGTGGACACGTGTGTTGTGGACAGGTATCGTGGAAGATGAAATTTCTGCATGGGCACTATTGAAGAACGATAGAAGATCAGAAGGAGAGTCAAGCCCCGTGGGGATCGTGCATTGAGTAAGGCTAATCTGTCTTTGTAAAACCTTTGTTCATAGTGATTGTCTGGCTTGGGCCGTCCGAGATTTTTTTCTTATTTTAGGTTTTTTCCTCGTACATTCGGCGTTGTGAGCATTCTTTACTTTAATTTACTTGCTTTAATTACTAGATGCATGTTTAGGATTAATCAAGATAAAATTGGTTCAAAGTAAGAATTCGGTTTTCACAACTTGGTTTGGTGCACATTAAAGGTTGGATAATTTTTTGTAAAAATTGGTTTGAATTGAAACACACATAGGGACCACCGCGTTTCACAACATCTCAATGTTAATATGTGCATCATAGGTAACAATTATGTCCCTGTTATGAGGTACAATAAATCTATTATCGGGTTTAATACCATTTTCTCAACTATAATCCCATCATCTCTCCTTCTGTAAACAGGGAGAATGGCTTGGTAAATGTATTGGAACAAATTCTTTTTGACATATACTGTGATTTACGATTTGTTTCACCGCAAGGGCCGTCCATCATAACCTGCGTGACAGTGTGCAATTCTCTAATGGTATAACTTATTTAATTAGATGTCAGTACCACAAAAAAAATAAAGCATGCAATCATAAAAATATTCAACACAATATTTTAGGAAAAAAACCCAATGGGAAAAACCTTTTATTTCACTAAAGTTTTGCAAATCGCAACTTACAAATACATTAAAGAAATACAGCCCCACGAATCTCCTGCAGGCGATCTACATCTACCTCAACAATAGTTCCCACAAGAATTACAAAGATCATAATCTTCCTTCAATAATGAATTCACACTAGAACCCAAGAAGACCGTAGTCGTCATTAATGATTCCAGCAAGAATCAGAAGAGCAGCAGTAGAGATTCCTCTTCTACAAGGTCAACAGTGAAGACTCCTTCTTCACAAGAGTAACTTCAATACAAAAGTGATTTAGATTCCAAATATGATTCACAAAAGTATAAAGGAGGTGAAGTGTGAATCAAAATAAGTTTTGCCCTTTAAAAGTTAAGACTTTTTGTAGCAGATATGCAGTTTCCATAAATACAAAGTCTTAACAAAAACTATTTGAAATAGGAATTTATAAGCGGTGCAATATCGTTTGAACGACAAGATGACCTCGTTCTAACGAAATGGAGATGTCGTTCGAATGAAATGAGGTTCGCTTCAAAAGAGATGGAAAAAATTAAGACAGTAAGCCCTCGTTTGAACCTCATTTAATAAATACTTCAAACGACCTTATAACGAGATGCGGGTCATTTTAACGAGATGGTACTCTTGTTTGAACGAGACTTTCGAAAAATAATATGTTTTTAAGTTTAAAAATAGTTTAAAAACTTCCACATTTTGTAAATAATCAGTTTATAATAATCCCCCAATGCTTTGTAAAAAATTCACAAAAAACAAAACAACAACTATACTGAATATACGTGACGTCATGGAGCATGTTGAAGTTTCTTGATAATTGGATCCATTTTATTGAACGTGTGAATGTGAATTACCTTGACGAAAGTAATGGGATATGCCATGCTTCGATGTAAACTAGATACTAGGGGAAATGACACAAAATTGTTCCTTACAAATCTCCCCCTATGGCTATTCCAGTACAAAATAATTTTTTTTGAATTATCCAACAAATCCTATACAAATATAATACCCTACCGAAAACCCATAAATAGACAAATACTAAACATGTACAAGTCTTCAAAAACTTCAAGTTTTCAAATCTTTAATTCTCTTTCTTTATCTTGATATTCTTTTTGGGAGCTTTGTCTTATGTGTACTTTTCATATGCTCATCAAAGTGTACCTACACGCAGTAGACAAATAAATATACCTTCTTGACATATCGAGTTTGAAATAAAATAAAACTTATATATAAAATCAATTCTCCCCCATAAATTCAAACTCTCACTACCCCATAATTCGTTCTCCACCTTTTATTTGTCTGAAATAGACAAGGAAAGGAAACAGAAATAATAAGTCGGAGTGTGTCATGACAATCAAAGAATATCATCACAAATATAATGAAATAAGAATCAAGTAATGATAAACGAAGGAAAACTAACTATTCTTGATTTTTCAAGCAATTTATTTTTTACAAAAACAACACACACTATGAACTAACACTAAGATAACCAAATCATGAAAGCATAATGAATGGGTGTGAATTTTTTTATTGGAAAATCAACTCAAACAATAATAACACATGTGCACAATGAATTTTGGATTTTCCTAACGAATGAACTAAAAGTCAACCTTAGGTGTAAAAATATTGAATTCATATGATATCGACTTAATCTAATCAACAAATCAAAGTGTAAAATGATTTTCACACCAATAATGCCCAAAACTATGTAATGCTTTTACGAGACTTTTTTAGGGCGTGCAAACCCATTGATCTGCAACTAAAACTCCCTCAAAACTTACGTATAGAATATTTCTCTAAACTATTTTGTTTTGAATAAATCAATGCTCATATGTTGAAAAGCATCAATGTTCTTTGAAATTGACCTGGTACTTTATATTTTTCTTTCTTGTACCTTTAATATTTGAGACTCTTTTCTTTTTGCAAATGGTGGCTATTCATGTAACGATCTTTTTGCTTTCGCAGCCCGATTCCATTTCTTTTATTAATACATTTACTGGATATATAATTTTGAATTTTTCTAGTCTGGACAATGGTTATTAAAAGAACTACTTTCATTATCTTGTTTTATCGCATTTGGTTTGTTTTAAAGACATAATTGAGATTAAAACGCTTTGACCAACATGTGACAGACAATTATAATTCTCAAATAAATTTGTATATGCGTGCATTAAAGAAGACAATGAGTTAAACATGTTGAAAGTAATCACTAATCACATCTCCATGACTCCAACACATTATAAAGCATATAAATGAAATGATGTTGTGTCTCAAAATACTATCAAAATGTCACGTGGATAATGGAATGATATTGTGACTTGGTCATCCTAAATGTCCATCCATATAAGGTGTAAACAAACTACAAAATCTTTTTGTGTTTTTTCACTTTTTCTAAAAAGAAATCGAAAATCTATTTGTATTTTTCCAAAAATTTTCAAGAAAAATAAAACTCTTTTTGGATTTAAAAAAAATATAAAAATGGAAAAATATAAATACAATGATAGAACATACTATAAATAGGCATGAATGATATAAGCAAGAAAATCATCCTATGCTAGCAAACACGTCTCAACCTCAATCATTAGGTCCGGAGGTGTTCTCCAAAGGAGGTGGCATCCTATGAAACATCCATCAAATCATGTGAATTTTTATCATATTACCCTCAAAATCTCTCATATGATGTGGGGGAGCATGTGGAGTAACATGTGTGGGAGTGCGTGAGGAAACACTTGTAGTAGTATATCATGGAAGATACCTTTAATACACACTACCCATCTTCAAATAAAATTCCTTAAGATGTCCTCTTTGCTTGCAATGGGAACAAACATACACGGGCTTAGGAACACCTCTCTCAAAACCTCTAGGACACGCTCTCCTACGGGGAAATGGATGCCTAGGTGGGTTAGGTCAAGAACCATATGGATCTATCATAAACTCGAGAACCGGCTCAGGTGAGACATGGGAAGTGGACACATTATCCTAGCTTGTTTCTAGTCTCTCAACATTACCTAAAGCAGGATCTAGGAACACCTTTCCAACATTCTTAGATGTGTCCTCTAAAGTAACCTTGACCTCCTGGGCACGTTCGAAATATATCTCCAGTTGGGATATATGGGCTTCAAGTTTCTTACGAGTCTTCAAAGAAGATTGAAGAACTCCCGTAAGAATAGACACAGTGTTGGTCAATTCACTCTTTTCCTGGCCTAAGACGATCACCTTCCCACATAAAGAATTTTCACATTCTCGACATGACTCGCCAACACCTCACACACCCTCAAAACTTTCACCTTTATCTCCAAATCTAACACCTAAGACTTAAATATTTGTTTAACCTTTTGGTTTTTAATGTCTCGATGTATAAATCATTGAAGACTATTTGGAGATCCCCTTCTCCCTCACTTGTAATATCATCCTCACACTCACTATCTCTTGAAGGGATCAAAACATCACCGAGCCTCTCACGTTTACATATGTCCTCGTAGTCGCGGGATAAAGTAGAAGTACTCATGTGGCTAGACAATAAAGCAATGCACTTTTCATGTGGTGATTCTCCCCCTGAATCAACTGACTCGATGTCACTATCTCTAAGAATGGATTTAGTAGGAACTTTCTTTCCCTTTATCTTTAGCATAGTGGGACACTCAAAAGCCTTGTTCCCTTTTCCCTCAAACTCAAAATAACTTACCTCTTCCTCTTTCTCACTGTTATCTTTGACCTCATCTTTCTTTTTATTTTTCTCAAAAATCAATTTATTGGAAGAATTATTTTTGGAAATTTTGAGAAACTTTTTAAATTTTTTTGCAAACGAGTCGAAGTTATCAACATCAAACTCTCCCTCAGATTCAGACTTATAAAATTTTCCCTTTTTCTTTTTCTTAATTTGAGTCTTTAATCTATCCCTCTATCCTTAGGCTTAATGGTTTTGGAAAACATGTTGGTCTCATAAGTTTGAAGTTCTCCTACGAGTTCTTCAAACCTAATAGAGTCTAAGACCCCTAAAGAGTTAACCAAAGTGAACTTAAGAATAAATCGGGAAGGGAGTAACCTTAAAATATTTTTAACGACTCACGACTCCTCAATATTCTCACCCGAATTAAAACTCGTGTTAACAATATCCGATGACCTAGAAAAAAATTCATCGAATGACTTAGACTCTAACATAGCGATGGTCTCAAATTGGGTGGTCAAATTTTGAAGCTTAGATGCCTTGACAGCGTTGGTATCCTCATGCGTAAACTGGAGGATATCCCATGCTTCCTTAGACGTAGTGCACGTCATGATGCGACGGAACTCGTCAGAGGTGGCGTCTCTAAAAATAAAACTAAGAGCTCAGGAGTTGTAAGTACTCCACTTAAACTCATTATCAGTCCAGGAAGAGACGAGTTTAGGACTCGTGTATTATTGACAGTGATCGTAGGAGGAGTCCAACCTTTTTCACAAAAAAAACAGACTCTTTCATCAATTTCTTGTAATGTGGATCTTATACAGGATTTTCAATAGCCATAATTCGATCCATCAAAAATTTTGCATCCTATTATATAAGTTCTCCATCAGAAAATTTGTGATTTTTCAAAATCAATTTTTCATAACAATTGATATCTCAGAAAATTTTTGAGGAAAAAGGAATTTACAATAATTTGGTGAAACCGACTTTGATACCAATTTGAGAGTGACCAATTATCTAATGGTGTAAGTTATTTAATTAGATGTCAATCCCATAAACAAATAAAGCAGGCGATCATAAAAATATTCACACAATATTTCAGGAAAAAACCCCAAAAGGAAAAACCTTTTATTTCACTAAAGTTTTAAAAATCGCAACTTACAAATATAATAGAGAAATACAACCCGATGAATCTCTCGCAGGTGATCTACGTCTACCTCAATAATAGTTCCCATGAGAAATATAAAGATCGCAATCTTACTTCAGTAATGAATTCCCATAAGAACACACGAACACCACAGTCACCAAGAATGATTCCCGCAAGAATCACAAGAGTACTAGTAAATACTCCTTCTCTATAAGGTCAGCATTGAGTACTCCTTCTTCACAAGAGTAACTTCAATATAAAAGTGATTTGCGTTCCAAAGATGATTCACAAAAGTATAAAGGAGATGATATGTGAATCAAAATAAGTTTTTCCCTTTTAAAAGTGAAGACTTTTTGTAGTAGGTTTGCAGTTTTCGTAAATGCAAAATCCTAATAACCTATTAAAAATAGATATTTATTGGCGGACATAAAAATTGAGGCGACGTAATCTCGTTCGAACGAGAAGATGACCTCGTTCAAACGACATGGAGATGTTATTCGAATGAAATGAGGTTTGCTTCAAACGAGATGGAAAAAGCTAGGAACGTAAGTCCTCGTTCGAACCTCGTTTGATAAATGCTTTACAAGACCTTGTAACTAGATGCAGGTCGTTATAACGAGATGTTACTCTTGTTTGAACGAGACTGTAAAAAAATAAAATTGTTTTTAAGCTTAAAAACTGTTTGAAAACTGCCTCGTTTTGTAAAAAATCAATTTATAAAAATCTCCTAATACTTTGTTAAAAATCCTTAAAAACAAAACAACAACTATACCGAAGATACATGATGTCATGGAGCATGTTGAAGTTGCTTGATAATCGGATCCGTCTTCATAAACATGTGAAAGTGAATTGCCTAGACGAAAGTAACAAGATATGCCATACTCGATGTAAACTAGATACTAGGGGCAATGACATAAAATTTGCTCTTACACTGTGACATGGATTTAAAGCTAATAGGATCGTCTTCCTCCTTTGGTAGTTCAACTGAAATAATTAAATCAATTTACATCGAAGTTCGAGGTTTGTTGTCATGATGTAAGAATAATATGATACGAGCATGTGGAAATCCTGTTTTTTAGAATTCAATTGTGTAAATATCTTTAAGGATGAGAATAAAAATGAAGTTAGTTTATTTAATCATTGGGTGGGAAATAAATTGTAATAAAAATGTACTTACCCACTGAAATATTGCCAAATCTCTTTCCTTGTTTTAAATCTTTCATGAAATAATCACGCTTTATATTAAAGGATCTTGCAACAATGTCCAAGTATTCATTAGGTTGTTGTCCAGGAATTAATGATAGAAATTGTATAATTTCCACCCACATAGGGTTAGCCTTGAAAGTGATGAATAGGTTTGGGTTACCAAACTATCTAAATAGCCATAACAACCTGTAAGCTTTGAGCCATGTACCTTAGGTTGCTTGTGAAAGTAGAGGGGAGAACAATGCATTTACCAACTGATGTAGGTGTTGTGTCACATCTTAAGATTACATCCTTAAGACCTTTGTAAAGTTCTGAACGCTATTGATCTTGATTTAGGCCTATCCATCGCAACCTCTCTTCCTCTATAAATATGTATGCATCAGCAATGCATTGTTAAAATAAACATCCTAAAAGGTGTAACGCATTTGATTCATTTGATTTTTTTTATAGCTTATATGAGTAAAACTCCCTCTTTGTATAAAGATGACCCGTATTATTTACGTATTGAATGTCTATGTGATATCCATCTTTGTCGTACGAAAAAATTATTGGATATTGCATATCCATAAAGGAGGGATACGACTCGCTTATCCAATAGGTCCCCAACTATCAATTCAGCAACCTCAGAGGCTTATGGAAAAATGTAAAGAGGGGGTCACCACTCCTTATACCTTTGTAAAATCAGAATGTCTAAAATGATCACGGGCCATTATAAAAACTTTTACTAATGCGTTGCTTTCATCAAACATTTTTATGAGTCCATCTACAATGATCGGGTCAATGTTATCGAGACTATTTGAATATAGTATAGCTGATATACGATTTGAGATCTCTGATTTAATGTCGTAGTATAATTGGGCAAAATTTTGGTTGGCCACCTTCAATCGGTAGTAAGGAACCAATTTTGTGATGATTATGTTCGCTAATTCAATATGCGTATGGCCCACAATTATTATTGTAACTATTTATACTTTTCCTCTTATAGAGGTGAAGAAAAAATTGAGTTGTATGCATGGATATTAGTTCTGAATTTTATTGAGCCCGCACCTTCGTTGTATGATAGTAAATCAATAAGGAATGTAGGCAGTTCCTCGGTGAGTGCCAATCTAATTTTTCCTTCTTGATAGAAGAGGGAGAATTTTGGCGATTTTGTTTGCTTATCTTTTTCAATACTTCTTTATACCACATAATAGTGGGAAAAAAAGCTATATTGTAGTGAAGGAAGGCCAAGCGTCCAAGTGGCAAAGTTGTTACCCATAATGTATTGTTCAAAGGAATGAATCACATAAGATCCTTTAAAAGTTTATAGGATTCTAAGTTAAAAATTTAGTAATTTATATTGTCTTAATATTCTTGCATGTGGTTGATGGTCAAGTCTTACGATAGGCATTAAAGGCAAATCGTCTCTGATTACTCGTTCTAACACACACAATTATTTATTATATAATATAAAAAGATCCTTTAAAAGTTTACAGGCTTCTAGGTTAAAAATTTAGTTATTTATATTGTCTTACTATTATTGCATATGGTTAATGGTCGAGTCTTAGGATAGGCATTAGAGGTAGATCTTTTATGCTTACCTCTTGTAACTATAACACCCCGCCTAATAAGATACCGGGCGATCACTCCAATATTAAATTAAAACAGGAGCCTCATATGGATCATTCTTAGCATCACTGTCGAAAATCCATTTAATTACTAATAACCTATTAGGCCGGTGTCAAAATTTTAACTTTACTACTCTTTTTAACAACAATAAATAAAACATCCACACAGTTTGTGCTTAAATGAAACTGAAATGTAATAAAGTAACCGAACACTCGGTCAAAATATACAACCATATCGAATGCTGTACTGAAAGAATAACTAAATGCAATTGGACCATTGGCCTGAATGTTTATACAATACGTCCTATCTAGAGTACAAGAATGGAAGCGGCTATCAAAAACCTGCACGCATCCACAGCTGCTGCAGATGACGTCTGACTCGAAAGAAGTGCCATCCAGGCGTCCCTGTGTCTGGACACTTATGTATATATATAATATAGAAAGAAAGGAAAAGTAGATAAACGGGTCAGAGCCCGAGTTTTGAAAATATTTTTCAAGTGCATAAATGCCTTATTTTTAGAAAAAGGTTTTATCTCATATTTAAATTTGGTATCGCACTCCCATGAGATACCACTCACCTCTCTACTAAATAGTGCACTCCTAACGCATCCCTCTAAACATCTACACATCCTAGTTAAGCTACCCTGCTAAACTAGTCTATCACCCAACCACTATCTACCCTCTAATAGTCCAAGAAATGTACTAAGGGCTAAACTTCACCCTAGTCTCAATGCTATGCCATGTTCGTGCGTGGGGTGTCTCGCAAAGCGAAATCCAAACAAGGAACCCTCCCGATACACTACTATGCGGCAAGGTCGATCGTCGAGATCCGCCAGTCCCTCAGTACAGAATATATATATAAATAAATATGTATTCCACAAGAAATACTAATATTAGAGCACTAAGGATTAAACTTCTCCCCAGTCTCAACACAGTGCCATATTCATGCGTGGGGTGTCTCGCAAAGCGAAATCCAAACAAGGAACCCCCCCGATACACTACTATGCGGCACGGTCGATCGTCGGGATCCATTAGACCCTCGGTACTCGATTTATACATATACATACATATTTCCATAATCATCCGGATCTATCTCCCGGACTGAGGATTCATATATCAAGTATTTATCAATACTTTCATTTTTCTCAAAACTTTCCATTTCCCTTTTTATACTCAGGAAATGTAAATATAAAAGCCAATTCATTATCATGAATTGCTTTAACAAATCATATACTTTTAAAAGCCAATTTTATTATCATAAAAATGCTTTTCCGTTTTATATCATCCCATTTCCCTTTTTATACTCAGGAAATGTATTCAAAGCCATTTTCATTATCATAAAAATGCTTTGATCATAACATATGCTTCCACATCCCTTCTTCCATCCGGGAGTGTTACCGAAGCCAAACCTTTATCCCATTTCCCTTCCTATATCCAGGAAATGTAATTAAAGCCAGTCCATTATCATGAATTGCTTTAATATATAACGCGTTCTAAGACCGCCCGTCCGGATTTCTCCACTGTGCGCGCCCCTAAATGGTTATCATCTTCCAGGGCCTATAATCAAGACAGCCTGGGATCCTACATCGCAAGACGTCGGGAAGCGGCCATATGCCTGCGGGATAGTCAAGACCACACCCGGAATCTCCTAACCAGCGTAGAAAAAATACAACAAACGCTCATATGGCCTATAGGACTATATCCACCCTGCGTTAATTTGTCAGGGGCTTCACCATACGCACGCAACTTCCCTTATGATAGCGATTTAGAGAGGTGTGTATCCTCATTTTTATTAATTATGAAAATCATTTATCTTTCCTTTTTGAAAACATTTATATTTACATTTTCAAAAGTCATTTCTCTTAATTCATATATATACTTTAATCACATAGTATATATATATATATATATATATATATATATATATTCCTACCTGAATATATAAAAATGACCATATTTGCCAAACCATCTATCGATGACTAATAATCCCAAAGATTCTCTCAACGAATCATAATCATGCATTCATATATGCATAATACTAAACCCAAAGTATATTCTTACTTTAATAAGTAATATATATCAAAATCCCATCTACGGATTCATTTGGATATCTCCAATTATACTAATTCACTCTAAGTGAATATACACATATATATACGCTCCCAATTCTTCAAGTCCTTTATGACATAACCCTCCATAATCTCTAATTTGGAAGGCCCTTAAACATTAAACGCAAAAAGGAGAAATAATCCTAATCTCCAAAATCTTGGGCTGAAAACAGGGCACCGGTCGACCGGTCCTAGACCCCCGGTCGACCGCGGGTTACAAATAAGCCTACAAAACAAAGCAGTAGGCCCTTTCTCCTTGATGCGGTCGACCGGCCTTAGGGGCGTGGTCGGCCGGTCACACCAGGTCTCCCAAAATTAAATTTCCTCAAATTCATTTTCCAACAACCCAAATACATTATCGGGGTTTCTAAACTACCCCAAAAATTACCCCGAACATCTACGCAATTAATTCTAGCCGTCATTTTTCCAATTCCCGATTTGATTTCCGAGTTGATGATTTCAACCCGGAGCTGTCATCTTGTAAAAATCATATCAAATCGTAGAAAAATTAGAAAAATACGCGGTCGGCTCCCACGCGACCGTATCGAAACGATATACAACTTTCGTGTTTTGGCCGAAAGCTAAATCAATTCTTTTCCTGGCCAAAAAGGCCCCCTAAAGTGACGGGTTACTATTCATCGTCTTCTCCGAGACGATTTCGGCCATTAAAGCTTCTCCCAAGCTTTTTTCGCCTCACCCAACGTCCTACAACTTCAACCAACTACAAATACACATATATTAAGGTTTCTAAACAATCTAGAACCCAAAACCACCAATTAATTTAGGTTAAAACCTAAGTTCCATAAATTGAAATATTATTTGGGGTTTAATTGTTTTAACTCCCAAAAACCCGTTTTATCCACGATAACCCACCCCAAAACCATTAGGGTTTGTTTATACCAAACTACGGTATGAGATATTTATGCAAAAAGATAAATAAAGCAAGTAAACACTTGCCTCGTGGATATAATCCGACGACCTCGAGTCGAATCCCGCGGAGGTAGGCCGGAATCTCCCCTTTCTTCCTCTTTTCTTCTTCTCTCTCTCTTCTCTCTCTTCTCTCTTCTTTCTTTCTCTTTTTCTCCCTCTCCCTCTCTTTATATAGAAAGAAAAGGGTTTAACCCCTTAAAACCCAAAAATGACTCGTTTACCCAATTACGAGTTACTTTTACCTCTAAAATTACCCGACACTCATTTTCGACTATCGGACACTCTTTTCCGACAATCTCGACCATTCCGAGAATCATGGAGCAGTCGAAATTCCCATCCGAGGTACTTGACCGCAAATCACTATTCCAACCCAAAATAAATAAATGCGGGTTTTCCAATTAAAAATCTTACCTCATGTCGCTTTTCTCCACGACGACATATAATTAAAATATTTCGACCTATACAGTCCCAAAAATAGTCACAACATCCTTCGAAACTCATATAATCCTCAAAAATCTCAAAAATTACTATTTTAGGAAATTCCCCAAATTGCCAATTTATATTTAATTATGGAATTTAATCGTCTCCAAAAGGGAGGGTTGTTATATACTGCCCCCTTACAACGGAATTTCGTCCTCGAAATTCGGATACAACCTACACCATATAACTAGGATCACTCCAAATCCTAATACCTCAAGGGAAACGATACTAACCCAATGGTTCCCAACCATATGCTACACGACTACCACGATCGTAAAGTGACTCTAATACGTCACATAATACCCATCATCTATAATGCCTATCGGCATGAATTTCAACCTTATATACTACACCCATTCTATTTCAGGCGGTATATAAAACCATCTTACTAAGGTGCCCATACACCTTTCTAACTTGTGCATATCTGCACATCCGTAGTGAACGTCCGACATGTAACACTCTCTCCCAATAAGGATCTCCTTTCCTTGGTGTAATACTCACACATGGGTCCTCCCAAACCCGCAAAATTTCAATCCTCCTAACCTCGGCGCCACTAACTCTAGCGAACCTACATCCTACTAATGATACGGTCTAAGAGTTACCCTACTTAAGCGAAACGAGTATCCTAAATATGTCCCTAGTGCTCAAGGCCTCTCTAAACTCCCGACAATTGCTTGGTTTCATGCGTGGGACGTCTCGCCAAGGCGAAATCCAAACAAGGAACCCTCCCGTTACACTACTCCCTCGCGTAGTCGGTCATCGAGATATAGCGACCTAAGGCACACCAGCGGGACGTCCTAAATACTGCCTACGCTAAACTACAAACGCATTTCTATTATCATATCCTTCCACCCATACGGAAGGAAACCTAACTAATGGAAGTGCCCACTTTCTATAGAAAGTGTCACGAACATAATACCCAAAATTTATCTCCTCAAAATTTGCCTTTTCATTAAGGCCTGACTATTGTCCTCAAATCGATTTCTCTAAGTCCAACCTCACCCACCCACTTGTGGCGAGGGGACCACTTTAGTGCTTTTCCATAGCACAATCTTTCCATAGTATATCAACATCATGTGGCTCATAGCCTATAGTTGTTCATCCACACTATAAGACCTTTCCACAAAATCAACATCCTTGCATCCCATAACAGCTCCCCACTCCCGACGCCGTTAAGAGTCATGTGTGGAGTGTCTCGCAAAGGGAAATCCAAACAAGGAACCCCTCCACACATTAACCCTTAACTTCATTGGTTATGGAGTTCTGTCATTTCAACATGCAACTGGGATATCCCTATCCCCTAATCCAACAAAAACGGGGGTCTGAACTCCTATCTCAAACTAAGAGTCATACCACCCTGCGCTCGCACTCATTTTTAAGTCCTTGCGCAAACAGTAATGAGCTTTATCTTACAGCTCAACCCAAATCCTGCGGCCTTAAATCATATATATATATAAGGTCGCCATAAACCCAAATCACGATAATGAAACCTCTACTAATCGAAGTTTCGTATCCCTCAATAAATAAGGTGAACTCAACCTATATCTAGGTGAGACACCGTAACAATAACATGTTCCCTCCAGGAACCATGGACACGATGGACTTTCCATTCTTAGCCTGCTATCGCTCCGAAAATACACCAATGCATATATACCCATCACAATACCATACTCGTATAAACATATAGAACGAGTATCCCAAACTAAATATATATATACAATATATCAGCACCCGCCTTTATGGCGAATGAAGGAAAAATAAAATTCCGCTATTGCGGAAAAACACATAAACACACATGATATTATGTTATCGTGACCGCCATAACTCAAATTACACACACGAGTCTAGGGCTAACTGATACCGTGACTTTATATAGTCACGCCAAATATACCTCCTCAATTGAGGTAAAACTCATAACAACAACTTTATTTTAACAAATTCCCCGGGTGGATATCCAACCATGGGGTCCTCGAACATACCCATTCTTTAGTGAGACCATCCTTCTTGGAAAGGACTCATTATTCATTGCACCTAACTCACTTAGGTACAAGGTTCACTTCTCCATAATACTCTTTATTCACCGTCGGCCTTTGGCTGAACCTTAGGTGAATAATTCCCAAAACAATATTCTTCTCATGCTGCTGATTCATGGGGACTCACGGTTAGAACTATTCATAAGATCCCTTTCGAACCCTCAATTTCCATGAGGAATTCGACTTTAGTACCACTCTCCACTTCAGCGGTACTGCATTACTCATAACTACTTATTATTTAGTAGTCGCCACCGAAATCCTTAACAATTATGATAGGGAGAGTGACCTCTACTAAGGTTCTCATCCCAACCTTCTACCAGCTGCTCCAGCTAAGCCTCACCTCCTGCTGCCATCCAAGCTCCGCACACAATTCTCAAACGAGCGCGCAAAAGATTTCTATAATCTCATAATATGGCAGGAGAACGAAATCTCACAAGAGAAATCAACAATCCTATTCCTGAGGCTCTATAACAAATCGAGAGCAACGCTGAAAGCGTAGTACGTTGGTACAGATTCCTAAGGACACAAGAACCTGATGCTCTGATACCATCTGTAACACCCCAAAACCATTAGGGTTTGTTTATACCAAACTACGGTATGAGATATTTATGCAAAAAGATAAATAAAGCAAGTAAACACTTGCCTTGTGGATATAATCCGACGACCTCGAGCCGAATCCCGCAGAGGTAGGCCGAAATCTCCCCTTTTCTTCCTCTTTTCTTCTTCTCTCTCTCTTCTCTCTCTTTTCTCTTCTTTCTTTCTCCTTTTCTCCCTCTCCCTCTCTTTATATAGAAAGAAAAGGGTTCAACCCCTTAAAACCCAAAAACGACTTGTTAACCCAATTACGAGTTACTTTTACCTCTAAAATTACCGAAACTCATTTTTGACTATCGGACACTCTTTTTCGACTATCTCGACCATTCTGAGAATCATGGCGCAGTCAAAATTCCCATCCGAGGTACTTGACCGCAAATCACTATTCCAACCCAAAATAAATAAATGCAGGTTTTCCAATTAAAAATCTTACCTCATGTCGCTTTTCTCCACGACGACATATAATTAAAATATTTCGACCTATACAGTCCCAAAAATAGTCACAACATCCTTCGAAACTCATATAATCCTCGAAAATCTCAAAAATTACTATTTTAGGAAATTCCCCAAATTGCCAATATATATTTAATTATGGAATTTAATCGTCTCCAAAAGGGAGGGTTGTTACAGTAACGCACATAATTATTTATTATATAAATATAGATTTCGTTAAAATTATCGATGCTTTATTTGATAGTCTAAAATAATTTTTCACATATTTGAAATCATGCTGGTTAAATGTGTTTCCGGTTCGATTGCTTACGACCATTGAGAAAGTTTCCTCTACCATGACACGTGATCCCCACTCTAACGTGTATCCAAAGTAAAGGCCTACTAGTGCATAAGGTTAACAATTCTCTATTGAAGTTTTGGTGGTAATAGAACCGTCGGCGTTAACTTTTGATCATGAAGAAATTGATTTTACGTGTTCTCACCGATGTGGATCCACTAACGTTTAATCCAATATGTGAGCATGTGGATGGTATAGTTGTAGTGAAATGTGAATTAATTGATGAAGAAGAGTTTATGTGGCCGTCTAATGCTCGATGAGATGCTGAAGAACGCAAGAGTCACCTACACATCCTAGCTAGTCCAAATCATTCAGTAAATACTATCTATGCATAAAATGTAGATAAATTAAACAACAATAACACAAAAAATAAAGAATAAAACTTTTTTCAAAATGAATTTTCTTTCATTTTTCTTCAATATATATATATATGTTTTATGTTTGGGAAAGTAACAAACAAATTACTGAAGTAATGAGTAACCCCACATGAATTAAATGGGGTATCCACTTCTTCCATAATATAATTATAATAGGATACAACAATATAAGATAAGACCATAGTTTATTATTATTAAAATGTGTGTTACAATGCTTGAATAATGAAACAAAGTAACATTACAACATTATTGTGGATAGACCACTTATATATTGGGTAAAATTTTATAATAACTGGGAACATACACAAATGTGTAAAATAAAGTAATACAAATAGTTCTTTCTATGGACAAGCAATAGATCCGAAGTTGAGATCTAAGAAGCGATAGAAAAAGATGCTGATCCTCGGTGGGATCCTCTTCGTATGAAGGATAACGATTGGATTGGCAAATGATTGGTTGTGGTCAATGTGCTCAAAATTTTGAACATGATTTAAGAAATGATCCAAGTTTCATGGTCCATGAATGGCTCATCATCATCCAAGATAATAGCATCCACTCCATTAGTTCCGTCCTCAGAATTGGGATCCAAAACGATGAAAGTGGGGGGAATAGCAGGCTGTACTTCAATGGTCACATCAATTTGGCTATGTAGATTGTGGATTAGGGAATTGCGTATAGTTTCCTTTTCTTTGTCAACGTTTAGAGAGTTAACGACAATCCATTCTTTATTGTAAGTTTGCATGATGGAATTACTCTCTAAGGCCTTTAGTACATAACAAATTTTCTCCACTCGTGATCTTTTTGCCTTATTTTTTGATTGAGAGATGGATGACTCAATATCGCGTAAACGATGACGTGATAAACATCTTTTTTCCCTAGAAATTGTTTTTTAACATCGATGATTTCTCTCCTTGGGAACATTACGTCCGACTTCAGAAGATGTTCATATTCGGTGAGAACCATGGTTATCCTAAATGATTTTTTGAAAGGGTAAAAATAAGTTAACCCGTTATGATTATGCTATATAATGGATGAACAGATGCTTGATGTGTATGAACATAGGTGAAAAAAGAAACGGAGCAAATGGGATTGTAATATATTATTTATTTTAACCTCTTGTAGAAGGGTGTTATAAACAGAAAAAAAAAGCAAAATAAAATAAATATGCTTTTTATTAAATAACATCCGAGAGGTACCCGCGAGGTCACCCAGAAGTCCAAAGGCCACCGCAAGTGTCAGCACCGCGGCGAGTCCCTACGCCACCGCAAGGGTCAGCGCTACCTCAGGCGTCAACGCCACTTCGGGCGTCAGCGCCACTTCAAGCGTCGGCGCCACTTCGAGCGTCGGCGCCCCGCATCAAGGGTCGGCGCCGCCTCACATGTCAGTGACGGTTCAAGCATCAGCGCTACCTCAGGCGTCAACGCCACTTCGAGCGTCGGCGCCACTTCGAGCGTCGGCGCCACAACAAGGGTCGGCGCCACTTCGAGCGTCGGCGCCGCAACTAGGGTCGACGCCGCCTCACCTGTCAGCGCAGATTCAAGCCTCAGCGCCACTTCGAGCATCGACGCCGGGATAAGGGTCGGCACCGCCTCACACGTCAGCGCCACTTCGAGCGTCGGCACCGCAACAAGGGTCGGCGCCACTTCGAGCGTCGACGCCACAACAAGGGTCGGCGCCGCAACAAGGGTCGGCGCCGCCCCACCTGTCAGCGCTGATTCAAGCCTCAGCGCTACCTCAGGCGTCAGCGTCACTTCGATCGTCGGCGCCGCAACAAGGGTCGGCGCCGCCTCACCTGTCAGCGCCGGTTCAAGCATCAGCGCTACCTCAAGCGTCAGCTCCATTCCGAGCGTCGGCACCATTTCGAACATCGGCGCCGGGACAAGGGTCGGCGCCGCCTCACGCGTCAGCGCCACTTCGAGCGTCGGCGCCGGGACAAGGGTCGGCGCCGCCTCACGCGTCAGCGCCACTTCGAGCGTCGGTGCCACTTCGAGCGTCGGCGCCGGGACAAGGGTTGGCGCCGCCTCACATGTCAGCGTCGATTCAAGCATTAGCGCTACCTCGGGCGTCAGCACCACTTCAAGCGTCAACGCCACTTCGAGCGTCGGCGCCGCAACAAGGGTCGGCGCCGCCTCACAGCATCAGCGCCACTCCGAGCAACGGCGCCAGGACAAGGGTCGGCGCCGCTTCAAGCGTCAGCGCCACTGCAGGGGTCACTGCAGAAATGTTATTCGAGAAGTGCTGCTACAGGAGTTTTCATCATGAAACAGCAGGCTCTAAATGAACAACAGCACTAACACTTTACTTTCTTGCACAGGTTGCCTAGTCGAGCAAGCAGGGCTCGAACAGGCGCATCGGGACCTCCTGGGAGTTTTGGCTTGGCGGCTGAGGGACAAGGTATGTTGAGCAAGCTCAACCACTCAGCACTATAGGATTGAGAGAATACTAGTAGGAAGACCCAGAAGCCACTCGAGGCTACGCACACTGCACACTTAGTCATAAATGAAGTGAGTGGCCAAAGAGTTGGCTACTCACAAGAAATAAACTCTTTATAAGAAAAATGACTTTTCCAGAAGAGGGGGTCCTCGAGGTCCCTCTCAAGAAAAATAACACTTTTTAGAGGGAGTGAGGCCTTAAGGTCTCCTCTCTCAAAGATTTGCAAAATTGCACCACAAGTTACCGTTTCAAAAGATAACTACCAAAATCTGCTATTTTGTCTCCATTAGGGGACATATGTGCTTTTTGAGTTTTGGTCGGCGCCAGGTGGCACCTGCAGAGGAGACAGGTAGGCTGCCTGCAGGTAGGGACAAATGGTACACTTCAGACATTGTTCCCCACCAACTCTCTCAATTTTGGCACCCAAAATCGCCAACTCACCCCTTACGCCCATGTATAAATAGACCTCTGGGCAAGGTCAAAAGATATACAAGAAAAATTGCACTGTTACTCTGCTAAAATATCACCAGACCTACCTAGTATTCTCTCCCTGCTCATTCTCTTAGTGTTGAGTGCCTTGTTCCTTCACTCCCCACTGACAGCCATCACTCTCAGGTGTTTCCCTTGAGAAAATTACTATTTTTGCTGTGAAAGTTCATCTTCTTGCAGGGAGTGAGTTGAAGCTTGAGTTCCATTGTTACCAGAAGGAGAAGTTTTCTTCAGAAGTTTCACAGGAGACCTTGAAGACTTGTAGACAGTGTCCATTGGAGTGGGTCACGCCTCACCCTTTCCAGTTATTCATAGACCCCAGTCTCACTACCCTCCTACATTTGGCGACTCCGCTGGGGAGGTATTCTCATTTCCATGGACAAAGAAGGTTTCAATATCTCCAAGCAGTTGGTCTTTGAGGACATTCCATCTGGTAATGAAGCTCACAGTGACCAGACTACTCAGGAAGAAGTGGTGGTGATCGAAGCCAAGGCGCCAACGCCTCAGGGAGGCCAGACCAGTTCGCCGGCAGTGGCTCCAATGGCAGGTATGAACCTTATGGCAATGTTTTTTGACTTTTTAAAGAAAAACAACATGGATCTATCAAACTTGGTTCAAGGTTGCGTGACACCTGCTGCTGCCCCTTCTGGAGGGGTAGCCACTCCTGTTACGATTCCGGCAGAGATGATTCCGTCTCGGAAGGCGGCGCCGGAGCATGTCCTGGCGCCAACAGGTTCTCCAGTTCCTAAAACCACATGTTTGGAGGAATCACCCTCCAAGGCTGTTACTATGGAAGAAGTGAGGAAGCTCCTCTCCTCCTCTCAAATAGAGGTTTCCTACCTATACGAGGAGTTACAAGACCCCTACCCACAGGAAGTAAGTGAGAAGCCATACCCTGAAGGGTATATTCCACCAAAATTTATCAAGTTTGGCGGTAGGGGGGAGAACCCCCGAGAACACGTGAAGAGGTTCGTCGAGTACCTGGGAGTACACGCTGGCGACAAGAACCTGAGATTGAGAGAGTTCTCTAAAACTCTCACTGGGAAAGCTTATACATGGTATTCCCACTTGGCGCCTAACAGCGTCCCTAGTTGGGAAGAGATGCACATGCAGTTTCTCCAGAAGTTTTTTGTAGCAGAGGATGAATACACTGAGGCACCTGGCGCAGGAGGTCCAGAAGCCAGGAGAGGAATTGATGCACTACATCAAGCGATTTCGCGAGAGGGCCTTAGATGTTCACGAGGACGTGGCGGAGGCCAGGTTGCTACAAATATGTGTGGAAGGACTCTTGGAAGAGTACAAGCTGCATTTGATCAATGAAACTAGAGATGGAACTTTCAGAGAATTCACCAGGGCTGCCAGCAACATCGCTATGATAATCAAACCGAGAACCCCGGGTTGGAGGACACAAGTTCCACCGACTCCTGGGAGGTTTCAAGTTACAAGGAGGCAAGCGGTTAACAATGTGGACGGGAGTAACAAAGGGAAGAAGGGAGGTCCCGGGGCCAGGACTAACAGTCCCGGCAACAAGAGAAAGTTCAGGGAGGATGTCCCGCTGCCACTACCGTGCAGCGTAGCGGAGGCCATGGATTGTTACCGCACCCTGGTGCGAGAAGGCGTAGCAGGACCCCCCAACCTAAAAGTAGAGACCCCCACTGCAGCTGACAAGGCCAACCCGAAGTACTGCGAATTGCACCAACGAATGCAGCACTCTACCAAAGATTGTTACTACTTGAGAAGGATCATTGGTGAGCAGATGGCCAGAGGTACCTTGCAGATACCCCCCGTGGACGTTAACGAGAACCCCCTCCCTACGCATCATTTTGGAACTGCCAACATGGTAGTTGCCTATGACGAAGAAGCTACGAGAAGTCTTGCGAAGTGGGAGGACGGCGAGCAGTTATGCGAGGAGTTAAAAAATATGTCACTAAGCAGACTTCAGCTGGAAAGAAAGCAAGAGGAGTGGTTCTTCACTCCGGAGTATGAAAGTGGGAGCGGGGAAGCTGAGGAAGTCGGTCTCTCAGAAGGCGAGGTAGACGTCATCCTCGCTCTAGACGAGGGAGGGACCTCTGAAGCGGAGTATGTTTGCAGTGCCCAGACGTACGAGGTAGACTTAGATTCTGAATGTGAGGCCATAGCAAGGAGCCCCAAGTTCAAGTGGTTTTTCGACCAGATAGGGGTGAAGTACGACACAAGGGTGTCCATCACGAGGAAAGTCTTGGAGGCGGTGCAGCAGCATGGAGACCCTTCGCTGAATTGGCAGGGGCCAATGGGAAGGATGATTAAGAAGTATACCTCTGAAGTGGTGTTTTCAGAAGCGGATAGGGCAGTGCCTTACTTCCACAATCGCCCGTTATACGTCACAGCCATAATTAATGGAGTCTCGTTTCCTAGGGCATTGATGGATGGAGGAGCATCCATTAACATTATGCCCATCAGTACGTTATATGAAACGGGAATTGACCAGGAGAAGGTGGTCCCGGTACCGCTAGTAATTTCCGGATTCGACAACGCCGGAATGCAGTCAATCGGATATGTGAATGTGGGAATTAAGTTGGGAAATTTCACCTCCCACATCAAATTTCATGTTATTAATGCTGACACCAGCTACCAATTACTCATTGGAAGGGTGTGGATGCACACTCATGGCATAGTGCCTTCCACCTACCATCAGTGCGCGAAGGCAAATATTAGAGGTACAGAGATAGTGATCAAGGCCACGCAGAGACCCTTCGCAGTTGAGGAGGCCCACCTGGTAGATGCTGCCTTTTACACCGAGTTGGACGAGGAAAGAAAGGTCTCTACGAGAAAGCTAGCAGGAAGCGAGATAGCTGAGGGAAGGGTCCCGCAGAAAAAATCCGTTCATGATCGTCTAGGGGAAAGAATAATTCCCCACATAGAAAAAGGCAAGAGGAAGGTAGAGGAGGTAGCTAGGCCTCCTCGAACTTGCAAGAAAGTGGTTTTGCCCAATGGAAAAGTCATCTACCGTTTATAACGGTCTGCGCGGGCGATGTTCTGGGACGAGAGCATCGACCCGGCGCCCGAATGTTTTATTGTTGATGAATCCCATATTGTTGAGCATGTGGAAGAACCAGAAGAGGCGCCGGAGTGCATGCAAGACGGACCCAGAGAGCAGCTGCAGGAGTTAGAGGAAATCAAGTTGGGGTCAGAAGAGGGCGAGAGTAGACCCATCCTAATTTCCAAAGTGCCTGGAACCGAAGCAGAAGGAAGAGCTCGTTGAGCTACTTAAGGAGTTCACTGATGTATTTGCTTGGAAGTACACGGAGATGCCAGGAATAGACGCAGAAGTGAGTTCTCATAGATTGAACATCCTTCCCAACGCCCTTCCGGTAAGGCAAGCCACACGCACATATAAAGCAGACCTTGATTTAAAAATAAAGGCTGAGGTGGAGAAATTGTTAGCGGCAGGGTTCATCAAGCCTATTCAGCACCCCATATGGCTGTCCAGCATAGTGCCAGTGGCAAAGAAAGACAAGACCCAAATCAGAATCTGTGTAGACTTTCGCGACTTGAACAGGGCGTGTCCTAAGGATGAATTCCCACTACCCAGCATAGACAGCTTAGTGGATTCTACCGCGGGACATGAGATGTATAGCTTCATGGACGGGTATGTTGGATATAACCAGATTAAGATGGACCCCGCCGACGCAGAGAAGACTGCCTTCCGCACGCCGTTAGGGAACTTTCACTATACAGTCATGCCCTTCGGATTGAAGAACGCTGGGGCCACATACCAACGGACCATGATGGCAATCTTTCACGACTTATTTCATGACATACTAGAATTCTACGTGGATGATTTGGTGGTGAAGTCTAGGAAAGAAAGCAAGCACATTCAAGATCTCAGGAGAGTATTCGAGAGGTGTCGTCGGTATAAGATGAGAATGAACCCCTCAAAGTGTGCCTTTGGGGTTACTGCAGGGAAATTCTTAGGTTTTATGGTAAATAGACAAGGGGTGCAAGTGGATGCAGAGAAGATGAAAGCCATTGTGATGATGCCACCGCCCAAGAGTCAGAGACAACTTAAGAGCTTCCTGGGAAAGGTATCTTACCTGCGGAGGTTTATACCCGCGTTGGCAGAAGTAACTCATCCGTTCGCGCCTCTACTAAAAGACAAAGCCAAGTGGGTTTAGGGAGAGAGGCAAGAGAGTGCATTCAAAAAGATTAAAGAAATCCTAGCCTCTCCGTCCACGATGATTCCCCCCGAAGCCGGAGCGCCACTGCTGCTCTACCTCACTTCTACAGAGAGGTCGATAGGGGCCCTCTTGGCGCAAGAGAAGGAAGGAATGGAAAGGCCGGTTTACTACCTATCAAGAGTAATATCCGGGACAGAATCGAGATACACCAGCGTTGAGAGGCACTGCCTCGCGCTGGTATTTGTAGCCCAGAAGTTGAGACACTACCTTTTAGCCTTCACCATTCACATAATCACCAAGTGTGATCCCATCAAGTACCTCCTCGCGCGGACTATACTCGTGGGACGAGCAGCAAGGTGGTTTTTTATCTTGTCAGAATATGATCTAAAGTGCGTAGTGCCTAAATCCATTAAGAGCCAGGCGGTAGCAGATTTGCTGGCCCACTTCCCGAGTGGGGTTTTCGAACCACCTAGTGAAGAGCTACCCGGAGAAAGTTTCCAAGCATGCATGGTGGAGGAGGTGAAGAAGTGGTTTATGGAATTTGATGGTTCTAGTGCACAAGGAACAGGTGGGGCTGGCGTCATACTGTCAGATGGGAAGGAGAAGATTACCCTCTCTTTCAAGTTAGATTTTAAATGCTCAAATAATGAGGCTGAGTACGAAGCCCTCATTCTAGGGATGTTGGAAGCGCTTAGAAGAGGGATCAGGGTACCGTGTATACGAGGAGACTCCAATCTGGTAGTAAGGCAGGTCAATGGAGAGTTTTCCCTTAAACATGCCAACTTAGCGCCGTACAGACACATCATCCAACGACTGCTGAGACAATTCTTGGAAGTAACTGTGGAGAGGCAAGCGCGAACGATGAACAGGCACCCTGACGCGCTAGCCACCATAGCACAAAAGTTGGACATGGAGGAGTCAGAAGCAACCATCACCGTTAGGCGGAGAACGGTGCCTACTACCGTAAAGTCCCTATTCCCAAGTGACGAGCCGGAAGACTGGAGGCGTCTGGTGGAGAGGCAACTGGAAACCAGAGAAGGGGCCATGAAAATTTTGGAGTTAGCCAACTATCATGTGCTGCAGGGAACTCTCTATTTTAAGAGTCCCGGAGGGTTTCTGGCACGGTGCGTAGGGGAGCAAGAAGCCAAAGAGAGGTTAATAGAAGTGCACCAGAGGCACTGTGGAGATACAGATATCCCCCTTTACAGAAGACTGCAGCGAAGCGGGTATTTTTGGCCCTCCATGAGCGTAGAAGCGGCCCGCTTGCAACAAAGTTGTTTAAAGTGCCAAGCTAATTTTGATCAGCCGACGGAAGCTAACTTCGTGGAAGCCTTCGAAGATTGGAGACAGCCGTACCTAGCGTATATGAGGAATGGGGAGCTGCCCGCCGAGAGAGCGGATGAAATCTACCTTAGAAAAAGGGTAGCACGTTTCTACTTGGTCAAAGGAGAGCTGTATAGGAAAGGGTATAATGAGAAGGCGTTAAGATGCGTAGCCAAAGAGGAAGTGGAAAGGGTGCTGAAAGAAGCTCATGAGCCCTCCCACATGGGAGACGCCAAGCTGTATGATCAGCTGATGACGTTGGGATACTACTGGCCGACCATGGAGGCTGACTCCATTGGATACGTGAAAAAGTGTAGAGCATACCAGGTGCACGGAAACATGGTGCACGCTCCCTCCGTCAACCTACAAAGCTTGGCAACCCCCTATCCCTTCCACACATGGGCGCTCGACCTGGTGGGTAAGATCGCCCCAGCATCTCATGGCAAGACCTTTATCATTGTGGCTACAGAATTGTATACCAAATGGGCGGAGGCCATTCCTTTAAGGAGGGTCACTGCCCAAGTGGTAACCCAGTTTATAAAAGAGTATATCATATGTAGGTTTGGTATACCCAAAGTGATCCTAAAGGATAATGGGAAGCAATTTGTATGCAAAGAGATGGCCCTCCTCACGGACAAGTATAAGATTGTGCATAGTAGCTCGACCATATCCTACCCCAAGGGCAATGGCCAAGCGGAAGCTACTAATAAGACCCTGATAAATATTCTGAAAAAGATGCTAGAAGACATGCCGGGAGCATGGGATGAGAAGCTGCCTATGGTGTTATGGGCCTATCGTACTTCGAAAAGAAAGCCAACGGGTTTCACCCCCTTCTCTCTAGTGTATGGGACCGAAGCTGTCCTACCAATGGAACTGGCGGTACCTTCGGCCAGAATTTCTCTTAGCAATGGGCTCATTCCAGACCCTAGGCATGTGCAGCTGGAGGCACTAGATGAGCACAGGGACAAGGCGAGAGAGAACTTCAAAGTCTACACTCAGCAACTGTCCAGGGCCTATGAAAATTTGGTTAAGCCTAGGGAATTCCAGGTGGGAGATCTAGTCCTACGAGCATCAACCCACCATCTCCGTAGCATGTCGGCGTCCAAATTCAAACCTAACTGGGAAGGCCCTTTTGTTGTCAGAGGAGTGGGGAAGTCGGGCTACTGCCAGATATCAGAACCTGAGAGTGATTGCCTCCAGTCCATCAACTGCAAGTGGCTGAAGAGGTACTATGCTTAGTGGCAACTAACAAGTTTTGTTTGTATTTTGCATGTCGGCAACGGATGTCAAGGATTGCTCCTACACCAGAAAAGTTTTTTGTTTTTTGAAGCAATACTACACTATAAACGATAGACAAAAGTAAAAGAAATGAAATAGCAACGTTTTTGGTCATTTTGACGTTTACTTTGCTTACTCATTTATACATACATATACGCTCCCTATTAAGTTAGAAGAGAGTAAAAAAAAAGAGGTCGGGAACTTTGCTCACTACACTTGGGAGGTAAGTCCATCCTAAGAGAAAGTATACTGAGCAAAGTCCCCCCATACATAAATTAATACAGTTTTATAATAAAATCAGGCTTCCGGAAAGGGGTGGGGGTCACCCTCCTCCCCAACCCAGCCTCTATGACTATAAGCAGTAATATGTAGGAATACCCCCACAGACAGGAGGGGCAACCCAAGAAAGTCACATGCCAACACCTCACAGTTACAAGAGGTGCATTTTCAAAAAAAAATGTGTACAAAATGATAATACATAACTTTTCATATCAATGCAAATACCCCGCAATATATGGGGTAGCCACCAGTAGACTAAAGGCTCACAGAAATTAGAGCAAGTCATGCAAAACAAACACCCACAGCATAAAGGGAGAACAAAAGAAAAAGAAAGTGCAGAAGAAACAAAGTGTCTCATACATGAATGATAAGATAAGTGATGTACATATAGAATTCTGAGCACTACAAAACAAGAGGTAGCCTATTGGCTAGAAACCACAAAAAATAAATCATCGCGCGCAATGGCGCCAGCATATGACGGACCAGCCTCCCGCAGAAACTCTTCCTCCAACCTGACAGATTTAGCATCATCCTCCTCATCGCCAGACTCAAGTCTGGCAAGCTTCACCTTCAGTAGGGCGATCTGATTCCGGATCCTCGTAGCCTCAGCGTGTCGTTGCTCAACCCTGGACTGCCGGGACGTGTGAAACCTCACTATCTTCCGGAAAGGAACACTCAGGAAGGGGCGAACCCCTGCGTCAAGCCAATCCAAACGAAAATGATAGAACTGCTGTAAGTCGCGGAGAGCATCCAAGAATAGCAAGATAGAAGAGCTAGTCAGCTTAGCAGGGGAGGTAGCCAAGAACTCATGAACATGGCTGGCAAGAGCCCTCAGGTTGAAGGCCGTAAGACTGTCAACCTGGAGTATACTCTGAGAAGTAAACGTCTCGGGATGGTGCTCCAAGATGAGATCCAAGAGCTGACGCTCATGTACCCTGAAGCGGCCTGGTAGCTCCTCACGCCATAGCCTACTAGAAATAGTCGCAGCGTCCTCTGTTTCATCATCGCCCTCGGAGTGGCGAGACCCCGACTCAGAGGGAAGAAAAGAAGACTCCCCACCAGAATCAGCATCACCGACTAAAGGAGTGAACTCAGAACTGTGATCTCCCTCCGCACTTGCCCCACTACCAGTCTCCACAGTCATCGGAGTATCCTCATACACCTGGAAACAATGAGACAAGGGTGTTATAGGAATGCTTGCACAGTATACGCAAGAAGAAAAAGGGGAATAGTAAAAAGAGGGGGGTATTCCAGTCTAATACCTCTCTCACAGCTGCCCCGCTGACAGACTCCACAGTCACCGGAGTATCCTCATACACCTGGAAACAATGAGACAAGGGTGTTATAGGAATGCTTGCACAGTATACGCAAGAAGAAAAAAAAAGGGGAATAGTAAAAAGAGAGGGTATGCCAGTCTAATACCTCTCTCACAGCTACCCCGCTGCCAGACTCCATGGTCACCGGAGTATCCTCATACACCTGGAAACAATGAGACAAGGGTGTTATAGGAATGCTTGCACAGTATACGCAAGAAGAAAAAAAAGGGGAATAGTAAACAGAGGGGGTATGCCAGTCTAATACCTCTCTCGCAGTTGCCCCACTGCCAGTCTCCACAGTTATCGGAGTATCCTCAGACACCTGGAAACAATGAGACAAGGGTGTTACGGGAATGCTTGCACAGTATACGCAAGAAGAAAAAAAGGGGAATAGTAAAAAGAGGGGGTATGCCAGTCTAATACCTCTCTCACAGCGGCCCCACTGCCAGCCTCCATAGTCATCAGAGTACTCTCGTGCACCTGGAAACAATGAGACAAGGGTGAAATGAGAATGCTTGCACAGTATACGCAAGAAGGAGGAAAGTAGATACTCTTATACACGATACCTGAACAATGCCCTCCGTAATGGTCATAGAAGGAGGAGCAGGGGCCCCCGTAGGGGCAACAACACTGATTGATGCTCCAGAAGAGGTTGCCTCAGTGACCAATACTTCCGAAGAAGCTACCTCAACCTCAGGCACCGTAGGGATAGCTACCTGAAGAGGTGCAACGACAGGACAAACCAGCCCTTGTATAGGGGCTGCTGAAACGGCAGTGGCAGGAGCCGTACTCGAAACAGCGCCAAGGGATAACTGCAACAAAGTAAAAGAGGGCTACGATAAGCACAGGCTGGACAGATAAGAAAATAGAACTAAGAAAATAAAAGAATACCTGAACCCCATCTAAGGGGGAAGCGCGAAAAAAGACGGTCGGCGCAGTAGGGGCTGTACTGATGGCCTGCAAAGAATGAAAATGCGTTGTTTACTGCATGTTCGAGGAAAAGGAGATCCCATTGCTTCAACAGAAAGGACTGACCTGAAGTGTGGGCTCACTGGTGGAGGCCACGGTAAATATTGGGCCACGAGAAATCGCCTGAACCAAAGATCTACCATCCATAGATACGCGGACCCTAGGGATAGAAATTCTCCCCGAAGAGGATAAACCTGGGGCGATAACGCCAGCTAAGGGAGGAGCCCCTTCCTGAGAAGAAAATCCAAGAGCCGTTAAGACTCCTGCTGAGAGGAGACAAATATTCAAAAAAAATAAGTACTACCTCAGATGAAGAGGCCTCCAGGGGCTCAGCTGCAGAAGTACCCACCGCCGAGACAAGAGAGGACGATGTGGCAATGCCCGAAGACACAGCTCTCTACGCATGATAAATGGGTAAATAAAAAGAAGGAATACAAAAGGAAATGACGCAATGAAAATTTTGAAAATAACGAGGCATACCTGAGGAGAAGGGGAAGCCGCAGGAGTGGTCCGAGTGACGGTAAAATGCACGGACGAAAGCTGCGAGGAAATGACAGTATACGCAACCGAAAGGCAGTTAGGAGATGAATAAATTACAACAGATGTTAAATGAACTGAGGAAACAGCAAACCTCTCTAAACAGGCCCCGGGAGGAAATGAGCATGGAGTTCCTCTCCCGCTGAAAGGGCGTCGGTCGTAGTGGGGGAAGAGGAGAACCACCTGCCTCGATGGAAGTGGCCTGCACAAATATAACAGAATGCTTTAAATGAAAATATATACATATATATGATGAAGGGAGGAAAGAAAATCATATGCAAAAAAATATATATATAGACAAGTGAAGGGAGAACGCTTACAGTAACGGGGCGCGTAGTCTGGCTATAAGGGAGATGGGTGGGGCTGACCCCCCCAGGAGAACGGGAGGCCTCATCATCGCTAGAAGACTCTCTGGAGACTGATAACAAAGCATAAGTGTCAGTAGTGCTTTCGCTATGGAAACCCAGGTCGCCCATATCACCCGAAGAAGAACTATGGTCATCATAGGAAGGGGTGCTTCCATAATCAACTAGTTCCTCTTCCAATGAAGGGGAGGGAGATGAAGGAACTCCGCGAGAACTGGTTCCACTAAGTAAAGGAGGCTGTGATATAGTACCTTCTGCAATAGGAATGGACGCGACCCGCGTCTCCTGGGAAGTAAGGCTCGATGAGGAGTAACCTTGGTCCACCGCAGAGGAAGCAGCTATGCCAGCGCCACTTCCTTTCTTTTTCTTCGCAGCCCGGGTCCTCACAGGAGAGGAAGGAGGAAAAGCAGTAGTAGCAGGAACAAAATTGGAAACATCGGTGTCAGGATGCTTCCTTTTGCTAGTAGTAGAGGTGCCCGCCTTCCCTTTGCTTTTTGGTTGGCTTTTAGACTTCACAGGGGGAAGCTCAGTCGACGGAGGTGGAAGTGACTCGTCAAAGAGAGGTTTCACTAAAATAGGGATGGCCTGCTCCAAGGGTGGCGTAGAGGTGGTACTGAGAAACCAAGGCTCTTTCTGCGTCCGCCTGACCAAAAACTGAGCTCTGGTATATTTAATGGGGTTAGTCTCATGAGGAGGGCCAACAACACATTCTTGAATAAGACGAACCTGCTGCTGCCAAAGAAGGAACCAGGATGAAGTGAATGAAGGCTGATAATCACTGGTAGGCACATAGAGACCACCCAAACCACTGACCCTGCGGAATAACCCCTGAAGAGTAAAGCTCGCGCACGCCTCGGAGAATGCCTCAGAATGACTGCTGTAGGTAGGAAGAGGAGGAGTGTGGACACCCTGATCATAACCAAGCTGTCGTCTTGCCCTCTCGGAATGGTAAAATTCAGCACGGGGACCTAACTCGGTCCAAGAAGGAAGGTGACATGGTAAGAGCATCGTCATCACATTAATATGGGGACACGTGGAAACTGACCCCACTGCGGAAGGACAATAGAAGGTTCCGCCATCACCAGGGAAAGAAAGCCAGCTGAAAGTACCCCCTGGGTGCTTGGTATAAGGCCGAAACTGAAATTCCTCAATATCATCAATCAACATTCCCAAAGAATGCTTGGGAGTTTTCTTATGCCACCGAAGAAGCCTCGCAGCGTCGCTATGACAAGCGTGAGCCCCTGAAGTAAAGTGGGGGAAATGCTCAAACAAAAAGGCCATCAAGAGAGGGGCGTTGACATGGTTAGCAACATCATACCGACCGCAGGACCTCTCTACATCTATGTGTGCTCGGTCTATCCAGGTGTAAAGAGAACCCAAGGTCAGGGCAGCTATAGGTACTGGTCTACCGCGAGACAATCGCACAACCAACCTAAAAAGAAGTTCGCGGGGACAGTCTTCAGGCTTACCTGGAAGAAGGAACCGAGTCAGGAACGTAACAAGGAAAGCGGCTAAATGTGCAGGAGAGTGAAGCTTAGGACCATCCTGGGATCTGGGCGCTGCACGAGAAGTCTCCCCCTTTGGCAACTGCTCAAAGTCTCTGAACCAATATCTTTGCCATTTGGCAAAGGAATGCTTGGAATGGCCCGTTACATTTATGGCCACATATCTCGAGCACTCCCCGAGAGATGACCGTAACCCCCCCACCAACTCCTGCTCTAGGGAGTCCTCACAGTCATCAGTAAAGACCTGTTGCCCAAAGAAAGGAAGGGCGTACAACTCACATATATCTTCGAGAGTAACAGTAAATTCCCCCCAGCCCGTAACAAAGGTGTGAGACTCCATACTCCACCGGGACAATAAGAGATTGAGCGAAGAACCGTGTTTAAAGAGGGTGCAGGACTTCAGACTGCTGACGGCGGTGAAGAGCCCCACCTCCCTGAGAATAGCCACGTAATCAGGAACGCTCAGAACATAGTCAACCCAACTGGCCCACTCCTCTGTAGGTCCACCGGGGGTTTTAACCTCAATGTTGGAATAAGGAAAGTCGCCGCGGTCAACTCGGACTCGGAGAATGGAATCCGGGGAAATAGTAGGAAGATCAGCAGACTCAGTTAACCCCACGTGAGACCGGTCGAGAACAGCACTCGAAAATTTTTCCCCAAAATCAGAAAGCGAAACCATGAAACTGTCAGCAGGACTGAAAAAGGGAGCACGACGATAAATACCGAAGTCCCGCCCTTGACGAATGTGCATATAATCCTTCCATGCCTGAGAGGAAGTTGGCGTAGCTGATGAACCACCCAGAGCCAGTGGCTCAAGAAAAGAACTCACCCTAGTAGGGACTCCGAGCGAGAGACCCCCGGGGTCCCCTGTCGCAAAAAAAGAAGTAGAGACAGAAACCCCAGCAATATCAGGCGAAAAGCCCCTGGTCAGTAGCATGCCCTCCGTAACGCCAACAGTCAACGAGGCATCCTGGGTCACGGAACCCCCGAGGTGACGAAATGTCGAGACACCCCCTTCCACGAATGATAGACCCGTAGATATGAGGCCAAGTCGCGAGACCCCCAACTGCTGACAAGAGGTCACTATACCGTTATGGGGCGAGACCCTTTCTTCAGAAAAAAATACGGGCGTCGAGACCCCCAAGGCCGAGATACCCCCACTGACAGAATTAGCGGGTGCCGAAACCCCCAAGGGCAAGACGCCACCAGACGCCAATGACGGAATGTGCGTAGAGACGCTGCCAACATGCGTCGAGATAACCATAGAAGGTTCATCATCGCGCAAGGAACCTACACGAAAACTCGTCAAAGGCGAGAAGCCTTCATAAGTGGAAATAGCAGGCGAGAGACCCCCGGACGAGACCCCTTGCTCAACCAAGAAATTCATATCCGCGCCCAGAGTGGGCGAGACCCCCTGCCCCTCGCGCAGAGCGGACGAGACCATTTGTTCCTCGCGCAGGTCGGGCGAGACCCTCTGTCCCTCGCGCAGATCGGACGAGATCCTTGGTTCCTCGCGCATATCGGATGAAACCCTCTGTCCCTCGCGCAGATCAGACGAGACCCTTGGTTCCTCGCGCAGATCGGATAAAACCCTTTGTTTCGTGCGCAGATTGGACGAGACCCCGTGTTCGACTAAAAAATTCAGACCCGCGCCCAGATCGGGCGAGCCCCTTTGTTCCTCGCGCATACCGAAAGCAGGCGAGACACTCTCCGCCGTCAGCAAGGCATTGGTCGAGAGGCCCCCGATCGCGGAGGAACCCAAATGAAACCCGGCACATGCCAATTGAGAAGGGGATGAACCCGCGAGGGTTCTTGGCTCAAAACGCGAGGAGGCAAGTATGGCAGATGACAAATCGACGCCACCGGTCGGAGGGGACCTAGTGCCGCCGGCGCCAGCAGTTTCGGGCATAGAGATGCTTGAAAGGAACGATGAAGAAGGCGCATAGCCTAAAACTATGGGTGCGCTGGAAGTACCAACATTGGAAGGGGTATCGTTTAGTTTAGGATCCATGGATGAGAGGGTAGGAAAGTTGGCAAGTTTAGAGCAAAAAAGGAGATGGGTGGCTATGGGGTTTTAAAAGAATCCCTCTCTCACTTTCTCTCACTACAAACCCAAAGATGCCTATGTCTTGGTTGAAGAAGATGAAAGACCTCAAGATAAGGGGCTTATGTTTTTTTCACCAAAATGGAAAAACGTGCAGGAAGGCAAAAAGTTAATGATCTTTTTTTCCCAAATGATGAGATGACAGTTCCCACACTGACGCGTGGGTTCTCAAAAAATAAAATACCTCGGATAAAGGGCCACAGAATTTAATGATTCTAGGATCCCTCAGAAAATATATATATATAAATATATATATAATTGTTGAAACCAGATTTATAGCGTACAAAGTTTTTTTAGTCTACCCAACCAAAAATCTTTGCACGAGGGGCTAATGTAGAAGGGTGTTATAAACAGAAAAAAAAGCAAAATAAAATAAATATGCTTTTTATTAAATAACATCCGAGAGGTACCCGCGAGGTCACCCAGAAGTCCAAAGGCCACCGCAAGTGTCAGCACCGCGGCGAGTCCCTACGCCACCGCAAGGGTCAGCGCTACCTCAGGCGTCAACGCCACTTCGGGCGTCAGCGCCACTTCAAGCGTCGGCGCCACTTCGAGCGTCGGCGCCCCGCAACAAGGGTCGGCGCCGCCTCACATGTCAGTGCCGGTTCAAGCATCAGCGCTACCTCAGGCGTCAACGCCACTTCGAGCGTCGGCGCCACAATAAGGGTCGGCGCCACTTCGAGCGTCGGCGCCGCAACAAGGGTCGGCGCCGCCTCACCTGTCAGCGCAGATTCAAGCCTCAGCGCTACCTCAGGCGTCAGCGCCACTTCGAGCATCGGCGCCGGGATAAGGGTCGGCGCCGCCTCACACGTCAGCGCCACTTCGAGCGTCGGCGCCACTTCGAGCGTCGGCACCGCAACAAGGGTCGGCGCCACTTCGAGCGTCGGCGCCACAACAAGGGTCGGCGCCGCCCCACCTGTCAGCGCTGATTCAAGCCTCAGCGCTACCTCAGGCGTCAGCGCCACTTCGATCGTCGGCGCCGCAACAAGGGTCGGCGCCGCCTCACCTGTCAGCGCCGGTTCAAGCATCAGCGCTACCTCAAGCATCAGCTCCATTCCGAGCGTCGGCACCATTTCGAACATCGGCGCCGGGACAAGGGTCGGCGCCGCCTCACGCGTCAGCGCCACTTCGAGCGTCGACGCCGGGACAAGGGTCGGCGCCGCCTCACGCGTCAGCGCCACTTCGAGCGTCGGTGCCACTTCGAGCGTCGGCGCCGGGACAAGGGTCGGCGCCGCCTCACATGTCAGCGTCGATTCAAGCATTAGCGCTACCTCGGGCGTCAGCACCACTTCAAGCGTCAACGCCACTTCGAGCGTCGGCGCCGCAACAAGGGTCGGCGCCGCCTCACAGCATCAGCGCCACTCCGAGCAACGGCGCCAGGACAAGGGTCGGCGCCGCTTCAAGCGTCAGCGCAACTGCAGGGGTCACTGCAGAAATGTTATTCGAGAAGTGCTGCTACAGGAGTTTTCATCATGAAACAGCAGGCTCTAAATGAACAACAGCACTAACACTTTACTTTCTTGCACAGGTTGCCTAGTCGAGCAAGCAGGGCTCGAACAGGCGCATCGGGACCTCCTGGGAGTTTTGACTTGGCGGCTGAGGGACAAGGTATGTTGAGCAAGCTCAACCACTCAGCACTATAGGATTGAGAGAATACTAGTAGGAAGACCCAGAAGCCACTCGAGGCTACGCACACTGCACACTTAGTCATAAATGAAGTGAGTGGCCAAAGAGTTGGCTACTCACAAGAAATAAACTCTTTATAAGAAAAATGACTTTTCCAGAAGAGGGGGTCCTCGAGGTCCCTCTCAAGAAAAATAACACTTTTTAGAGGGAGTGAGGCCTTAAGGTCTCCTCTCTCAAAGATTTGCAAAATTGCACCACAAGTTACCGTTTCAAAAGATAACTACCAAAATATGCTATTTTGTCTCCATTAGGGGACATATGTGCTTTTTGAGTTTTGGTCGGCGCCAGGTGGCACCTGCAGAGGAGACAGGTAGGCTGCCTGCAGGTAGGGACAAATGGTACACTTCAGACATTGTTCCCCACCAACTCTCTCAATTTTGGCGCCCAAAATCGCCAGCTCACCCCTTACGCCCATGTATAAATAGACCTCTGGGCAAGGTCAAAAGATATACAAGAAAAATTGCACTGTTACTCTGCTAAAATATCACCAGACCTACCTAGTATTCTCTCCCTGCTCATTCTCTTAGTGTTGAGTGCCTTGTTCCTTCACTCCCCACTGACAGCCATCACTCTCAGGTGTTTCCCTTGAGAAAATTACTATTTTTGCTGTGAAAGTTCATCTTCTTGCAGGGAGTGAGTTGAAGCTTGAGTTCCATTGTTACCAGAAGGAGAAGTTTTCTTCAGAAGTTGCACAGGAGACCTTGAAGACTTGCAGACAGTGTCCATTGGAGTGGGTCACGCCTCACCCTTTCCAGTTATTTATAGACCCCAGTCTCACTACCTTCCTACACCTCTCTACCAATCTAATTAGATTAATCGACCCTACATTAATGGACATACGTATTTTAACAGACAAAAGTTGGAAATAGTTCTAGAACATATATAAACTATGGAAGTTAATATATTTTTGCAATTCAACAGGACATAAAGCTAAAAATGGAAATCATAAATTTGGCTAAGATTTTTATTCTTATGAAATTATTTATACATATTTCTTTTATAAGTTAATATATATATATATATATATGTATATCGTGAGTTGAATTATGTAACAAATATTATAACAAATTTGGTCATCTAAATTAAATAGGTTGTGGGGAAAAAACTTAAATGTCCAAATATTGTTAATTGTAACACATATATACCGAAGGGGAAAAAAGATAACTATAAATTAATTTGCATTAGGACGATATACTATGAATTGCAGTAATAATATTGGCGTAGTCGCATAATTCAATATTAAGGATTGAAAATTTTATATTTACTATATTTACTACATGGTTGAGGTTTTGTTTAGCTATTGAAATAATGCATCATCAAATAAAAAAATTAGCATAAATATAAGAAGATTTTTAATAATTTATCGAAATAATATCTAATTAAAGAAAAAAAATGCCTAAAATTCTATACATAGTAACATCTCTTGGATGAAATTTACCATCATCAATATATCCTACCATTAGTTAAAAATATAGAGAAATTGTCACAAATGAGCAGCAACGACAATCGGATTTGAGTGCCATTATATTGAAAACATATTCAAAAAATTAAATAAATAGATTTAAATTAGTTACCAATAAAAATGTAAAGGAAGTGAAGAAAATTATTAACATGGAATATGCAAACTTGACAATAAGAAATTACAATAAGTTACCTTGAATTTGAGAGATGAAAAAAATCAAATGACCCAAAATCTATGTTTATATTTCTATGAGTAATAAAATGAAATTAATGTTAGATACAATCAATTGTTAGATTGGAAAAACTAGAATAAAATGGAAAGATGAAAGAAAAAACATATCATACATCTGGAACTATAAGATTTGCAAGAAGATAGCTTGTCTAGATTCAATATATATATATATATATATATATATATATATATATATATATATATATATCTGTGTGTGTGTGTGTGTGTGTGTGTGTGTGTGTGTGTGTGTGTGTTCATAATTGTAAATAATTGATAACCTTATTCAAGAATTCTTAAAACTATAGACCTTGCATATTTACAACAAGAACCTTAGAAAAACCTAAAGGAGGAACTAGCCCCAAATTTTTAGATATTGCAAAAGAATCCCTAAAGTATTAAATTGACCTTTAAACCATTCAAATGAGCTATAAATTTCAAAATTTTCCACACATAAACTTATAAACATTGAATTATAAACCATCCCCTAACATCAATCCCCTAAGTTTTGAAAAAACCAACTAAATGAACTTAAACTGAAACAAAAAACCTCCAAGGACTAAAACCTAAAATTTCATCCTCTTCCTCATCAGCTGAACTGATAATAATAACACTTAACCTTCCTTAGAACCAAAAGTATCCTAGGGAACAAATGCCTCCATGTGTGTCCAAATTTTCCACATAAAGAACTCCCATTAGACCAGCAAAACTTGCCTCCTTTTTAGATGAATCAACCCACCCTAAACTCCCCTATAAAATACACATCGTAGTTCAGAGAAATCCACTAATTCAGTAAGCCAAAAATCACCTCTAAATTTTATCATTTTCGGGTATACAAACATTTTATGTAGGAAACTTAGTTTTCTATTAGTTTTCTGCAGTAGTCTAGGCGTCAATTATGTATTTACATGCAATATTTCACATAAGAAATCATAACTAAGGTTCAAAATTCAGCAAACACCATGAAAGCATGAGCTTTAATGGTGGATTTTGTGTTCCGGGCCTCGAATCAGTTTTAAGGTGGGAATAGTTGTCCTTAGACTTGTAAGAAAACAACTATGATATTTAATTTCATTATTGTATATTTTACATGCCTAGAAATCAAGTTCTTACATTTCGATAGTAGAATTTTCAAAACTCAAATTCTCTTCGTATACTATGAATTTAACCCTTAAATCAAAATTATTTTGTTCCAAATTCACATAAAAACCAGACTATATCACTGTGGTACTTCGAATTTTAGTACAATTCCACAAATATAGAACTAAAAATTTCAAGATTTTACCGGTTATGGAGAAAGAGTTACAGTGAACCTCAACCCTTAAAAGTTATATTTTTGGAATCCTTGTCAAAAATTAGGAAGAGTGGCTATGGAATCATCTCAAATAGTTTTCTATAATGAATTTAATTGAAGGTCAAAGTTTTAAAAATTAAAGTCAAAATTCAAAAGTTTGAAGATGAAGTATAAGCCACGCGAGTGAGTAGGGTCAAAATCAGCGCGTGTGAAGTTTAACTCAATGGGTGAGGCGCGTGTCCAATCAAAAAATTCGAAAAAAAATTAAAAAAATCATTATAATACCCCGTATTTTTATGGATTTTAATTATGAGATTAATTAAATGAAATTGCTTTTAATTACCAGATTAATTAAATTAATTTGGGATAATTAATTAGAAATTAATTCGGATTTAAATAACTAGCGAGACGAGAGTTAGTATTTGATTACGATGAAAATGTGGAATATTACTGAGTGATTATGGTAATATGTAATTATTGAATTTATTAAAATTATCGTGAGTTAAAAATACGTCAGTTTCGATAATTAAGTTGGGTGCGTGTCAGTCTTGTCAGGACCCAATTTAATGGATTTAAAGAAAATTTATTTTTATGTCATCCGTATGATCATTTTGAGTGCGCCAACGTGTCCGGAAGGGTCGAGATAATCAGAAAACACTACCCGAGGGTTTAGTTTGGGTCCCAAGGCATTTTAGGCCCAACCGGCAGCCCGGGAGGGTATTTTACTCATTTTAACTATTTGAGGAATTATAACCCACGAATTTTAGACTTAAAACATCAGCCAACACTTAGGAATCTTATGGCTATCACAACCAAAAATCACCAACGACAGTTAGAGAGGAAGAGAGGGAAGTTCCCAAAGGAGAAAACACCATTTAGAGGCTTTTGCACCACCGTCACCACAACCGGATATATCGAAAATAGATAATCATTCCCATACCATCTACTTCAAAGGATTAGAATCTTCATTACCAAGCAAGTGATTTAACCTGCGATAGTTCAGGGCATATATCATCCATGTTAATTTAGAACTGAAGAATAACCTTGAAAAATAATGAATGAATGGATTTGAGGAATTTAAAATCATAATCTGGGTAGGTTCTGCATATAGTCTACCTTCTAGGAATATAGTAGCCACGAAATTGTGATTTATGTGTAAAGAATCATGAATTTCTATTGTGTTATATGAAGATCTTGAAGAAAATAATAGAACTAGGTTTTTTATGAAAAATATGTGATTTGATCCAAAAAACAGTTAATCCTTATTGATTTAATGATTCTAATACGCTAAAGTTTATGCATATATGTTGGTTTGATGATTAGAATACTTGGTTGGGAGTTTGGGACGTCGTAATAGAGGATTTGGGTGTAAATTATATAGAACCTGTAACTGTTAATGGAAATTCTGGGCAAATACCTGTTTGATCGATCAATCGACTCAAGAATATCGATCGACCGACCCCTTTCCATTGATCGATCGACCCTTTCTTATTTTTATAAAATTGCTCCCTTAAGGTTCGCTGAATCCCAAGCTTGTAAGAAATTGTAGTGTGACTTTTAAAAGATTGTGGGACTTGATTGAGGGCCGTAGGATCATAATTAGTGCCCGGAATATGTTATACATTATGGGGTTTAATGGAATAATTACAAGTGGTTACCGAGTAACCGAGTGAGGTATGGTTAGAAGTTTCATATAAATTGGGATTTAAAGCGGACGAATGTTAATTTAGGGTTAGGACCAGTAGAAGAGGGACTTGGAATTACTGAGTTAACCTTAGAGACTAGTGGGTTACTTAGTAACCTTATGAGGTAGGTTTAAGTATTCGAACTTATACGACGAGAGTTATTGCGCTAAACATATCACCTGGAATATTCGGGATGAAACTATGATATATATGAGACTTAAGATATAGGGCTAGTGTATACCTATATTAATGTGATGACTACCTAAGTTGTGTGATTACTTAGTATCTGAATTATTGTGTGTATGATATGCCTACCATACTTGATATCACGGGAGGTTGATTTTTGGAAAAGGACCATCTTATCTTTGTGTGCCTTCGGGGGGATTTTGATTGGTACCTTAAGGACATAGGGTTATGAATGACGTATTTGTGAGTTGATAAGTCAGCTGACCATGGGAGCGTAGGTATGTGCTTGACCTATGGGTGTGTGAACTATGTTCGCCTCCAATATGTGTGATTTGTATTGAGACGGTTCCTGAGTGATTCGGAACGCGTGATCCTTACGTACGTGATGTCCTTAGATTTGATAGCAGAGTATGTGTGCACCGCAGCTTAGCCTAGGGGTGCCATATATGTATATATGTACTGAGAGTGATTTATATATGTATTTATGACTGGTTCACTGTTGTTTAGTAGATGTGAATAACTAAGATATTTGAATGGGCTAAGAATGTTAGAATTTAAATAACACTTGAGATAAGTAATTTAATGAATGTGAATATGGGATATAAATATGACTTGTTTGGGTAATACGAGTAGGCACCCTATATTAGAACATGAAAGAAGGATTTAGTACGGACTAGTTAGTTAGTGTCATAACTAGGATGGGTTATGGGTATACGTTAGGCGTGCACATTAGTTGAGGGGTAAGAGACTCATGTGAGAGTACGTAACTAACATGTATATAATATTTACTGTTTAATGCAATTAAACACTTGATGTTTTTAACTGTCTTCACCTCTGGCTCTGACCCATTTTCCTCCAAATCTATTTTGTTTTGTAAAATCCTTTTAGTTGCTCAACCACAAGGATGCCAAACATAGGAGTTCCATTCTGATGACGTGCTGTAGCTGCTGTGGAAGCTACAGGATCTCGGTATTAAAAGCCTCCACATTTATCCTTGGTTCCTTTAGAGTCATTCATATCAGTTAGGGCATGTTACCCATTCTTATTTAGAGATTGTAGATGCAGACCTTCATTATTTCAGATATTGATTTATTTATTCAGACTCTTGTATTGGGATTTTATTTACTCTGGTATTATTATTTTTGGAGTGTTTACTCCAGACTCAGTTTATTTCATTTCGTTGGTTATGCATATGAGATTGTTTGTGCGATTGATGGATGATGATTTAATTACTTGGTTAATTGTTAACTTAGATAATAAAATTTGGCATCTCTCTATATTAAATATTAGGTGGCTAGTAATTAACTAAATGTTTCCGACACTGATGCTAAGACTGAACTAACTTGATATTCTGTATTAATTTAATAAAGAAGTAGCTACCCGATATTTAATTTGTCGGGGTGTCACATGTTGTATCAGAGCATTAGGTTCTAGTGTCCTTTAAGATCTATGCCGCTTATTATGCTTCCAACGTAGCTTTCTTTGATATAGAGCCCTATGTTTAGGATTGTTGATTTCTTTAGTGAGATTTCGTTCTCCTACTATAATGTATATGATGGTGAATATAATTTTCATTCGGGTGTGGATGTGCCGAACAATGCAGTATGTCAGGTGAGGGAAGTTGGGTAAACAACAGGAGGCAAAGCTCAGTTGAGGTTATTGGGTATATTCAAGAATGATGATCGTAGTTGAGGTCACCCCTATTATGGCACGGAAAGCCAGGATAGTAAAGACGGCTATGGCACAACATATGACTTCCAGGTACCACTATAGTTGAAAGTGGGGTCAAATTAGACTCACCCAGTAAGGTTAGATTGGGAAAGAGTCAGACTAAACATTGAAGAGAACCAGCAGTGGAAATTCTAGAAATGCGAAAATGGCTTGTGTTAGCCAATGAAGGTAAAATATCCAAAGGCTTGGACATATGTAGGAGTGTGGCTAACTGGGAGTGAAAATTTAAGGTAAACATTTTCTTGGCTCGGAAGAGTAGAGTTACAATGGTAAGAGGCAACCACCACACTTAGAAGTGGAATGTTGTGTCAAGAGAATGCACATAGATATGGTTTGACCACAAGTTCCTTCATCAGATGTTCAGGAAAAGATGCGAACGTTTTGAACTCACACAAGAGGGTCGGACATAGGTCACTTGGTGAAAAGAAATTTAATCAATTAGCAAACCTTGCACCGGATGAAGTAGGTGCAATAGAGAAGAGGACTTTAAAAAGGGAAATTAACTTACAAGAAGAATTGCTAGCATTTCTGGGGAATTCTGTTTTGACGGTCAATGCAGATGGTAACAATGTCACGTTTTGTCAATATGGATGTTAACACTTCTTGGTGCGAGGAGCTACAAGGATCGGAGAATTTAGTTAGAGAGTAAGACTGGGGGAAACGATGTTGGTGAATCACCACAAGGGGGAAACCCATCAGGGGACCCATTTAAATGATTCAGATAGCCGAATTTTTACCAAGCGATGGTGAATTCAGTAAGGGTTGTTGAAGACAGTAACATGTTCCTTAGGGACATCAAAGCTAAGGGAACAACGGAGGTAGCCATCATAGTCGAGACTACTAAATTATGAGAGAAGGACAACCCTAACATGATCAGTGTGACGGAGATAAATGGATTATGTGTAGAGGTATTTTGGGGAGTAAAAAAAAGCTCATGTGTTAAATTTCTCTAAATAAGTAAAGGGATGAGGGTATAGTACCTAGAAAGGGCAATAGTTAATGTAATTTTTGGTTTTGTTCGGAGACAGGCATGTCATGTCCAAGAATTATTTAAGCAGCCAGGGTGATTGGCAAGGTAGAGGTACGAATTTTACCCTCAGAAGATGAGGCGTATTGTATGTGACACGAACGAGTCACTACATTTTTATTATTGCTAAATTCGCATGTGAGATGAGTTTTAGTGTGTATAACGACAACGTTATTATTATGTGAATATTTTCCTGGTATAGAGGGGTTACCTTTAGTGTATCCGCGGAGGATGAATGGGTCTATCGATAGTAATGTACACTTTATTGAGATTACTCGTTTTAGTGATGTGTTATACGAGTATGATATCATCCTGATTATGGTTTTATAGTGATGCTTAGACTGATAGTGGGCGAATGTCGCAAGTCTATCAGGGTTACTACCTTAGTGTAGGATGTTTTGTTCGTGCGAGACCTCACCTACGGGAGGGTCGGGCTCGCATTTATATATATACATATTTTAGAGACTTCGAAAGGTATAATGGTCTCGAATATTCGATCCCAGTATGTGTAGGGACTTTATTGATATGATTCAGAGTGTATTTGGTTTACTGTTCAGCGAAAAGATTTAGCTTGTTATTTTATTAACGCTTAGAACTTGGTCATAGGAAGAGTGCATTGTTATATCACTCTTTAGAGACGTGAAAGTTAATACTCATAGTTGTATGTTTGGGGACAGGACTTCGAGAGCCCCGATTATGTGTGCACAATATTTATGGAATGTGACTAGCACCAATGCTAAGTGTCAGTGTATTTTGGAGGCAGTTCTTTATTTAAGTGTAATTGCGGAAGGAGATGTAACTTTTGTGTCAAAAGACGGGAATATAGGGGTACATGTTATGGACTGAAGGCTTAACGGATTTTAATGACTGACAATGCTAGGTAGTAGTGTATCGGGGGGTTCCTTGTTTGGATTTCGCTTTTCAAGACATCCCACGCATGAAACTTAGCGTAAGGTAGGTGGTAAGGAGATGTTTGGCCATTCGTCTATGAGTTCGGTACCTCGGTCATTATAGATGTATGTAGTTATAACTATAGGTTAAAATGTAAATTATGATATAAGGCCAGTAAAGCCAGTTGTGTGGTGAGTTAGTACTGAAAATTCTATTTTATTACGGCTGGTTGAAGGATGGAATGATGTTAAAGAGGATATATAATTTCAAATTCTGGGGTGATTTAGAATGCCAAAGTGGTATAGCCATGTTGCGAATACATGGGCAATAAAGAATTAGGCGTATGTATGAAGCGTATATGATGTTTAAACCTGTATGTGCAGTTTATAGTGGGGTATGGACACCTTGGTTTGCTGGTGTCAGAATCGCCGGAAGAAGAGACATGGAAATAAATGGGTGAAATTTATGCTTGCGGGGATAATATGACAAAATAGAAGTGGTAGAGTGGATTAAGCATCGTGACAGAAGGACGAGAATCCATATATTCATGTGTAATCAGAGTAGCAAGTCCGATCTTGGTGAAAAGGAAGGGGGAAGCCATTTAAAAAGGGTGTATCCCTTGAGAAGGCAAATATTTAACTATTATGGATAAATTGGAGCGGAGTTCTACCCAGTAGAATATTGAGAGTGACTTGCGTGTAAATAGAATGCTGATGTCAATAGGGTATAATGAGTCCATAAGTGCACATCGTGGTGAAAAGTGCACGGGTCAAAACTTTTGGTATACGCCGAGGGAAGAAGAGGGTTATTAAGTCGGTGTTGAGCGAGACATAATGAGTAGCCTCCACGTGCACCACTTATAGATAGGAATTGGTTGGAGTAAGAGTATCAACCAAAAAATTTTGTATCAAGCCGACGATTCTAGTAGTGGAAGAGTCAAGTTGGTAAATTTCTTTAATGGGTTGCCAACCTAAAGATAAGTAACGAGTTCCTTCGAATTTGTGAAACGGGTTGTCTAGAAGGAAAGTAATTGTTATATCCTTGGGTGATTTACACTATTAAATAGTGATTGCGCCGGTACGTGGTCTTGCCCAGTATTATTCTAAACTAGGATGAGATCTTTGAAACCCACCTTCAATATGGGGTATCAGGAAGTAGTGGGAATAACATTTCATTTTGAGAAGGTTGTATCACCTATAGCCCGAGGAGTAGGCGCAAGGTCATTGACGACGGGTGGAGCTGTATGAAAGTAATTCTGGACTCATTACGATTATTTCATTTTCACAACGGGTATAGCTAACAAGTGAAGTATAATATGATAATGGGGAGAGGATATTACCTAATGGTAGAGTTATCTGAAATCACCCGTACATATTTATAGTGGAAAAGGTGCTTACTGAATTTTTGTGTGAATAAACTTTACTATCATTCCTCTGGATGTTTAGAGGTGAGCGGATTATCAGAGTTTTGGATCAGTCATAAGTTAGAGTTCGATGACTATAATGGGATAACCACAAACCATCTTAGGTGGCTTTTTCCTTTTGTAAAAGTTACATCACCGGGAACAGAGATTCGAAGAATGGACGAGAGTATTCAGATGTTCTATAGTTTCTCCCAAGATGGGAATTTTTTGTTTAGATAAACAAGGGAATTGATACGAAGTGAGGTGAGACCTCCCAATAATATTGAGATAAAGCGGCCAATCATTTTAGTCTATTCCTATTCGAATGTTGTTTAGTAAGAACACAAGGTGAGGTGCATTTGTTGAGGTGCGACTCTATAACTAATAAAGTGTCGAGAGTGTTCAACAAGCTTGTTGTGAAGCGGGGGTTGTAGTGATTGAGCCTTACCTTGAATTTTGTTTTGAGTACTGGAGGATACCTAATTTTTCTAGGCATGCCTTACTTTTCTGAATTTCAGGACGAAATTTCGTTATTAGGGGGGAGTATGTAATACCTCGTATTTTTATGGCTTTTAATTATGAGAGTAATTAAATGAAATTGCTTTTAATTATGGGATTAATTAAATTATTTTGGTATAATTAATTGGAAATTAATTCGGATTTAAATAACTAGCGAGACGAGAGTTAGTATTTTATTATGATGATAATGTTGAATATTACTGAGTGATTATGGTAATATATGATTATTGAATTTATTAAAATTGTCGTGAGTTAAAAATACGGCAGTTTCAGTGATTAAGTTGGGACGCCCGTATCAGTCGTGCCAGGACCCAATTTAATGAATTTAAAGAAAACTATTTTTATGTCATCCGTATGATCATTTTGAGTGCGCCAACGTGTTCGGAAGGGTCGAGATAGTCTGAAAACACTAGCCGGAGGTTTAGTTTGGGTCCCGGGGCATTTTAGGCCCAACCGGAAGCCCGGAAAGGTATTTTAGTCATTTTGACTTTTTAAGGAATTATAACCCACGAATTTTAGACTTAAAATATCATCAAACACTTAGGAATCTTCAGGTAATCACAACCAAAAATCACCAACGGAAGTTAGAGAGGAAGAGAGGGAAGTTCCCAAAGGAGAAACCACCATTTAGAGGCTTTTGTACCACCGTCACCACAATCGAATAGATCGAAAAGAGAGAACCATTCCCATACCATCTACTTTAAAGGATTAGAATCTTCATTACCAGGTAAGTGATTTAACTTGCGATAATTTAGGGCATATATCATCCATGTTAGTTTAGAACTAAAGAATAACCTTGAAACATAATGAATGAATGGATTTGAGGAATTTAAAATCGTAATCTGGGTAGGTTCTGCATATAGTCTATCTTCTGGGAATATAGCAGCCACGAAATTGTGATCCATGTGTAAATAATCACGAATTTATATTGTGTTATATGTAGATCTTGAAGAAAATAAGAGAACTAGGGTTTTTATGAAAAATATATGATTTGATCCCAAAAACTGTTAATCCTTGTTGATTTAATGATTCTAATACGTTAAAGTTTATGCATATATGTTGGTTTGATTTTTAGAATACTTGGTTGGGAGTTTGGGACGTCGTAATGGAGGATTTGGGTGTAAATTATACAGAACCTGTAACTGTTAATGGAAATTCTGGGCAAATACCTGTTTGATCGATCGATCGACTCATGAATGTCGATTGATCGACCCCTTTCCATCGATCCATCAACCCTTTCTGATTTTTAGAAAATTGCTCCCTTTAAGGTTTGCTGAATCCCAAGCTTGTAAGAAATTGTAGTGTGACTTATAAAAGATTATGGGACTTGATTGAGGGCATTAGGATCATAATTAGTGCCCGGAATATCTTATACATTATGGGGTTTAATGGAATAATTACGAGTGGTTACGGAGTGAGGTATGGTTATAAGTTTCATATAAATTGGGATTTAAAGTGGACGAATGTTAATTTAAGGTTAGGACCAATAGAAGAGAGACTTGGAATTACTGAGATAACCTTAGAGACTAATGGGTGACTTAGTAACCTTATAAGGTAGGTTTAAGTATTCTGACTTATACGAGGAGATTTTTTGCGCTAAACATTTCACGTGGAATATTCGGGATGAAACTATGATACATATGAGACTTAAGATATAGGGCTAGTGTATACCTATATTAATAGGATGACTACCTAAGTTGTGTGATTACTTAGTATCTGGATTATTGTGTATGACATACCTACCATACTTGCTATCACGGGAGGTTGATTTTCAAAAAAGGGCCATCTTATCTTTGTGTGCCTTCGAGGGGATTTAGATTGGTACCTTAAGGACATAGGGCTGTGAATGACTTAATTGTGAGTTGATAAGCTAGCTGACTATGGGAGCGTAGGTATGTGCGTGACCTATGGGTATGTTAACTATGTTCGCCTCCAATATGTGTGATTTGTATTAAGACGGTTCCTGAGTGATTCAAAACGTTTGATCCTTACGTACGTGATGTACATGGATTTGATAGCAGAGTATGTGTGCACCGCAGCTTAGCGTAGGGGTGCCATATATGTATATATGTACTGAGAGTGATTTATATATGTATTTGTGGTTGGTTCACTGTTGTTTATTAGATTTGAATAACTAAGATATTTGAATGGGCTAAGAATGTGAGAATTTAAATAACACTTGAGATAAGTAATTTAATGAATATGAATATGGGATATAAATATGACTTGTTTGGGTGATACGAGTAGGCACCCTATATTAGAATGTGAAAGAAGGATTTAGTACGGACTAGTTAGTTTGTGGCATAACTAGGATGGGTTAAGGGTATACGTTAGGCGTGCACATTAGTTCAGGGGTGAGAGACACATGTGAGAGTGCTTAACTAATATGTATATAATATTTACTATTTAATGTAATTAAACACTTGATGTTTTAAACTGTTTTCACCTCGGGCTCTAACCCATTTTCCTCCAAATCTATTTTTTTTGTAAAAACCTTTTAGGTGTCCAGCCACAGGGACGCCAAGCATTAGAGTATCGTTCTGATGACGTGATGTAGCTGTTGTGGAAGCTACAGGATCTCCGTATTAGACGCCTCCACATTTATCCTTGGTTCCTTCAGAGTCATTCATATCAGTTAGGGCATGTTGCCCATTCTTATTTAGAGATTGTAGATGCAGACCTTCATTATTTCAGATATTGGTTTATTTATTGAGACTCTTGTATTGTGATTTTATTTACTCTGGTATTATTATTATTGGAGTGTTTACTCCAGACTCTGTTTATTTCTTTTCGTTGGTTATGCATATGAGATTATTTATGCGATTGATGGATGATGATTTAATTACTTGGTTAATTGTTAACTTAGATAATAAAATTTGGCATCTCTCTATTTTAAATATTAGGTGGCTAGTAATTAACTAAATGTTTCCGATAGTGATGCTAAGACTAAACCAACTTGATGTTCTGTATTAATTTAATAAAGGAGTATCTACCCGGTATTTAATTTGTCGGGGTGTCAGAATCATATCTTATTTTTATGGTCAAAATATTATATTAAAAAACCATGTTTGGTCAACCAGAAATAAAATTCTAAGTAGACCCTGAACTTGAATTTTAAATATTTAAATTACTTTTACACTTAAACCCCTAAAGTTTTTTAACTTCTGATTTTTCACCCCAAACTTTTCCTAATTATTTCTGACAACCCTAGGGACAAAAACATCTACCACTAAAATTGAAACTTTAAGGAAGTATAAGAAATAAATTCCCAACTTATTTATATATTAAACCCCAAACTTTAATTAGACGCATTTTAAAGTTTTTTTCGCAATGTCTTTGAACCCCAGCCTTATATAAATGTTTTTCTTATTTCCAGACTTTCACGGACTCCTCCCTTAACCAAACAGAATCGATTTCAAAAATCTCTAAAAATAAGTAGGTTATTTTTATTCAGTATTAATTTCACAAAATGTTGTTATGTACGCCTTTTGTTAATATCACCATGTGATAGACCTATTATATCATATTCTCAATGATGAACTCATTTGAGTAGTTCAACCCTTCACTTGTAATTGATTCATATTTTAATGATGATTATGAAAATCATATTATTTCATATGACGTAATTTTATTCGTTCCATTATAGCATACATTATGACCGGGGAATAATATTTCGCTATATTCACGACTGTATTATTTGGCCTGTAGGACTCAGATGATTGAGGGCCTAGTTATTTCCACCATATGTAATGTCTGTGTTTGACTTAGCATGGTTACTTTTATCTTTTGTTTTTTGGATTGATTATCTCCAATTTATTTGGATTGATTTGTTGTATGTATGGCGATTGCCCTAAATCCTCTAAATGGATAATTATGGGTTATTTATTTGGAAACCATCCGTAGCTTAATATTTCTAATTTTAGCAAATATCATCATGTATTGTTGTGCTATCTCACCTGAGCTATTGAATCTCAATTCTTATGATCTTTTGATTACTACTAATCCTTATTCTGATTATTTTGAAAAATCTATAGAATAAGAATTATCTAATGGGAAAATTTTTCTTATATTTTTAAAATTCCTGATGGACCCGGGGCATAAAGAAGGAAACAAATCCCCTGACCTCCTAATTTATAATGCATCTTCTTGTTTATCTCTGGCAATCATTTACTCATGAAAAATCAGCAGCAATTTCGACAAACTCTCCATGATTTCATATGTTCTTTAGCTTATGTAACTTATGTTGTAATGTTATGTTGTAGCTTCATGTTGTACTAATCATATGTAGTATTTCTTCCTTTCCTTTTCAATATCATTATGTAATGTAAGAACAACCCTATTAAGTGTGTAATGAATAAAGTGCATGGTCACTATTACTTGTACGGTGTAACATAAACGTGTATTATCATATTATGTTATATCTTTTACCTTTTTATTATTATTATTATTATTATTATTATTATTATTATTATTATTATTATTATTATTATTATTATTATTATTATTATTATTATTATTATTATCTAAATCCTTAAAAACCCTCCAAAATTGGGATGTGAAATCATGGTATCAGAGCGAGATCTAGGTTTATTACTCTTATGCGGGGATTACTTAAGCAATATAGTTATTTTATTTTCGTAACTTCTTTAGATTTTCTCGATACTAATATTTATCTTGCAGCCATGAATATGTGGGACAACGTTTATTTGAACCCCAATGGAATTGACTAAGCTCACTTTAGCCAAATAATTCGGGATGAAGCCTATAATAAACTATGTAAAACAATCAAAAGTATCGATCGATAATGGTCTATAACAACTCCTAACATCAAACATCACTTGCTAACTTGTCGATTGATAGGTGAGGAATAGGCGATGAAGCAGGGTCATCGATTTGCTGAAGACGAAGAATTTTTCCAGTAAGCAATTCCTCTGGCATGAATTTAGCATCGGTAAACGAACTACATGCAACTCCACCAGTATTTCCTGACAACTATGACCCAGAATTACCATCTTTATATGCTACTAGTTCGTCATCCGGATCCATTATGGGAGGTTTCGAAGAAGAATGGGAGAAAGAAGACCAGCTAGTGCCACGAGTGGAATGGAAGCCTAACTAGACTCCAGAATAATATTTAAATAAACTCGTAGGAGTTCATGTGACTGTATCATAAGAACGGGTGGTGGAAGGAAAAATGGGGTGCTACGTTAACTACTAATATGGTTTGATAACTACTATAACCGAAGTATGTTAATTTTGAAGACTAGTGTGTTAGACAAAAATCCTAATATTTTGTGTGCTTAGGGATTAGTTATACTTGTCTAAAAAGTCTAATAATATAACTAAGTTTATTATGACTGATTCTTATCCTATCTTATGATTTAATTTTTGAATTATTCATATAGGATGGCAAGAACACGCAACGCCAACAAGCCAACACTAACGTCATCGCAATCAGAAAAGATTCAGACAAATCCACCCACAACTATGGATAATATAACCCAGTGTATTCAAGAACTCATGATGTTGAACCAAGCGCATCGAAATCCTTTGCCTATGCAATGAATAGAAATAAGAGTTGAAACTCGAAGGATGAATTCTTTGAAGGAGTTTTTGCACCAATGACCCCCAACATTTCACGGGAATCCCGGAGCATCCAAAGTCGAGTAATGGTTTTGACAAATATTAAAAGTATTAAATGGAGTAGGAATATCACCAGAGATTCATATAGACTTAGCATTTTATGTGTTCGAAGATGAGGATGATCACTGGTGGCAATCACTGAAATGTGCCCATAATATAGAAAATTTAACATGGCTACAATTTGAAGACATTCTTTAAAAAGTACTTTTCGAAATTCTTACATGACCAACTACGTGGGGAATTTCTAAGACTACAATAGAAAAATATAACTGTAGCACAATATGAGGCGTGATTCACATAACTTTCTCGTTACGCCCAGGAATATATAGACATGGACGTTAAGAAATGAAAACATTTTGAGTGTGGACTGAACATCAGTATCAAGATCTCTCTTATTCCTTTACAAATTCGAGAGTTTGGTAGAATGGTCGAGGTAGAAAATTTCACTGAAAAGAACCCATCTAATAAAAAGCCCTCCTGCATTAAAAAATAACGAAGGTCTAGCATACAGTCAAATTTATCATAGAAATAGTGGTGCCATAATTTTTTTCCATGTGTGTAATTCTCCTGGACACATCAGACCCTAATGTCCCAAGCTTCGTGAACCCAATTTTAACCAACGACCAATAATAAATTTTGGTAGTAACACCGAACCCTAGCGACCTTTAGGGAGACCCCCAACCTCTTGAGGAAAAGTTATGAATAATTCATCCCCAGGGAATCTAAACAACAAAGGACTAGTATTTGGTAACACAACCCAAGACCAAACTTTTTCTCTCCTATCACAATCTAATAGACATGATGCCATTGAAGGTAATATCTCTTTAAATAATCCTACAGTGCATATAATAATTAATTCAGGATCATATCATTCATTTATTAGTTCTACATTTATGATATAAGCAAATATCATTCCTTCTACCTTAAGGTATCCGATAGACGTAAGTATGCCACCAGTATTATTTCCAGAACACAGCAGGTTTGCAAAAATTGTATAATAAAACTCGAGGCAGGTACGATTATTATTGATTTAGTAGTTTTGGATATAGTGGGTTCTATATGATCGTCGAGATAGATGCATTATACATAAAGCATGCTTATATTAATTCTTACTAAAGGAAGGTGATTTTTAAGAATTCCCAGACCCAAAAATGTGAATAACAAGGGAAATGTTCAGGGAATACTCCGACATATCTTTATATTCTCTTTCAATTCTATATAACTATGAAGATGTATTTTTCGAAGACCTACCCGGTATTCCTCCACCTAGAGAAATCGAATTTGTAATCAAACTTTCTCCTAACACTTCTCCTATTTCTAAACTGATGTATAAAACGCCCCTTGGACCTACGAGAACTTAGAACTCGACTAGATGAATTATTACCCAACTTATTCATTTGACCAAGTACGTCACCATGGGGAGCTCCAGTTCTATTTGTGAGAAAGTAGGATGGATTATTTAGACTATATATCTATTATCGTTGTTTAAATCAGGTTATCATTAAGAAGAAATATCCATTACCCATAACAAGAAATTTATTTGATCAATTATGCGGGGTAGGGGTATTCTAAAAAATCTACTTACGATCAGGTTATCATCAGCTGCGAGTAAAAGAGGAAGACATACAGAAATAACATTTGAGCTCGGTATGGACATTTTGAATTCCTAGTAATGTGTTTTGGATTTAATAATTCTCCTGTAGCCTTTATGGATTTAATGCACCGAATATTTCAACCATTTTTGGATCACTTCGTAATCGTGTTCATTGACAATATTTTAATATATTCACAAATCGAGCAGCATCACAAAACTCATCTTTAACTAGTACTAGAAACCTTACGACATCATCAATTGTATGATAATAAAGGAAAATACGAATTCTTGATGAAAGAAGTAATGTTTCTAGGACATGTCATTACTAAAATTAGAATCAAGTAGATATAGCATGAACGACCACCGTTATTGAATGGCAACAACCCACTACAGTGGCCAAAATTCGTAGTTTCCTTGAATTAGTTGGATATTATTACAGATTTGTGGAAGGATTTCTACCATTGAATTACCTCTTATGAAACAAAATCGAAAAGATATAGGCTCTGACTAGACTCAAGAATGTACCCCGACATTTTATATTTTGAAAGAATGCTTAACTACTACCCCCGTACTCATTATACCATCTAGAGATGTCAGTTATGAGCTATACACTGACGCTTCTTTACAAGGATTAGGTTGTGTATTCTTGCAGTTAGGAAAGGTAGTAGAATATGGGCCTTGACAATTGAAAATTCACGAATGAAATTACTCAGTTCATGACTTAGAATTAGCCACTATAGTCTTTACATTGAAGATTTGATGATGTTACCCGTACAAAGCACACTTCCAACTCTTTTTTTATAACAAAAGTTTGAATTACATATTAACGCAAAATGATTTTAATTTATGATAATGATGATGGATTGAATATTTGGAAGATTATAAGTTCAGACTACAATACCACCCCGGTAAGGGTAGTTAGTAGAAGACGCCCCAAGTAAAAAAATTGGTAGAAGATCAGTTGGAATTGTTGCTTACCATACCCTAATGGCTCTTGATGACTTCCATTTACAAAGTGAAACCCCCTAATATTCTTCGTAGCACCATAACTTATCCTTCATTGCAGAAAGTAATAATTGATCATCAAGTTATGGATGAATTTCTTAACTCCCAACGCCGAAAGATTGAAATGGGAAAGACAAGTAAGGATTGGATATATCATCCTGATAATGAAATACGATTATGAAATCGGATATGTGTACTATCTAAATCGACGTTAAAAGAAGACCTCTTGAAAGAAGGTCATCATTCCAAGTTTATCATACATCCAACAAACATCTAGATCATGACCTTAAAAGGCATTATTGGTGGACAGGATTGAAGCAAGACATTAAAAGTTTTATTACCAAATGTCTAACCTATCAACAAGTTATAATCAAACACTAACACTCATGTGGATTATTACAACCTCTTCTAATTTCTGCCTAAAAATAGGATCACATTACCATGGATTTTGTGAGTGGACTAACCCCAATAGCCCAAGGATACAACTCTATTTAGGTAATATTTCTTAAAGTATGCACCTTTGATTCTTTATCCAATAAATCATTAGATTACATGGAGCACCTTTATCTATCATAACCAACCATGACCCATGATTTGCAGGACACTTTTGGCAAGCATTAAAAAAATCCATGGGTACCAAATTGCTTCTTAATACTACATTCCATCCTCAAATAGATGAACAATTCGAATACTTAATCCAGGCAATCGAAGATATGTTATGCGTATGCACACTAGATTTATCTTGAAATTGGAGCGATCATTTGGCTTTAGTGAAAGTTTCTTATAATAATAGCTACCAAGATAGTATCCAAACCTCTCCACATGAAGCCCTATATGGAAGACCATTTCGTTCTCCACTCTGTTGGAACGAATTAGGGGAAAACTATATTTTTGGATAAGAAGTAATAGAAGAGACTATCGAGAAAATAAGTCTAATTAGAGAAAAGATACAGGAAGCACAAAGTAGGTAGGAAATCTATGCACATCGCCATAAGCAACCCTTAAATTTCAAAGAAGGAGATCAAGTTTTCTTAAAACTTTCACTCAGGAAGGGAATCATAAGATTTAAACAAAAAGGAAAACTTGAGTCCCAATATATCGGATCCTTTACCATTACTGAACATATCAGACCACTAGCTTATTGATTAATTTTACCCCAGACATATCGTAAATTTACAACGTGTTTCATGCCTCTCGACTTCAAAAATATATTCCTGGCCCAAATCATGTCATTTCATGGGAAGGACTTTGTATCCAACCTAATACAATTTTCAAGAAAGGCCTCTTTGAATTTTGGATATGCAAGATCGAATTCTTCGCACACGAACCATTCCCCTAATTAAAATTCTCTCGCAATATCATGGAGCCGAAGAAGCTACTTAGGAACTTAGGGATACGATAAAAAAAACAATAACCCGAATTATTCGAAGGTAATTTTGAGGACTGATTTTCTTTATTGTTAGGGAGAATAATAAGATCCGCAAAATGACAGCTCTTCTAGTTTTGATATATATATATATATATAGAACTTGCATATCTACAACTGGAACCTTAGAAAAACCTAAACTAGGAAATAGCCCTAAATTTTTGAATATTGAAAAATAACCCAAATTTACCTTTAAACCATTTAAATGAGTTATACATTTCAAAAAATTTCACACTTAAACTTATAAATACTTTAAATTATAAACCAGTCCCTAACATCAATCCCCAATATTTTGGAAATTACAAAAGCTCCCAAAAGTTTGAAAACATCGAGAAAATGAACTTAAAATTTAACTAAAAACCTCCAAGGAGTAAAACCTAAAAAATTATCCTTTTCCTCATCAGTTGAACTGATAATAATAACACGCAACATTCCTTAGAACCAATAGTTCCTAGGGAACACATGCCTCCATGTGTGTGCAAACTTTCCACACAAAGAATTCCCATTAGACCAGTCAAACTTACCTACTTTTTTTACCAATCAACCCACCCTAACCTCCCCTATAAAAGACACTTCTGTCAATTGGATCATAGATTTGTTTGTTTAGGCTTGTGTACGGGCATAGTACCCCGGTAGCCTGGATATATATCTATATAATAAGGAGTATAATGTTTGACATTATTCCATAAGTTGATAACTTAATTAAGGGTCACGATTTAGCCACATCACTCCAACATGGAGGGCTGAGATCATTTCCCCCTTTTACACCAGACTCACCAAACTCTCATATCACATCTCACTTCTACAACCCTAACCAATCTCACCTATGTCCCGATTCACCCTCCTTATCAACTATCACAGGCTCATCCCTCTGTCACGACCGCCCTCTCCCAATGCCGCCTCCGCCCACTCTAGCTGACTCGCTCAGGTAGCATTGATCTCTACTTTTCTCCTCGCTCTCTTACACACACACACACACACACACACGCATACACTCACACTCACATTCACACTCACGCACATATAGTTTTCCAGATCTGACACGATTTTAAGTTATTTTTCTCAGTTTTTTTCCTAGATCTGACACTCGCACACGATTTTTTGGTTTTAAATCACAGTTATGAAATGTATTCATTTCTTTTTGTACTTTCATTATCACTATTGCATATGTCAGTGCTTAGAAATTCATTATTTTATGGTTTCATGTTTAGTTTCGTTTGCAGATATGTGGTTTAGTTTGTTTGTTTTTATGCATGTTACTTCTTATATGTTTTTTTGTGGTTTACAGATTTGGGGAATGTTGTAGAAAGGAATGACAATCCACCTGTTCTCAACATCATTATCCATTATGTATGTATTTTAATCATCTCGCTCCCTCTCTCTCTTGCTTTATTTATTTTTTATTGTTGTATGGGTATTTACAGTGCATTTGCAGTTGAATGCGTAGAATTGAAAAATAGTTTGAACTTTATCTCTTTAATATTTTAAAGTGCATGTAATGTTTTTTTATATATCACTGGTGAATGAATTTGTCTCATTAAGTTGAATGTTGAATGTAATGTTAATTTGAATATTTTGGTCCCCTTGAATTATACTATGGGTTCGATGTTGGAATGGATATGTATGGATTTTTTTAACTTTTATTTTATAGATTGACCCTAATTGCAGTAATATGTTATTATAAGGTATGTTATTTTGTTGCTCTGTCTCCTTGATCTGGGTTATGTTCTTATTTAGTTCTTCTTTTAAATCATAATCAGTATGGGTCGTCGCTTGCAAAGTTGGGACTTTCGACTTCATTTATGCGGTATTAAACCCGATTGTCTCTCGAAGGTATACATGTCTTTCAACTTTTTGTACATTCTTACATTAGCTAAGCATTCGAGTAAATATGCTATGAGGACCTCAAAATTTTAATTATTTTGATATATGCATATCACAAATGCTATTGGGTTAATTATGATTTGTGTTTAGAGTGCCAATGGATTGTGGGCTGTAGAGTACCAACTTTCATTTGTGTTTATTGTATTGTTTACTTTTGTGCATTACTCTTTTATGATGGTGGAGTTGCTATTACTATGGACTATTGGTATGTCTTTAGTTTGGCTACATATCTATTATTGGTATCTACTATTTTTTAAGTTTAGGTTATTATTATTGATATTTTTTATCACTTTTCAACGACTTGAGGAATACCATAATAGTTATGCCTTTAGAAACAAAAAAAACTTGCTAATTCCAATTTGGAGATGTTAGAAATATACCTGGTTTGTGGTGTACACTACTTTCTCTTTGTAGGGTACAATGTTTCCCATTTTCTTTTTCTTTTTCTTTATGTAGTTTTGCAGATCTACATGGAGTGTTTCAAATGGAGATTTATAATACACCAGGTATACTTAAGGTTGGAGTTTCTTTTATAAATTCCATTAGGTTAAATTAATTTCTATAAATTGCAGTTAACATTAAATACTTGCTCAACTAACACCTTTTTTGTTTGTCAAGAACTCATCAGAGTTTTGTGTTAATTAACATGTAGACTGCATGTTTAGTAGTTGTGGGGAATATGATTTCAAGAACTGACCATAGATTTATAGAAATTATTTATTTAAAACAAATCATAGTTTATGTATGAGTGTTGATTAATTTCCTACTGACATTGTGATACACACATGGTTCAAAATCCCACCAAAAGTCTCACATGAATATCTTTAGCTTTATATTTTTGCAATTTTCAATTCTTTAGGTAATTACATTGAAAAACAGTAATGAACGCGGTGTGTGATACCAATTTAAATTAAATCACAAGTTTCCAATTTGGCACACTTATTTAATTAGACTCTATATAAACCAAAATTAATTCAGGTCCTAAACAAGCATCCATGTGTGTGCGTGTGTCAAACCATAAATAGATAAAGCATATGACACAAAGTTAAGGAAAAAACTCCTTTCGGGTAAAATCTTTTATTTTCACTATAATTTATAAAGAACGGTTATACGGATTACAATGAAAATAAGAGTGACATACGAAATACCCCCAGGCATCGGTTCTGATGTCTCGGTTGGAATCCCCCGTAAGAACTCCAGGTGGTCAGCAATGAAGAAGAAAATGGCTTCTACACAAATGTGAACTCTATAAGGACTCCCTCCACAATAGCACGCAGTTATCGGTTGTAGAGTTTTCCCCACAAAGAATAAACCAAAGAAAAATATGTTCTTGGGTTCCACAAAATAATTCACATAAAAGTAGTTGGGATTTTGTGAATTAAAAACAAAATATTTGAACCCTTAAATTTGTTGGAGAAAAACTTTCTGCCAAAGGTATCCAATTAATTCTGGGCAAATACACAAAAGTTTTCTTGGGATAAAACTCTTTAAGGTTGAAAACTGTTCTCCACGTTTTGCCAGACCCCTTTTTATAACAAATTTAAGTCGGCCAAAAGATAAACATGAGGTCAGCGCGTCAGCTAAAAAGTAACCTCGCTCGAACTAGAAGCCCATCTTGCTCGAACGAGATTGCGTGTCGTTCAAATGACTACTCGCGACACCCACATGTCGTTTCGAACGAGATGGTAATCTCGCTTGAACGACCTTGGTGTTGAAACCGAGGTCCGCTTACTGCCTTACATATTTTTCCAAACCTTCTCAAAAAATAATATTTTCTAAAACAGTAATGAAACCTTTTTATAAAACAAAACATTTTTATATAAAAGTCTTTAAAAAATATCCTAGCACTCTTAATATGAAATGTATATGAAACTTTAAAACATTATCTTACCAAAGTTCATATTGTTGGGCTTGAATGTTGAAGACAACTTGTAATTTGGATTCGTCTTTTGTAGATGCAATCTTCTTAATTCTTCGACGACTTCTAGTGGTATACGACATAATTAATTGTGACGGACTTATTAAAAATATGTCCTTACAAATCTCCCCTATGTCTATGGCGTACATACATAAAAACATTCGAATTATCGAATACCAAAATACCTATACAAATCTACCCTCCCAAGAATCCCAAAGCTGAAAAAGTAAAATTTGCAAGTTCTCAAATTTTTCTTCAACAGCAAAACTCTCAAAGATTTTCTCATCAGGGTGTTCAACATCATGATCTTCAATCTTTGTACCTACACACATGAGATAAAGCAAAAACCTTCGTGACGCATCAAGTTTGAAATGATATAAGAATAAAGCATTAATAATCAAATCTCCCCAATAATGCAAAAAATCCCCCATAACATGATAATTCTTTCTCCCCCTTTTTATGATGTCCCCAAATAGATAGATAAAAAGAAAAAAATCAAAAGATGGAGTGTCACGATAAAATGCGTAGCAAACAAAGATCAAGCTATGTGCTTGCAACGGTATGTCTAAAAAAATTCACAAACTATTTTGATTTTTCAATTTTTTATACAAAAATAAGATACCAAAAAATCACACCATGGATTTAAACTAAAACAATCAAGTCATGGAAATGGAATGTATGGGTGTGAACACATTCGATAGGTAAATAAACTCAATCAATAATATGTGCACGATGCATACGTGTACTCCTCACGAATGAACATCAAAAGTATCCTTAGGTGTATAAATAATCTTTCACAGTCCTTTACTGTTTTTAAACAAAGCACACAACCTCACAAACGGCTCTTACATGCACATCTCTCTTATCAAGTTTTATCGCACTTGGTTCGTTTTAAGGACATAATTGAAGTGAAAACACCCAACCATCATGTGATAAGACAAGCAAAATAATCAAACAAATCTGTGCATGTGTTCAATAAAGGAAATTATGAGTCAAACATGTAGGAAGTAACACTTAATTACATCTTAATGACTCCAAACATTATAAAGCACAAGGATGAATTGACCTATTGTCTCAAAACACTATCAAATAGTCATATGAAAAAAATGGAATGATGTTGTGACTTCGTCATCCTAAGTGTTCATCCATAAAAGGTGCAAACAAAATAAAAAAAATATTTTTGGATTTTTCAAAAATTTTATCAAAATAAAATCTTTTTGTATTTTTCAAAAGCAAAAATTTATACAAAAAGTACATGTCACAACACTAGCAAACATAAATATTATGAAATAAAAAACAAGCGTATGACAAACATGCAAACACAATCATCTATATGATATGGCAAGAGAAGAATCATGTGAAAGCAAATGAGAATCAACTTGTCTAAAATCTAGTGCCTCTAAAAGTGATTTCCTAACCCAAATAGATGTAAAATATCATGTGGGGGGTTTCGAAACCAAGGGAACACTAGACATAAACTTCCTCGGACATTTTCCAAGATCAAAACAAAAACGCCTAAGGTGACCTTTCCTACCACAATATGAACATGTGTAAACGGGTGGAATGTTACCTAGAGTGTGATCTTTTCTAACGTCCTTGGGATTAATTGACCCTTTAAAACAAATAATGGTTTTGGCTTTAGCATTAGAAGCATGAGAACAAGATGAGCCATTACCATCACCATCAAACCTACTCGAGTCTGCCAAATCCTTTTTTAACTTCAAAATTTTTTACTCAAGCAAAGAATTAGACTCTTCCAATCTGAGGGACTCCTTCTTCAAATTATCAATAAAATCTAGAAGGTTATCTCGCGCCCCCTCAATTAAAGCAAACTTTTTCCTAAGAGTCTCTTCACGTGCCACAAACTCATTGACTAAAATATTTTTATCCTCTTTGGCGCAAACACAAACCATCGAATTTTTAAGGTCCTCCAATTCTTCTTCTAAAAATAGGACCCTATCATCACTCTCCTTCTTAGACAATTTTAAAGAAACAAAGTCATGGTCCAAGGAAACAAAATTTTCACGATAAAAATCTCTTTGATTTTGAACCGTTTGCAAAAGATCCAACGCGAATTTAAAACGAGAATTTTTTTTTTCCAAAAAATTAATTCTTTTAGCAAACGTCAAATGCAAATGATTTATATCATCAAAACTATGACTCACGTCATCAAAGGGGGGGCATCCGATTACATAAGTGCTTCATCGAAAAAATTGCGATTTTTCACAAAACTGATTTTTAAAAAAAATTCAATATCACACAATTTTGCGAAAAATAGGAATACGTGATAAATTAGTGCAACCCGCTCTGATACCAATTTGACGACATGAGAAGTCAAATTATATCAAAAAATAAATCCTTAAAAAATCAGGATCACGTGATAAATTAACGTAACCCGCTCTGATACCATTTTGAAAAATCGTAATGAATGCAGTGTGTGATACTGATTTAAATTAAATCGCAAGTTTCTAATTTGGCACACTTATTTAATTAGAGTCTATATAAACCAAAATTAATTCAGACCCTAAACATGCATCTATGTGTGTGCGTGTGTCAAACCATAAATAGATAAAGCATGTGACACAAAGTTAAGAAAAAAAACCCTTTCGGATAAAACATTTTATTTTAACTATAATTTGTAAAGAACGGTTACACGGATTACAATGAAAATAAGAGCGACATACGAAATACCCTTAGGCGTCGGTTCCGATGTCTCGGCTGGAATCTCCCATAAGAACTCCAGGTGGTCAACAATGAAGAAGAAAACGACTTCTCAACAAATGTGAACTTTATAAGGACTCCCTCCACAATAGCACACATTTGTCGGTTGTAGAGTTTTACCCACAAAGAATAAACCAAAGAAAAATATGTTCTTGGTTTCCACAAAACAATTCACATAAAAGTAATTGAGATTTTGTGAATTAAAAACAAAATATTAGTTGTTGGAGAAAAACTTTCTACCAAAGGTATTCAATTAATTCTGGGCAAATACAAAAAAGTTTTCTTAGGATAAAACTCTTTAAGATTGAAAAATATTCTCCACATTTTTCAAGGCTGCCATACCCCTTTTTATAACAAATTTAAGTCGGTCAAAAGATAAGCATGAGGTCAACGTGTCAGCCAAAAAGTAACCTCGCTCGAACGAGAAGCCCATCTGGCTCGAACGAGATCGTGTGTCGTTCAAATGACTACGCGCGACATCCACTTGTCGTTCAAACGAGATGGTAATCTCGCTTGAATGACCTTGGCATCGAAACCGAGGTCCGCTTACTACCTTACATATTTTTCCAAACCTTCTTAAAAAACAATATTTTCTAAAACAGTAATGAAACCTTTTTATAAAAAAACATTTTTATATAAAAGACTTTTAAAAATATCCCAACACTCTTAATATGAAATGTATATGAAACTTTAAAACATTATCTTACCAAAGTTCATATTGTTGGGCTTGAATGTTGAAGACAACTTGTAATTCAGATTCGTCTTTTGTAGATGCAATCTTCTTAATTCTTCGACGACTTGTAGCGGTATACGACATAATTAATTGTGACAGACTTATTAAAAATATGTCTTTACATACATTTTTCTTTTTATTTATATTATGGTTTATTTTCAGATTTGGTTCATGAAGAAAGATATTATTTAGTGATATGTTATGTTAGTTAATCTCTTATTGTTTCCTTGAGTCCATTTTAATTGTTTTCATCATTGAAAGGGTTAAATCTGATGCGCTAAGTATTTAGTTGTTTATGCTATCAATAAGTGTGTTAATAATATACCTAATGTTTTTAATTGTATGATCAGAATAATTTGTGAATTAGATGAAGACAACTGACTGACATCAAATTTTGGAAACATAGTAACTTTGTTTCTTCAGACCATGTTGACATAATTCACTGGCAGAGTGTTTCTTGAAAACATGTTGATGTAATGTACTGGGCGAGTGTTTTCTTCAAACCATTCGGGTGGCATTCATTCAGCTTAGTTTGTACAAAAGGGCATAACTCAATGTCTACTCAGTTACTATATGTTTTTTCATTTTGATACGTGTTGGTTAATATGTGTAACAATATTGTTGTTTGTACTCCTTTTGCTACAATAAACATAACATTCCTTCTCCATTTAATTTACCCCTTTTCTTCACACTTTCAAATTCACTAATTTGTTAGCCTTTAGGTCTTCCTCTTATTGAGAGAATAAAAGTGGGAGTTTTATGGATGTACTCTCTTCTTCATATTTTGGCTAGCAAAATGAATATAATTTTTGGATTTAACTGGCATCATTCCCCCGCACCCGCATCCCGATTATGCTGATTTCCATCGAAGTACGTCGTATGTTTGTGTAATGTTTTGCTTACTATGTTACTGCATGTGCAAGTCTTTGGTGGGATTTGTTTTCTTCATGAAGTGGGAATATTGCAGGTTCAGTTTTATTTATAATTACATGTAATGGAATATGTAATGGTTTAATCGAATAATGGGTGTTTCGGCTACTAAAACTAGGAATAATTTTCTGATTATGATTATGTATTGACCATATGTAAATACACAACTTTGAGTAGTTATGAAAATCATCTTGGAAAATCATCAGTATAGGAACCTACCTCGTTACTCGAATAAATTACGGTTATACATTAATAAAATATTTTCTTCAATTTATCCCTGTGTATTGTTTGGCAGCAGCTAATCCTCTATAAAAGGTTCTCAATGTCCTTGAAAGTGGTTTTCTATCATTGTATTAAGTGGCAGGACCTGTATGCATTTTTCTTACGCTATGCATATTTCAAGACAAAATAATATCCGCATGTATATCCAGAATAATACACATGGACAAATGCATCTAGGTCCTGGATGCATTTGTTGACATGATATTCGCAACAACCAGGTGTGAAGAAAACTATTTCGTTACGCTGTGGAAGTTAATTCTGGATCCAGAACAATATTCCGTCATTCAATGAAAAATATATTCATCTATTGGAAGTCAGTTTGAAATATGCATTTGTTGACAAATGCATCCAAGTCCAGAACAATAAAAAGGGTGGTATACGATTCAAAGATCCAGAACAATATTCGTATACACAGGGACAAATGCATCAAGATCCAAAACAATACACAGGGACAAATGCATTTTGTGTTATATTTTTGTGGTTCTTAAACAATACACAGGGACAAATGCATCCTGATTTGTGGTTCTTATATTTTTCACATTATCATATTTAGATTTAAAATTTTGGCATTTTGTGTTATGATTTTCTTGAAAGGAGTAATTTCCATGTTTTTTTTAGTACTAATGTATTCATCCTATTGAAATTGCAATCACTAATGGCTTTAAAAAATAGGTAATAACGGTACATATCCCAATTTAAAGTCAGGGTTAAGGTATCGCATATATGTTTTCTATTTTAATTTGTTCATGTATACTCTTTTGATTCTCTCGTTTACCACGTATCACATTTTATTTATTAGTTAAATCTTTTTAATTTTGTTCTAATACATATTCTTGAAGTTTTTTAGTTATGCTTGAATTTATGAACAGGGACATGCTTCCTTTTCCAAATGTCCTCACCTCGGCCCCGACCATTTGACTCAAGTTTCTTTGCAGTCTACAAAACCATTCTGCCACTCCTCAACCATCAAGAGACCTCGGCCAACTGTACATAAACCACACCTTAAAACCCCAAATCACACAAAGCTACTGCTGATGTCTATTATGACCTAGAAACCTCTACTTAGACTTTATTGGGATTAAGTTCTTAATTTTTAAAAGTTTGTTTAGATAAGGTCTGTTTTTACTTTTTATTTTCAATGCAAACTATTTTCAAGTATTTTTAATTATGGTTATCAGCCGAGTTATGGAAGAAAATCTGTCGACTTTGCTATTTATGGCAATTGGCAAGGACAGGGCAGTAACCATGGCAGGGGAAGGGAAGTCAGTGGAAACGAGGGGTTTGGTAATGAGGTCTAGGATGTTGAGGGTAATAAGCAAGTTGAAGGAGAGGATACCCAAGTTGATTCTGGTAGGCCCCTTAAAAATGGTAATAGGAGCTATGGTGGAGAGAGAAGATTAAATGGTAGGGGCAATCAAGAATCCAGATCCAAAGGGGGACGATCAATTGGTGGGCATGACGAAAAGAATAATTCAAAGGGTTAATTGAGTAACGGTGGTGAGACAAAAGAGGACCTCAGTGAGAACAATCATGCTGCTCCTGATGGGAATGCTCCTGTGACTGCTAATGTATCTAACGATGCAGTTTATGAAGAGACAAAACATCGATAAGTTCTCTCTAAAAGTCGGTCTGAAAATAAAACTGAAGTTAAGACACATGAATAAAAGAATAAAATGACTCTTGAAGAGTACGAGAAGCTATTTGTTAAGAAGAAAGAGGCTTTAGGAGTTTCAAAGATAAAGGTGAGGCCTGTGTATTTTTCTCTAAATTTGATATATATATATATATATATATATATATATATATATATATATATATATATATATTCTAAATGCTCTTTAGGCCTGTGTATTTAGTGTTCCTCTGTTTAAAACTAACGCACGCAAGCCCCCATTACTCCCACGCTTAGTTATACCATACCCCCAGATCCCCATAATGAGAATCTTAGAAATATTTTTTTTTTTGTTTTCAATCGAATCCTTTGAGACGACATCCAAAGATAGTGGTGATGAGGGTTGGGAGGGGCCACATATCTGAGTTGTTCTGTCTAACTATGGTTTAGTGCCACATATTTGAGTTGTTTTTGGATTGATTTAGTTCCTTACGCTAATCTAATTCTTGGTTCATTAGCAAATCAATATGTAGTGGGAACTTCTGGTCCGTATTCATTTTTCTCTTAAAATGTTACTTTTGTCAGATATTTTTGCATATCTGAGCTTGAATTTGTTGAGCATGCAGGCTTGCTTGCGGTTTGACTCATTTTGGCAGGTTAAATTGTTCATTTTGGCAGGTTATAGAGTTCATTTTGGCAGCAGGCTTGTTATTTGAATTATGGGCGATGTAGCCTCATTTCTCCCGAGCTAGAACAACATTTATGTTTCTTGGTACAACTGATATAGGTGTTTGATTTATGATTTGGCCCTGCTGCTAATTTGGTACACTCAGATATTAACTATTACTTCATGATTTTGCCCTGGTGTTGATTTAGTTGGGTATAGAGTTTATATTATGGTTATTACATATGTGTAGGTCAAGTACTCTACCTTTCAAACCGAATATGTAACATTTAAATTGAGATTAAGTTACTATTGATTTGTTGACAATGTAAAGTTTTATAAGAGTGGATTGCAAATTGAAAATGTTCACGAGTCTAAAGGCATTTAATAAATTTGTTATTATGGTACCAAGGATTCATCGTGGCACAAAGCCACCCCATGTTCTATATAACAATGGCGAATCTATTTGGTTTCGGATCTCATATGTGCATTTTACTTTAATTAAATTGAATACTCTATTTTAAGTATAATTGTTTTTAATAGAACATTTTAGTTTTGCCTATTGATTGCAGTTGTACCTTACTTTTGTAGCAATTATGATTATATCAATTAGCATGCATTGTTAGTCATTATTTCATTTTCCACATGAATTTATTTTTTATTTCTTAAACACGGTTGATAGTCTAATAAATAAAGTAAATTATGTTAAAAAATTTAAAATTATAATATTGACTTAAATTATACACGATTTAAAACTTTGGATAATTTTCTCCGTGTCTTCAGGCACGGGCATTCCGCTATATATATACGGTGATGTGTAGTATATATATGATTTATAAATATTTGTGTGAATAATATTTATAAGGTAAAATACCTACCCTAAGCCTATCATGGGAGGTTGCATGATGTGGGTGAATCCCCTGGCTTGAGGAGCAGGGTGAGTATAGTCCCCAGGTCATAGCCTTCGGGTTTAGGAGTGAGATGCTTTGGGTATGATTCAGTCTCATTGCCGTGGAAAACTATGTCCGCCTCTAGTACGTTTATGAATTGTCATTTTTTTTACTTGAGTGACGAGTCGTGTCAGGGTTTCCGGGTGGATGAGAATACTCGGTAACGATAACACTTAGAGTTTCCCCATGAGTGCCTACTCGGGGGGATGATTATGGATTTACTACTTGTGCGTGAATATTGTAATATGATTATACGTATATATAGTGCAGAATTATATACGGGAAATTATATATATGCAAGGTGTGAAATATATAAATAATATAACTTGTGAAATAGTTATATGGTATTCAGTTGGATATAAATGTAAATAAGTTATTGTATAATATAACTTATAACACGTATACATGATGTGAATGATGTAAAGGATATAACTTGGAAGAATGTTATATGGCATTAAATAGGAATCGATTTGAATAAGCTAATGTGGCTAATAAACCATATATGTATATGATATTCACTCGAGTTGGGATAGTGGAAAATAGTGAGATACATGAGATAAGACTAGTTACGGGGGGTTAGCTAGATGGGTCATTTATAGTTTAGGTAGGCGTGCACATTAATTGAGGGGTGAGGTAGACTCAAGAGAGTGTGTGACATTAATTTAAATTTGGAGAGAATTTTCATATTTACTTCTTACATTTAAATTCACTTGCTAAATATTTTCAAATATTTTGGGTTCTAACCCTTGTTATAAAATCTTTTCAAAAATCTTTTAGGTGTCCTCCCACAATGGCACTAGGCTTGACTCCTTCTTACAGGGTACATGGTTGCAACTATGTGGAGTGTTGTGGTTTCTTTAATGTAATCGGTTATCTCATTCTATCTTAGATAGGGATCATGTCAGTTGTACTTTCAGACTTGTACTTTTATATTCGGTATTGGCATGTATTGAGATACTTTCATATTCGCATTCGTGGATGGCTTGTAGTCGACGTTGTTCGACAGACTATGGTACTTACTTTGTGGCATGTATTAGTTTCATCCTCGTTTTAGATTATTTGCTATTTTAGTAATTGCTAGGGATAAAATTTGACATCATCTTAACAAAAGACTAGGTGGTTAGCAATTAATGAATTAATGACAGTGATGCTAAGAAAGAACCAAATGAGATTCCTATTTAATTTGATATAGGACTGATCACTCGTTATTTTATTAGGCGAGGTGTCACAGAGATGATTTACGCCTTCTAGGTATGGGACTAGTGATGGTAGATTATTACGACTTTATTATGTCAGGGAGGGATGATTTTTGCCACTTTATCGTCGTTACTCTAGCCTAGGCATTAGACTAGGTCGAGGTTTACGTTAAAAATTCAACCTATACATAGGATATGACGTATTGATAACTTGAGGACCCTTAGGTATGGAACTAAGGTGTATTTTGAGGATCTCACTTCGATTAAAGGGTGGGGTAATTTATAATTTATGAAATTGAGAATTAATGCCTAAGATAAAAATTGGTATTAAAATTGGTGGCGACATAATGTGTCAAGGACCGACAGTTTAAACGGGTCAGCTTGGGCGATTTATGTCGTGTCGTGTGTTGGAACCTTGTCATATTGTGGGGGATCGACAGTTTAAATGAATTTGGCTGGCTATTTATAAGGGGAAGTGTACACTTTGGTGAATTACCACCCGGGATGGGAGGATCGTCATAATAAAAAGTGAGAACAAAAATAAAAGTTGGTTAATTTAGTTAAATTAATATCACGGGACTTGGGAATTTAAAATCATATTGGTGTGCCTTTTAAATGGGGATCTCTGTGGGTAGTTAGTGATTTATATTTATCATGTTTAATTATCTCGTTTAATTTAGATACTCTATTGTGATATTTATTGCGTATAATGCTACTGTCTAAATTTAAGGATCTTATTTGAGGGGAGTAGTGTGTATTCATGCTCGGGGCTCTGACCTCGTGTGTTGACTAATTTTTTCAGGATAAGTTTTGGGGAAGCTGCATAGGATTATTGAGGTTTATCAGTTGGAGGTGCAGTTGGAGTTTATTCATTTTATTGCATTGTTTAGTTAGGCTTTCCTTTTCAGTCGTATTTAATTATGAGACTTCATTTCAGTTTTATTGGGCCATTGGATTCCAAAGGCATTTAGAGGATTTCAGTTGGATTATTCAGTCAATTTATTATTCAGATTTTATTTAAATCCTTATTGGAGATTGAATTTAATTGGAGTTTTAGCATGTGATGGATCTTTATTATTCATTTGTTATATTCAGTTGGGATTGATTCAATTATTTATCTTGTAGATTGATTTATTTATGTCTCATATATGTCTCATGCTAAGAATGGTATTTATTTAGTTCACGCCCGACATAGTTCGGCGGCGGTGGCTAGCCACCCCGTCTGTCGGATTTTACGGGGTGTGACAACTTCATAGTTAAGAGAAATCCAATGATTCAGTAAGCCAAAAATCACCTCCAAATTTTATTAGTTTCGGGTATACTAACTCTTTATGTAGGAAACTTAAGTTTTTCAATTCTATTAGTTTTTTGCAGTAGTCTAGACTTCAATTATGTACTTACATGTAATATTTCATGTGGGAAATCATAGCTAAGGTTCAAAATTTAGAAAACACCATGAAAGCATGAGCTTTAATGGTGGATTATGTGTTCGTGGCCTTGAACTAGTTTCATGGTGAGAATACTTGTCCTTAGACTTGTACAAACCCAACCATGATGTTTAATTTTATTATAGTATACTTACATGCCCAGAAATTAAGTTTGTACATCTTGGTAGTAGAATTTTCAAAACTCGAATTCTTTTTGTATACTATTAATTAAACCCTCAAACCCAAGCCAGTTTGTTCCAAATTCACACAGAAACCAAACTATATCATTGTCGTACTTCTAATTTCAGCATAATTTCAAAACATAAAACTGCAAATTTCAAGATTTTATAGTCTATGGAGAAGGATCTACAGTTAACCTCATCCCTTAAAAGTTATATTTTTGGAATCCTTGTGAAAAATTAGGAAGAATGACTTTGGAATCATCTCAAATGGTAATCTGTAATGAATTTATTTTAAGGTCAAAGTTTTAAACCTTAAAGTCAAAATTTGAAAGGTTGAAGATGAAGTGTAAGCCACGCATGTAAGTAGCGTCAAAATCAGCGCGTGTGAAGTTTGATTCAACGTGTGAAGGGGAGTGTCCAATCAGAAAACTATGAAAAAAAATTTAATTTTTGTTTTATTTTTCTGATTAAAATGGTATATCACAACACCCTTTTTGTTCAACCAGAAAGAAAATTCTAAGTAACCCTAAACTTGAGTTTTAAATATTTGAATTACTTTTACACTTAAACCCCTAAAGTTTATGAACTTCTGATTTTTCACCCTAAACTTTTCATGCTTATTTTTTAAACTTTAGGAACAAAAATGTCTATTACTACTAAACGTGAAACCTTAAGGAAATATAAGAAATCTTATTTATATATTAAACCCCGAAACTTTAATTAGACGCGATTAATGGTTTTTTTTTACATCACAATGTCTTTGAACCTCAGCCTTACTTAAATGTTTTTCTTCTTTCCAAACTTTCACGGGCCCTTACCTTTGCCAAACGGAATCTATTTCGAAAAGTCCTAAAAATAAGTAGGCTATTCTTATTCAGTACTAATTTCACAAAATGGTATTATGTACGACTTTTGTTGATATCACCATGTGAGAGACTCACTATATCATTTTCTCATTAATGAACTCATTTGAGTAGTTACACCCTTTACTTATAATTGATTTCGATTTTAACGATGATTATGGAAATCATATTATTTCATATAATGCAGTTTTATTTGATTCTATTATAGTATACATTATGATCAGGTAATAATCTTTCGTTATACCCACGATTATATCATTTGGTCCCTATAACTCAGATGATTGAGGGCCTAGTTATTGCTACCATGTGGAATGTCTGTAATTAACTTAACACGGTTACTTTTATCTCCAGTTATTCGAATTGATTGTCTCATATTTATTTGGATTGATTTGTTATACGTATGACTTTTTCCACAAATCCTCTAAACAGATCATTATGGATTATTTGTTTGCAAACAATCCGTAGACTATAACCGATTCTAGCCTCGATATTTCTAATTTTAGCAAATATCAATATGTACTATAATGCTATCTCATCTGAGCTATTAAATCCCGATTCTTACGATCCTCTGATGATTAATAATCCTTATTCTGATTATTTGAAAAATGTATGGAATAAGAATTATACACTAGGCATTTTGTGCTTATATTTTTGAAATTCCAGACGTACCCAGGGCATAAAAAGAAAACAAATCCTCCGACCCTGCAATTTATAAGGCATCTTCTCGTGTATCTCTAGCAATAATTTACTCATGGAAAATCAGTAGCGGTTCTGGCAAACCCGTCATAATTTCATATGTTACTACTTATATGGTGATGTAACTTATGTTGTAACATTATGTTGTAGCTTCACATTGTACTAGTCATATGTAGTATTTATTTTTTTTTCATTTTCAATATCATTATGTAATGTAAGAACAACCCGATTCAGTGTGTATTGAATAAAGTGCATGGTAACTATTAATTGTATAAGGGTGATATAAGGATGGATACGGATCGAATACCATGTTTTCTATATTTGTATCCACTATCTAAATGTACTATCCGTATCCGTATCCGTCCGGATAGTTAAAACAACTATCCATATCCATATTCGCTCGAATACCTCGGATTCGGATAATATCCGTATCCGTTTACATTATTTAGCCATTGTAAAAAATAAATATCAAAATATCCAATCTAATGAAATCCAATTCAATCCAAATAAATATATAACAAAATTACTGCCTCCTAACATCAACAATTATGGATTTCATAATAATAGTATCATTCCATAACGATAATATGGCTTAAAGCTATCCATACTTTACAACTATATAAGCTTAAAGTCATCCAAAAAAAATAACAGTCGCATTCCATGACAGTAGAAATAAATATACACCTTTTAGATTAAATCAAATTTATTGAGAATGATAACCTCAATGACCTTTTGTCTTCAAAACATACTTATATTTTATTTTAATAAGTATACATTTTTATTTTGTATATAATGTACATGTTGTTAACTTCAGTTCTCATCACAATCAAAACCAACTCTTCACTTTTCTGTTTCTCTCTTACATTCTATTATGTTTCTCTCTTACATTTATTTATAATTAAGGAAACTAACGAACAACCACATGATGGTTTCTTTTCTCTTGTTTTGTACGAAAGAGAAATGAGATGAAGTTAGTTTTATTTTTTTTGTTTTGAGTGAAATATATGTTCTTTAGTGGGTGCATGTTGTGTGTGATAGGGTATATTATAACTCCATGATAATGTACCCAATAAAATAATAATATATGATATTTTATAATATACCCAATAAAATAATAACTTTAGGGTGTTTTTATTTTGAGTGGAGTATCTGTTTATTTTATTTTAAGGAATAAACGATTAAGTTTTTTTTTTTAATATTATTTTATTAGTAAAACTAATACTAATATTATTAGTTATATTTTAAACGTATGTTTGACGGATACGAATATCCGGTAAAATGGATATCCGATAAAATGAATACTACGCATCGGATACGAATTATCCATGTCAGATACTAGTACTATCAGCATCCGTATCCGTTTTCTCGGGTATTTTTATAGAGTATCCATATTTGTATCCAATAAATATTCGTAAATTTAGATTTGAATATCGAACGAATGCGAATTTTTGAATATCCGTTTACAGCTTTATACTCGTATGATGTAATGTAAACATGTATTATCATATTTATATTCTATCTCCAGCTTTTTTATTATTATCTAAATCCTTAGACACCGAAAACCCTGGATGTGACAGGAACGATTGAACAAGAAGAATGCATACTGATCATGATATCTCTGGCGGTTCATATATATATGTATTTTGGGAAGATGGATGGTTACTCGATTTATGGTAAATGACATAGGAGGGAACGGTTGTATTTTGAAGTTATGGAGATGGAAGAAGGGAAAGGTTGCCGTAGCGGAAAGGATAATAGGCTTCTCATTTTTTTTTTCTTTTTTTCTATGCGAAAGAATTGAAGATGCTTCGACTTCTACTCTTGCTTTTCATTTTCTTTTCGACTACCTGTATATACAGATGTATTGTAAAGGTTTTGTGGTAATTTGAAGCATCAACCGTGTGGCATTTTAAAGCATCAAGCGTGTGAGAGTCATCTAATTAAGGAACCGATCGCGTTTAGCTTTACTACGGATTGAAGCTTCAATTTTATATATATACATATAATCCTCTTTTGTATACTTAAAAATTAGTTACTTAAAGAACAAGAATTCCTGGTAGAAAAATGCTTGAAAGGAGTCTCCGTCATAAGATTCCTCCAACTAAGATTTAATCGTAATCGAGACTTTGAGGCACACACTGAATCCGATACTACTACCTAGGTGTTGATTATCAGTCATCATGGCTGTACTTTCCATTACTTTTTCTACCTTGTGAGGGAAAATCCAATAGGCACTAAAATCATCACTTGATATTTGTAGGGATATATAATTGCCAGATACTTGTTTAAGGAAAAAGGAGTGAAATGATAGGTGGAATATGATCCCCAAATCATTTTATTATTTACACAAAACGAGAAAATTTCCTCACTACATGCAGTTTGGAATCCTAATTTGTTGAAATTTCGACCAAAAGTGTTGTCACGTTTGCTTTCAGACTAAGAAAACATAACCAATCTCCTCAGTCTTCATTCTACCCCCTCGTTAAATTGCTACGAGTTCCCCTCATTGTCATTCATAAACTTCCCTCTATCCGTTCATTACACGTATCAATGGCAAAGAACCAGAGAAGTAAAAACTCCAAGGGACTGTGTGAGAAAATCTACAACGCCACATTCCGAAAAATGCGCCGCGTTCCCAACCACCCACTGGGTCGTCCTCTCTCAATCCATTCAAACGAAGTGATTCCCATCGAGTCCGGTCCGATGGTTCAAAAGACTGCAAAGCCAGTCATAGTTTCTTCAAAAAAGCCACCCCATGTCGAAGAAGAAGACGTTAATAGTAAAACTTCGGATTACATTAAACGTGTAATGAACAAGATGATGAGCAAGCCAGCTGTTGTTGCTGATGGTGGAAAGATTGTGTCCAGGCATGATACGTTCAATGATAAGGTTGCTAATTATATTACTCGCGCAAAGAATAAGATAAGAACTACCTCCGGTGCTGGTGGAAACAGTGCCTCCTTTAAATGAAGACTCCCCATAGGGAGCATCATCTGGGAATTTCATGGATCGTTGGTGGTATTGGTGATTGCTGAGTACTATATATATTATTATTTATGCATGATTGAGCTAAATTTATATGTAATATCGGTTTGATTCCCATATTTTCAGAAGCTTATAAGAATCCAATAAACAAGACTGCTTTTATTGTGTTTATGAATTATACTATTATTTAACTATTTGATCATACTTGAACTGATTATTCAATATTAAGTTTTTCTTTTCCAAGTTCCATGTGTTGATATTGTTATCAGTTTAGGTATGTGTGTGTGTATATTATATTATTCACCCCTCTTGATAAAAAAAATTGACACCATGTTTTGGGGCACTTGTCTACTGAGTGAGTTGCGAGCGGATCTAGAAGTATGAGAAAGGGGGGCCAAATAATATATATCTAGTTTTGTGGAGGCCAAAACTATACAAATTTTAAAAAAAAATTCACAAAATTTAAAAAGTATAGGGTTAAAATTAAAATTTCTCAGAAGTTTGGGGGGGCGCCAAGGCCCCCCCCGCCCCCCCTTGGATCCGCCTTGCGAAGTATAAATACTGACTTGAAATTACAGCTGGAGCATTTAAGCTGAATTTATTATCATATGTACTGTTTTTTTCCCCATTGAAACATTCAGAGTTTTTTTTTTTTTTTTTTTTTTGTTTACACCAGGGTATCCACTAGCGACTTAGTGACTAATCCCTTCGCTGATTTGTAGGCACCTCGATGGGTGGGACAGCTGGCCCAGAGATTTAAGGCTACTCCATGCCCAAGGCGGGGATCGAACCCCCGACCCTTGGTTAAGGGAGGAAGAGCCCCTTCCGCTCTACCACACCCTCTGAGTTATTCAGAGTTTTTTCTATTGTTGGGTTATAATCAATGTGTATATATAAAAGTAGGGAACCCTTATTCCCACTCCAAAAAATATTTCCCCCACTCCACCTTTAACTCAAAACACAAAAATGACTAAAATGTCCTTCTATACATATAACTTAGGTTGAACAATTTATTAATACATTTATTTATAAAAAAAAAATATTTTGAACAAATATAATATTTTATAAAAAATCTATTATTTATTTTTAAATACATAATATTCTGAAAATAAAAAAAGCATAATATTTTGAATATAAACAAATCTATTATTCCGAAAAATAATTTTAAATATTCTGGAAATAAAATTATTAATATTTTTTATAGAAGTGGAAGTTAATAAAAAAACTCCGATATTATTTATTTAAAAAAATGAACATTCTTTTTCATACAAAATACTGGACAACATTGTTTTTAAAAGAAAAAATGGTCGGAAATTTTATTATAAACTATATTTTTTAAAAACTCTATTTTTTATAATTTCTTATAAAACATAATTTTTTAATAAAACTGTATTTTTTTTGTAAAAAATTAAGAAGTGACTTTGACACATTACTACTATTGTATTTTATACTTTAACACGATATGAGATAAATAGCAGGTTTTATAATTTTCACACCACATTAAATACAACATACCACAAATAACACGAGTAAACTAATAAATTTAATATTGTGTCATTGACACCAAATTATTCGTGATATATTATATTCAATTTGGTGTAAAAATTATAAATCACACTATTCGTGTTGTGTGTCGTACATTAAATTACAAAATGCAAAAGATATTAATTTATCAAAATCACAACTTAGTTTTTACAAAATGCAAAAAATACAGTGTATTTTTTTTGGGTAAAAAACTAAGTTGTGATTTTGATAAATTAATATTTTTTGCATTTTTTAATTTTATGTACGACACATAACACGAATAGTGTGATTTATAATTTTCACACCAAATTGAATATAATATATCACGAATAATTTGATGTCAATGACACAATATTAAATTTATTAGTTTACTCGTGTTATGTTGTATTTAATGTGGTGTGAAAATTATAAAACCTATTATTTATCTCATGTCGTGTTAAAGTATAAAATACAAAAGTAGTAATGTGTCAAAGTCACTTCTTAATTTTTTTCCCAAAAAAATACGGTTTTATTAAAAAATTATGTTTTATAAGAAATTATAAAAAATAGAGTTTTTAAAAAATATAGTTTATAGTAAAAGTTCCGACCATTTTTTCTTTTAAAAACAATGTTGTCCTGTATTTTTGTTTGAAAAAGAATGTTCATTTTTTTAAATAAATAATATCGCATTTTTTTTATTAACTTCCACTTCTATAAAAAATAATAATAAGTTTTTTTTCCAGAATATTTAAAATTATTTTTCAGAATATTAGATTTGTTTATATTCAAAATATTATGCTTTTTTATTTTCAGAATATTATGTATTTAAAAATAAATATTATATTTTTTTATAAAATATTATATTTGTTCAAATTAAGTTTTTTTTTTTTGATAAATAAGTTTATTAATAATTTGTTCAACCTAAGTTATATATATATAGAAGGACACTTTGGTCATTTTAGTGTTTAAAGTTAAAAGTGGAGTGGGAAAAAATTTGTTTGGAGTGGGAATAGTGGTTCCCTAAAAGTAACAAAAACTATTACAATTAATAAAGCTACATGTTCAGTATCGTCGTATGCCCATTAGGCAATGAGCACTATCTGATGTACCAAATGAATGCTCTCAAAAAAATCACTTTTACCCGAAACACAAAATCACTTGATAAGATACCACCACTGTCCGTTGCCCCCACAAAAAAAGATAGCATCACTGCATCGAAAGGGTCAATCCATCCGTCAGATTGTCAACAAGCAAAGCTATAACTGTGTGCTAGTTTCATTATGCAGGGACAGTAAGTATCCCGAACTTTCACTGTAGGCTGGGCTCTCATATAAGTGCGCACTGGTCTAGTGGGCAGGGTAATCTTTGTTATTCCTTTTATATTTATTTGTATATGTGTAGAATAAATAAAATAATATGAACATAAAACTTATTTGTTGCTGTGATAATAATCGAAAATTAATATAGAAAAAAATCCGAGCCATGTGATAACCACAATGTCCCTAAGATGAAATAATTTTCTCCACAATACTTAAGGTCATGAATTATCATCTCCCAAGATAAAAGAGATTTCGGGCGGAAGAGGAAGTACTTCAATCTTCAAATCCCACCGAACACAATTTATGTGCAATACTCAAAGTGACCATTATGCAATGCAGAGAATAAAGGCGGAGATAATTTTTGTATTTTTCGTGATGAACAAATGAAGAATCGTATTCTATTTATAGATTTCTTGTGACTGCTGGACACACAAAATATTTACGAAGAGTTACAACAAATTGTAACTATCGTGTCCAAATAGATAAATAGTTGGGTTAAAAACCGACGTAGAAACTAAATTAATTTGGTCCAAAACAGGAAGAATTTTTAGAAGCATGGGCCCGAGCCCGAGCCCAAGCCCAGATCGAATTGAGCCGAGCCGACCGGCTGGACGACGCGTACGTGTGGGGTTAACCCACATGCATCTAAGTCCTTCCCCTTTCACAAAAGTGGGGTGTCCTTGAGCCCAACCCTTAAGACCAAATATTTTGTATATAAAAACTTCACTTTTCCAACAAAGTTCCAACATGGCACAAGTAGTTTATACACCCAATTTACTAAGTTATATTCATTTAAATGGGTCAGTTTTGAAACAAATTTCACATTCATTATTTGATAATTTTGGATAAACAAATATATTACGTTATACTCCTCACAGAGAAGAACGTATTTATGCGTTGTCCCGACAAAATTGGAGCATGGGTCCCATATTAAATTAGGCCTAAAGTTTCTCATTTGCTATTTTTAAAACCCATTTCCAACAATCCCCCACATGAATGAAAATTGTCTTTACAACATGCTAATGAAAATGCAGACAATAGTTTGAGTAAAGATGGGAAAATATTGCATCGTGTTAAGTAGCCTAGTGGCCTTGAACTTTCCTTAGTGATATACTATTGGATTTACTTGGTTAATCAGTAGACTTGACATTTTTAAACTGTCAACCGTTTTTGTAAAACTAAACAAAACTATTCGCGCACTATTTTTTGAACACAATTGGTTCTCAGGTTTGTATTCGTTTTGACCATGAACATCCCTTGGTTCCTTGAGTATTTTTAGAGAATTTTTCCTTCCAATATTCTCGTAGTAGTGACCCCCTTCTTATTCACGTAGGTGATTTTCATGAAGAGTATATTGCAATACACCACTTAGATATTTTCCAAGGTATGGAAATCACTAAAAGCGTAACTGATCCTATTTCTCGTGGCAGATTGTGCACTATCTCATCTTTAGAATGGGTAGAAAAAAAATCCTCTAGTGCATATTGAATACAATATAGTTCGATTTGGACATTAAACCTAGATCTTGGGATCTCCATTCATCTAGGTTGGGAGGCTGCGATATTGACTCTTATTTAATGTATAGGCTTTAAACCCATTCCCCTCGATGGTTTTTCTATTTGCTCTCGAGTTAAACCTTTGGTAAGCGGATCCACAACATTATCGTTTGACTTTATATAGCCAATTGAGATAATTCCATTTGAGAACAATTACCTAACGGTTTTGTGTCTACGATGAATATATTGTGACTTTCTGCTATACATATGATTTTATGCCCTTCCAATTACTGATTGGCTATCACAGTGTATACATATAGCGGACACAGGTTTTGACCAATTTGAAGCATCCTCCAAAGAGTTTCGAATCCATTCTACTTCTTCTCCAGCTTTGTCTAATGCAATAAATTCAGATTTCATTGCAGACCTATCAATATACGTCTATTTAGAGGATTTCCAAGATCTGGTTGCACCTCCAAGTGTAAAGATACTCGTGGACTTAGAGTCTTTTGTATCAGATATCCAATTTGCATCGTAGTTACCTTCAAGTACAACTAGATATCTTGAATAGTGCAGTCCATAATTTTGAGTATGTTCTAAATAACCTAAAACTCTCATTATTGCTTTTCAATGTTCTTTTTATGGATTACTCGTATAGCGATTTAACTTACTTATTGAGTATGTTATATCAGGTCTAGTGCAATTCATGACATATATTAAACTGCCTGTTATACGAGAGTACTTGAGATATGATGTTTCCATTAAGACTAATATCTAATGGTGTTGTATTAGGACTAACATTATACTTCTTAAATTTTTTAAGTATTTTCTCGATGTAATGAGATTAAGATAATATCAGTCCATTGGATGTTCTAGAAATTTTAATTCCTAGTATCATGTCAGTGAAACCTAAATCTTTCATGTCGAATTGACTAGCCAACATACGTTTAGCAGCCTTGATAATATCAAGGTTGCTACCCGTTATTAGCATACCATCTACATGGAGACATACAATAACATATCCATTTTGAGTACTTTTGAAATAAACACACTTATCGCACTCATTAATTTTAAAATCATTTGATAACATAGCATTATGAAATTTTTTATGCCATTGCTTTGGTGTTTTTTTAATCCATAAAGTTATTTAACAAGCTTACATACTTTTCTTTCTTGCCATCAAGCAATAAACCCTTTGGGTTGTTCCATATATATTTCTTCATCTAACTCACCATTTAAGAATGATATTTTTACATTCATTTGATGTATTTTAAGTTCATTTAATGATGTTATTGCTATCAACCTTGAAATGGACATAATTCTTGTGACCGGTGAGTAAGTGTCAAAATAATCCAACCATTCTCTTTGATTATAGAGTTTAGCAACAAGTCATGCTTTATACTTATCAATTGATCCATCAACTTTCATATTCTTTTTGAAGATCCATTTATAACCTAAGGGTTTAGAACTCGCTGGAAGATCCACAATTTCCCACGTATGACTTTGCATTATGGTTTCAATTTTAGTGTTAATTGCTTCTTTTGAATTTGAAGCTTCTGAAAAATATATTACTTCCTTGTACGTTTGCGGATCATTTTTCAACAAATATGTTAGAAAATTCAGGCCGAAGGAAGTTGATGTTCTTAACCTTTTTCTCTGTCTAGGCTCATAAATTGATGATTCTTGATGAGTATAGCTATTTATAGAACCATTTATCCTTTTGTTTGGACTTGATGCTCGTTTCATATTGCATTGAAATTTATTTTCAAAAAATGAAGCATCCGTTGATTCAATAATCATATTAACATCAATATTTGAAATTCCAGATTTAAAAACAAGAAACCGATGTGCACTGCTGTTATTTTCATAACCGATGAACATACAGTCAGTGGTTTCTGGTCCTATTTTAACCTTTTTAGGTTTAGGAACCATCACCTTTTCTAAACACCCCCACACTTTAAGTATTTATAGCAAGGTCTTCGACCCTTCCATAATTCATAGGGCATTTTGTGAGTTTTCTAGTGAGGCACTTTGTTGAGAATATAATTGGCGTAGAGTAAGGATTTTCCCAACAAATTTTTTGGTGCTGCAGAACTTATTAACATATCATTCATCATTTCTTTCAATGTACGGTCCTTGAATTTCGCAACACCGTCAGATTGAGTAGAGTAAGGAGCGACAATTTGGTGAATAATACCATTTTTTAAACAAACTTCTTCAAAAGGTGATTCATATACACCACCTCTATCTCTTTTTATTTCCTTTATCTTCTTGCTAAGTTGATTCTCAACTTCATTGTGTATTGTTTAAACACATATATAGCCTCATCTTTACTTCGTAGCAGATACACATAGCAATATTTTATGCAATCATTAATAAGCTTTTGACATTCCATCATGTTAGCTTAAGCATTCGGGTTCTCTAATTTTTTTGGCTATGACATTCGTTCGAACAATGTCCAGGTTTGCCACATTTATAGCATTTGCCTTTGAACTTAGTTTTAGGATTTGAAGTGCCTTCACCTCCACGCTTCCTTTTATTAGTTTTTGGCCCTTGTTTTATAACATTAGCCTTTATTCCATGGAGTTTTTTCCATTATTCTTTTTAGACGCACAATTGTATTCATCAATTCTAAGCCTTACAATTAATTCTTCAAGATTCATCTCCTTGAATTTGTGCTTTAGATAACTCTTGAAAATTTTTCAACAAGGTGATAATTTTTCAGTCATTGCAGACACTTGGAATGAGTCACTTAGGCACATCCCTTCAACATGAATGTCATGAACAATCACTTGTAGTTCTTGAACTTGAATAATTACTACCTTAGAATCCACCATTTTGTAGTAAAAACATCTGCCGACTATGAATTTTTTCATACCTGCATATTCTATTTTTATATTTCTTGTCTAAGGATTCCCATAGTTCCTTTGCCATTTTAATGGTACAATACACGTTGTATAGTGAATTGTCCAATTGGTTAAGAACAAAATTTCTACACAAGAAATCTAAATGTTTCCATGCATCCAAGACAATAAACCTTTATTTATCGGTTTCTCCATTAACAATTGTAGGAGATTCCTCTTGAAGGAACCATGCCAAGTTCAGATTAGTGAGATAGAAGAGCATTTTTTGTTGCCAACGCTTGAAGTCCGTTCCATTAAACATTTTAGGCTTCCCTCCATGAGACACAGACACATGCGCGGGTGTAGGAAGAACACTAGTTGATTCCATTTATGTTACAAAAATATAAATTTAGTTTAAATGTAGGAATGGCAATAAAATTAATTAACAAAAGACAACAAGTAAAATTTTGTCTATAATTTTAACAGTGTATAATACTAAAATAATAAATTCTGATTTGTACATATAAGAGAGACACAAATTTAATGTTGTTTTTGGTTTTATTATTAAAAATAAAGTACTATTGAATTATTATTTCATATTATTTCAAAATAAAGTTTTATATAACTGTATAATTATTTCAGTTTAGTTTAATAACAAAAATTATAGATTATTATTGAAACAAACATATGTAATTTGTATGATATAAAACCAAAGGAAAACATTAGTTCGTCTTAAAATTGTTATTCATATTATATTTATATGCATTTGTACACAATAAAAAAATACAATATGAACATAAAACTTACTTATTGTTACAATAATAATAAAAAATAATATAGAAAAGAATCTTAGCCCTGTGATACCCACGGTGTCCTTAAGACAAAATAATTCCCTCCAGAGTGTTTAAGGTTGTGAATTACCATCTCCCCTTATAGAATGGATTTCGAGCTGAAGAGGAAGAACTTCAATATTGAAATCTCAATGAACACAATTTCTGTACAATACTCGAACATACCATTATGCAAAGCAGAGGAAAAGGGATAAGAATTTTTTTGTATTTTTCATGATGAACAAATGAAGAAGCCTATTCAATTTATAGATTACTTTATGATAATTGGATAGATAAATCAGTGACGAACAGTTACAACGGATTATAAATGTCGTGTTTAAACAACAAGCCAAATGGATAAATAGTTGGGTTAAAATCTAACCTGAAAACTAGATTAATTTGGTCCAAAAAAAGAAGAATTTTTATAAGCCCGAGCCTGATCCTGAGAGCCGGGTCAGTCGGACGACCGGAAGGACAACCCGTGTCGGGGTGGGGGGGTTAACCCACATATATCTAAGTCCTCTCCTTTTCACAATAGCGGGGTGCCCTTTGGGCCCAAGCCTTAAGACCAAATATTTTGTATGTAAACATTTCACTTTTTCAACAAAGTTTCAATGTGAGACAAGTAGTTTATATACCCAATTTACTAAGTTTTAGTTATTCAAATAGGTCACTTTTGAGACAAATTTATCATTCATTATTTAATGGTTTTGGAATAAAAAAATATAATATGTTATAGTCCTCACGGACAAAAACGTATTTATACGTGGTCCCGTCTAAATCGGAGTATGGGTCCCACATTAAATTGAGCCTAAAGTTGCTCATTTTATGTTTTTCCAAGCCCGTTTCCAACAAATCTCATATATATATATATATATATATATATATATATATATATATATAATGTTCTCCTTAAAGGAGAGGAGATGAAGTAAAACTAGGTTTCATGTAAGCTTTTTTGTTATACCCTAAATATGGAACAACTTGTAGGCCTCCCTGAAGATGACATAGGTTACCTTTAGGGGCAGATAATGTGGTCGACTTAACTTATCATCTGGTCGTCTATGTATAGGGAGGTCGACTCAGGTATGAAGGTGTTCGTCCTAATTATCGTTTTAATTGTTTGAGTACTATTATGTAATACCGTTAAGGTCATCATGAGCCAGAGGATAAGATGACGTCAGCAGCACTGACCAGACACGTGTGTGCGACATATATTTTTCTATTCCTCCACTATAGGTAGAAAACATGTTTTTTTTTTTTTCCAATGTATGTAAAGGTGTACCTGCTTCACCTATAAAGTCATGGCACCTGTCTCACTACATTCGTTTTATCTCCACTAATTACGCATATAAATAGGTCATACAATACCTGGTGCGGGAGAGAGACGTTTTTCCTCTGTTGTTATACTGCTAAAACCTAGGGTGAACTAGAGAGCTTGTAACCATCCTTCATCTACGGCTTCTTCCCACTAAAACTTATACAATCATAAACTATACATGTGGATATAGTCACCATTTTGGGTTGAACCACATAAACACGATTTCCATATCTTTTTCTCTCATATTTTCTCTATAATACTCACTCTAGATTAGTATAACTTGGATATACCTCTCTTTATCTATTATAGTCTAAGGTTAAGTGTACTCAATCTAAGGCCCTGATTCACACACCATTTTTAAACGATAATAGATTGACGCTATCTGTGTGAAACATTGACAAGCCTATCGTTGCTTTCTACTGTTATTTTTCCCTTAAACCTCTGAGATATCCATTCTTGAGAGAACGATGAATCGTAACCCGATCCATCCTTATTTCATTCAGTTTTTAGATGTTCGCTTACAAATTTCCATGCAAATCCTCTTTCATTATTTGGGTCCATCATCGAACTTAGTTCTTTCCACTCTAAATCCACTTTTACCAAAACTCTTGCTACCGCTCTGTTCTCTGGGTTGAAATACTCTATTTTTTGGATATTTATTATGGAGCTACCGAGAAAATGTTTGAGCTGTTAGACAAAGCCGAATAGATTATAAATGTTGAAGAGGCTATGGCAATGAAGGTGTCAAGCCAAATTAGGGTTGATACCAGTAAGAGTTCAGAGAAGAAGAAAGAGTTTAGGGATAAAAAAAGGCTGACATAACAATGAAGTTTGATGAATATACCACGCAAATTGTAGGGGTACACCACATCCTCAAAGATATTAGAGGAAGTAACGACCTGGAATTGTCGAAAAAACTAAAGACTCCCCCTAAGAGGAAGGACAAAACCAACAATTATGAGTTCTATAAAGTCACAACCACAACACGGATAACTTCCTAACTTTGAAAATGAAATTTAGATTCTCATCAGATAAGGATTACGAAGTTTATTGATAAAGGTGACTGATATAATAGGAACAAAGAGCAAAATCCAAGGAGACAAAGATCAAAATCCCCTTGTGGGAAGGTGGAAAAGAAGAAACGGGGCCGGGATAACGATTCAGAAGATGATATAGACATGCCTAATAGACCCAAGGAACCAGTACATGAGGTCAAAATGATCTCCTTCGGGTGAAACTTCATAGTAGAAGGATATGCTAGCAGTGGAGATAAACTGACAGAGAGAAAAATCTACCTGAATGAGGTGAAAGCTTATTCTCATATCAAGATGATCAATTTAGTATGAGTCATGGAAGCTCACCCCATAAAGGTAAACATAGGTCATCTTATAGTTGTTTTTTCTAAACATGATTTGTCTAATGTTCTCTACCCACATGATGACCCCATGGTCATTACCATGATGGTACATAATTACCGAGTTATGACAATCGTAGTTGACAACGACAGTTCAGTTGATGTCTTATTATATAGTTATTTCAAGAATCTAAGGCTAAAGTAGAGGAAGTTAAAGGTATATCATATGACTATCTTTGATTTTTAGAAGGAGAATGTTTTCCCTTTAGGAACTATTGAGATGGAAGTTGTGGTCGTAGACCGACCAACCTACGAAACATAAAGGATTCGCTTTTTTTATTTTGGATGAGAACATGCATTTAGCCCACAACATTATATATGGATTTGCTCCATCTACTGCTCACCAATGCCTGACGTTCCCTGCTAATAATAGGGTCGATGAAAAATAGAAGAAATTGACCATCGCTTATCAGATCGAGACGCTGGATCCTCTAGATGAAGATCAATTAATCGAAAGCCATGTAATTGAGGAGATAGAGCCAGTGATACTAGAAGACTAACACATAAAGCGGATAACCCAGATCGGCTTATAATTGAATCCAACTCTCAAGAAAAAACTAGCTGAGTTCTTGAGAAGGAGAAAGAATTTTTTCCGTTGGAGCCACGAAAACATGCCAAGTATAGATTCATAATTCCTCTACCATGAGCTCATCATAATAAAGGATGCTAAGGCATTAAAATATAAACGTCGTGTATTCAGTCAGTAGAATAACATGGAAATCCAGGAAGAGGTGGATAAATTACAAAAGGTAGAATTCATCGAAGATATAAAGTATCCAAAATGGCTCTGGGATATTGTCATGGTTAGAAAAAAGAATGACAACTAGAGTATGTGTAACAAGGCTTGTCCAAAAGATCACTATCCTTTACCCAGAATTGACCAGGTGGTTGATGCTATAGAGGGGCATGAGCTACTCGATTTTATGGATGCCTATTCAGGGTATAATTAGATAAAAATGAAGCCATAAGATCGAGAGAATCCGTTTTCATTACTAGCTGAGGTACATACTATCACAACGTTATGCCTTTTGGGCTAAAAACGCAGGAACAATATATTAAAGGATTGTGAATAATGTCTTCGAAGATCAGATTGGTAAAATCATGGAAGTCTACGTCGATGATATGATGACGAAGAGGAAGAAAGCTACTGTCCACATCAAACCTTGGGTGGACTTTTAACCAATTGGAAAAACACCAAATGAAGCCGAACCCCACGAAATGTGTTTTCGAGGTTAAAGAGGAAAAGTTCCTGGGTTTTATAGTTAACCCGAGGGGTATAGAGGTTAACCGGACAAGATCCAAGTACTGATAACCATGCATCCTCTCACTAGCAAAAAGGACATATAAAAATTAGGAGGACAGGTGACAACACTAAATAGGTTTATGTCTAGAGCCATGGATAAATGTCTTCCCTTCTTCAAGGTGCTGATAAATGTTTTTGAATGGAATAACGAATGTGAAATAACTTTTCTAGAGTTGAAGAAACACCTGGGATCTGCCCCATTGTTATCTACGCTGATCCTGGGTGAAAAACTCTATTTGTACTTGGTGATTTCAGAATCAACTGCCAGCTCGACACTAGTTCGTTAAGAAGTTGGGGTGCTACACTAGTAAGGCATAACGTGGAACAAAAATTTAGTACCCTATACTGGAGAAGTTAGAATTGGCCGTAATTGAAGCCTCTCAAAGAATGAAGCCGTGCTTCCAATCATATACTGTTATCGCGTATATAGACCTACCTTTACTACAAGATGTTAATAAACCTGAGAAATCAGGCCGACTTATGGCTTGTGTGGTAAAACTGGGAGAGTACGACATTTAGTATAAACCCAGAACAACAATTAAAGGTCAAACAATGGTCGATTTTGTCCCAAAATTTTATTATGAAGAAAAGACTGCCAAGAAAACTTCTACGGAAGAGACTCAACATAAAAATAGTAGAGCCAATTTCTACATAATAGAACTTAGTTGTGAGACTAACTGAGCAGACTTTCTCGAAAGAGATCTCAGTAGTTTAATCAACCGAGCAGACTTCTACGGAAGAGAGCTCAATAGCCCATCCAACCGAACAAACTTCTCCGAAAGAAAGCTTAGTTGCCCATCTAACCAAGCAAACCTGTGCGAAAGAGAGAAATATAACACCCCGTGTTTTTTAAACATAAAACCTGTTAGTAATTTAAAAAATTTTGAAAAATATATTTTTTAAATCTATTTAATTTTGGTATGTAAAAACGTTGGTGTTTATATATATAAAAAATAAGGTCTTAAGTGGAATTTAAATTGGATCAAAATGCAGAAATCGCAAGTTTTTGTATAAAAATTAGGGGAGGACCCGACCAAGGAGGAAAAAAAATTGATCGTCCGATCAAGCTGATTTTTGTACAACAGTTTTGTCTGGTCTTCAGCTACAACATATTAAAATTTCAGCTAATTTTGACGATTTGATCGTCCGTAATGTATTTTTGAGTGTTTGTGTTTGATTATGGCTCTTTCTTTAAATTCTTTTTATAATGGACGGGTTTATACTTTTTAACACACTTTTAACCTTTCTAAAAAAGTAGTAGCCTCCTAAATTATTATCTCTTCTCATATACAAAACCTAAACCCCATTGAACACAACTTTCAACCTAAGTTTTGAAGATCTAAATCAAGTTTTCTCTAGATCGTCCAAGAACGCGTCTTTATTGTTTTCTTGATAGGAACGCAACCGCGCAATTGGATTATTCAAAAGACTTTTTACAGGCATGAATACTTTTATTGTTCCCCTTTAGTAATATGCGTTTTAAATGTTGCCTAAACACTAATAATCATTATTTTTCTAGAATAAATTAGAGAGACTAATTAGGAAAAGTGAAACTAAAGTTGGGACTGTTTTTATTCAAATATCTAATATGATTTAAGACTCAAAACGCTTGCATGCTTAGGTTAGATGTTGGGATTTCGATTGGAATTATGACGTTCGAATGTAGAATAAATTGTAAGGATGTTATAAATTATTTTTAGACATATGAAAGTAAGTTATGTATGTGCATCTTATAGAGTATAGATTTATTGTTGTATGCTCCCAAAAAAATATGCATGTGAATAGAAATCAGATAAGTTGATGAGAAAATAAATTATTTAATTACAATTATAATTAAAAGGACATAATTTGGATAAATAGTGATCTTGTGATGAATTTAAAGAATTGTTGTGATAATTTGACAATAGAACATTTGTGATTCGTTATATTATTAAAATTAACACCGCGGGGACAACAGGATTGTTGGGGTAGTTAGTGCTCTCACCTTATTTTTAGGTTGATTGCTAGGTATGTGACTAGTAGGTAGGCCTTAGTCGTTGATAACACTTTATAGGTATGGGATTAGATATTGTGGGTCTCTATGGATGGATAATTCGGGGGGTAGGGGTTGGGGTGGGGCTGATTTGTAGATCGTTTTCGTTGAATTATGAGACTAGGTGTGAGGTTAGGTAGTAGCTAGTGGAAGGTATTCTTTCTAAATGTTAGGCTAGGATACACTTGCTTTTTGGAGACCTCTAGGTATGGGACTAGGGGTAGGTTGAGGAATTTATGCTCGATAAAAGGGCGGGGCTAATAGAAAATAATGAGAACTTGAGAAAATTGTCAATTAATACCTAAGATAATAAACGGGTATGATGAAATTGCGTTGCCAATATTTGCAGGGCTAACAATTAGGGGCGAACTAGCTATAGCGACGTGGGTGTGTATTGGAATCACCAATATGTGCAGGGCTGAAAGAATATGGGCAAACTGGCTATAGTGATGTTTCATGCGTGGAACCTCACCAATATGTGTAGGGATAATGAAATTGGGTGAACTGACTATAGTGAGGAGATTGTGCGTCGTGTATAGAATTGGGCGCGCCATCAATATCTGAAGGACTCGTAAAGGAGTGAACTGGATAAACTAGTGTCGCATAAATAAAATCGAGTAGAATTAATTTACTTAAACTGTGAAATTGGAGTTAATAGCTTTAACAAATCAGATGATGGAATGGTATAATTGAACTTAAACAATTGGGGTGGATTAGTTGTGGGTAGATCGTGGTAGTTATTGTTACTTTCATTTTTAATATATAACTTGTTTAATTTAAAATACTCTGTTGTGATGTTTATCATGTATAATTCTATTGTCTGGTATTACGGACCCTAACTGGGAGGAGTAGCTAGTATTCATGTGGTAGGCTCTAACCCATTACATTGACTAAAATTTTAGGTATAGCGCTGAAGTAACTGCATAGAAGTGATTCGAGATATTTTTGGAGGTGATGCGGGAGATTTATCTTATCTGCTTTAGTAGTTTAGATTTACTTTCCATTTCATCACTTTTATTACGCGACTTTCATATATAGATTTGGTGGGCCAATCGATTCCATAATTATTTATGGCTTTAGTCCGATATTTATCGTTGGATGATTTCATTTGAGTTATATTTATTTGGAATTGGATTTATTTTGGAGATTAGCATGGTGATGGACTTTAATATTGCATGCATGGTTATACTTGTTGGATAAATTTGATTATTATCTTGTAGATAATTTTTAAATGTCTCATATATTTGTCACGTGCTAAGAATGATAACTTATTTAGTGACCCTCGGTGTAGTTTGGAGGCGGAGGCTGGCCACCTCGCTTTCCAGAATGCGGTGGGTGTTACAATAAATCCAGCCAATCACATTACCAATAAACTAGAATCATCAGCTAGGCAGGAAGAAAGCACCCGTGATCTAGAAAAATGAACAAATTATTCAAAAAAGGGCATTTAATGGAAGGAATTTTTAAAGAAGAACCCCGATTTGGCAGCTGTTCATAGATGGCTCATCACGTACCAACAGTAATGGGGCAGGTCTGATAATATCAATGCCCAATGGGGGTGATGTGGAGTATGCCCTCAGGTTTCACTTTGAGGCCTCCAAGAATGAGGCAGAGTATAAAGCCATCATAGTAGGTTTGGGATTAGCAATAAGACTTTGTACTAACTATTCTTTAATTTACATTATTTTTATGGAAAATGAAAATTCAACCCTAAAGTTTGGGGTAATATTCAATTTGGACCCAACGTTTTAAAAGTTGCAATGATAACATTAAAATGTAAAAATCGATTTAGTTAGGTCCATCGTTAGATTACCATTAAGAATTGTAACAGATGTGTTGACTTGGCATTCCACCTAGACTTTTCAAATATTAAATGACCAATCAAATACCGACACATGGTTTAAAAAAAATTAATTAAAAAATAAAATTAAAAATTTCCGCATATACAAGAAACAAAATAAAATTTATTGATGTAATAATTATTTGAAAAAATTAATTTAACATACCCATTTAAACCAAAATAGGTGATAAGAATAAATAAAAAAAATATCCACCCCTCCACTTACTGCCTCCCACTAACCACCTACTTCCCACCACCAACCACCTTCGTGTTCCTCGGACACACACACACACACACACACACACACACAGAGATAAAGCCACACATACATACCCACATATAAACATTTTTGTGTGTGTATATATATATATATATATATATATATATATATATATATAGAGAGAGAGAGAGAGAGAGAGAGAGAGATGTGCTATGTGTCAAACTCTTATTGGACCACATTTGTTCTTTTACACATAAGATACTGAATTAGCACCTCCATTAAAATTCTTAATGTCAAATGTAACTGTGGGTTTATTTGAATCGATTTTCAAAATTTAAGGTTAACATTGCAACTTTTGAAACATTGGGTCTAAAATTAAAAATTTCCCCAAACTTTAGGATTAAATTTGTATTTTCCCATTATTTTTATGAACAACATTGGCAAAAGAAGACCAGGTGCTCAAAGTACACGCTACAATCATAATAAAGTTTAAATGGATTAAGAAAAACTACAAATAGTTCTCTCTCTCCCTTTATATCTCCTTTTTACAATTAAAATAGTTTGTCGGTCTAAATTTATACACATTACTTAGCCCATACTACCTATTAAGAGGTATAATACATTAACGAATTTCCTATCTCCATTTCATCAACTTGCTTTCCAAAAAGCATTTTGGCTTTTTTGATAAATAATTATGCATTTAAAATAATAAAAAAACATATTGCTTTTCTATTAAATAATTATTTATCTAGAATAAGAACTTTTTAGAATTTTCACTTTAAAATTTTAATTATTATCGAAATATTCGTTGTGCAATACATGTCTATAAAAAATGGCCAAAATTATATATCTTCCAACTATTACTAGTTTTGTACCTTGATTAAACAACAATTTCTTCCCCTTTTCTGTGTTTCTCAAGATTTTATAAGTTTATTTGATTCTTTTCTTGATCTAAAACCACATGTTTATAAGTGTTTCCCCTTATTTTTAGGAACAACACTGGCAAAAGAAGACCAGTTGCTCAAAGTGAAATCTACGTACTCAAGTAAACTTCGGGGGGGGGGGGGGGGGGGGGAGGTGAATAGTTTAATTATAAAATTTTCCCAGTTTTAAACCAATGTCAATTTTCTTATCATCAATTAAAACAATTCTAGTATAAAGTACAATTAGGTGAGATGCTACGATTCACATGGATCAATAATTTTTTGTATTAATTAGAAAATTTAGGTTAATTATGACAAACAATAATTAGGTGCAGATCCTATTTGTCAATTTGAATGAATTAAACTAGATCTAATCTAGATCTAAGTGATGTATAAATCAAGGTAAATAACACACAAACAATTCCCAAGACCAATTTATGAGTAAAAATGCCATCAAGGGGTACAAAATCGATGCACTCTAATCTCTCATTTAACTTGAAAATATAGCATATAATTCCATAAGATACATCTCTCTTATTCGCTAACAATAATTTATTTATGAACATTAAACTATCTCCCATTGATGATGAGTGATCCATTCGAATCTCCATCGGACGAATAAGGAAGTCTCATTTTCCTCCTTTGAGTCGCACAATGCTTGAACTCTCCAATAACTCAAACACTTCCTCTTTAAATCTTAGAGTGTAGATATTCAATTCTGATGTAGAATGATTAGATTGAATCTAGTATAAGTTAATCTAATGTCAAAACTCTCATAATTCCTTACAAATCATAGATCAGGTATAGATCTAGGTTTTCTCTGAGTTATGAAAGGAACAAGAGATTTTAAATGAAGAGAAGCAATTGATATGCTCACAACCTCTAAAATACGTTCTTAGAAGCAACTAACTAAAGAGGATCTCAATTGTTTTGAAATGGAGGGAAAATACCTTATTTATAGGATTTATTTTTAGAAAAATTGATTCTGTCGTACACACGATAGAAATCTGGCTCTATGCGCACAATCGTAGGTAGGGATTAAAACATGGTCAAAATGTGTAACTGTGTGAACGGGTACAAATCCCAACCGTGCACATGCTTTTAGGAAACACAAACTTTTGCCTAAAATTTGTGGGACCCCGTGCACATGGGAACAATTTGCAGCCATGCGAATGGATTAAAGCAGAAATTGTATTTCTCCATAATCAAACAGCATTTTGAAAACATAGGTCTTTCCCTAACATTATACATAACACTCCTCAAAATATTAAATCACTCGTTGAGATCAAAACAAAGTTTTATCAAAATATAATGAAAATGTATATGTGTGTGTGCATATCTATAGACGTTCAATTATAATTCAAAGACAAATGATACATCTTCAATGAGTTCAATAATGGAAGTCTTTGTTGTAGAGAAGCCGATTATGGTTTTCAAACTTCAATATTCACGATGTCTAATGAATAAGACATCCTCTACCAAACGTTTATACGAATTCAATCTTTTTGGCTTGAATAAAGTAAAATTCAAATGCTTTCACAAGAAATTATATATATATATATATATATATATAAAGGATGAGGGATTTTTGGTCTTTCCCAACTGATGGCAGAGATCGAACTTTGGTAAGTTTGGCCTTTATCAAATCACGATTGAGATTATATCTTGAAGTCTGTATCCTAGAGTTGGAAATGATGCTAAAGGGAATGGTTAAATGGTAATTAACCCTAGGCCGAGAACAAGGTTCAAGAAACCTAAGGAACGATGACCTTCCTTGAGCCAACAACCATATGCTTTCTGAATGAAGTGCATACACCCTCTTTTACAAACCCAATCTACCTTACTCTTATCACCCTCAAGCCCTCTTTTCTCTCCTATCCTACCCCACCACCATCACGATACACACCAAAACCCTTATTGCTTCTATACGGTTGCGAATTGCACCTGCTTTGTTCCATTCAATTGTGGGCCTTGACTAACCCGTATACCTGAGCAATTGTAAAAAAAAATATGTTGCAAAAGTAATTCAAAGTAACCCCCCCCCCCCCCCCCCTCTCTCTCCCTCTGTCCATTTTACTTATATTACTCCATGGATTTGAAGGGTGGAAGAACGTTTTTTGGTTGGAAAAACGTTTGTTTGCTGGAACTCCGTGTCACATTTTGGTTTTGATTTCACATTTGTGTTCGATCTATGGATGGTTTTGTATGTCTATGTCTGTGTGCAGGGGAAGATTTCATTATGGTTTTTTATATAGAGAGAGGAAGAGCGACGACGTGTGCTTGTGAGAGTTCCAACAAAAGAACGTTCTTCCACCCTTTCAAAGCCATGGAATCTCTGTTAATATATGACATGGAGTTCTTTAAATATATAAATGAGTGAAAGAGGCGCAACAATAGTATCAGGCCAAGAGATAGCCAACACCTTGGAATCTCTCCCCCGCCAAACAAACCCTAACACCATCATGACCTCTTTAAATGGCGTCCAACACCTCCAATCCAAGCTAGGGTTAGACCTCACTTACAAGATCGATTTCGGTATTTCCTATCGAACGGTTGAGGCTGAGAGTGGGAAATGATAATCAAAAAATAAATGCACTGAAAAAGTTCACAGGTCTCAAAAACCTCAATTACCGCAAAAATTGGAAAGGGCTTCACAAATCTCAAAACCCTTGAAATAATCCTCTGCTTTCTTGGCCAATCCCTAGAGGAACAAGAGGGGCACCACAACGATAGTAAATCCTCCCATTTTTTGGATCTTCCATTCTCTCTCAACGGTAAATCTCAAAACTATAATACATATCAAATGTTTTGAATGAAAGTGGAGTTCTATTCTTTTCTATTAACATAATTTTTGGTGGCTTTTTACATAAACATTAGAACTATAAATTGCTTCTTGGTAATTTTTAATGGGTTTTCCACGCTTGGGTACACCCACGATGGCTACGATTGTTTTGCACCGTCTTCATATTTCTGTATTCGGGTGCCATACGTTACCCAAGAATCCCCTCTAAGGTACTAAAAAAATTATTTTTGTCTCTCTATAGTTGTTAGCTGGGAGCATTTTGTTTTTGAGATGCCCATGTAATGCCTATTCAGGTTTCTTGTACTAGGGTGGTTTATTAAGATTTCAACAATTACATGGTTGGGAGGGAATGAGTTTATTTGTTGTGGTTCTCAGGTGTACTAATATTGTGCTCTTATTTTTGTTTTTGGACCCACATATTAAGCTGTAACCAAAGTTGTTGATGGCTAGTACCTTCAGTTATGTTAACAAAGAAGACATTATAAATAAATTGCAAAAAGTTTTTTTTTTGTGAAAACAACAAGTTGTTGATGGTTATCTGAATATCCCATTTTATTTTAAGCACTCCAATGCTCAAAGGAAGGGTAACATTTAAGATCCAATATTGGTTTGCATTTCTCAATTTTTGAACTTTTTTTATTGTTCACAGATAAAAGTTTTCAATGGAAATGCATATAATTTCCATGGAACATTTTTCAGTTTTAGAGATTTTTATATGAATTTCATTATTATTATTATTAATTTTTTTTTTTTTAGAAATTTTGGGTTTTATTTAATTTTTAATACGAATTTTTCCATATTTTGTCGAGTCTCCAACCTCAGAATAACAGTAAGCCTACGTTAGTTTTTCAACATGTCTTAGTTCCTTATTGTTAGCAACAAACTAGACTGGGTTTTCTTTATAAAGAGAGGTATGCCTCATGTGTGTAAAAATACTAATCAAAGTCAGAAAGTACAAGAGTTCATTCTATCATTTTCAATCATCTGATCAATACTTTCCTAGCTTATTAGACTTTTTAGACAACAAAGGATTGGATGGTGGACACAGGTAGTGTGTGGCTAAAGGTAATAACCTGCTATAACATTGTTTTTTGATATGAATAGTTTGTTTTTATTTATTAAAAATTAATTTTAAGACAAGAAGTCTTGATTTGTACCTTAACGCCTAAACCACACAAACACTAACACAACACGAGTGAAGTCTATAACTTTTAGTTTTTGCTTGATTTATCTTTGTAAGTAATCGTTATTTTATAACTTTTAGTTTTTCGCTATAGTTTTAGTCTTATGAAGGCTGTAAATTATTAAAATAATTATTGTTTTCTTCCTCGATTTTAATACTTTTATAGTTTGGGTAACTAAAGCTTATGTAAGGTGTGGAATTTTAAGTCTTTTATAGAGTGACATTAATGTTCAAATGTAATATTATACGAAAGTTTTTAATATTTCATAACATTTTTTAATCATATCATTTTTTATATACAATGGGAGAGGGAGCTTAGCATAAAAAATAGGCAATTAATCAAAGTTCCCACCTCACCTTTTATTTGTCTTCGGAGTATAAGCGACACAACCCAATGTTTTGTAATTAAAAATGAATTTGATTAAAAATAACAAGGCACAAAATATTAAAGCACGACACATGGAATAATATTTTTTTATGAATCACGAACATTATCAAAGTGAAAGTGGCCCAAAATAAAAAAAAAATTTATAACAAAAAAAATCGAAATAGTTTTTTAATCGAAAACGTAATCAACCAAAATAAACATGACACAATACGACACAACACGTTATGAAATAAATGTGGCACGACACAATGTTTTGTTAACGAAAAATAACCCGACTAAATTAAACATAACATGAAATATTATTTTTGTACTTATCTCGAACACGACTCGAGTATAAGTGGCACAACACAAAATATTTTTTTCAACCAAAAATGATCCCAACTAAAGTAAGCATGACACGTCCCAATACGACATGAAATGAAATGTTATTTTTCTACTTATATTGAACGTGATTCAAGTAAAAGCGACACATCACAATATGTTTTCTTAAATAAAAAATGAACTTGACCAAAATAAATATGGCACAACATGAAATACTTTTATCGAAATGTTTGGTTTGGACGGACTCTAAACATGTTGGTTTGAATTTTGTAAGTAAATATTAAACATTGTGGTTTGGATTTTGAATTATAACCTATTTTTTAGGGGATGTAATGGAAGCAAATCGTCATTTTTTTAGATGTTTACAACATGTCACGTTTCATTACTTCGTAATAAATTTTAAATATATCATGTTGATAGAAAATTGACTTATGGGAGAGTGAGTGTTCTATAACCACAAATATTAGGGAGAAAATTTATCACCGTGCCATCGGCACGAGTATACCCTAGTATATATACACACACACACACACACACACACACACATAATACTGCTCTTGTATGGACCAGTTCGCATTTTAAGAGTGCAGATCGGACATGTGGCACCTGGCGGTGAGCCCAAAAAAGATAGAGAGTGTGCCTATAATTTCTAGGCTCACCGTCAGGTTACACATGTCCGGTCCGCACTCTTAAAATGCGGACTAGTTCGTACAAGAGAAGTACTATATATCTCTCTCTCTCTCTCTCTCTCTCTCTATATATATATATATACTAGGGTGTACCCGTGCCAATGGCACGGTGATAAATTTGGTCCGGTGATATTTTGTACATGTGTCGATGACACGGTGATAAATATGTTCCCGTGATATTTTGTATTTTAAACGTGTCGCCAAGTGTGCAAGTATAAATATTGTTGATCATTCCATGGTACACTTACTCGTCATGGCTAAGTTTAACCCGTGTTGATGGAACGATTAGCATATTGATCCAATGTTTGCGACATGATTACAATTTTAGTACAGTGCATTTGTGTCCTAAGAACATCTAATATAGATTTGCAGTTAGTTATTTTTATTATACCAAATTTTATAAACTGTACTCGTGCCGATGACATGTTTATAAATTTTCTCCTGAATATTTATTGTTATAGCATATACTCATACCTACAAAACATGTTATTTTTTCTTTTAAAAAACTTTGCAATGCCATATTTGTAACACTACACATCAACATATTAATGTCACTTTAAAAAAGACTTAAAAATATTAAAAAAATTTCATCTTATTTAATAACAATGTTACACACACACATTTTGTAACACTACAAAATCTATCTAAAAGTGCTTAACCAATGTATGTCACTTATATCACTAATTCATGTTTCAATTTAGACTTCTTGTGTCACTAAATCAACACAAATTTATTGATCTAGTAAAAAATTAATGCAAATTTATTGGTTTAGTGCTAAAAAATCACATTTTCTTTGATAAAAAAAATAACGTAATAATTTAGACTGTAATTGACCACACATACATGAAAACAAAAAAGAAAAAGGAAAAGGAAAGAGCACGTGGGAACTTAGGTTCGAATTGACTTATGTTTTCCAATCATAGCCTGTACACTTTGAGATTTGATCAGCGCCATAGTAGATGAAGATCTTCTGAGATACTATTTTGGCTATATATCTTTCTTGTAGTACAATGCGTAGGATATGAAGATATTAGTCACCATCACCTTTAACTGTTTCAAATAAAAAATAATCGCTTGATGGATCTTCTACTCTACAAATACATCAGGCTTCATCATATATACCAAGCTTAGTTTACTAATAGTAAAAAAATGTTGCACTGTCAAACTATTACCCAATATAAAAAAAAGATGTGAATAAATGAACAAAACTCAATATAAATGCATTATTCATTACAACTTACGTTTCTTTGAAAATATGTAAAAGTACCATGAAATAACCAAAAATAACAAAAGGATCCAAATACTAATTGATTTTTCGCCTAGGCTCACAAAACATTTGATTTTTCGCCCAACAGCTCCGTAACAAAATTTTTAACGTTTTTTGCATAAAATAATGTTTTATCAACACACGCTTTTATGAAAAGGGCCTAAGGCTAGATGTAGTTTACCCTAACGATAATATTACGAATGTTTCGTGTTCGTGTCGTGTTCAAATCGTGTTTTTTTTACACGAAGTCGCGTCGTGTCGTGTTCATGGCTTAATTATGAGTCGTGTCGTGTCGTGTTATCGTGTCATTTTTTTATTTAGGCCATCTGTTTGGGTCTTAATTCTGGTTTCATGTCATGTCGTGCCGTGTTATTTTTTATTCGAGTCGTATTCGTGTCAACTAAAAAAAATATGAATTCATGTTCGTGTCTAAAAAAACATTGTCGTATCAGTCCGAAATACAACCCGTTGACCCGAATTGCCACCCCTAAGATAACTAATAGAAATATCATTTTAACGAAATAGATAACAAAAAAAATGGAATATAAGAAAGACTATATTAAATATTCATTCTCATTTTGGGGAGGATCATCAGTCATCCAATTCACATTCTCAATAAACATCATGAAATCATGAAATGTTTGTATCTACTCAAACTTATCAGATAACAATAAATCATGGTACAAACTAACACCAAGCGAACAATGAAACTCATTAACAGATCAAGCAACGCATTAACAGAGTACTCAGTACCCATATCGGTGCAAACTAACACCAAGCAAACTAAGATAATACTTTATTAACAACAAATGATTTGTTGTTACCATCCTAGAGAACTGATATTCTAACACAGAACACATTTTACTAACACACCTTTAATATATTCATAAATCAAACACGAAAACCAAATATTATAAGAGTTGGATGTAATGATCACACGCCACAAACAATGAAACTCCATTATTAAAACTTTATTTTGAAGAGGGGTTATTTCCACACACATCCACAGGGAGAAATTCCGGTCGATTTACCAGATCTGCCAATGTAGAGCAAATGGGCTCCTGCACAATCGAAACCTTCATTTTCATCAACTCTGCTTGACTTTTGTTGAGTAAGAGGTTGTGAGAAGTAGAGAGAGGTTAGAGAAAGCGTATGAATGGGTGGGTTTGTACACGCAAGTTTTCAAAATAAAGTAAAGTGAAGTTGGTTAAGTGAAGTTTTCATCAACTCTGCTTGACTTTTGTTGAGTAAGAGGTTGCAATAAATGATTTTCTTCTGTTATAATTTATAAGCAGTGTAAATGATACATCAAACGACACAGAAAAATTAAAAGAGAGAAAAACGTATATTGAAGAAATAAAAAAGGTATCTTGAAAGAAGGCAACAGCTTCTTAGCGATTTCTTCTTAGATTTAGAGTGATAACCACCAAAAAATTATTTCCAAATCAGAAAGAGAGTGAAAAATGTATACCCACCATGTAGCGCATCTCCTTCACCTACGCTGTGACGGAGATTGATCAGCGGCGACAGAGATGGATAAACGGCGACGGAGATGGATTCGACGGATCTCGAACTCTTCACCTACACCACACGCACTCTCCAAACATCAAACTAAAAGAAAATCAATGGTTCTTCAAACCCAAAAGGAAATCGTAGAGTTTGAAACTGTTAAGTGTATGTTGAGAACAACTGACGGATCTGGGAACTCAGATGTTTGCTTCCGTTTTTTGCAAGACACTGATAAAAGCCCCGCAACTCGCAAATCGCAACTCGCAAATCGCAACTCACAAGTCACGCAAATCCGTTTTTTGCAAGTCACTGATAAAAGCCATTTGAAATTGTTTAAGTGTATGAATGAACATACAACTCCTGTAGTTGAAAGCCATGCAAATCGCAACCCCCATACCATACCCATTTCAGCTTCAACAAAGTAACTTCAGATCTGAAACAAAACACATGAACAGAACATAAATGAATATAAATCCCAATTATCTACACATGAATGTAAAAATATAAAAAAGTAACCAAGTATCTACACATGAATATAAACCCCATGCCTGAATAAAATCCTCACAACATAAATGAAAAATGATCAGAGATGAAAACTTGAAAGGAACAAATTTTCGTGGAGAGAGAAAAATTCGTTCAGCAAACCATGTAGACCATTGGTTTACATATTGCTAGTGATTTAGAAAGAGATTTTTAAGATTGAGAGGTACTTTATCTCAAGCCTTGGGCTTTGTAAAAAAGCAAACATGACCTCGAGCCGTGTGCGTGTAAATAATCTCTTTTACTCAAGAATCATTTTAAAAGTCGAAGCATTCAGATCGGTTAGATAGTGGCCTCGAGCCTTGTGCGTGTAAATCTTTTATTATATAAATACAAAACCTGGTATAAATAGTGAAAATCCCTTGCCATGTCATGAGTTTATATGATGTGGCATGAACCTTCCTTCCTTTGTTGTATGACATGGCATGAATAGTGAAAACACCCTCCTGCTTTATTATATAGATATATATATATATATATATATATATATATATATATATATATATATATATATATATATATATAAAGGAGGAGGGACTTTTGGTCTTTCCTAACTGATGGCTGAGATCGAAAGTTGGTGAGTTTGGTCTTTATCAACTCACGGTTGAGATTATATCTTCAAGTGTGTATCCTGGAGTTGAAAATGATGCTAAAGGGAGTGGTTAAATGGTAATTAACCCCAAGTCGTGCTCAAGGCTCAAGAAACCCAAGGAACAGTGGCCTTCCTTGAGCCAAGAGCTATGTGCTTTCTGAATGAAATGCAGACACCCACTTTTACAAACCCACTCTACCTTAATCTTTGTTGATACCGAATTTAATCTATTGACATGGACCAATCATATGAAGACACGTGGCTATCTACATGGAAACAACAAGCACTTCCGAGATGATCACACGCTCCGAGGAACAATGTTACTCCGAGGAACCCACGCGCTCCGAGGAACGAGAATACAAGGAGGAAGACTAGTTCCCCGAGGATCACTGCCTCCCCGAGGAACTCATATTCTCCAAGGAACAATGCCTCTCCGAGGAAATTTTGAGTACCGAGAAGCTTAGACGGTCCGAGCACCTCAGGTGGTCCGAGCTGCACCTCGAACAAAGCATTAATAGCTGGATAACCAACAGTTCAACTGGTTCATTAAATGCTTATCATTTAGACGCACACACACAAAGGGCATTGAATGTATTACCCTTTCATATGTACATCATTTAATGTATCAATTTTTCACATGACAGCCCCAGGGCTATAAATACATTGTACAATCCTCATTGTAAAAGGATCCGGAGAATCGAATCTGATCCTATCAGACCGGAATTTCTTGAGATAATTTGTAATCGAGAATTCCCATACAAACAACAATAACACAACAGTGGACGTAGGCCATTCTTATAAGGCTGAACCACTTTAAAAATTCTTTATCTCATTTTATTTATCTGTGATTGAATAATTAGAGTGATCTAATTTTTTACATCAACAGATTGGCGCCGTCTGTGGGAAACGACTGGTAATATCGTTTTCTCATCAAAAACAGTCCATTACCAATGGCTGATATTCCTGAATCCAGCAATCGAAATGCTGGAACCCCTCCAAATCCATCTGCTCCACCAATTGTTCCAGATCTGACTGGAATAATGGCAAATCTGGCTCAGGGCCAGACCGTCATGCAAGAAACGATGCGACAACTCATCCAAACCCTCCATGGCGGTGCATCAGCCCATTCCGGACCACGAAGCATTCAAAGAAATACCCGTACGTCTTCTTCACGTACTAGGCGTACTAATTCATATCGCAATGAGGAATCTGAAGATTTTTCTTATCAACCTGGACGAACTTCGTTAGTGCGAGCCACAGATACTGAACAACGTGTCACCCTCTCCTCGGAAAGGACTAACACATTGGAAAGATTAAGTAGGGCTTCTCCTTTCGACCGATTAGGCCCTAGGAGGAACAAAAGTCCTCTTAATGCAGCGTCGAGGAGCTTTCGACGACCATCAAATTTAAGGGAAGGATCTGCCCAGTCACGACCAGCTGCTCGTCATGATAGATCCTATGACCGACCAGCTGCTCGTCAAGATAAATCCCAGGAATCCACTTCAACACGATCAGTTGCTCGAACCAATAGGCCTGAGGAAGGGAATGATGCATGGAAAGGATCTATTCAGAGGCTGAAGGATAGATTAGGGGAAATGGCTAAGGCCAAGAACCCTCTACAACGAACCTTTGTTCGAGGAACACCTTTTGTCCAGTACATTGTTGATTTTCTAACACCATCAAAGTTCAAAGCACCTGTTGTGAATCCCAAGTATGATGGGAAGACTGACCCCATTCTTCATATAGAACAATACCAAGCTGCAGCTGGCATCTATGCCGTCCCAGATGAGATGAGATGCAGGGCATTCTCGGGAACTCTTACTGGATCTGCTCAGATATGGTATAATAATCTTCCTCGGGGTAAGATTTCAACTTTTCTTCAACTGCCCGAGTTATTCATTGGGAATTTATGCTTTGGAGCAAAGCCAGTTAAACGAGTAGCACATTTATTAAGTGTTAGACAAAAAGCTGGTGAGAGTATCATAGATTATATAACTCATTTTAATAACGAGAAGCTCGAAGTCATCGATTATGAGGAGAAGACAGCAATTACCGCTTTGATGAGTGGACTGCTGCCAAACAAGCTGTACTACACTTTGGCCAAAGATCCACCTCGAACCATGTCAGACCTGATGGGAAAAGCGTCCAAGATTATGAATGCCGAGGAGGCTATATCTACGAAGAAGAATATGGACGCCAAAGAAACCAAGGTGGAAGGTGATAAAGCTAAGAAGAAAGAACATAAAAACAATGGTGGTGACAAATAATCCAAAAATAGGTCGTCATGGGAGGTCTTGAGGAAATTTGATAATTACACACCTTTGAAGGCAAATATTAACCACGTCCTGGAAGAAATTAAGAATAGCGAGGAGTTAAACTGGCCAAAGAAAATGAAGGCAGACCCTGACACGAGGAATAGGGAAAAATATTGCGAGTTCCACAAGGATCATGGCCATATGACCAAAAATTTCATAGCTCTTCAGAATGAGATTGAAACACTCATCCGACGAGGAAAGCAAGCAAAGTATGTTGATCGGGGAGGCGAAAGAAGAAACAACGACCGAACTAGAGAGAGATCTAGATCTCCTCGTCGAGCAGAGGAGAACAAGAAGAGAAACCATGAAGTTGACCCAGAGGATGACCCCGATCTTCCCAAGAAACCAAAGCAGCCAGAACGAGAGGTATTTTCAATACACTTTGGGTCATTTGATTGTAATATTATTACAGGAGGAGATGCAGGAGGAGGAGACCTTACTGCAGAAAGAAAAGCTTACCTCGGCGAGGCTCAAGCTTGTTCGCACATTCAGCGAATAAATCTAGATGAAGAGGATCGCCTGAGAAAGGTGAACAAAGAGAAGTTGGTCATCGGGTTCTCAAAGAACGACCTCGCAGGTGTTTTATATCCTCACGATGATCCACTGGTGATCAAGATGAGAATGAAGGAGGTAATGATTTCAAGAGTGCTAGTCGACAACGGTAGCTCGGCAGACATCATGTTCTACTCATGTTTCGATAGTTTAAATCTAAAGTTATCTCAATTGGAGCCTTACCACAGACCCCTCATCGGTTTTACTGGCGAGAAAGTATTTCCACTTGGGACGATCAAGTTGGATATATTCATTGGTACGTGGCCTGCTTGTCGCACAGAAAGAATACATTTCTTTGTGATGGATAAGAATGTTCAGTCATTGTATAATATCATCATGGGAAGAGTAGGGTTGAAGAAGTTCGAAGCTGTACCATCTACAGTGCATTAGTGCCTAAAATTTCCAACAAACTTCGGGGTAGGAGTTGTGAAAGGCGATCAAAAAGTAGCTTGGGAATGCTATTATTCATCCGTCGAGCAAGAAGAAATAGAAGAATCGAAGAAAAAGATTACTACCTATCAAGTGGATGAAGGTGCAGAAATTTAAACATTGGATTCTCGAGATGAGTCACAACTCGTGGAGGGTCAAGTGGTGGAAGCTACTGAAAATATCATTCTGGACGACGAGCACCCTGAACGAACTACTCAAATAGGTTCGTCGTTGGATACCTCATTAAAACAGGAATTGATAAATTTCCTTAGAAGCAGAAGACAAACTTTTGCGTGGAGTCATGAAGATATGCCTGGGATAGACCCAAACTTTTTATGTCACGAACTCAATGTGAATAAGGAGATCAAGCCTATAAAGCAGAGAAGAAGAGTATTCAGTCCCGAGAAGAATCAAGCTATACAAGAGGAAGTCGAGAAACTCCAGAAAGCTTGTTTCATTGAAGATGTTAAATATCCAGATTGGTTAGCTAATGTGGTGATGGTAAAGAAGAAGAACAACAAATGGAGGATGTGTGTAGATTTCACCGACCTCAACAAAGCATGCCCAAAGGATCATTTTCCATTGCCCCGAATTGATCAACTGGTGGATGCTACCTCGGGACACGAGTTGTTGAGCTTCATGGATGCTTATTCTGGTTATAATCAGATCAAAATGAAACCTGAAGACAGGGAAAGTACTTCTTTTATTACCCCTAGGGGAACTTATTGTTATAATGTTATGCCTTTTGGTTTGAAAAATGCAGGTACGACATATTAGAGGCTGATGAACAAGGTCTTTACTGAACAAATCAATGACAATATAGAAGTCTATGTTGACGACATGCTGACAAAAAGCAAGAAAGCTGCTGATCATCTAGTTGATTTAAATCAAACTTTTGATCAACTAGATAAATACCAAATGAAGCTGAACCCGACGAAGTGCATATTTGGAGTACGAGAAGGCATGTTTCTCGGGTACATTGTCAATCAACGAGGCATTGAAGCAAATCCTGAAAAGATCAAAGCTCTATCAGGGCTGCGATCTCCAACAACGAAGAAGGAAGTGCAGAGTCTCACTGGACGAGTAGCAGCACTCAACAGATTTATGTCACGAGCAACTAATAGATGTCTCCCATTCTTCAAGACACTCAGAAAGACTTTTGAGTGGAATGATGAATGTGAGAAGGCTTTTCAAGACTTGAAGAAATACTTGGGAGCACCTCCATTGTTGTCCAGGCCGGTGATGGGAGAAAAATTATATTTGTACCTTGCAGTGTCCGAGAATGCAGTTAGCTCGGCGTTGATCAGAGTGGAGAATGGAGTACAAAAGCTAATTTACTACACAAGTAAAGCTTTCCGAGGAGCAGAGATCAGATATCCAAGGCTGGAGAAATTGGCACTGGCACTGATTGAGGCGAGTAGGAGAATGAGGCCATACTTCCAGGCTCATACTATAGTAGTATATACCGATATGCCATTGAGGCAAGCCCTTCATAAACTAGAAAAATCAGGAAGATTGATGTACTGGGCAATAGAGCTCGGTGAATATGATATAGTCTATGAACCCAGATCATCACTAAAAGGGCAAGCTGTAGCAGATTTTATAGCAGAGTTCACCTACCCTGATTCCCCCGAGGAACAAAAGTTGCTCGTTGATCAACCTGTGGATGTTACAGAATCAACAGACACAAGCTCAGACCAACTCCGGTTGGTAAAAGGGCGAGTGGATGTTACAGGATCATCGAATTCGAGCTCAAACCAACTCCGGTTGGTAAAGGGCGAGAAAAGATGATCGACGCAGAGCAGGAAATACCAGGGGAGGATGAAAGGAAGCAACAAATATTTCACCGAGGAACTCTGACTGATCAAAAATTTGATGACGAGTTACCTATATGGAGGCTATATGTAGATGGCTCATCTTGCACTATAGGATGTGGCGCGGGGATAGTTTTGAGCACTCCGGATGAGGTCGACATGGAATACGCCTTACGTTTCCAATTCAAAGCCTCCAACAATGAGGCTGAATATGAGGCCATGATTACAGGGCTTAATCTGGCAAAAATTATGGAGGCACGGCAGGTCATGATCTTCAGCGATTCCCAATTGATCGTAAACCAAATGATGGGAATTTATGCAGTTAGAGGAGAATTAATGATCAGATATCATGCAAAGGCAAAGGAGTTGGTATCAGAATTTGCCGCTATTCAGCTTGTCAGAATACCAAGAATGCAGAATGCGAGAGCAGATGCCCTAGCTCGACTAGCATCAGCTACTCGCACCGAGCTACGACGAACAATTCCAATTGAGGTGTTAGCTGGTCGGAGTATAGATGAAGATCTGACGATGAACTTTATTACCCTTGATTTAGGACCATCTTGGATGGATCCCATCAGGGCGTATATCGAGGAGGGAGAATTGCCAATTGACAAGCTCGCAGCCAAGAAGTTGAAGTTTAAAGTTGCTCGGTATGTATTAGCTAATGGTGTTTTATATAGACGAGGAATTATGGCAGGTTTGCAGAGATGCGTACACCCCTCCGAGGTGAAAGAATTGATTGAAGAAATTCATGAAGGGTCTTGTGGAGCACATGTAGCAGGTCGGACGCTTTTGCAAAGGGTGATGACGCGGGGATACTACTGGCCGACGATGAGGGCTGATTGTATAGCCTATGCCAAGAAATGTGACAAGTGCCAACGTTTCTCCTCCATTCGAAGAACTCCATAAGCATTATTGACACCCATAACTTCTCCTTGGCCATTTGCCATGTGGGGAATACATTTGGTTGGGCCACTGCCAACAACTCGAGAAAGATTCAAGTATCTCGTCGTCGCAGTGGATTATTTTACTAAGTGGGTAGAAGCTGAGCCACTCATTGACATGACGTACGAGAAGGTGTACTAATTTGTTTGGAAGAACATCATTTGTCGATATGGTCTACCTCATGCCTTCATCACAGACCATGGAACACAATTTGATAACGAGGAGTTTGCCGCCTATTGTCAGCAGTCAAACATTTTGAAGGTTCATTTAGCACCAGGTCATCCTCAAAACAATGGACAAACTGAAGTGACAAACAGAACGCTGCTGAACGGTTTGAAGAAAAGATTGGATGATGCAAAATCCAACTGGATCAACGAGCTACAATCAGTACTTTGGGCTTACCAAACTACTCCCCGAGTAGCAACTGGAGAATCACCATACATGCTGGCGTTTGGAAGTGAAGCTATCATACCTGCCGAGTTGGGTCTCCCAACACATAGGGTACTGAATTTCAATTCCCCTGTCAGCGACTTAATGAGAAGACTGGATTTAAACATGCTCGAAGAAGTTAGAGAAGAAGCAGCCATTCGAAATGCTACTTACCAGCAGCGAACAACTTTGTTCTACAACAAAAGGGTGAAGAAGTGCGACCTGAAAGAAGGAGACTATGTGCTGAAGAAAGTAATTCAAAAACACAATAAGCTGGAAGCAAACTGGCACGGACCATACCGAGTTACAGAAGTTGTTCGACCAGGAACTTATCGAATAGCAACTTTAGAAGGCGAGGAGTTTAAGAATGCATGGAACGCAGAGCATCTGTGCAAGTATTATCAGTGATGTATATGTAACACAGTTCCATCAGTATGAATAAAATGAAGATATTCTGCTAAAGTCTCTCCTTTTTATTGAGAATTTTTTCGGGGAATACTAGTGCTACACACTACTCGGCAAAGCTCAGACTGCTCAGCAAAATATTCCTAAAAATGCCAACCTCGGTTGGTTAGGAAACGATATATTCCTAAAAATGCCAACTTCGGTTGGTTAGGAAACAATATATTCCTAAAAATGCCAACTTCGGTTGGTTAGGAAACGATATATTCCTAAAAATGCCAACCTCGGTTGGTTAGGAAACAAAATATTCCTAAAAATGCCAACTTCGGTTGGTTAGGAAACAAAATATTCCTAAAAATGCCAACCTATTTGGCTAGGAAACGATATATTCCTAAAAATGCCAACCTGTTTGGCTAGGAAACAAAACATTCTCGCAAATGCCAACTTATGTTGGTCGAAAGGTACGTACATTCTCAAAAATGCCAACTTATGTTGGTCGGGGGATAGGATTATTCTAGAAAGTGCAAAGTTGCTAACTATGGTTGGTCGGGGATAAAAACCCACTAACTGTAGTTGGTCAAAAAGTAGAATTTATCGACCTTGGTTGGTCGGACGCATTTTATGAAAAAGATAAAAATCTACCAAGTATGGCTAGTCGGGGATAAAAACCCACTAATCGTAGTTGGTCGACAATGAACATTTACCGACCTTGGTTGGTCGGGAACATTAAAGAGAAAAATCTACCAAGTATGGCTGGTCGGGGATAAAAACATACTAACTATAGTTGGTCGACGAGCACAATTTAACAACCTTGGTTGGTTGGAAAAATTTTAAACATTTTTATACTCATTACTTTATTATTAAGTGATCGAGCAACAGTATCGATATTTGTAAATTTTTAACTATTACTGAGTTGGTCGACAAACAACACTATTGTTATTATTTTTAATAGATATGCATAAATGTAAAGTGTTGATATTTACAAGACAATGGAAATTAAGACTTACAAACGAAAATGAAAATCTTTCATTGAATTCAAAATAAATTACAAGTACATTGATATTGAAATGTATACTAACTCTTACATCAAAATTTCCTATTCTACTGGTCTTTTCCCCTCAGCTTTTGACACAGGTTCCTCGCCAGCAGGCGGATCATTTAAAGATTGAGGAGAATTGATAAAGTTAAGATCTTTCAGCATCCTGACATTCATCACAGATGGTCGATCTAAAATATGCTCGGGACGAGATACCTCGATTTGAGAGTGAAGATTGTAGTCACCGAGGTACTTTGAAGTTAAGCTCCGAGGAATGGCCCGAGCAGGGATCCAATCCATCTCCAAATTTTATGGTGTCGCAGGCAAGTCGAGCAACCCGGGATCATGGTAGTCCCACAGATAATGGCCTTGTTCGAGCTTCAACACACCTAAGGCATTCAGCCAGCCTTGCTTGTAGCCCTCATTGTTGGCATTCTGAATACGGTCGTCCAAGTGGAATAATGCTTCGTTGTATCCAGCCATCCAGAACTCCCTGGGCTATTTGTGGAATTGGTATGTTAGCCTTTCTAGCTGCTCGTGGAGATTCTTGATGAAAATCTCCTTATTCTCTAAGACTGACTTCTGCGCAGAGAGCTCTTTTTCCAAGTCCCTAATTTTCTTTGACATATCAGACAAAGCTTGGTTCTTCGCCGTTAATTGGAAAGCCCGATTCTCCAACGCAGATTGAGTTCTCTGTTCCTCGACCAGAACTCGAGCTGCTCTTGCTCGTCCCCGAGGAACTCTTGCTCAACCACGAGAAGATGTAGAGGTGCCCGACCTCCTCAAGGTGTCCAACTCTTCCCTCAACTTGGCATTCTCAACCTCTAAGAATGAAAATCCCTCGTCAGTCACTGGGATTAATGCTGTTGAAGAAGAGGCTGCAGACATCAATTGTGATAGCTCTTTCTGTAAATTGTTGTTCTCTTGCTCTAGCATCTCGGCAATTTGTCTGCATTCCTCGACCTCCCCTTTCAAAGTTCTCTCTCTCAGATCATACCCAGCAAAAAGCTTCTCGTAGCCCTTGTCGGCCATGATCAGCTTGTACTTCTTTTCGTACCCCTCATGCAACAGGGTAGTTGATTCCTTGTACTGATTCTTAAGGTCTTCAAGGGTACACTAGAGATCCTCGATCATTTTATAGTAAGCCACATTATTGGCCACAACTCGGTCAAGTAGACACTTCTGGTACTGATATGCTTCAACTGCCTGTTCTGAAGCATCATGACCAAGGATGTCGATAACTTGTGCAGTACTCAAGTCTGTGTGACCAGCCTTAAAGTACTCATTCCATTGCCTCAGCAGCACAGTATCATGAGAAGATAACAATTCCATCCTGGCCAGAAACTAGCAGAAAAAAGAAAGAGCAATCATCAATAAGAAAAACAAGCAGAGTATGAATAGAAGATGAACAACAGTATGAAAAAAGTTCAAGTTTTATTAGATCATAATTCAGAGTTACATATTATGGATTACATTTGATAAAGAGAAACAAAATATAAAGATAAGCCCGAACAACACTAAACCTTTTCCTTATCTCCCAAAACCTTCTCGGGAGGTTGGGAAGAGGAAGCAGGTTGCTCGGAGGGAACTGTGGGTTGTTCAGAGAGCATCAGCTGTTGCTCGGAAGAAGAAACGACTTGCTCGGCAGCATACTGGATGGCTGGTGGGTGATCTCCCATCACCATTAAAGACTCCTCAGAGGTAGCTTCGTCCTCTTCTAATTCTACTGGAGTAGGAGGGGAACCAGGGATATGTCTCTGGAAAAGCTCGGAGGACTCGTCGACCTTCATTTCCTGAAGGGCAGTAACCCACCCATCCCTGAAGTACTTTAGACTACCATAGTCCACTTGAGATACCATGGCAGCACACCCCTTATTCCACCACTTGTCCCAGCCAGAGCTGAAGGACTTCTTCACATCATCTTTCCTCTTGGTCTTCTCCAAGGCAAGCTTCTCGGACAGCAGGTTCTCGGCAGCCTTCAATTTATTTTCTGCCTCCTCCTTCTGCCAACCTACTTCTTGGAGCTGGTCCAACCTCTCCTCAGCAACTTTGAGCTTATTCTCAAGCTCCCCTTCAGCTCTGAGTTTCTATTCAAGCTCTTTATTTGCCTTCTCCAAGGCAGTCTTTTTCTTCTCCAACTCCTTGGAGGCATCAACCGCTCGAGCTTTTTCTTGCTTGGAAGAGGTAAGATTTTTCTCCCAGATAGCCTTATCAGTGGCATACTGCTGGCGAGAGTCTTCCAAAGACTTGATAGCCTCTTCCATAGCTCCCTCCACACTGGACTAGGATCAAGAAGCCTTAATTGCTTCATCCTTCTTCAGGATTATATTGAAGTAGCTCGTCAACTGTGAACAGAAAAAGAAAGCAAGTTAGAAACAAGAAATGACAAAGGAAAATATGAAAAGTTCAAAGTAAAGAGACTTACTGAAGCAAGATGACGAGCATCCAAAGAAGTAACCATGTCCCGAGTAAGATTATCTTCATTATCTTGAACCTCGGGAATGGTCTGGGACTTCACCGAGCTCATGGCAGAGCTCGGAGGAACAAAAGTGGGAACTACAGTCCCAGCAGCTGGGGGCTGAGTAGTGGTGTCAGCCAAATTGACCGAGGAGCTTTTCTTCAGCCTCCTCGGGGGAACAGGTACAGATTCAACCAAGGAAGAACCCTTGGTCGGTGATATCACAATCACCTCTCCAGGAGCAACAGACCTGCTCGGAGCCACTACGGGCTTATCAACAACCTTCTCGGCAACTTTAGCAGGAGCAACTGGAGGAGCTGCATCAGTCTTCTTTGTCCCCTCCCTTGGGACATCAATCCTACTCCTTTTCGCCTCCCCAGAACCAGAGGCATTTTTCTCAAACAAGGTGGGAGGTCTTCTCTTCTTCATTCTTTCGCTAAGAGGAATATGGGATTCAGGCAAAGAACTTGCAGAGGCTGGTACTGGCTTTGCCTCACTGATCACAGGACGAGCAGTGAAGAAGGTGGTGTAGCTTTTGTACTGGAGCAAATACGATGTTGATCTAATGTGTTCGTCGGCAACACTTTGATGCAGACTCCAGATAAGTTTCAAATGCCTTATATTGACATCTATTTCTTTTGGGCACCTTCTCTTGTTATCAACTGCAAATAATCAAACATTGTTATCAGTGGCACATTTTATCAAACACAAAAGAAACATAATTACAAAATAAAATGAAATAAAAATAACCTATCCCTTTGCCATAAGGAGGGCATCGGGGACCCTGGTAAACCTCATCTTCAGTCAATGGAGGGTGTTGCCAATTTTTTATGACAATCCCATGTTCAAAATAAACCCTATTGGCATTAGGGAGATTGACTACTAAGGCTCCATTTAAAAATCTAGTCTTTAAATAATAAATATTATCATTGACTGCCCATCTATAGCAGAACATGATTTCTGGGATTCCTATATGAGTTCTATGCACTTGATTTAATCTATGCACCCCATTAATTATTCTCCATGTGTTGGGGGCTATTCGTGCAGGAACAACGTCGAAGTACTGACAAAATTCCAGAACCAAGGAATTTGGTGGAAAAGAAAATCCACATTCAGCAAAAAAGAGACTGGGGAACCAATGTCCCTCAGCCAAATTAAAATAATCAGAAGGCTCAGAAAGCTCTTCCAAGACAACCCAAGAGGGAATGGAGAAATCAGAACGCAACTTCTCAAGAGATTCAACAGGGTAAACCATGGTGAATAAAGAAATAAAGAAGAAGGAAGAGGATCTTACAAGAAAAGAATGGATTTGCTGACAAGGAACGACGGAAAAGATGAATGCACAAGAGAGTAGGAAGAGACAACGTAAAACTCAAAGATGAAAATTTAAAAAGGTAGAAGACGATGGGAGTGTCTGTGAAGTTTAAATACCTTGCCTTGGGAAATGGTGAAGTAATGATTACAAAAAAGGTTGATTACGTTATCGGCGGCTAAAAAGATGAAAAGTAGCGTGGGAATCAAAGCGGACAACAGCGGTTAAAAAGATGAAAAATAGCGCGGGAATCAAAGCGGACAACAGCGGCTAAAAAGACGAAAAGTGACGCGGGAATCGAAGCACGCAAAAAAGTCCAAAAAAGCATGATTCTACGAATTGGGAAGGAGAAATAAATACAAGGGAAATGCTCCTAAAAATCAGGAAGACTATTTAAAGCTACCATATTCCGAGAAAGAATGTTTCATACTCCTCAAATTTCAAACCATGAAACATTGGGGGCTTCTGTTGATACCGAATTTAATCTGCTGACATGGACCAATCATATGAAGACATGTGGCTATCTACATGGCAACAACAAGCACTTCCGAGATGATCACACGCTCCGAGGAACCATGTTACTCCGAGGAACCCACGCGCTCCGAGGAACAAGAATACAACGAGGAAGACTAGTTCCCCGAGGATCACTGCCTCCCAGAGGAACTCATATTCTCCGAGGAATAATGCCTCTCCGAGGAACTCTTGAGTACCGAGAAGCTTAGACGGTCCGAGCTGCACCTCGAACAAAGCATTAACAGCGGGATAACCAACAGTTCAACTGGTTCATTAAATGCTTATCATTTAGACGCACACGCACAAAGGGCATTGAATGTATTACCCTTTCATATGTACATCATTTAATGTATCACCCTTTCACATGACAGCCCCAGGGCTATAAATACATTGAACAATCCTCATTGTAAAAGGGTCCAGAGAATCGAATCTGATCCTCCCAGACCAGAATTTCTTGAGATAATTTGTAATCGAGAATTCTCATACAAACAGCAATAACACAACAGTGGACGTAGGCCATTCTTATAAGGCTGAACCACTTTAAAAATTCTTTGTCTCATTTTATTTATCTGTGATTGAATAATTAGAGTGATCTAATTTTTTACATCAACACTCTTATCACCCTCAAGCCCTCTTTTCTCTCCTATCCTACCACCACCACCATCACGGTACTCGCCAAAATCCTCATTGCTTCCTTACGGTTGCGAATTCCACCTACTTTGTTCCATTCAACCGTGGGCCTTGACGAACCTTTATACGAGCAGTCGTGTGAAACATATCTTGATAAAGAGATTCAAGTTAACCTCTCTCTATCTACATTTTACTTATGGTACTCCATTGTTTTGAAATGGTGGAAGAACATTTTTTTGGTTGGAAGAACGTTCTTTTCTTGGAACTCCATGTCACATTTTGGTTTTGCTTTCACATTTGTGTTCGATCTATGGATGTTTCTGTATGTCTGTGTCTGTGTAAGGGGAATATTTAGTTGTGGTTTTTTGAGTTTACAGGTGTAATATATAGAGAGATGAAGAGCCACGACACGTGTTTGTGAGAGTTCCAGCAAAAGAACGTTCATCCACCCTTTCAAATCCATGGAATCTCTGTTAATATATGACATGAAGTTCTGAAAATATATGACATGGAGTTCTGATAATATATGACATGGAGTTCTGATAATATATGAATGAGGGAAAGAGGCACAACAATGGTATCCGACCAAGATATAGCTGACACCTTGGAATCTCTCCTTCGCGAAACAAGCCCTAACACCATCTTGACCTCTTTAAACGACTTCTAGCTCCTCCAATCAAAGAGAGGGTTACACCTCACTCACAAGCACGATTTTGGTATTTTCTATCAAATAGTTGAGGTTGAGGGTGGGAAATGATATCCAAAAAATAAATGCATTGACAAAGTTCACGGGTCTCAAAAACCTCAATTACCGCAAAAATTTGAAAAGGGCTTCATGAATCTCAAAACCCTTGAAATAATCCTCTTCTTTCTTGGCCAATCCCGAGAGGAATAAGAGTGGCACCACAACGGTAGTAAATCCTCCCCTTCTCTGGATCTTCCATTCTCTCTCAACGATAAATATCAGAACTATAATCCATATGGAATGTTTTGAATGAAAGTGGAGTTCTATTCTTCTCTATTAACATAATTTTTGGTGGGTTTTTACATAAACATTAGAACTATATATTGTTTCTTGTTAATTTTTAGTGGGTTTTCCATGCTTGGGTACACCCACAATGCTAATTGTTTTCACCGTCTTCATATTTCTGTATTCGGGTGTCATATGTTACCCTAGAAGGCCCTCTGAGGTACTAAAAATTATTTCTTTCGATTTTCTGTGATTTATGTGTAGATGTTGGAAGATCTCATATAGAAGCCATCCATATTTTTTTTTAATTTTATGATTTCACTGACTGTTAGATCTCTATCTTTGATTTTTTTACTTTTTCTGTCTTTGATTTTTTTACTACCGGGAAGTCCCCCTGTGGAGAAGGAACCAACACGTCTGATAGATTTGAGCTCCGTGTTCACAAGCGTGTGATCGATCTTTTCATCTCTCCCGATGTGGTTAAGCAGATCACCATTGAGCCTGGTGTTGAGGTTGAGGTTACCTTGCTGATTCTTAAATCTTCTTAATTTTCTCTCTCTATATATTTTTAGCTAGGAGCATTTTGTTTTTGAGATGCCCATGTAAAGACTATTCAAGTTTGTTGTACTAGGGTGGTTTATTAAGAGTTCAACAATTACATGGTTGGGAGGGAATGACTTTATTTGTTGTGATTCTCAGGTGTACTAATATTGTGCTTTGATTTTTTCTTTTGGACCACATATTAAGTTGTAGGCAAAGTTGTTGTTGGCTAGACCTTTAGCTATGTTAACAAAGAAGACATTATAAATAAATTGCAAAAAGTTTTTTTTGTTAGAAAAAAGGTTGTTGATGGTTATCTGAATATCCCATTTTATTTTTAGCACTGCCATGCTCAAAGAAAGGGTAACATTTAATATCCAATATGGGTTTGCAATTTTCAGTTTTTGAACTTTTTTTATTGTTCACAGATGATTAGTCGCAAATATTGTTTATGTTGCGCCCGTTAATTATGCATACACGCACACTTGCGACCGTTATTTCACATATTTAAGCTCTTGTACTGTATAACCTTTGGTTTCCATATATATATATATATATATATATGCTTTGCTAGGTTTATTTGAGCTTTTGTAGGGATTGGAATGCTAAACGGTGCAAGTGTGAGTTATCCAGGAACGTTCATTATTTGACGCAACTTCAGGGGTAATTTTGTCATCTCTACATTCGAGCTTTGTGCCCGAATCCTTCACAGAGGTTGTATTTTAAGACTTAACTCCAACATCAACGCATTTTTCCGATAATATATCGTTGCCTTCATCTTATATTGTTGGGTTGACATCCTTCATGTAGGATTGTTGATATCGATATCTTATTCCCATTTGATTGTGATTTAATCGAAAGAACCCGTTTAGTTGTACACATCCGAGGTGGGGGAATGCTCCTTAACCTTTTGTTAAAGAATCGTTTCAAAATGCTGTTTATAAATCTCGCTTGTCTTGTTTCTACTTTGTGTAGCGTTCCATTTATCTTGGTTCGCTTTGGTTTGTTACATAAGATAAAACCTAAATCATCTTTTATTTTATCTTTTATTCTTATTTATTGATTTTTAACTGGAAGAATATCCTCGTTACTTCATATAATTCCCTGCGGAAATCGACCCCGATCTTACCAGGCTTTTATTACTCTCGCGATTAGCGTACACTTGCGCTATACAATTTTCTGAGCAAGTCAAAGTTTTTGGTGCCGTTGTCGGGGAATTATTAATAATGACTATATTGATTTAGTTCTTTGTCGATAAACCCTTTGTATTTAATTGTTTGAGCTAGTGTTATTTTGAAGGATAGGTTTTCTGTCCTAATGAGCAACGCTTCGAACCAAGTCATCGCGGGGGACTACAGACCACTATTTTCTTCTGAAGGCTAAAACAATCTCTATAATAACTTGGGGGAATCATATCAACATCGTTACTTTCTTAATACGGTGCCATCCCAGATAAATTTATCGTCCATATCACAATACCCGAGTGCACCCCCCTCGGTATGATCTTTTGATCCTCCTATGGAGTATAATTATGCACCCCCGCGGGGTGCTGCCCTTGTGCGCCAATCATTTGGCGATTACCTCCGATCGGAGACAGTCTCCGTACTCGAATGCATTACATTCCCGGTTAACCACGGAGCCTTCCATTTCCGGAATGGCATGATTAATCTTTTGCCTTCCTTCCAAGGAATGGAAAATGAAAACCCTTACCATCACATAAGAGACTTTGAAGAGGTGTGCAACACTTTTTCTGACCAAAATTGCACACCCGATCTTGTGCGGCTTAAGTTGTTTTCATTTTCCATTAAAGACAAAGACAAAGATTGGTTGATTACACTTCCCCCCAACTCTGTTGGGAATTGGCAGCAGTTACATGACCTCTTTTTAAAGGAATTCTTTCCCATACATAAGACAAATGCGCTCATGAAACAAATTCAAAAATTTCAACAATATGATCACGAGACATTTGACAAATGTTGGGAACGCTTTAAATCTTTAAAGCGGTCTTGCCTGCATCATAATTTTGATCAGATGTAATTAATTTCAGTCTTTCACGGAGGGCTTAATCCTTTGACCAAACAACTGGTCGAAAACATGAGTCAAGGTAGTCTTGTTGACTTGAGTAGTGAGGAGGTAGAGGCCCATTTCGAGTTTGTCTCAAAGACATCTCGAGGATGGGACACATAGAACCCTTACGACCGCACTGTTTATGAAAACACAGTCCCTCGTGGGCAAACCAGTGGTCTGAGTATCTTACAAGAAAATCAGGATACCCAGACCAAGTACGATCAGTTATGTTGTAGAATTGACGCAATGCAACTCACACAACAACCCCCACCCATGGAAATCATCAAAAAGGTTTTCGTTGTGGAGGAAGTCGTGTGCATTATATGTGACAACATTGGCCACCAAATGAGAGAGTGTCCTTCACTCCCTACCATTAAGGGCCAGTTGCAAAAGCCAATGCTATAGGGGCATATCGAAAGCAATACTCCAATGCCCCGTTCGATCCCAACAACCCTCCCTACAATCCTAGCTGGAGGACGACCCATCCACTTATGAGTTGGAAGGATCATAATTTCAATTCCCAAATATCACTAACTCCGAACTTCCAGGCCCGTGTCAGCCTCCACAATTCCAACAACACCCTCTCCCATATCAATCGCAGCAACACTCGCTTGCGGGACCTCCCGCTTTGTATTTGCCTCCTCAGCATCGTCATTATGAGGAACAATTCGCGACTGTTCAAAGAGTGTCACAACTTGAAAAGTCTATCTCGCAAATGGCACGGTTTATGCAAGAGATGCAAATCTCTCTTTCTCAATTGGTTCAAAACTCCCAAGGTGTTATGAGACCCCTTCTCCCGGCACAACCTCAAACCAACCTTAAAATCCAAATGGGCAATGAGAGCTCCACCTTGAACACATCGCACACCGATCACGCTAAGGGTATTGCCACCCTTAGGAGCGGCAAAACGGTTGACAATAAAGTTGTGAGACCATTACCGGAACCACCCATTCACACTAAATCCCAAGTCAAAGTCGTTGCTAGTGAGGACGTGCCATTGCACAGTCCCGCTAACATAGACGATGACATCCCCAAAGAGGGAGATGAGCCTATTATTGTGAAGGACACAATTTGTCCCATACCGGCACCTTTTCCTCAACGGCTTAGGGAAAAGCCCATAAAAGCCTCCGAAGTGGGGTTTCTCAAGTTGTTTAAGCAAGTGAACATGAACATCCTCCTCCTTAAAGAAATCGAACATGTGACCAAGTATGCCAAGTTTATCAAAGACTTGTGTACGTTCAAAAGGAGACAAAATGTGCGCACAAAGGCGTACATGGCTGCCCAAGCTAGTGCTATCATAACTAATGAACTAGCCCCAAAATTCAAAGGTCCAGGTTTCCTCACCATTTCATGCATGATTGGGGAGACTAGAATTGATCGCGCCCTCCTCGATTTAGGAGCAAGTGTAAACTTGCTTCCTTATTCGGTATATCTCGAGTTAAATCTCGGTGATATTAAATCAACTCCTGTCACATTACAACTAGTCGAATGTTCGACTAGGATACCTAGAGGAGTTGTAGAGGACGTGATTGTCCATGTCGATTCTTTATACTACCTAGTAGATTTTATCATCTTGGACACTCAACCCATACTGAAAGGGAGTGCACAAATCCCAATCATTCTTGGGCGAACGTTTCTCGCCACCGTGAATGCGAACATCAATTGTAGAAATGGGGTGATGAAACTTTCATTTGGGAACATGACGATCGAGGTCAATGTGTTCAACCTCCTCAAGCAAACCCAATTTTGCAATGAGAGTGAGGAAGCGGTTGAAACTATGGCTTGCATTGACACTCTTGTGCAAGAGTATTTTGACCTCTCCTATTTTCAAGATCTATTGGAAGCAATTCTTGATAACTCCTTGGAAAGCGATTTGCTCCCCAATGATAAGGGCTATGAAGATGCCCTTTATGCAAATTGTTTTTCACTGAATGGGGAGTTAATGGACATGTGTAATTCCCTCGAGCACTTTGAGGAGGTGAATGAGGATATGGATGGTAATAGCATAGATGGTGATGGTGGAAGTGACCTCACACATGATGAAAGCGACGAGGTTAGCAAAGACTCGATGTGGATATCCCACTTTGAGAAACTACCCCCACGTGACTCTTTTCCTTTCCCATCGAGTGTTTCAATGCCCAACCTCGAGCTCAAAACCTTGCCAAAGAAGCTCAAGTATGCTTTCCTAGGCGGTGAGAACACATTTTCGGTGATTATAGCGGCAAACCTTGATATTTGTCAAGAGAAGGCTTGACTTGAGGTGTTGAGAAAACATAAGAGTGCTATAAGATGATGCATTTCTGACTTAAAAGGGATCAATCCCTCCGTTTGCACTCATAGAATTTACTTAGAGGAAGATGTTAAACCCACCCGTCAAATGCAGAGACGGTTGAACCCGGTTATGAGTAAGGTGGTGATGGCGGAGGTGGTTGGATGTGGGGATCATCTACCCCATTTTCGATAGCAAGTGGGTGAACCCGACACAAGTCGTACCAAAGAAATAGGGTGTCACCATTGTTGAGAGTGCGAAGGGTGACCTTTTACCCTCTCGCATTCCGACCGGCTACCGTGTTTGCATTAATTATAGAAAGCTTAACGCGGTTACAAGGAAATACCACTTTCTATTACCCCCTTCCTTGACCAAATTCTAGAATGGGTAGACGGACATAGGTATTACTGTTTTCTTGATGGATATTCGGGGTACAATCAAATCAAAATAGCCCCTGAAGATCAAGAGAAGACCACGTTCACTTTCCCGTACGACACGTTTTCCTTTCGGAGAATGTCGTTTGGTCTTTGCAACGCACCGACAACGTTTTAATGGTGCATGCTTAGCATATTCAGTGACATGGTAGAAGATATTGTAGAAGTCTTCATGGACGACTTCAGTGTCTTTGGTAATACGTATGAGGATTGCCTAGCCAATCTTAAAAGAGTGCTAACGAGGTGTATTGAGAATAACCTTATTCTCAATTGGGAGAAGTGTCACTTCATGGTGACATGAAGGATAGTTTTGGGTCATATCGTCTCCAACGACGATATTCAAGTTGACAAGGCTAAAACTGAAGTTATAGGCAACCTTCCCGCTTCGAAAAACCTCAAGGATGTAAGGTCCTTTCTTGGTCACGCCGGTTTCTACCGACGCTTTATTCAGGATTTTAGCTCGATCGCACGCCCCATGTGCGCTCTTCTAGCTAAAGATTCTCCGTTTCTGTGGAGTAATGCGTGCCAAGAATCATTTGATAAATTGAAATCAAGTTTGACCACCGCTCCTATCATGCAAGCACCCGATTAGACCCTTCAATTCAAGCTTATGTGCGATGCGAGTGATTATGACGTGGGGGCGATGCTTGGTCAGCGGAGGGATAAAAAACCGCACTTGATTTCCTATGCTAGTCGCACGCTAGATAGTGCACAAATGAACTACTCCACCACGGAGAAAGAGTTACTAGCAATAGTATTCGCGTTGAATAAATTCTGGGCATACTTGGTAGGATCTCCCATTGTGTGTTTCACCGACCATGCTGTACTTAAGTACCTTCTTTCTAAGAAGGATGTGAAAAGTAGGCTCATTTGTTGGGTTCTCCTCCTCCAAGATTTTGACCTCTCTATCAAAGATAAAAAAAGGGGTGGAGAATGTAGTTGCAGATCACTTATCCCAACTTACATTCGATCATGATCATATCGACCCCATCCCTATTTGAGGGTTCTTCTCGGATGAGTAACTTATGGCCGTTGTTACGTTGCCATGGTTTGCTAATATCGCCAATCTCCTTATCACCGAGCCCTACCCACCGCACTTTTCGACTAAGGATAAGGAGAGACTTTCGATGGTGGCCCAGTCATTTTTCATAGATGACCCATACATGTGCAAGCTATGTTTGGACCAAATCATACGCAAGTGTGTCACAAATGATGAAATCACAAGTGTCTTGTTGTTTTGCCACGACGGTGCACGTGGGGGACACTTTTCTTCCCAAAAGATCGCCCTCAAAGTCTTACAATGCGGATTCTATTGGCCAACGATCTTTAAAGATGCACATGCCCTATGTAAAATTTCCGCCCATTGCCAATCTATTGTGAAGATAACCAAAAGGAACATGATGCCCCTTGCCCCTATTCTCGTAATCGAAATTTTCGATTGTTGGGGAATAAACTTCATGGGTCCTTTCCTAAAGTCCAATCATTTTGAATACATTTTAGTCACAGTCGACTATGTATCAAAATGGGTGGAATTCGTGCCTACAATGAACAATATCGCAAATGTGGTGTTGAAATTTCTCAAAGAGAACATTTTGGCTCACTTCGGCACACCCAAAGCACTCATAAGCGACCAGGGCATCCACTTTTGTAATGATATATTCCGTCGCTTGATGTCTCAATATGGGGGTAACCCATAAGGTTGCCACCGCTTATCACCCGCAAACCAACGGCCAAGCAGAATTGGAAAACAGGGAGATAAAGAGCATTCTTGAGAAGACTCTGGATCCTTTGACTATGGATTAGTCATATAGGTTAACCGACACACTTTGGTTGTATCGGACGGCCTATAAGACGCACCTAGGAATGTCCCCTTACCATTTGGTTTATGGGAAAGCTTGTCACTTGTCGGTTGAGCTTGAGCACCGGGCATATTGGGCTGTCAAAAAGCTCAATTTTAACATTAACGAAGGCGGTGACCTTCATAAGTTCCAACTCAATGAACTTGAGGAGTTGCGGAACGATCAGTACGAGAATTCTCGTATCTTCAAGGAAAAAACCAAGGCCTTTCATGATAAAAGGATAGTGCGTAAGCACTTGGAGGTGGGACACAAAGTACTACTCTACGAATCTCGCCTCTACCTTTTTCCCGAGAAATTGCAATCCCGATGGAACGGACCGTTAGTGGTGCAAAAGGTACACGATCACGGTGCCGTTGACATCCAAGGACCGAAACCATTTCTAAGGTGAATGGGCAGAGGCTCAAGCCTTTCTTGGAGGGGTTCAATCCCGAGCTTGCTGAAATCCTTCTAGAGGATCCAGCCCCTGCGGGCCCCTCGGAGGGTGTCGTAACTTAGGCATCGGATTGTCCCTACTTTTTTGGATTGCCTCGCTGCATATTGATTCTGAGGAAATCGTGCTTATGCACACTCGATTATATATCTATCGCCCCGAGAGTGTCCCGTATTCGGGTGAAGAGTTTTCTTGGTTTCTATGAGATCTTATCAGAAGGTGAGGAGGAATTGAGAAAAATAAAGTCACAATCGACCGGTCAAAGACCAGCTGTCGACCGCTGATTATCCATCGAGCACACTATCTCATCCCCCGGGCTTAAATTTAAAGTGCGGTCGACCGGTCCAAAAATCGCGATCGACCGGTTATTGTTCATCGAGCATACTGTCTCAACACCCAGTCTTAGCTCGATCGCACGCCCCAGGTGCGCTCTTCTTGCTAAAGATGCTCTGTTTTTATGGGGTAATGCGTGCCAAGAATCATTTGATAAATTGAAATCAATGTTGACCACTGCCCCTATCATGCAAGCGCCCGATTGGACCCTTACATTCGAGCTTATGTGCGACGTGAGTGATTATGCCGTGGGGGCGGTGCTTGGTCAACGGAGGGATAAAAAACCGCGTGTGATTTCCTATGCGAGTTGCACGCTAGACAGTGCACAGATGAACTACTCTACCACAGAGAAAGAGCTACTAGCAATAGTATTTGCGTTGGATAAATTTCGAGCGTACTTGGTAGGATCTCCCATTGTGTGTTTCATCGACCATGCCGCACTTAAGTACCTTCTTTCTAAGAAGGATGCGAAAAGTAGGCTCATTCGTTGGTTTCTCCTCCTCCAAGAGTTTGACCTCTCTATCAAAGATAAAAAAGGGGTGGAGAATGTAGTTGTGGATCACTTATCCCGACTTACATTCGATAATGATCATATCGACCCCATCCCTATCTGAGAGTGTTTTCTAGATGAGCAACTCATGGCCGTTGCTACATTGCCATGGTTTGCTGATATCGCCAATCTCCTTGTCACCGAGGCCTACCCACTGCACTTTTCGGCTAAGGACAAGGAGAGACTTTCGATGGTGGCCCGGTCATTTTTCATAGATGACCCATACATGTACAAGTTATGTCTGGACCAAATCATACGCAAGTGTGTTCCAAATGATGAGATCGCAAGTGTGTTGTTATTTTGCCACAACGATGCATGTGGGGGACACTTTTCTTCCCAAAAGACCGCCCTCAAAGTCTTACAATGCGGATTCTATTGGCCAACGATCTTTAAAGATGCGTATGCCATTTGTAAAATTTGCGCCCGTTGCCAATCTATTGGGAAGATAACCAAAAGGAACATGATGCCCCTTGCCCCTATTCTCTTAATCGAAATTTTCGATTGTTGGGGAATAGACTTCATGGGTCCTTTCCCAAAGTCCAATCATTTTGAATACATTTTAGTCGCAGTCGACTATGTATCAAAATGGGTGGAAGCCGTTCCTATAAGGAACAGTACCGCAAAGGTGGTGTTGAAATTCCTCAAGGAGAACATCTTGGCTCGCTTCGGCACACCGAAAGCACTCATAAGCGACCAGGGCGTCCACTTTTGTAATGATATATTCCGCCGCTTGATGTCGCAATATGGGGTAACCCATAAGGTCGCCACCGCTTATCACCCGCAAACCAGTGGCCAAGCAGAATTGGCAAATAGGGAGATAAAGGGCATTATTGAGAAGACTGTGAATCCTTTGACCAAGGATTGGTCATATAGGTTAATCGACGTGCTTTGGGCGTATCGGACGGCCTATAAGACGCACCTCGAAATGTCCCCTTATCGTTTCGTTTATGGGAAATCTTGTCACTTGCTGGTTGAGCTTGAGAACTGGGCATATTGGGTTGTTAAAAAGCTCAATTTTGACATTAACGAAGGTGGTGACCTTCGTAAGTTCCAACTCAATGAACTTGAGGAGTTACGGAACGATCAATACGAGAATTCTCGTATTTTCAAGGCAAAAACAAAGGCCTTTCATGATAAAAGGATATTTCACAAGCACTTGTAGGTGGGTCATAAAGTCCTACTCTACAACTCTCGCCTCCACCTTTTTCCCAGGAAATTTCAATCCCGATGGAACGGACCGTTCGTGGTGCAAAAGGTACACGATCACGGTGCTGTTGACATATTGAACCCAAGGACCGAAACCATTTCTAAGGTGAATGGGCAGAGGCTCAAGCCTTTCTTGGAGGGGTTCAATCCCGAGCTTGCTGAAATCCCTCTAGAGGATCCACCTCCTGTGGGCCCCTCTGAGGGTGTCGCAACTTAGGCATCGGATTGTCCCTAATTTTTTGGATTGCCTCGCTTCATATTGATTCCGAGGAAATCGTGCTTATGCACACTCGGTTATATATCTATCGCCCCGAGAGTGTCCCGTATTTGAGTGAAGAGTTTTTTTTGGTTTAGATGAGATCTTAGCAGAAGGTGAGGAGGAATTGAGAAAAACAAAGTCGCGGTCGACCGGTCAAAGACCAGCGGTCGACCGTTGATTATCCATCGAGCATATTGTCTCATCCCCTAGGGTTAAATTCAAAGTGTGGTCGACCGGTCCAAAAACTGCGGTCGACCGATTATTGTTCATCGAGCATACTGTCTCAACACCCAGGCTTAATTTTTAAACGCGGTCGACCGGTCCCTGACCAGTGGTCGACCGCACCCCTCAGTTATTTCGCCTTGGCCGTTTCATTTCTCTCTTACTCCTCTTTTATTATCCCAACTTCTCCCATTCTCTTTTCACCCAAAAATCCCCAACCTCAGCCCTAGGTCCATTTTTTCTCTCCCCTTGCACCTCCATTACCCTCCTTCATCTTCTAAGGTATGAATCCCACTATTATTTTCATATTACATTTACTGATTGTGGGTATGCTAGGGTGTATTTCGTGATTTAGGGTTGATTATTGGTGGGATTGTTGGGATAATTTCTGATTCGTTTTTGATGCTCTTAATGTTCTCCTCATTTTCACACACACACATTTTCCATTGATTCATTATGCTGGTTGTGATGCTAAAATGAATGAATATTATGTTGTATATGTTGTTGCCCTAATTGTGCCCACACCCTTATTTGTTAAGCTTACAAACTGATTTTGATGTTAAAATCCCATTCATGGCAAAATGGTAATGTTTATTCTTGAGATTTCCATGAATGGGGGATCCTTGTTGGTACAAATTTGCCCCACACCCCTGTTTTCCAGTTTTGCACGCCAAGTGTTTGTTCAAATGCCCCAATGAACCTATTTTTAACTATTGGACATTTTCTTGCTTGCAAATTCATTTCTTACCATTGTGATTTTAGTTTCAACTGCACTGTTGTACTAATTTCTGTTTTGCAGGTATAAATGGACGACATTGACAAATACAAGCAGTCTCGCTGCGTGCCTCCCAAGGGCATTGATGGGTTCCTTTGTGCCCAAGAAAAAGAGTGGTTTGAGGTGTACTTTGCAACTTCGAAACGCCCACTTGCAGTCAACCTGGCGTGAAAAATGGATGACATCCCCCATCCAGTCTTGGCCATTCTTAAGCGTTATAATTGGGACTCTTTCGTGGGGAGCCAGACCACAATCAATGAAGAACTTGTACGCATCTTCTACGCCTCTTTGATCAATGTAAGGGAGAGAAAGGTGTTTTCGTGGCATTTGTATGAGGAGTTCGGATCACGTTTTGTCGTAAGGACTTGGACAGATAGATGGGCAATGTGGCGGACCCATTCCCATTTTTGAAACTCTCAGATGAGGCAACCTTTGACCTAGACACGCTTATCGAGTTTCTAGCCCCGAGGAGAGGTTTGGACAAAGAAAATGTTTCGGTCGGCTACTATGGAAGATTTGTCGAGGCTCTTGCACTATGTCAACGTGCATTGTTTGATGGTGACTAATAACAGATCCGAGGTCCGCCAGAAGCATGAAGTTTTCCTTTGCACACTGCTAAAACAGTCGAGAGACATCAACATCCCTCAATACTTCTTGGAGCAGATGTACTTGGCATCTAAGGAAAAGGTATGGAACGTCTCCCTTCCATTGCCTAGTATTGTGACTCAGATATGCCTTTAAGCTAGGTGCCCCGAGTACCCTTCTGACAGAAAAGTAGACCCGAAACCCGTCTTAACTAGAGATAACATCAGGAGATGCTTGCAGCACTACTGGGGAGAGTCGACGGTTCAAAAGAGGCCAAGGGTGGTTATAGAGGATGTGGATGAGGAGACATAGCTGAGGAGGGCTGAGCAGGGATCAGGACACCAGGGGTCAAGCCATCACGCTGAGGTGCCAACCGCACTTATCGACGCCCGCTTTACGACGTTCAAGGCACGACATGAGTGCATATGGCACCCAGTTGCGGTTGGCGAGTTTAAAGTCGCGGTTTGACCAGTATGGGATTGATCAGCTCTAGGACCGGACCGAGCGGCGACACAAGTTTCACATGGTCTAGGCCATGATGTGTTATCTCTATATCCAGTAGCATGGCCCGATGCGCCACTTCCGCCACATTTCCTGGATCCGTACAACCCAACATTTCGGGGTTCGTCCAGCGGTGCGAGTTTCTAGACCATTTTATGGGTGTTGTTGGTTTTTATGGCTAATGATGATGTGTCATTTTGGCGGGCGATTATGAGAACTATATATTTTCTATTTTACTTTATTTACACTGATTAAGATGCTTGTATCGAATTCTATGATATTAGTAATGATAATTTAGTCGTTGTTGAATTATTAGATTTTGATGTGTATACATTTTTTTCAAAACTTATGTCCAACATCAATTATCTAGTATCTGCTTTTCAACCCCTCTAAACTATTGCGATTCATGACATGTTTCTTTCTAACTTAATCATTGTGGTACATATTTTTGTTTTTCTTATGTTGGTATAGGGTGCACGTTGACAACCTCAGACTTCACTCCAAATTGGGGTGATTTATTCTACTCCCTCTTTTTCTGATAATGTCTTTTAATTACATTGAGGACAATGTGCGATTCAAGTTAGGGTGTGTGTTTAGGCATCTCAGTTTCTTTTTCCATCCCTCATGTGCCATACACACACACACACACACACACACACACACACACACACACATGTATATATATATATAACATAAAAAAATCAAAATCAAAAAATCAAAAAAATCAAAAAATCAAAAAATCAAAAATTATTTTCTTTATTTCTTTTCCCTTTCTTGGGCATTTTGCCCTATTTTTCTATGATAAACTTAATAATTGCCCTATCCAATTGCTAATTCAATGATGCATTTTCTATTTCTTTCATGTTATTAAACTCTAGTCCTTAGATTATTCAACATTGGGGATAAATGCATGAATTAAACCTTGAAACCCATGAGCACTTGAGCATATTTTCTAAATCATTCGGTAGGACAATTATAGCTTGGTATCTTGTCGTTGCTTTGTGTAAACTAAAAACCTAGTGAGTTTCGTGCTTTTCTTCATTTCGGAGTGTTTATACATTAGTCTTTCTCTTTCTCGAATAACGTATTTTGTTGGCGATCTCATTTTCTTTTCATTGATTGAATATTAATTGATGAATCACATGAGCATGATTTTCAACGCTGTTGAGTCTCGAGAATCACATGAAACTTTAGGAAAGGATCATAGGACCTCTTTGTTGTTAACCCATATGACCTTAACCTTACCCTTATACATGTCCCTAGTCAACCCCGTTCAGCCCTATTATGACCTTTCTTTTCGTCCCAAATCCCCTAACCAACTCCACATTGGAGTTTTACACCATACACATTACCTTGCTTACCTATGTTTGGAATGATATTTGGGATTGAATGATGTTGTGTAGTGTGGATGCAATTTAAGCATGAAAAGAGTGAGAAAAGAAGAAAGCGTGGTGAAAAAGAGAAGAAAAAGAGAAAGTTGAAAACAAAAGAAAACAAAAGAGAAAAAGAAGAAAAGAAAAGAAAGAGAAATTTGTATATGATGTTCATAGTGATTCAATATTCCTTGTTACTCTCTCGATTGATATATTTGATGCGTGTTTGGAAATCATTTTCCAATTTTGAAATTACCCGCTAATTTCCATTATCCTAAGTATTTTCATCTCCAAACATTTTTCGTATCCATAAATTCATCCTTTCATTTCAGTTCCAATAACCCCAAACCTACATTACAACCCAAAAAAGTCCTATTTGATCCTAGGGTAACGTGATTCAAAGGTCGAACATTAGCGATAATCTGTTTGTGTGCATTTCACATTGATTAATATGTGATATCCTTTCATTAGATTGTATTTTTTCACTTATATATTGCGTTCTTCTTCAATGACATGTGCGCGACTTAGTTTCCTTTTACAATTACTCTTTATGCCCGCATGTCCTGTGTGTTACACCCTATTCCGAGTGCTTCTATTTGTTGAGTGTGATATCCGGATAGGATTTAGTGGAAGCATGCTTTAATGGTTATCCAGGTTGTAGGTGTTTTTACCGAATCAAAACTCTTTACATGTGCATGCACACCACTCACATTTGAGGTTTCAATTCCATGTAGTTATTCTTCTAATGTTCATAGTTTTGGATTGTTGGGAAAAACCTCTCCTTTCCTTTGTTAATAATATGTTGAAATATCTAATTGTTGTTGAGTTTGGCATTTTGGTTGTTTGGCCATGCATGTTTTGAGGAAATTCGATGTTTGTGGGTATCATCTCTGAAAACCCTCACGAGACAACACTCGTCCACTAGGGTAACCTAGCGGTTTAACGGCTTGTTGGATTCGCTAAATGCAACCGTGCGCTCGCAAAAGTGGCACTTTTTTTGTGTATATATTGTTGCTATACTTACCGCTCTTTTGTGGCGGGTTTTGTTTTGTTTCATAGCCAGGGACTAGCAATGTGTAAGATAGGGGGTGTGATTAGTCGCAAATATTGTTTATCTTGCGCCCGTTAATTATGCATACACGCATGCTTGCGACCGTTATTTCATGTATTTAAGATCTTGTACTGTATAACCTTTGGTTTCCATATATATATGCTTTGCGAGGTTTATTTGAGCTTTTGTAGAGATTGGGATGATAAATGGTGCAAGTATGCGTTATCCGGGAACGTTCATTGTTTTACGCAACTTTAGGGGTAATTTTGTCATCTTTACATTCGAGCTTTGTGATTGAATACTTCACGGAGGTTGTAGTTCTTCTTGCTAATTTCGCGTAGCCCCCGACGGTTTGTCAATCCGGTTCACGAGGACCAAGTTATGGGTATTTTCTCGAAGCCCCTTGCTGTGTATCAAAAGAGGAGAGAATGCATGATTTTGCAGGACCGGTCGACCGGTCCCAGACCAGCAGTCGACCGGGTTTTCACCATTTTCCTTCAAAGTTAGACAATGTGCCTTCCCCTGACCAGGGGTCGACCGGTCCCTGACCAGCGGTCGACCGGTGACTCATTTTCTGTACACCCCCCGTAGTTTTGGTTTGGTCTTTACCACCCTTTTTTGTGGTTTTCTTAGTATATATTTAAAGCGGTTTGATTTGTTGAACATATCTGATCACATTTGTGTGCAAGGAAATAGATAGAAGATATTTTGTTGGTTTCTCACTCTCCTAGGGCTTGATAATTTCCTTGCCATATTCATCACCAACTTCATTTATTGAAAGTAAAGTTCCTTCTTAGTTGTTTCTTGTTGACAATTGGTACAATTTGGTGCAATTAATGTTGTGATTGTGTATTGAATGCTTGTTCTCATCATGGTTATTACACTTACTATTAATTTAATGATGTGTTTTGATATGGTTGGTGTTATGAGTTGCTAATCTCCTTAGGTTGGGAGCATAAACCCACCTTGGAGAGTTCATTTCTTGGCTTGTTCAATGATTAAATCCAATAAATGGGTGTGTGGGTTAATATTGGAGTTTCATAGGATTTTATCTTCTCTTATCATGTAAGGGTTGTATTTTAAGACTGAACTCCAACATCAACGCATTTGTCCGATAATATATCGTTGCCTTCATCTTATATTGTTGGGTTGACATCCTTAAAGTAGGATTGTTGATATCGATATCTTATTCCCATTTGATTGTGATTTAATCGGAAGAACCCGTTGAGTTGTGCACATCCGAGCTGGGGGAATGCTCCTTAACCTTTTGTTAAAGAATCGTTTCATAATCCTGTTTATAAATCTCGCTTGTCCCATTTCTACTTTGTGTAGCATTCCATTTATCTTGGTTCGCTTTGGTTCGTTACATCACATAAAACCTAAATCATCTTTTCTTTTATCTTTTATTCTTGTTTATTAATTTTTAACTGGAAGAATATCCTCGGTACTTCATATAATTCACAGCGAAAATCGACCCGGTCTTACGGGGCTTTTATTATTCTCGCGATTAGCGTACACTTGCGCTATACAATTTTCTGAGCGAGTCAACATATAAAAGTTTTCAATGGAAATGCATATATTTTCCATTTCCATTTTAGATATTTTTAATATGAATTGCATTATTATTATTATTATTATTATTATTATTATTATTATTATTATTATTATTATTATTATTATTATTATTATTATTATTATCATTTTTAGAAGTTTTGGGTTTTAACAAATTTTTAATACGAATTTTTCCATATTTTGTGGAGTCTCCAACCTTAGAATAACAGCAGGCCTACGTTAGCTTTTCAACAGGTCTTAGTTCCTTATTGTTAGTAACAAACTGGACTAGGTTTTCTTTATAAAAAGTGGCACACCTCATGTGTATAAAAATACTAATCAAAGTTAGAAAGTACAAGAGTTCATTCTATCATTTTCAATCATCCCATCAATACTTTCCTAGCTTATTAGACTTTTTAGACAGCAAAGGATTGGATGGTGGACAGAGGTAGAGTGTGGCTATAGGTAATAACCCTCTATAACATTGTTTTTCGATATGAATAATTTATTTTTATTTATTACAAATTAATTTTAAGACGAGAAGTCTTGATTTGTAGCTTAAAGCTAAAACCACACAAACACTAACACAACATGAGTGAAGTGTATAGCTTTTAGTTCTTGCTTGATTTATCTTTGTAAGTAATCATTATTTTATAACCTTTAGTTTCTTGCTATAGGTTTAGTCTTATGAAGGGTGTAAATTATTAGAATAATTATTGTTTTCTTCTTCGAGTTTAATACTTTTGTGGTTTGGATAACTAATTAGCTTATGTAAGGTGTGGAAATTTAAGCCTTTAATAGAGTGATATTAATGTTCATATGTAATATTATAAGAAAGATTTTCATATTTTATAACATTTTTTAGACCCATAATTTTTTATATACTATGGGAGAGGGAGGTTAGCATAAAAAATAGGCAAGTAATCAAAGTTCCCACCTCATCTTTTCTTTGTCTTCGGAGGAGTATAAGCGACACAACACAATATTTTTTTTAATTAAAAATGAATTTGATTAAAATTAACAAGGCACGAAATATTACAATATTTTTTTATCAATCACAAACAATATCTAAGTGAAAGTGGCCCAAAATAAAATATTTTTGATGAGTGCATTATTTTGCATGAATTATGTCCAAATCTAGGTCTTGTTAGGCCCATTGTATCATAAATAATGAGCTTTTAGAGTCATTTTCGTAAAATAAAAGAAATATGCAAGTTTGAATAAAATTTGAGTTAAAAATACAATTTTAATAACTCCAGGGGGTGAAATCGTAATTTTAGAAAATTTATGGGCCTAAAAATAATTTTTAAATGTTTATCTTGGCAAAATAAAGTTCTCTCTGAAACTTGGTTGAATTCCGGATTAAAATGAGCAATTTATAAATTTCGGGGGCTAAAATGCAAAGAGGGGTTATTTTATAATTTTAAATATTTATGACCCTAAATCTGAATTAATTATTTTTATTTTGTATTTTTACAGGTACCCCGAAAATTTGGACAATACAGGAGTCGATGTGCAAAAATGGTCAGGATACGTCGCGACGCGATACGATATGACACAGTTGACACAGCTGTACTAAATATTTTTTTATAAAATCGTTCGAGTGTCCGTTGAGGCCGTACCATAGCTTTTCGGAAAGGTATTGACAAGACTCACAACTTTGAAATCGGAGAAAAATGAGATTTTGAAGTTTTGAGGGTAAAAAATGCGATTAAAGCTGGTTTTGTGAATAGTGATGTGAATAGTACCAAAATTGGGGATAATTATTTAAAATAAAAAAGACTTCTCAATTATCTCTAACCCTTCCCAAGACTCCATGAGAACTCAAATACAACCAATCAAAGAAGATCTCCACCAAACCCCTAATGCCTCACCCTATAAATAAGACCTTTGGGCTCATTATTTGGGGGGATAAAAATTAGAGAGCCACTTTAGAACAATTGTTGGTAGTGTTATTTTGAGTGTTTTATTTATATTTAAGGGCTAAAAATTATATCTTTTGGGGAGGAATTTTGTCAAGAATCTTTGTGAGACACCATTTCTAAATTGTTTTATTATTGAAAACTAGTATTCATTGTTGCAATTTTATGATGTCTTCCATTATGCTAGCTTAATTTTTTTTTATTAGGAGTAGCTAAAATTTATCACGTCTAGTTAATATTGTGCGTGATTTAAATTTGTCTTTGTTCCCGATATGTGCTAAAGGTTTAAAACAAAATTCGGTATTTGATTAAAATGACACGAGAGTGCGTTTTAAACCTTCGGCATTGTTTGAAAAAAATATCATTTTTTTTTTATTTTAAGTTTGAGTACTTTTTGATGGGTTATACTTTTATTAAATTAATTGGTAGCGCATGCTTAAAGTCTATATTTTAAAATTTAAAAGTGAACTTTTTAAGGGAATAGGGATTTTAGTCGTCTAACTTTAGAGACGTTAAAATTTATTTTGGACTTCTAACATGTTATTTTTCGAATTAAATACGACGAGAGTCGATTTAATTTGAGTTCTAAATCGGGCATGACGAGTTTAAATTATTGCATAGTGCTAGTTATACGTGATAAATGGATCCAACGTCCAAATTTTCACGTTCATTTGATTATATCTCTTGTAGTTATATTTTTTTTATGTTTTCTTAGTTTAATACTAAGTCTCATCTCCAAACCAATTTAGCTTAGTTGGAAAGTTACAATTATTTTGAAGATTTTTTTTTATCAATTCTCGTGGGTTCAAACTGTACTTACACCCACTACTCTATAATAGCCCATGCACTTGCGGTATTTGATAAAATTGACAACAAGTTTTTTGCGCCGTTGCCTGGGATTTATTCGAATTTTTTTTAGAAAAAAAAGTTGTAGTTTTCGAACTAGTTTTTCTTACTTTTCGCATTTTTGTAAGTAAAAAAAATATAATAAAAAGAAAAAAAATCAACAACTAATATTTCTGTTTTCTAGTTAAAAAAAGAAAAAAAAAATTTAAGAATTATTTTTTAGGAAATAGTAGATTTAGAACTAGTTTAAAAACAGAAATACAAAAAATTAAAAAAAAAAACAGAAAATAATATTTTTTTCTGGAAATTTCTAAATTCGGTTTTTAGTAAGTAGACTCTCGAAAAAAAATAAAAAAAAAATAATAATAATCCTAAAATAAAAAAAATAATTTGTATTCCTAGTAATAATTCTATTTTTTCCAAATTATTAAAAACAAAAAAAATTGCTTCATAAGTGTGTTTTGTTTTTTTGTATTAAATACACTACTAGTGCGTGTGTCGTGTTAATTTTTTTCTTTTATTTTCGTTAATTTTTTTTGTGTGTCGTACTTTACGTTTGGTGTAATTTTTTTTCTTTTCAGAAACACATTAAAAAAAGTGAAGAAAAATTCGAAAAAGTGTTCAACGGTGCGCGAACATGAAGAAAAAAATGTGCAATCTTGCCACGAGCACAAGGAACTCTTGAGGACGACTGAAACGTAGGCGGCGTTTCCCTCCGATCGATATCAACTTAAACTTCGGCCTGGAGTAAACAAGTGCCATAAAAAGTCCACGCCGGAGGTACATTTTTGTGTGCTCCTAGGTGGTTTAATTTCACATTTAATTTAGCACGCTGCATAAATTGACCTAAGGGCAAAACCCATGTGAACGATAAGGTGGGAATTTCATCACCCTTCCTTGGCCCGAAAATAACTAATTAACCCAGCATTTGCATATCCCGAGCCATCACATTTAATTTAAAATCAAGTAAACATTGGCCTTAGGATATCACATAGCTCATAGGAAACCTCTTAACGAGGCTAGAATTAAAAGCTACTCGAACGCGAACTTGTCAAATCAATTCTGTTTCACCTTGTCTAGTATTGGAGGTTTTTAATGTGTCTTTGTACCGACCACCTACCTGGAGGAAAAAAGGTATTTGAGGAGATAACCGTAGTTAGTCGTCTTTTAAATTCCCCCTTGTCAAAGAGTAAGAGTTGTCTAATTAGGGAGATTAATTCGGAGACCCCTGTGTCGTCAATTAATCTCGGGAAAACTAGAATTAAAAATTGAAATTCCCCTCATCTAAATTAGATATTTCAATTTGTTGTGTATTAGCTAGAAATTACGTGGTTTGAGTAAAATATTTTTTAATTTAAAAAAAAGAAGAGAAAATTCGAATGAGCTCAATGTATGCGAAGTTGGTTTCGAGATCATACCGGTCGTTTGTCGAGTGTGGAGTCTAGCATTCCGGATACTTATATAGGTAGATTTTTTATATTCACCGAGATGGGAGATGAGTTAGCGCCATGTGCCCTTAAATATTACCTTTATTCGACTAGGTTTAGTCAACTTCGTGCATACGTCTTCCCGATAACACTGCGAATAATTTTCTATTCCATCATGGAACAATCCAAATGGTGACCGTGTTTCGAGGTACCAACAAAAAGGATCCCTACCTTCATATTCGGGAATTCGAGGAGATTTATGGGACCATTAAGTATCAACAACTCACCGATGATATTGTTAAACTTAAATTGTTCAGTTCTCGTTGAAATACAAAGCCAAGAGTTGGTTTAACTCGTTAACACCCGAATCCGTCACTACATGGAACCAAATGAGTGTTGCCTTCATGTAAAAATTCTTTCCCAACCAAAAGACGGCGTAGATACGTCACGCCATCAACACATTTAGCCAAAATGAGGGAGAAGCCTTATGGATGTATTTGAAGAGATTCAACGACTTGCTACTGCAATGTACGCACCATGGGATCGAGATGGGATGCCAAGTCTAAATTTTGTATGAGGGATTCGATTATAATACTCGAACTATGCTCGAGTCATTACGTAACGGTGATTTTACTAAAAAAATTGAGGTTGATGCGTGGGTATTCCTAGAAGCCGTAGCGAAAAGTCCCAGCGAGAGGAACCCAATAGAGAATCTAGGTCCACCACGTCCAATGAGGGTTTTTCTCACCAAGTCCAACAAAGTTATGAATTAAATGCCAAAGTGGCCACATTGGCCCGACGTTTAGAAGCTTTAAAGACGAGAAAATAGGGTAATCGAACCGCATCTACGGCCATTCAATATGAAGGATCCCCTATGTGTATACTTTGCGATGCATTCAACCACTTAGTCGATAATTGCCCCACCTTTCTGGCCCACAAGGTACTCACCGAGCAAGCCAATGCCCTCTACCAAAATAGGCCAAAGTATGACCCATATTCCAATGCATACAATTGGGGATGGTGAGATCACCCCAATATTTCATGATCCAAAGGTCAATATCAAGGAAGTGGAGGTCAATCTTCCAGTAACCCACCCACGGGTTTCCAAAAGAATGCCACCGCACCCTCGAATCCCTCATCCCAAAAGATCCAATATTTAGATGATTCGATGAACCTTATTGCCCAAAGTAACCTTGAATTCTGGAAAACCACTCAAAATGTCCTCTAATCCACCCAGAAAAGCATGCATGCGAACACTCAAACCATTACTAAACTCGAGGTTCAAATGAGCCAACTAGCGAACGCGTTGAGTGAGAGGAACAAGGGAACATTCCCGAGTCATCCCGAACCCAATCCAAAGGGTAACATGCCTAGGGATCAATTTGTTATTCAAGACGACATGAGCACGTCACACACCCAAGAACATGAAAAAGCCATCATCACGCTTTGGTTCGGCAAGGAAGTAGAGAAAAATATTTCACCACCTAACGAGAGTGAATCTGAGAAAGGTAAGGAGAAGGAAGATCCACCCGAGGATCCAACTTCCCCCCCCCCCCCCCCCCCCCACCCTCACCTTCTGAGACATCTGTCGAGACCTATGTCCCAAAAGCTCTATTTCCCCAGCGTTTGGTGCCCCAAAAGAAAAAGGCACAAGTTGATAATATGTTGGAAGTATTCAAGCAAGTACAAATCAATATCCCAGTGTTTGATGTGATTCAACAAGTCCCATCTGACGCAAAATTTCTGAAGGACATTTTTACCTTCAAGAGAAACACCAACGTACCCAAGAAAGCTTTTCTCGTCAAGCAAGAAAGCTCGGTCATTTCTTATCGAACTCCCTTAAAATATAAGGATCCCGGTACTCCAACGATCTCTATCAAGATAGGGGAGCACCACATTGAGAAAGCCCTTTTAGATTTAGGAGCAAGCTTGAATCTTCTGCTGTACACCGTGTACGAGAAACTAGGTTTGGGGGAGTTAAAACTGACTGGATTACCTTATCCTTAGTCGACCGTTCTGTGAAAATCCCGAGAGGTATTGTTGAGGACATCCGAATTAAAGTGGGTGACTTTATATTTCCTGTCTACTTTTTTGTCTTGGACACCCAACAAGTGAAAAATCCTATTGCGAAAATCCCAGTTATTTTGGTTCGTCCTTTCCTCGCCACATATGATGCCATCATTAGGTGTCGTAGTGTCCAATTGAACCTATCGTTTAGGAACATAACTATAGAACTTAATGTGTTCAATTTGTCCAACAACCACCCAATGCCGATGAACCCGTGGATGTCGACATGATTGATAGTATCGTCCAAGAGACTTTCGAGAAAACTTATAATGACGACCTTTTAGCATCTTGTCTTACCTTTTTTGGGTCCTAATTTGATGTCGAACAGTCCATCGAAGAAGTCAACGACCTCCTCGACTCCGCCCCTATCATGGAAGTAAGAAGTTAGAAGTATAAGCCTGAACCCCTCTCACTTCCACATCACCTATTCTACCCTCGATTTCCCGAGCTTGAATTGAAGCCACTGCTTGAAACGCTCGAGTATAGGTTCTTAGGACCTTCTGAATCCTTACATGTTATCATCGTGTCTGACTTAGACAAAGAACATGAAGATAAACTATTGCATATTCTCAAATAACACAAGGAAGCCATAGGATGGACCATAGACGACATTAAGGGGATGAGTCCCTCCATGTGCATGCATAAGATACACTTAGAAGACTATGCTAAAAATTCTCGTGAAGCAAAACGTAGACTTAATCCTGATATGAAAGAGTTCTTCTGAGCCGAGGTGCTAAAATTTCTCAATGCGGGTATCATTTACCCCATCTCTGATAGCCAACGTGTTAGTCCCGTTCAAGTGGTCCCTAAGAAATCCGGTGTTACGGTGGTGAAAAATAACAATGATGAGTTAGTACCCACTAGGATTCAAACCGGTTGGCAAGTGTGTATTGATTATAGGAAGTTGAAAGTTGTTACATGAAAGGATCACTTTCCTCTTCCTTTCATAGACCAAATGCTAGAGAGATTAACCGGCTATCCATATTATTATTTTCTCGATGGTTACTCCGGCTACAGTCAAATTCCCATCGCTCTCAAAGATCAAGAGAAAACCACTTTCACGTGTCCATTTGGTACTTTTGCTTATCGACGCATGCCCTTTGGGTTATGAAATGCACCCGCTACCTTTCAACGGTGCATGATGAGTATCTTTTAGAATATGGTGGAGCGTTTCCTCGAAGTCTTTATGGATGATTTTTCTATATTTGGGTCTAGTTTTGATAAGTGCCTCCATCACCTCACCCTCGTTCTAAAGAGGGGTAAGAAAAATAACCTTGTGCTTAATTGGGAGAAGTGCACTTCATGGTCAAATAAGGCATAGTGATAGGTCACATCATTTCTAAAAAGGGTATCAAGGTAGATAAAGCTAAAATAGATCTCATTGCTAATCTCCCACCCTCTAAAACTATGCGGGATATTCGGTCATTCTTACGACACACCGGTTTCTATTGGAGATTTATTAAGGATTTTAGCAAAATCTCTCGACCCTTGTGTAATCTTCTTTCCAAGGACGCACCCTTCGATTTCACTGATGAATTCCTTCAAGCTTTTGAAAGGCTAAAAGAGGCATTGACTTATACACCTATTAAGAGACCCCCTGATTGGAGTCAGTCATTTGAGATCATGTGTGATGCTTCCAGTTATGCCATAGGTGAGGTTCTAGGTTAGAGTAATGAGAAACTTCCTCATGTCATCTACTATGCTAGTAGGACTCTTAATGATGCCCAATTTAACTATTCTACAACTGAAAAAAAGTTCCTCACTGTTGTTTTGGCTCTTGATAAGTTTAGGTCTTACTTGATAGGATCCAAAGTTGTCATTTTCACTGATCACTCATCCTTGCGATATCTTTTGTCTAAAGAGGATGCTAAGGCCCGTCTTATTAGGCGGATCCTATTACTGCAAGAGTTTGACCTTGAAATTTGGGATACGAAAGGGTGTGAGAATGTAGTGGCGGATCACTTCTCTAGGTTAACCATTGAATCATCGGATAACCTGTTACCGTTAAAGGAGTCCTTTCTCGATGAGCAATTGATGCTTGTCTCTCAACTTCCATGGTTCGCCGATATTGTGAATTATCTTGTGATGGGTGAAATGCCTCCGCATTGGCCTAAATAAGATCGTTCCAAATTTTTAAAGGAAGTTAAGCATTTCTTTTGGGATGACCCGCATCTCTTCAAGTATTGTCCCAATCAAATCATTCGTAAGTGTGTACCCGATGACGAGATTCAAAGTGTAATCTCTTTCTTCCATGACCAAGCCTGTGGAGGTCATTTCAGTTCTAAAAAAAGCGCTGCAAAGATTTTGCAGTGTGGATTCTATTGGCCCACCATTTTTCGTGACTCGAACGATTATAGCAGGAGTTGAGACCGTTACCAATGGTTAGGAAAAATCACACGTAGGAACATTATGCCATTAAATCCCATTCTTATTATCAAGGTGTTTGATTGTTGGGGCATTGATTTTATGGGTCCATTCCCAAATTCCTACGGTAATCTCTACATTCTTTTGGCGGTTGATTATGTGTCTAAGTGGGTAGAACCCATACCGTGTAGGACGAATGACCGCCATGTGGTGGTCAAATTCATTCGAGAAAATATTTTCTCTCGTTTCGGTACGCCTCAAGCCATCATTAGCGATTTGGGAACCCATTTATGTAATCGATCCTTTGAAAATGTCATGAAAAAGTATTCGGTCATGCACAAAGTAGGATGTTCTTATCCCCCTCAAACCAATGGTCAAGTAGAAGTTTTTAATAGACAAATCAAGCAAATCATCAAGAAAACAGTGAATCCAAACCGAAAGGATTAGTCCTTAAGGTTATTGGATGCATTGTGGGCTTATCGCACTGCCTACAAAACACCACTTGGTATGTCCCCGTATAGGCTTGTCTACGAAATAGCCTATCACCTTTCGGTAGAGTTAGAACACAAGGCCTACTGGTCCGTTAAGACCTTCAATTTCGATTTACCCGCTGCGGGAGAGGTGCAAAAATTCCAACTTAATGAGTTGGTAGAGATTAGGAATGATGCGTACGAAAATGAAAAATTGTATAAAGAGAAAATGAAAATGTTCCATGACAAGTCCATCCTACAGAAGTCGGTTGACCCTGAACAGAAAGTTCTCTTGTACAATTATAGATTGCATCTCTTTCTCGGTAAGTTGAGGTCTAGATGGTCTGGTCCCTTTATTGTTAGGACAGTCTACCCACATGGAGCGATTGAGATAGAGAATCCTAAAAATGGTGAAATTTTCAAAGTTAGTGGTCAAAGGTTGAAGCTATATCTGGAATTTCCAAAACGAGAAGTGGAGGACATTCTCCTCCAAGACCCTGTTCACCATGAGTGAACATGAAATTAGGTCATTGTTGTTGTTTCATAGTTTTTATTTTACAGGAATTATGCGTTGGAAAAAGTTCCTCATAATGTGATATCGTTCATATCTTTCCCGCCTTTTTCAATTTTTGTCTTATACATTGAGGACAATGTAGAAATTAGGTTTGGGGGTATTGAGGTTATTTTTCTCCACTTTGAAAAAAAAATCAGAAAATTTTCAAAAATGCAAAAAGATTTTCAATATAATTGAGTTTTGAAACGATTTCTTAATATAGAATTAATTCACGGATCTCTCAACTTATGAAATTTTTTTACACATTAGCCATATAATATGATCGAAAATGGATATTGAGGTGAAATTTAATATACTTAATGAATAAATGTGGAGATTTTAACCCGGTGAGATTTTTGTGCCATTCATCATTTTCGAGAGATTTTAATCAAGTCAAGTTAAAATAACTCACACTTTCCTTCAGTTATAAATTCGTTGATGATCTCAAATTCATTGCTTTGTTCGATTACTGAAAACGAAAAGTAAAAAATGTGAATCTTAAGCACTAGAAGTCTTATTAACTCTTCTCGAGACACAAATGAATTCAACGAAACTTGAGAAATGAGATTAGGCCATCGTTTGAAAGCCCAAAAATTAAGCCTAAACTCTGACCTTTTTACATTATTCTATTGCAAGCCCATTTGAGCCAAAAAAAATATACCTTTTGTTGAAAACCCATTATCCTACCCAACTCCAACTGGGAGTTTAAAGCCTATAAAAAGAAGACATACCCGTTTTCTTAAAATACTAGGGTGGAATTATGGTAGGAAAAATGCCAAAAGAAAAGGAGGTTGGAAGAATGATGTGAAAAAAAAAGAAGAAAGAAAAAAAAATGGAGTTGAAAAAAAAAATTGAGTTGAAAAGAAAAAGGAAAGAGAAAAGAAAAATGGAGGTCAGAAGTCAAATAATCGAAAAAACCTTTATATTCTCGAAAATTTTGAACTTCAAATCCATTCTTTCTATCCAAATCTGAGCCTACAATACAACCAAAGAAAGTCCTAATCGATCTCAAATGAAGTTAGTTATAGTGTGCAGAGAACATGAATAGGATCTATGGTATGACTCAATGTTTTCAAAAAGTAATCGATTTTCCATTCATGAGATCATATTCATCCATTATAAAAAGGAAGTCCGTTTTTATCATGTATATGTGAAATTTGCTCACCTAAATTTACTCTTTTATTCACATATACCGAGAGAAAATAACTCATTTTCGAGAGTTCGATTGTGAGTGCATTCTGTGAGATTTTGAAATCAAAATGAAATGTCGGATAATAAATTTAACGATCAAATCTTTTGAAATGGATGGTTATATTGGCTATGCACACACACACGATAATTTGAGATTGAAAAGTGAAGTTCTACTATATTTATGAAGTCTGCATTTAAACTTGGTTATATTATTTTTGAGTCTTTTGTATTGAGTCAAATTTTTGAATTTTGTGGGTATATTCAGCAAAGGACAACAAATATTTTTATTTTATATTTTTACAGGTACCTCGGAAATTTTGACAACAAAGGACTCGATGTGCAAATATTGTCAGGATACATCGCGACGCGATACGACACGACACCGTTGACACAGTTGTACTAAATATTTTTTATAAAATTGCTCGTGTGTCCATTGTGGTCGTGCCATAGCTTTTCAAAAAGATCTTGACAAGACTCATAAGTTTGAAGTTCGGACGAAAATGAGATTTTGAAGTTTTGAGGGTAAAAAATAAGATTAAAGTTGGTGCTGTGAATATTGACGTGAATAGTGCTAAAATTGGGGATAATTATTTAAAAAAAAGAATTCTCAATTATCTCCAACCCTTCCCAAGACTCCATGAGATAATTATCAATTCAAATAAAATCAATCAAAGAAGAGTTACACCAAAACCCTAATGCCTCACCCAAAGCGTATAAATAGGACCCTTGGGCTCATTATTTGGGGGGAGAAAAATTAGAGAGTTACTTTAGAACAATTGTTGGTAGTGTTATTTTGAGTGTTTTATTTATATTTAAAGGCCAAGAATTGTATCTTTGGGGAGGAATTTTCTCAAGAATCTTTGTGAGACACATCATTTGTATATTATTTTATTAATGAAAATTAGTATTCATTCTTGAAATTTTATGATGTCTTCCATTATGGTAGCTTAATTTTTTTATTAGGACTAGGTGAAATTTATCATGTCTAGTTAATATTGTGCGTGATTTAAATTCGTCTTTGCTCCCGATATGTGCTAAAGGTTTAAAAAAAATCAATATTCATTTAAAACGACGCAAGAGTGCGTTTTAAACCTTCGGAATTGTTTGAAAAAAAATCATTTATTCTATTTTAAGTATGAGTACATTTTGATGGGTTATACTTTTATTAAATTAATTGATAGCCCATACTTAAAGTCTATATTTTAAATTTAAAAGTGAACCTTTTAAGGGAATAGGGATTTTAGCCGTCTAAATTTAGAGACGTTAAAACTTATTTTGGACTTATAACGTGTTATTTTTTCTAATTAAATACGGTGAGAGTTAATTTAATTTGAGTTATAAATCGGGAATGACGAGTTTAAATTATTGCATAGTGTTAGTTAAACGTGATAAATGAATCCAACGTCCTAGTTTTCAAGCTCATTTGATTATATCTTTCGTAGTTATATATATTTTTTTATGTGTGTGCTTAGTTTAATACTAAATCTCACCTCCAAACCAATTTAGTTTAGTTGGAAAGTTACTATTATTTTTAAGAAATTATTTTTTGATAAATTCTCGTGAGTTCGACCTGTACTTACACTCGCTATTCTATAATAGCTCGTGCACTTGCGGCGTTTGATAAAATTGACAACAATTTTTTTTAACAAAAAAAATCGATTTAATCGAAAACGTAATCAACCAAAATAAACATGACGCAATATGACACAATACGCTATAAAATAAATGTGGCACACCACAATGTTTTGTTAACGAAAAATAACCCGACTAAATTAAACATGATAACATGAAATATTTTATTTTTTACTTATCTCGAACACGACTCGAGTATAAGTGGCACAACACAATATTTTTTTCAACCAGATATGATCCCAACTAAAGTAAACATGACACGTCCCAATACGCCCTGAAATGAAATGTTATATTTCTACTTATATTGAACATGATTAAAGTAAAGCGGCACACCACAATATATTTTTCTTGAATCGAAAATGAATCGGGACAAAATAAATATGGCACAACGTGAATTATTTTTATGGAAAAGTTTGGTTTATACGGACTCTAAACATGTTGGTTTGAATTTTGTAATTCAATATTAAACATGCTGGTTTGGATTTTGAATTATGGCCTATTTTTTGGGGGATGGAATGGAAGCAAATCGTCATTTTTTGAGATGTTTACAACATGTCACGCTTCATTACTTCGTAATCAATTTTAAGTATATCAAGTTGATAGAAAATTGGCTTATGGGAGAGTGAGTGTTCTATAACTACAAATATTCAGGAGCAAATTTATCACCGTGCCATTGGCACGGGTATACCCTACTATATATATATATATATATATATATATATATATATATATATATATATATATATATATATATATATATATATATATAGACACACACACACACACACACAATACTACTCTTGTGAGGACCAGTTCGCATTTTAAGAGTGCGGACCGGACGTGTGTCACCTGGATATGAGCCCAGAAAAGAGAGAGAGTGTGCCTATAATTTAGCCAATAATTTTTAGGCTCATCGTCAGGTGACACATGTTCGGTCTTAACTGTTAAAATGCGGACTAGTCCGCACAAGAGGAGTACTATATATATATATATATATATACACAGAGAGGATCTTCGATGGGTGTCCCAAAAGTGGTCAAAAGAAAGGACCTATTTTTCAAATATAGCAAAAAAAAATTATTGGGTTGATTTTTTTTATGGGTTTTAATCATTTCTGTGTACCCATAAAAAACTTCGCTCAAAATAATTTTTTTGCTATTTTAAAAAATAGGTCAAATATGTGTCAGTTTTTAGCTTAAAAAATCAACCCAATTTTTTTGCTATTTTTAAAAGAATGGTACTTTTTTTGACCTTTTTAAACCCACCCATCATAGATCCCCCCCCTCTCTCTCTCTCTCTCTCTCATGTTTAGTAACTATTTAGTGAAATGTCATAAGGGTTCGTTTTCATCAAATTGAACTATTTAATTATTTGAGTCTACATTTTTCAACATGGAATATGACATTGTGGGTCTATTAACCTCTTTTTTGATATTTTGAATTTTAGTAACATTAGTTGAATGTTAGAATTAAACACATGAATTATACTACATTCGCGAATCACGCTGACCTAAAAAACTAATTTATTACTAATTTACACTTCACTTAGAAAACTTTGATACAATTCTTCTTTTCCATAACCTAACCCTACTACCTACCCAAGCCCTACCAATCACCACCACCCACTCTCACCTCGTGTCGACAAACATGCAACCAACCAATAATCCAACACCACTAACCACGTCTCAGTCTACTCATCTACTGCCCCATGTAAATATTTTAGTACAATGCTTATAAGGATAACATTGTATCAAAACTAATAATTTTTTGCAAATAATTGAACAAGTGAGAAACCATGAGTTGGAGTAGTGAGAAAGATAAATGTGATATCATGTCATCCTTTGACTGTTGCATTAAATACTTCCATGTCCCACCTCCAAGCGCAAACCTCCCTCGGTTCAATGACTTGGAAATTAATTATTCATTCAAAATATGAATTTTAACTTTTAAATGATCATTTTAATTTTTCTAGAATCCTAAGTCATATTCCGAATTTTTAGTGCACTTTTATTATTTTATTGCAAAATACAAGATTTATTATGGTTATGAATCTTGATTTCAACTTGGCGGAATATTGATATACCTATATCCCTAATTTATTTCGGGTTTATGAGTTATCCCCCCGTTAAAAAGCCTAAAAATCTTTTTTCTAAATATACGAGCGGTGACAACTAATCTAAAGTTTGGGTTCTTAGTATTTTTTTTAGTTGCGAAATGTCTAAAATATCCTCACTATGTTCTTAAAACTTTTAAGGCACCAAAATTCCCCTTCAGCAAAAATCAAACCTCAGAATCGAAACACAAACATCCACATGCAAATACATTTCAAAAATAAAATAAAATAAAATGAAAACACCACTACACACAAACACATCTCAAAATCAAAATCGAACACATGCACACATTTAAGTATTTTTCTCTCCAACTAACAACCCTAATCCCATCGAACCCCAAGATCAATATTCTTGCAATAGTGGACCCGAATAAAGCAACACACACACACACACACACACACACACACACACACACACACACACACACACACACACACACACATCTATTCATGATTTGTGTGGAATATATTTACATAATTTATGATTTTGACTTTGTGTATGGTATATTGATTCTGATATGGATTCGATTAGGTGCGATACAGGTTCGTTGGAGTTCAATTAGGGTCAGTTATGGTTTTATTAATTTCATTTTCAGTGGATTTGATAGCTTCGATAAATTTTAGATTTACAAATCGTTTATCTTATTTGTTTATTATTATTATTTTCAATTTGAGTGAGTTTGATTGGTGATTTGAGAGGGACCATTTTGGTCATCTTAACATGTTAAAATATCTTTAAAATTGTTTTGGCATTTGTCAACCAATATATAATGAAAAACCAATTTTTTAATTTAGTTATCACATATCGTAAGTTTAAGGGGCTAATTGTCGTGTGTCTTAGATTGGGTGGGTGGGTGGGGGGGGTACCCGTTAGCTGGGAATAGATTAAATGTTTTTTTTATAATTTACCGTTAATTAGTTTACTAGGTTAGAAGTTTGATCTCCTACCTATAAAAGAGGATTTTCATTCAAATCAACCTCTGGGAGTGTGTTCGAATGTCCAAAATCGAAATCTCATATCATGAAATACTTTTGTGAGAGGGTCATTGTTCTTAGGATTCTAATTTTTCTATGGACATTATTGAATGATCGGTTCTTCAAAACTTTGAAATATACAGAATTGGAGTGGAAAGGTTAGTTTTGTTTTGATTGTGAAGTTGTAAAGAAAATATGTTTTTTGTTTGGAAAGATGATGGGCATAATTTTTCTTATGTTTCCATACACTCTATTCTATTATCATAATATATTATAATAACCGATTCCACTGAAGGAACTAGTGCCAAGTTACTCGGTAAAATCTTTATCCAAATAGCCTCCGATGTTGCCTCCTAAGCAACAACATCTTCGACTTTCATGGAAAATTCAACAATACATGATTCCTTGATATTCCTCCAACTTATGGCTCCCACTCCTAGGGTAAATACATATCCTAATGTCAATTTCTTGAAATTCTCATATGAGTTAATATCTGAGTCCATGTACCCTTAAGGTACAAGACTATACCAGTTGTGTTTTTTAGGTACTTGGGAGTGTGTTTTACTACAATCTAGTGATCCTCACATGGATTAGGATGAAATATACTAACCATGCTAATGACAACAAAAATATCTCATCCGGTTCACAACATATCATACATGAAGTTGTCCACCGCCGAAGCACAAGGTATATTCCTTATCTTATTTATCTTATCATGTGTCTTAGGACACCGATCCTTAGACGAAGTGACTAGAAATCAATCCTTTATTGGAATCCTACATGTTTAATTTTATGAGTACATCATCGATACAGCCCAAAATCCTATTTTTTTTTATCACGCAAAAATCTCATCTCAAGGATATGATTGGATTCTTTTAAGTACTTCATATCGAACTCAATGGAGAACCGCACTCTTATGCTAGAAAATACACCCATATTATTCTCAATTAGGATAATATCATCCACATAGAGTACTAGCAATACCACCATATTTCCTTCATGCTTCTTATACACACAAGTTTTATCAGAAAATTGATAAAAACCAAAATATTTGAATGCCTGATCAAAATGTATGTTTCAAGACCTTGTCACTTGCTTAAGTCCATATAAGGACCTCTTAAGATTGCACACTTTTCTTTACTAAGAAGTTTCTATGAATCTCTCGATTTGTACCATGTAGATGCACTTGTCAAGACGACCATTCAAGAATGTAGTCCTAACATCCATTTGCTAAATCTTGTAATCGAGATAAGTCACAATGCCCTCCTTCTGAGTAAACCTTTTCTTAATAAGCCTTTCCTTAAATGTTTTCACCTTCCCATCTACCCCTTTATTTCTTCTTGTAAATCCACTTGCATCTTATGGGTTTTAACCCATTCGTCAAGTTTTTAAGCTCCCTAACCTGATTCAAATACATCGAATCCATATTGATATTCATAGACTTAACAAAAACATATAGTGATTGTCTTGGAGTGCCTCATTGTAGTTTCTAGGATCTAGTTTGTGCTCACCTGGTTGGGATATCACCGAAGTTTTCACCCATAAACACTTAATTTTTAAACTGTCTCCTGACCCTCCCATTGTGATGTGGCTCCACTTGAGATTCGATATTAATGCCACATCCCACTACCGTTAGGTAGCGTGATATTGACATCCAGTTGTATTTCTTTCTGTACGTGTAGTTTACAAGAAACTTCTTGGTCTTCCCTCTTAGATATTATAAGATCATCTTACTCTTGGGTTTTTAGTCCATTACATAATCATCTTCTAAGTACTAATAATTATTTCTGATAATAACCCTATGGTCCTTAGTATTACAATATATACCCCATTTGGTTCATTTTGGGGAACCTATAAAGAGATATACGTTTGTCCTTTAATCCAACTTCTCTGGCTCCTTCATCAGTACGTGTGTCAGACAACCCCAGATCCGAACATGTCTTAGACTGGAATTATGGGTAGTCCAAAATTCTAAGGGAGTTGTTGAGGTCGATTTAAAAGGAACTAAGTTCAGTAAATAAGTAGTTATCTCTAATGCATAACCTTAAAATAATTCGATAAATATGAAAAGCTCAGCATGGATCTAACCATGTCCAAAAAGGCGTTGCTCCTTCTTTTCGCTAAACAATTTTGTTGTGGAGTGTGTGGCGTAGACAATTAGGATGCAATTCCCACCTCTAATAAATGATTCATAATCTCTCCCAAGACGTAATCACCCCTACCATCAGAATGTAAGATTTTGATTAGCTTACCATCCCTACATTTCACCTACGCCTTGTCACTTTGAACTTATCAAAAGCTTTAGATTATGGTGTATAAGGTAAACATATGTTGACTTTTAGTAATCTTCAATAAAAGTTATGGAGTACTCATAACAATTTCTTTTCGTATTGTCATAGGTCCACAAAAATCGGAATGAACTAATTCTGACAAATCTTTAGCTCTATAGACTTTAGTAGTAAAGGGAATCTTAGTCATTTTACCTTCCAAACAAGGTTCAAAGATTGGAAGTACCTCTAATTCAACTAAACTTAATTGACTATTTGAAACCATAGTTTAAATCCCTTTTATATTAATATGACTAAGGTGTAAGTGCCAAAGATACTTTTGGTTCAACTTAAAAGGTTTCTTTCTCTTTAGGTAATTTCCATTTAGGTTATTTATCAGTAACAATAAAAAACGTTCGATAACATATAAATAATTTTCCAATATACCACACCATATAAAAGAATTGTCATTTTTTATAAAAACATATTTATTAAAAGGATAAATTACACTAAACCCCCTGAACTATTAATTTTTTCACACCCAAACCATTTATGCAAAAAATCACGTTTTTCAACATTTTAGTGTTAAATGCAATTTTTACCTTAATGTTTGGAGAGATTATGAACATTGACCCTTTTGTTTTATTTTTTGCAATGTTAACACTAACGTTTTAAATTTAAATAAATTTGGACACCCATTAATCACCCGTTAGAGAGTTTTTGTTAAATCCAACATGGCATCTTGGTAAACCCTTTGAATAACTAACAATCAATTATACCTTGACATGTCTCAATACTTATTAAATATTTAAAAAAATAAAAACTCTTCAAAAGAAATAAAGGAAAAAGCATAAAAATAAAGAAAAAATAGAAAAACATAAACACTATTTTTTTTAAATCGTATTTTTAGAAAAGTGTATTTTTAAAAAGAAGTTGTGAGTGTAGAAAAATTCACAATAAAAGATTCACGAAAGCAATCAAGAAAAAGAGCAAAAAGTAAATGAAATCACACAAAACAACAATGTACGTGGTCCGACAACTTACCTACGTCCAATGAGAGGTTACTTGTTTTTCTTATTAAGTGTCTCTCAATCATTACAATTTTTTTTATCCCTTTGCCATGAGTCAGGGAGTACAATTTATACATATGCTTGTTATATAGTTTGAGTTGTTTAAGGAACTCCTTCGTATGTGGATTAGCCATGAGGAGGTTGAATATCTCGATCGAGATTCTTGTCACCGAATTTGACCATATCCGCGAGTATCCTCCATTAACTAAACTGCCCGTGTAGAAGTTAAGTCATGATTTGGGCCAGACTAATACAACTCGAGTTATATTGGTTGACTACTCTCACGGGCTTGTAAAAAATGGGATCCCACAATTAACTATGGGCCAACAAATTTCAACTAGTTCGGAGGTACAAATCCTTAGTGGCATAATTTTAATAACAGAGCTTGCAACAAGGGTACGTTTGTCCAAAAGGTGGAAATAGAGTGTCAAAATCTTCTTAGGAAATTGAAAATCATCATTTGAGTGTTCTGGTCATCAGTCGAGACTTACCCAAGCATCTGTTCATTGCATTTGGACGTTGTTGCACATATCTCATTCCTAAGATCCTCTCTTGCTTCAAAAGTAGAAGTTCTTCTTCTTCTGTGCTTTTTCAAAGCTTTCTACGGTCTGTAAGTTACAGTCTCTGTCTCTTTTTTGGTTCTACTTCTGTGTATTAGCTAGTTGTTGTAGCTAGGGCTTCTTCTTATTTGTTTAGTTCTGGCGATGTTAGATGGTATATCCGTAAAGGAATTTAGGCCTAAATACAATATCCCTAATTTGGTGATCATCGAATGTGCCCCCCTTCCCCATAACATTCGTAGGGTTGATGGGGGACACTAGATTCACACTCTCTTAATAACTCAAGGGGTCCCTCGAACGATTTATTTCCTAGATTCTTTAGGTACTTTGCCATTGTTACTACTCAGTGTCCCCCCAACATATGGAAGATAGTTAATGGTGTCCATAGGATAAATACTCTTTATGGGACAAAGTTAGGTCTTCTTGAGATATGCTACTGTTACGTGTTCTCGAAGACAAAAAAGGGTCTATTGTATTTGAAAACCATAAGTCCCGATCGAGTTTTGGTGGTAAACCTCTCGGATTCTCATAAGGACTATTGGAAAAGTGGTTTATTATAAGGAACTGGAAGCACCCTCCATTATTGGAAGGGGAAAGACCACGTGACCTCCCCATTCTTGACAATGGGGAGACCGAAATAGGTCATTTACTCTTTTTTATCTTCTGATAACTTCTTCTAGACGTTTTCTCATTCACGTGGCTGACATTCCTCTTTTTTATGATTTTATCTCGTAGAAAGAACCAGGAACCTGATATCAGTGAGATTAATAATTAAGATCTCACGAAGGCTTGGAGAATAAAGGAGAGACTGGTAGAAGGTTAGCATCATAGGTCTAAGACCTTTCTTTTGATGTACAAGAACACTGGTACCAGCTTTATTTCTCATCCAATTGATCAGGTTCTAGTTTTAAAGTCTCTAGAGTTAAGCCCTTCTAAAGAGGAAAGTTTGAAGAAGAGGAGGAGAGCAAGGAAGAGAGAAGAAGAGGAGGGGTAAAAGTTGGAGGATAAGACGAAAAAGAAGAGGACACGACCCCTCTAGTGAAGAAGAGTACGTAAAGACTTCCAGATGATGACGATGACCATACAATCCTATCTGACAGGATTCCATCCTTAAAGATTTTTGTAGAAAATTATCCCAAGGGAAGTGGTACTCGCCCGTCTGATAAGGGGAAGGAACAAGAGAGAGAAGGAGAAAAGGAAGAGAGAGGAAGAAGATAGAAAGAAAGAAGAAGAGAGGAAGAGAGAGAGGGATAGAAAGAGGGAGCAATATGAGAAAAGAGAGAGATAGACAAAATAAAGGCTAAGATATTCGCTTTGCCATCTGCTGGTGGACCCATTATCCCTAGCCTTGAGGGGGCTAGTGTGGGCAACTCCCCCTCTCTGGCCCCAGATCTACGAAAGAGGTTTGTGCCCGCCACTGATCGCGAAAGGTCCTCGAGGCTAGGGCTTTCTCAACTTTCTCTGAAGACCGCACAAGGGATGGCCCTAGTAAGTCCCTCTCACTTGTTTCCTTTCTTGCTATTTCTCGCTTCTGTTCTAATTCCATGTTGTTCTGTTTTCTCTGCAAATATTGTTTGACTTCACTACCCTCCTGGATAATCATTCTGATATCTTCAGAAGAGAGGAAGAGATGAAAAAGGCCCTAGAGGCCGAGAAGATGGCCATAGAGGTTTAGAAAAATGCCTCTAATAATGCTCGTTAATAATGGGAGCGTGAAAATAAGAACATGTCTAAGGCCTATAATGCCTTGGAGTCTTCTCGAAAGGTGATAGTTGCTGAGAAGTCAGAATTGGTGGAGCTTAATAAAGATTTGACTGACAAGGTGGCCAAGATGGAAGGTGACCTTACCCAAGCCAAGGATGATAGCTACCAATAAGGCTTCTACAAAGCTTACGAGGACGTTGAACGCCAAATGTCTTATGCTTTCAAGGTCTCCTTTAAGAAGGGATGGGACCAGGCTTTGAAAGCTGCTGGCACTTATGCAAGTTCTGAGCTCTTCAACCTTCATTCTCTTGGTCCGGACCCTTTTATTGAAGATGAAGTAATAGAGGGCGATGACCAGGCTGCTGGCAATAATGAGATCATCCCTACTGTAGTTGGCGGGAGCACTGGTACTGGCCAGGAGCAATAAGTGGTCGACAAGGGTAAGAACATGGTTGAGGAAGACCAGGTGAAAGACTAGGGCTCTTGTATACTAGGAGTTACTATTTTCCTTGTACAATTTCTAGTTTTCATTGGTCTGTACCCTTATTTTGTAAACTTTATGTACTGGAGAGTGGTCCTCTTTCCCTTTGTGATAATGAAAATTTTCCCCTTAGTTCATGTGTCTATCTACTTAAGTTTATGCTCATGCTTGCTTCTGGTTTGACATGTATTATTTATAGTTTGCTGATTTAGATCGCTACATTTATCTTAATTCTTAATTGGGGGGAATTCTTGGACCTGATATCATCTTACAAGCTCGCAAAGCCTTCATGAAGATTTATAAATCACTTAGAGCTAGGAACGAAAAATATAAAAACCAAACTTTAGTTATTTCCATACTGAAGGATGGCCTTCAGGAGATGGAAAAGATAGGGGCCTCTGTTTGAGAGGAAGTTAATTCCCTGAAGGCCCAACTTTTAGCGAGGACTGAGATCGACTAAGTGGGTGAGGTCCTACAGTCTAAGAATAATGCTTTGCGAAAGGAGGTGGAGAGCTTGAAATCTTTCATCGGGGTATTAAAAGGCAACATCAAGAAGTTGAGATACACTTTTAAGGCAGGACCAGAGAGGTTTGGAAAGAAGGTTATAATGTTCGTTGGGCAGAGGACCCAACAAAACTGAAGGAGGTTGAGAGCCTTAATTTCTCTCGAGGATGGTTGAGCGCTCTTAAGGAGGCAAGAACCCCGAAGGAATCCAAGCTTTGGTACAAATAATAGGTTGAATGTCCTGTCTATAACCATAACCCCTTCTCGATAGATAGTGAATGGATTCTGGCCGATGACATTCCTTCCCAACTCATGGACCAAGACCTTGATGAAGATGTCAAGGAATTTTCCCTGAAGCCAGATAATGGTCAGAGGGCAGCTGTAGCAGAATATCTTGCTCGACGCCATATCCCACCTTAGGCTTTTGTAAGCCTATTTTTTAGTTTTGTGACTGTAACCTTGTATCCATAATAAAGAATTTTCTTATTTTTTAAGCGTTCTGATGACTAAACATAATTTGTTTTTCTTATGTTTAGCACTTTTATCCACTAAAATGATATTGATTGACCAATCGTAGGCTTTAAGGAGGTCAGTACTTAGTTTGAATCGTTTTGGGCCTTAACAGTCGACTAAATGATACTTAAGTGTTGGAACTTTGCATTTAATTATTTTTTAACATTATCCTAGTCTAATATGCCTAAATAGTATCATTCCATTCACTTTACCTTTTAGGTCGTGTCATCACACTTTCTCAGGCCCAAGTGAGATGATGGCGAGAATGTACCTGGTTATTAGGTCATCCACCCGAGCAAGTTTTTTTATAACTAATAAATGCTTGCGACCAACTAAAGTTGGCTTTATTGCATATGGGTCCGCAGTCAGGCTTTGGTTATTGTCGGGGCAATTCATGAGGCCCCTTGTGTTAAAAATAAGGTCCTGAGGGGAATTCAAAGTTATTTGCATTTAACTCGCTAACCCAGTCAATTAGTCATTCAAAATATGTACAAAGGACATATCATTGGAAAATCTTCTACTTAATAAGATATAATAGAGATGGGTTAGGCAACCAATGTGATCTTTTAGAATATATGGACCAGTACGACCTTTTTTTCACTGTAAATTGTCTTATTTAGTAACAAAAATTTGCTAAAAACTAAAAGTCTTGCTAAGTAAAAAAGATAAGAAAGAAGATATAAGAGTGGAACTTCTTGAGATTGACTGCGTTCGATGCTCTTGGTATCTCCCTGTCTTCCAGCATTTCCAAGTCATATGCTCTTTAGAGATCATCTCTGATCACACTAAATAGTCCTTCCCAGTTTGGTCCCAGTTTTCCATCTGATGGTTTTACGGCACTGTCGAGGACTTTTCCCAGGACATAGTCTCCAATTAAAAACATCCTTGGATTGGCCCTTTTATTGTACTGCTTGTCTAGTTGCTATTAGTAGGAGGCCAACTTGATTAAGGCTAGACCTTGTCGCTCATCTTTTAGGTTAATCTCAGTGCATAAGGCTTCATCATTGAGGCCTTGGACGACCAGTGTGGTTCTCATAGTACGGAGTCCTACTTCCATGGGAATAACAACCTCCATGCCATAAGCTAGGGCGAATGGTGTTTCCCCCGTTGGTTTCCTAGGAGTCATGCGAGAAGCCCATAAAATATGAGGGAGCTCGTCCACCCAAGCTCCCTTAGCTTTTTCCAGTCATTTTTTCATCCCATCGATAAGTGTTTTATTGGAAGCCTCTACTTTCCCATTTCTTTGGGGATACGCTACAGAACTGAAGTGGTGCTTGATGTCGTGCTCGTCGCAGAAGGCTTGAAAGAAACCACTTTCGAATTGTATTCCATTGTCGATGATGATGATTCTTGGTATCCCAAAGCGAGTGATGATGTTTCTCCATATGAACCTGGTCATGTCAGAGTCTTGGATGTTCGCCAAAGGTTATGCCTCAACCCACTTGGAGAAACATTCAGTGGCAACCAAAAGATACTTACGATTTTCGAATGCAGTAGGTAGTGGTACAATGATATCCAACCCCCATTGAGCGAAGGGCCATGGGCTGGTAAGAGATTTTAGGTCACTGAAGGGCTGGTAAACCATCGGTGAGTGCTTATGTCACTTTTCACATTTACGAACATATGTGCCTGCGTCTTTCTGCATGCAAGGCCACCAACATCCTTCTTTGATCACTTTAAAGTATAACGATCTTCCACATGCGTGACTCCCACATATGCCTTCATAAAGTTCATTAAGTAATTTCTCGGTATGTTTTGGGTGGACGCATTAGAAGTAGGGGCTTGTAAATGACTTCTTATAAAGTTTCCCCTCAGGGATAAGGTAGAAATGAGCAACCTTGACTTTGATTTGGTAGGATGATCTCTAGTCATTTGGTAGTATGTCTCTCCGTAGATACTTGATGATGGGATCAATCTAACTCGGAACCCTATCTGTGAGGAGGACTTGCTTGACTGCGACGGTATGATCAATACTAGGTTGTGCGAGGAACTCAATCTGTATTATCCTTTTTAGGTCAGAGTCAATTGCTGAGCTTAGTGCTGCCAAGGCATCAGCGTGACTATTCTATCCTCACGAGAACCGTTGAATCTCCACCTACTCAAAGTCTCTCATGAGCCCTCTCACTACAACTAGATAGGCTACCATTGGATCGTCTTTGTCATTGAAATACCCATTTACTAGTTTGGAGACCAGATTGGAGTCACCAAATACGTTGAGGTGTCTTGCCCTTAGTAGTTTGGCTTTTCACAAGTCAACGATTAGTGCTTCATACTCAGATTCATTATTGGAGGCTTCAAATCCCAGTCTAATTCATTGTTCTATAATTATGTTTTCGAGGGTAATAAGAACAATCCCCACTCCTGCCCCTTTGGACTTTGAGGCTCCATAAACATAAAATGTCCAATCTTTAAACGTTGTATCACAGGTGATCGATTGGTCTTCGTTCATCTGATATGCTCGTCGATCTATTATAAATTTAGTAATAAAATTTGTTAGGATCTGCCCCTTGATTGCCATTCTGGGATGGAAGTGGATGTCGAATCTGCTAAGCTTGACCAACCACTTTGAAAGATGCCTAGAAAGATAAGCTTTTCATAGAACGACATTTAGTGGGTAAGAGGTGATTACTGTTATGCAATGAGATTCAAAGTAGTGCTTCAATTTCTCAAAGAGATCACTAGGGCGTAGGCGAGATTTCCCAGAGGCAAGTTCCTTTGCTCAGCATCTAGTAGTGTCTTGCTGGCATATTAAACGGGATGTTGTTCTCACTACTTTTCATAAACTAAGGCAGAGCTTACAGCATGGTCTGATATTATCAGGTAAAGGTACAGTTACTCACCATCATCTGGAATTACCAATAGTGGTGGCTTACTAAGGTAGGACTTAACCTTTTCCAATGCTTGTGAGCATTCTTCATTCCATACTAGGCTTTTGTCTTTCTTCAATAGCTGAAGGAATGGTGGGAAGCGCTCTGAGGACTTGGAGATAAAGCAATTGAGTTCAACGAGCATTCCAGTGAGCTTCAGAACATCTCTCAGTGTCTAAGGAGGCTGGACCTTGGTGACATCATCGATTTGATCTGGTTGGCCTCAATTTCCCTTTTACTTACTAGGTAGCCTAAGAATTTTCCTGACTGAACCCCTAATGAACACTTACTTGCGTTAAACTTCATTCGATACTGCTTGAGGATTTTGAAGGTTGCTGCTAGGTCAGGGAGGTGGTCGGACTTGTTCTTACTTTTGATGAGCATGTCGTCGATGTACACTTCCATCATCTCTCTTATTTGTTTGCTGAACATCTTGGTTACCAATCTTTGGTAAATTGCCTCTGCGTTCTTGAGGTCGAACGACATTACCTTATAGTAGTATAACCCAACTGATGTTATAAAGGAGGTTTTGTCCTGGTCGGGTCCATATCATGGAATCTATTGATATTCGGAGTAAGCGTTAAGGAACCTCATCCTTTCATGAGTTGTTATGGTGTCGACCAGTTGATCTATCTTCAGAAGAGGGAAGCTATCTTTGGGACATGACCGGTTGAGGTCGGTAAAATTGACGCACACCCTCCAACTGCCATTGCTCTTAGGAACCACCACCGTTCCATGATAGATCCTGCATCCAATAATTTCCCTACCTCTTTCTTTACTGCTTTGGCCTTCTCGAAAGACGTTCGATGATCATTTTTAGTGATGGGCTTAAAAGTAGGATCTACATGTAGGTGGTGACATGCCAAGCTGGGGTCAATCCCAGGAAAATCATAAGGCTCCCATGCGAAAACATCTAAGGTGCTTTTTCAGAAATGCAACCAGTTTCCTTTTCTCCTAATCGGTGAGAGAATATCCAATAAAAAACTTTCTTTCTATCAAGTTATCATCGGCTACAACTTCCACCCCTGGTCTCTTCCACCCCTGTTCGACCATACCATAATTGCTATTTAGAGGGAATGCCCCCTCCTAGGGCTTCCCTTGGGCATTCTCAGGCTCTTTCTTTTTCTCCTTCTTTAGGAAAATGGCTGCAATGAATCACTTCCGAGCTGCAGCCTGGTGGCCATGAATCTCGACCACTCCATAATTTGTGATGCATTTTAACTTTTGATAATAGGTGCTTGGAACAACCTTCATGGTGCGGAGCCAACCTCTGCCCAATATAGCATGGTATGGGGACTTAATGTCCACAACTAAGAACTTGATTAACTTTGAGATGTTCCTTTCCCTGACTGTCAAGGTGATCTTCCCCAATGGCATGGTAATCTTTGCTGCGAAGCCAACCAATGGAACAATGGATTCTTTGAGGTCGCCGACATTCAATTCAATTTATGGAACTAGTCTAGTACATCACTTTAAATGAACTCCCCTAGTCCACTAATAGCTTGTCGACATCCTAGTTAGCAATCCTTAGCGTGATTACTAATATATCATGATGTGGGCTCCTTACCCCGACCAAATCATCTTCGATGAACAAGATATGTTTCTTGTATTCAACATCTTCTAGTCGCCGACATTTTCCAGCTTGAGTCTTGGCTGGGTCGATCTGAAATGCTTCCATTACGTCAGTCAACTTTTTGAATTCCATTCTAATGGCATTGACCTGAATCTGTTTGAGGTCTGACGCCCCATGAATGAGTGCAAACTCGTGTCCTATATCATTATCGAGGACATTGTCTGGATTCTTGTCACCATTGGATGCGACCTTGCCTATTTCTCTTGTTAATGTAATTGCTAAGGTGCCCTACCTGAACTAGCTCTTCCAAGTGTGACTTTAGAGCTTTGCAATTTTTGGTCCGATGACTACCCTCCTTGTGGAAAGCGCACCTTAGTGCATTGTTTCTCTTAGTCGAATCTCCGCCCATATTCTTGGGCCATTTGATGAAGGGATCATCCTTAATTTTGTCGAGGATCTTGTAAATGGGTTCCTTAAAGACTGTGTTAATAGCCTGGAATGCCTTAGAGGGACCATTCTTACATCCACCTTTGGAGCCATTCTTGCCCTCATTCTTACTTCCTTTCTTCTGGGTGTCATTATTCTCTGTCCCCTTATTCGCCTTTGCTCGACCAATGTCTCCACCATTAGGATGGACCACATCTTCAACCTTAGCGTACTTCTCGATGCGGGCCATAAGATCATCAATGTTTATGGATTCCTTCTTAGTGAAAGACTGGTTTAGTAGAGAGGTGTTTGGGAAGACGATCTTGAAGGCATCTTACTCCGAGCAGTCCTCGATCTCATTAAAGACATCCTAGTATCTCTTGGCGTAATCTCTGAGGTTTTCCTGAGGCTTTTTCTTCATAGTGAGAAGTGCATCCATCTGCTTAAGATGGGAGTTGCTCGTTATGAACCGTACTGTGTCATGAAATTTGTGATCGACCTGTATGAGAGCCTCTCAAATCACTTACGTGCTAAATGGTGTAGGCTAGAAGGGAATATTTTTCACATAAGTGCATCGTTGTGGGTCCATAAGGTCATTGCATGCCGATATTGCCTAACATGATCTATGGGGTCTATTTTCCCGTCATAGATCTTAAACCCGGGGACAACAAATTTCTTGGGGGGCTCATCGCATTCGATTTCCCTTGAGAAAGAAGTCTTCATATGAGAATTGAGAGCTCTTCTAGCAAGTTCTCTGGTCGATCTGGCTCCCCTGTGTGCCGAATGTTGGTCCATCCCCCTATGGACCAGAATCCTTAAATCTTCTCTTGGTCGATCATAGTCTCTGTGGCGCCTCTCCTGGTGGCCATGCTCTGATCGTGCTCTCTCTGATTTTCCACGTTTAATTCTTTCTTAGTTATGCCTTAGGCTCCTTCCTCGGCTGGGGGAGTTTCCCCCTGAGGGCTAGGAGTTCTATCGTGATGTCGCCTTATGTTCTCGGAGAGATCTCTCTCGATTCTTTCCAGTTGCCTCTTAAGGCGAGCATTCTCTTCTTCTTGGTGGCGCGTCGCCTCTTCTTGTTCTCTAAGTCAGGATTCATAAGCATTGACTAGCCTGGAAATATGAGTGGACCTTAGAGATCCATGGATTTCTTCTGAAGGTTGCCTTTGCTAGCGAAACCTTGGGTTTGACCGTTGGCGGATATCAAACCTAACCCTAGGAGGGACAGGCTCTTCTTTAACATCGCCGGCTTGTGGAATGTTGCTGCTGTGTTGAGACATTGATGGATTTCTAGTAATAAATGCATTCGTAGGAACACAAGTCGATTCCCACATACGATGCCAATTGTGAGTGCTGAAAAATTCACAATAAAAGTCTCACGAAAATAATAAAGAAAAAGAGCAAAAAGTAAATGAAATCACACACAACAACGATGTACGTGGTTCGACAACTTACCTACATCCACGAAGAGGTTACATGTTTTTCTTATTAAGTGTCTCTCAACGATTACAGTTTTTCATCCCTTTTCCCTGGGTCAGGGAGTATAATATATACATATGCTTGTTACAGAGTTTGAGTCGTTTAAGGAACTCCTTCGTACGTGGATTGGTCATGGGGTTCTTGAATATCTCGACCGAGATTTTTGGCACCTGATTTGACCATATCTATGAGTATCCTCCTTTATCTAAAGTGCCCGTTTAGAAGTTAAGTCATACTTTGGGTTGGACCAATATAACTCGAGTTATACTGGTCGACTACTCTTATGGGGTTGTAAAAAATGGGCTCCAATAGAAATAATGAAAAAAAAGATATAGAAAAAAAAAACATAAAAATTATTTTTCTAAAAAAATCGTATTTTTAATAAAAACTGTAGTTTTTTTATAAAAACAATTATTATTAAAAACATTATAGGACTCTTTAGTTATGAATTATAATGAGAAAATACATTTTTATAGAATTGTATTTTTTAAAAACTCGATTAATAAAAAACTAGACTTTTTTACAAATTGTATTTTTTTATAAAAATGTTATTTTTATAAAAAGACAAAGAGAAAACATAAAAGATGTAGGAAAAATGGAAAAACATTATAAAACTATTTTTCTTTTAAAAATCATATTTTTAAAAACATATTTTTTTTGTGATAAAAAATTATAGTTTTTAATAAAAAAAATTTATTTTCTCAATAAAAAATTGCATTTTTTAATAAAAAAAATTGTATTTTTGTTAATTTTGCTATTTTTATAAGAAATAAAAAAAAATTAAAAATACATTTTTAATAAAAATACATTTTTTTTAAAATATAAATAATTAAACATTATTTTTTTAAGTTTTTGTTTTTCTATATATTTTTTAATGTTTTTCTTAATTTTTTTGAGGCATTTTTTATTTTTTTAATATTCAATAGGTATTGACACATCTCAAGGTATAATAGGTTGTTAATCATTCAAAGGGTTGACCATGATGCCATGTTGGATTTAATGAAAATTTCTAACGGATGATTAAATGGTTGTCCAAATTTGTTTAAAATCGAAACGTCATGTCTGACATTAAAAAATTGAAACAAAAGGATTAATGTTCAAAATCAAACCAAATAAGAGGGTCAAATTTGCATTCAATCATTTTTTTAATGAAAAAGGGTTGAGTGTAAAAAATCAACAGTTTAGGGAGTTTGATCTAATTTACCCTTATTAAAATTAACCTAATATCCATTCATCACTAATCTAGAAACTAAAATTAAAAAATTTCTAATAGTGGGTACAAAAAAAATAATTTTCTAGGATTATTTTTCTATCACCACCAAAATCTATAGCTAGATGCACTACTACTTATACTAATATCTTACTGTGATCACCCATGAATATAAATATTTATTATTCACTGAGTTCGCGATAATCTGGAACATCTGCAAATAATTACAAACATGATTAGTGGCTTCTGAATCTATACACCAGATCCCGGTATATTGGACCAAAAACATGTCTCAATGATAAAGTATAATTTTTTTTTTTATTTCTATGTTTTGATAAGTAGAGGGGACATTTCTTATTCCATTGTCTTGACTATTTGCAGATGTAACACTTAACTTTAATCTATTTCCCTACAACCCAAGGTTTAAGAATTGCTTTATTAACCGCAAGTTATACCCGAGCCTTCGTTTTTTCTTCTTACCTTTCGGGACAGAGGGGAATGGTCTCGCTAAAAAATGTCCACAACACCCTTTGGTTTGATGTTGTTTTATTCAACCTCCAGTTATTTAAGCAGTTGTGCCAGTGAGTAATCAAATTTTTCACAGAATAATTAGACGAAGACTTTATCAGTGACTGAAGCACAAAATCGATCTAGAGTTCCCCATCGATTTCAGATCCAAGGACCTCTAGTTCCCATAAGATGGACATCGTCTTTAGAATATGGTTAGTAACAGGAGTACCATCAACCATCTTTGTGTTTACCATCCTTTCCATAAAATCCAATCTTGCATCATAATTGATCCCCAAACATGTTCTCTAGGTTTAGACTCACGTTGTAAGAAATTGACATATTGATCCTGGTATTTCAATACATAGATCATAGAAGCTATTATATAATAATGATCCATCTGATAAGTTTTCTATCACTTTTGTTAAGCTTGGATATTTGACTTGAATTCCTTCTCACTAGGCTAGACAAGGCATGGTTCAGTTAATACAAACTTGTAATCCTCACCAGTCATGACAATGTCCAAGTTTCTTTACTAGTCTATGAAATTCATTCATGTTAACTTGTTTTCCTTTAATATTGATGCAAGTGGGTTGAAAGTTGAGTCCATTTTTAAACTTTAGGAATCATCATTAAGATAAAATATTAAATTAAATATGCAAGCATTAAATTTTTTATTAAAATTAAATTAACTTCCCTCTACTGCTAATTAATATTAATCATGTTGAGCATCTAGATTCCTTTGTGAAACGAAATTTCATGTTGGGAGAATAAATCATTCACTTTGACTTAAATAGAACTTATGTCTTTCAATTATGTCATTTGGACAGTCCAGGAAACCTCCATTTAAGATAATTAAATAGCCAACCTATTTTTTTCGCATTTAATAACAGTGCTCCCATTGGAGAGGATATCACTAGTTGCATCACACCATCTGTTCATTTTTTAAAATTAAATCCACTCGTACAAAACTTCATCACTGGGAGTACTCGCATATAATTTCAAAGAACTATCACTTGAGAATTTTAAATGTTGCGACACCATGATTAATTCCCTCTATTGAGGAGGTAAGTCAAGATAACCCTAGGAATTACTCATATAACCATTTAAAATAACGATGGATATCGCGAAGTTTATTTTGAAACCATCTTCCACTTAAAATTTTGAACTTAAGGGTATTTTTTCCAAAAATTTATTCGATTAAAACTTCCTTCAATTAAATCAACGATAATATTCTAGTTTCTTATACGAATTAAATTACCCGATCTCACTATTCTAATTTTCCCAAATAGATAAATATTTTAGTTAAAATAAAAATATGGAGACCAAATTTAATTTGTATGATAAGTTTATTACATGATTTAATTCAACTTAGATACGAATAAGTTAATTTTAATTTTCCAAAAAAATCATGATCTAGCAGACCACCCAATAACAACACATATTATTAATAATTATGTGGGTCCCTAATTAATCAATTAATTAATAGAAGATAATCGTCAACGTGATTATTGATATATAATCATAATAAAACACAATCACATTTAATTATAATCCAAGTAAGAAACAAATTTCTCTTTTAATCATGACCTAGAGTTCCTCTCGAAGTAGACTTCTTCAGGAACTGAAGATCTTCATAATTATGACTTTTGGAAACTCTCATCACCTCTTCATGTCTGAAAATAATTCGAACGATGAACATGAGAAAAACCATAAAAATATCCATCCATGTCCACCCGATCAATCGGCCTAGCCTAAACCCGATCGAATCGGGTTAGGTCAAAACCACGTCATTTTACTAATTTTTGTACAACTTCAAAAAACCATGAAAATAACTCCCAAACTTGAGATTTAACTCACAAAAATACATGGATCTACCACCGTGATTAAATTTCATGAAAATATAAGATTTTAACTAATAAAAACTATTACGTCCCCACACAACCTGCTTCAAGCACATGATTTGCATAAAAAAATAAATTAGCAACCAAATTAAAGAAAACTAAATGTCGATGAACCATTGTAGGATCCATGCACTAAAACAACATTCATGTGACCAAGATTGAATGGATATATTATTAAAATCTATAAAACTATGTCAATATGATTCCATGTACAAACATGCATATACATATAAACATACAAAAGTGGGGTTTCATGGTGGACTACATGGATTTTCGAACACACATAATGAAGCCTTTAACATTATGATCTGATACCAATTGTTAGATTTGACATAAATATTTTTTTCCGTGGACCTTTGATTCATGTTTAAAAAAGAAAACAATGTGGACTAGAGGTATACAACCCAATATAGGGTTTATATCACCATACCTTTGTGGGTCTTAGTGGTGATCCACTAAACAATATACGAATGATGAAGACGATTTAGATGACAAAACACCATTGTTAATCCTTTTGTAGATTACTAAAGCACCTTCGATCTTCCAGTATATGATCCACCCAGAGCAAGCTATATATGGGCACTCTTAGAGATGACAACATTACATGATAATATTTTCTCTATTCTCACCCCATCATAAAAATATGAATAGTGGTTTATCTTACCCTTAGAAGTGTATTATGAATCATGAACCCCTTCCTTAGACCTATATATATAGTAGGTACATGAAACGGTCTTGGGTCAATTAGAGTTTCGTAGAGTTATGTTCATGTTACTTGGAATATGGATTATATCGACGACCCAAGATAAGTAATTAAATTGTCTTCCAAATAGAATCATGGAAACCCTAAATTACCCTTTATAATTTACTTCCTTTTACATTTAATTATAATTAATTCTATTAAATAATTACAACTCACTCAAATTTAATTATCTCAAATTTACTCGAATAGAGAGGCTTGGTTTGCAAATTTAGATAACACAAAATATGATTCCCAGTGTTAAGTATTAAAAACTTGCTTGGTGAGATTCAATTTTCTATGAATTGATTTGCACCAACATCTTATTTTTTAATTGCTCTTAAACTTAACTTATTTGGAACTCTACTGAATAATAATCCAATTTCCATGTTTACTCGTAAAATAAAAACTTATAAGTTTATTGATGGGTATCAAAATTTGTATATCTATCATGCAGGAGGATTCCTCTGGAAGATAATATCGAATATATTCACATAATGACTTCCTAACATACAAGGCTTATTAAACCAATAAATTGAATCGCACCGGTCAATTAAAATAATCACAATGAATATATATAAGCTACTTGGAACCAAACAAGGAATAAAATGGACCTCATAACACAAGGATTTGCGTAGTTTGACAACTGCCTATGTCCATGGGGTGTTTCTCTTTGTATATTAATTCTTTATAATTCATGAAAAAATAATTACATATCCCCTTTCCCCAGGGAAAGGGTTCCATTTATAATGATAGGAGTGGTTGAGTTACGTTCAAACTATCGCAGCTACTAGTTCGATCGTTTGCTGATCCACGTTGATCTCTTCCTAGATTATAGATGACAATATTGATCTTTCCATTTTTATCCGACATAAAATTAATTTTGACTTGAGATGAACGCTTTATATTTTGAGTTGGAACTATTTGGGCCGCTGAACTTTGAACCATTACGGTTTGCATCCCATAATTGCCCCTAAATTCTTCAGCAACAATGGGGTAAAGAATTTGAGCTTTTACGGGGGCATGCTTCGTAATTAATAAGTTATAGTGAGGGGTATGGTTGTCTTTAGTTAAAAAATGAACCGCCAGTTGCATTGATGACTTCAAACTTTTCTCCATATGATTAGACTTTTTGGATTTCACCTCTATTAACTCAAAGAGGCTTTGCACCATCATTTGTATACCTTCATTCATTCAAAAAGATCATTTGGACGTCTGTCTTTACAATCCTCCTGTAAGTTCTCTTTGCTCTTGCTTATTTTTCTTACGACTATTCTGAGTAACTTCTTTTCATATTCTCTATTGTCGTTGAGTAGTCCTTTCTTCCATAAAAAATGGTTTACACTATTAATGGGAGGATGGTGGGAGAGATCAGGATAGTATATTTGATTCCACATTGGGTAACGATTGAGTGTGCCCCTATTCCTAGAAATTGCGTTGTTGTTGAGGGTGGTAATTGAATTCACACCCTCTCAGTTGCTAAAGGGGGGATTACTTTTCGTCCTAATCAACCATTCCTGGAATTCTGTGTAACACCCCGCCTAATTAAATACTGGGTGATCAGTCCTTTATTAAATCATAATCAAGGTGAACGGTTGGTTCATTCTTAGCATCACTGTCGCAAAAATAAAATTTCCAATTTAAACACCCTAAATAATTAAGCTAAGTGTCAAAACCATTTAAAACATTATTTCCATATAGCAATTCCAATTATGAAATCCTTTAATAAGTAACATATTAAGATTTACACAATTATTACGACTGGAAGTAAACACCCATGAATTTAATCATTCAAATAATCCAAAACCAACTTTAAAACTACAAAGGAAAACCATTTTGACAGTAATCAAATCCGAAAGAGTAAAAATACTAAAGATGAATGAACATAATCTCTGGACAAATCCAATTGAGTAAGGAAACGGGCGACACATGCCCTAACTAATCAGAACTAGAATGAGAGTAGATACAACATCGAGGTCGTCTAAGAAATGTCCTGCAACTCCCACATAAGCTACAGCTCATCCAGTCCAAAGAATCTACGCAAGACGCCCCTGTGGATGGGTGCCTGAAATATATATATATATATATATATATATATATATATATATATATATATATATATATATATATATATATATATACAAGAGAAAAGAGATAACAGGAAACGGGTCAGAGCCCGAGTGTAAAACAGTTTAAAATAGTTTAGCAAGTATTTAAAATGCTTACCTGCTAATGCAATAACCATGTTAGTGTGTGACACTCTCTTGAGATTTATCACCTCTCGTCTAGTGTGCACACCTACCGTGCTAATAAATCTCATCAATTTCCCTATCTTATTCTCCATAAGGTTTTATCATGTGAAAAGTGATGTTATGCTATATACTTTAGGAAATCATTCTCTTGAGGATTACATACGTAATTTAAAACATCTCATTATCGTTATAAAGTTCCCGAACACTTATAATAAAGTTGAAGCATTTATTCATTACTTATCTACTTATACGCACAGTAGAAAATTCACATATCAATAGACGTATATATATTAGTCACACATATAATATATATACTAATGGAACCCCACATAAGATTTATGGTGCTGGCATACTCTGCTATCAAGTCCCCATGTCACACAAACTAAGGGAAATACTAGTTCGGAATCACTCTCAAACTGTATTAACACAAAACACATACAAATGGAGGCGAATCATAGTTCCAAGTCACTAAGAGGTCAGCACATACCCTCACGTCTCTTAGGGCCGTCTGACTATCAATCAGATAACCTGTACCAAGGAGTCCTATGTTCTAGGGTACAAGTCAATATCCCCCATAAAGGTCCCATCGAGATAAGACTATCCCAGCGCGGTAACCTCCATGATAGCAAGTAGCGTGGGTACGATTTTTACACAAACATATAATATATGCACAATCACACAGTCATATATATATAAATATCCACATTTCCAAATTTGGTTCGCTCACGACCCATAATTATAATTATTCGTTCTTAGCACATATTACTCAATTATCTCGCATGACGGATTCGTCTCTTTTATTCTCATTTATAATTTATTTTATACTTACTTCTCATCTCTCGAAGTATTCTATCTCACTAAGTATAATTTCAGTAGGTATACTATCACTTACCTTATGGTATAAGTCCTAATTACAATTATCTCACTATCGTGATCTTCAAGGTAAACTCATCGTCCCAAATATTTAAATCATTACACCTAAATATCTCCCAATAATTTTGCACTATTCCGGGTTCCTCGAATACTGATTTTCCTCACTCAAATTAATCGTTCACTAAAATAGGGGCAAAATAGGAAATTCCCTAAAAGTTGGAATTCTCGGTCGAACCAGAATGGATCTCGCTCGAACGACTTCCACGTGGCGCTTGAACGACTTCCCGCGACATTGCCATCTCGCTCGAACGACTTCGCGTGACATCGCGCGAACTGGACTGGTTCGTCTTCAACCTTTGGCAGTCTCGTTTTTCACCATTTTTAAGCCTAAAAACCTCTATAGTTTAATCCCCAACGTCTCATCTTCAATCCCAATCAATAACAACAAGGTTATATATCATTCCTAACCTCCTAGAATCATTAATTCATCCAGAATCATTAAGATTGCAAGAAATCCTCAAATTAATTTATAAGAACCTTAGTTTCCAAATTTTAAATTAGAGAACTCAGCCAACCTCAATTCGTTCATTAATATTATTTCCAAATTCATGATAAAACCTCTACATATGATCAAAATTCAGGCTACATGGATTCTCCCTACAACACATGCGATTTTTCTTCTAAAGCATATAATTCTTCAAATAAAATATACGATCCTCATTCCTAGACAAACATGGAAGGAACATTAACTGGAAATCAACAAGATAGATACTTGCCTGGAAATTTTGTTTCTGATTTGTGGAAGAAAGTGGTGTGGTTGCGTTCCTGGTCGCGCGATCTATAATTTGGTGGTGACGGCGGTACAAATAGTGGAGTTCTTGGCCTATAACTCCTTGGAAAGCTTCTCCTCTTCCTCTCCCATGGCTATCTTTGGTTTTTGGTTATTTTAACCCTAGAAGACAACTCCTACCATATTATATATCCTTGGTAAATTCGTGGTTTTAATTACCCAAAAATATGAAATGTCCAAAACGCCCTCCCGGGATGCTAATTAGGCCTAAAAATGCCCCGAGACCCAAACTAAACCCCTGGGTACATTATTTTGACTATCTCGACCCTTCCGGACACATTGGCACACCCAAAATGACCATACGAGTGACTTATAATTTATTCACTTTTAATAATCATAATTTAGTCCTGACACGACACAGGCGCATCCCGACTTAAATTTCCATACTTGTCATTTTATTCACTCGTGACAATTTTTATAAAATCAATCTTATACATTGCTTTACTCATGAAGTGATATTCGACAAATTTCTAATAATTACTAACTCTCGTCACGCTAGTAAATAATAAAATTATTTTATCTCAATTAAATTTAATACCTCCCTAAATTTAAAAGCCACAAAAATACGGGGTATTGCATTCTGTGAGTTTTTTGAGGTGGTTCCTACCCATTGTACCCCAAATACATTTCTTATTATCAGCGGAGTTCATCGAATTAACGATCTATATGGGACCAAGATAGGGATTCCAAAGATCAGATATTGCTACTCCTGGTCCCATACCATGAATAAGATTTTATATTTGAAAGCAAGGAAGGCTGACAAAGTATTAGTTGTTAACCTTCCTGATTCCATTAAAGGCTACTGGGATCAAGATTTTATCACCAGAAATTGGCAACACCCACTTTTGCCTGAAGGGGAGCAACATGTGGGGTTTTTATCTCCAGAGAATGGAAGTGATATAGGCTAACTTTTATTTCTTTGCACTGATTTACATTTCGTTGAGATGTTACTGATGATTTTTTTTTCTTTTCTTGTCAAGACCGATTAAAGAAAAAGAACCCTTCTCTTGTCACTTTGATAGGGAGGAACTAATCAAAGCTTGGAACTTTAGAAGGTCGCTGGTCACTGACGTGGATTACCCAAGGTTATCATCCTTTATTATATAGTACAAGAATTGTGCCAGTAGTTTAATTGCTTGTCTGGTGGAAACAATACCTCAGGTTCCTATCCCTCCTATAAGTGAGGACTCTTGTAGTTCTCCCTTCTTTGAGTCTTTAAGAGTTGAATCTATTCTTGTAGCTGAGGATAAGATAATGGCTTCGTAAAGGACTAACCCTGAGTGTCCCTCTAACCTTATATCTATATCGGACTTCGAAATCAGAACTGAAAGGGGAAGATCCACTTGTCTTCAAAGTCTATAGTTCCTTCCAAGAGGGGTAATGCCTATAATTTTGGAAGGACTTAGCAGGTGATGTCGGTGGAAAAAATACCTCTTTAGCCTTTGGTCTGATGAAGGTTGGAGTGCTTGCCCTCGATCATGAGCAAGTTAATCTAGTAACTCACGATTATCTTTCTACCGACGCTGCTCAAGCGTTGTCACTAGAAAAGTGAAACTTAGTTCCACTCTGTATGGGTTGTTGAACCTTTTAGAATAATTTTTGTTATCTTCTTTACAGTTTGTGGAAAATTTGTCTCCATTTTGGAGAAGTGCCCCGACAAACCCAAGTTAGACAACCTCAATGTTGCCTTGAATAACTCTCAATTTACCCTGGCCGCTACTCAGTAGGCCTATGAGTTTGATAAGTCATCCACCATCTTCGTGATGATTACCCTAAAAGAACAACTTGCTCTGATTCGAGGTAACATTAACAAGATGAGGATTGATCACGGTTAGGTGGTGGTTGAGCACGATTAGTTGAAGAAGGATCAGACGAATGCTTTAGATGCTGCCAAGGATGCAGGCTATGACAGTGGATATGACAAGGCCTATGCCAATGCCAAATGTCAGTTGGGCTTTATCACAATGTCCAACTTCAAGAAAGGTTGTGATGCTTCCTTGACGAGGGCCAATGTCTCGACTGAATCTGAATTTTTTAGCGATCACCATCCATTTCCCCTCTAAGGGCAGGTGAAGATGTTCAGGCTGACCAAAAATCTTGAGAACGTGTGAGCTCGCGTTCAAATGAGCAACTTATATATTAAACACCTTTTAACCCAAACAAACCCTAAACATGCAACAATATGTGATTGAATACGATAATGAGCAAAGCAAGAACATTCAAACACATGCAATTGAGGAAAAATCCCCCAAAGGGGTAAAACCATTTATTTTCATTATAATATTATAGTCTATACAATTTCGGATTACAATGAAAATACAAGCGACTAAGAATTACCCTCAGGTGTCGGATTCTGTAGTCGCGGCTGGAACTATCCCTTTCCAGTAGGGCTGGCGGCTGGAACTATCCCTTTCCAGTGGGGCTGCAATGGAGAAGAGAACGGCTTCTCCACAAGGGTTGAACAAAAGCAAATTTTCGTTCCTGGGTTGCAAAGTGATTCACAAAGGATTGGAAATTTGTGTGAATCAAAAAACCTAGAGTCTAAATGCTCAATAGGTGAATACTTAGGGCTTTCTGTACTCTAAAAATCGTGTGTATAAGTCTTAGAAAACCACTTCCCGTAGTGGGATTAAATAAGAAGTCTCGGGCCTTAAAAATCTGAACACGATCTGAACACGATCTGTTGAAGTTTATCCCAGGTGGACCGGTCCGGGTCTGAGGCGGATCGGTCCTATATACCGGATCGGTTCTTTTATTCTGAGGCGGATCGGTCCATTGATGATTGGATCGGTTCGCTTCCAGGCTTCATCTGTTCGCTTGAGGTCCGGGGTATACTGGCCTTCTGACAAACAAGCGGATCGGTTCGGGTCTTTAGGCGGATCGGTCCGATTAGCCAGATCGGTTCTTTTATTTCAGCGGATCGGTCTGGCTGTCAGACTATGATTCCTCTTCTTCTTTTGATATTCGGATCCGTTGAATCTTGAATCTTGAATTTCTTCAATGGTGTAACGGTGTGCGACATAATACATTGATAATGGACAAAAATGTCCGTACAAATCTCCCCCTATGTCTATGCCGGTACATACATAAAAACAAACATCTGAATTATCAAACAACTAAAAATGATGCCTATACAAATCTACCCTTCCATGAACCCAAAACTGGAAAGATACAATTGAATAAGACTACAATGTTTGCTCTTCAATTCTTCAGGAATCTCAACACTTTTCTCATCAGGGTGTGCAATCCAATGATAATCCATGTAGTACCTACACACATGAGACAAAGCAAAATACCAAGTGACATATCGAGTTTGAAATGAAATAAACATGTATACCAATTTATGAGGAAACTCAAACTTTCAAAACTCCCCCATAATAAGATAATTCATTCTCCCCCTTTTTATGATGTCCCCAAATAGACAAATGAGAGAAAGAAATCAAATAATCAAGTGCGGGGTGTCACTAGGATAAAATCACACCATGAATGAACACAAAGCAACCAAGACGATGATAGCGAAAATGAACTGGTGTGATCAATTTCAATAGGAAAATCAATGCATACAAACATGACATATGTGCACGATGAATATTGGATATTGCTAGCGAATGAACTCAAATGCTTCCTTTGGTGTAAAATAATGACAATATAAGATATTGACTCAATCAAATCAACAAATCAAATCTCAAAGTGATTTTCACACCAATAACGTCCAAAATGATTTTATGCTTTTTCAGTACTTTCAAGGAAGTGCAAACCCGTTTATATTCTCCAACCAAACTCCCTCAGATACAATTTTGAATAGAGGCATTCTAAATTCTCAAACTTTGGAGAATTGAATGTGAAACCTACGTGGCCCATAATTGGCATGAAGTGCTTTTTATTGCCTTTAAATTTTTCGGGCTCTTTGGACCTCAGATAGTAAAATTCCTCCATTTTTAGGTCCTTTTTAACGGTGGCTTTTGCACAAAGGATAGATGATTACCTTTCGCAACCCCTCCCCGTTATAAACAAAAACACACAGTCTCACCAAAACGGTTTTTACATGCATTCCAATCTTGTCAAGTTTTATCGCATATTGTACATTGTATAGACAGAATTGAGATGGAAACACCCAAGCCAATATGAGATAGATAAGTGCAATAATCAAATATAGCCGTGCATGTGTGAAATAAAGGATATAGGAGTCAAACATGTAGGAAGATATCACTAATTGCATCTCAAAGACTCCAACCAATGTAAAGCACATAAATGAAATGATGTAGCCTCTCAAATCTCTATCAAACAGTCACATGGATAAATGAAATGAAGTTGTGACTTGGCTACCTTAAATGCTCATCCATAAAAGAAGCATAAAAATAAAAATCTTTTTGGTCTTTTTCAAAAGTTTTATCAAAATAAAATCTTTTTGTGCTTTTCTAAAAAATTTTCTTTAAAGGAAAATCTTTTTGTATTTTTCAAAAGAAATATAAACAGCAAAAAGAATAAATAAAAACTTTACAACTAAGTAATGGTACATATAAAACAGACTAGCAATAGGAAGCATATGATATGAACATGAGAAAGCATCCTATTCTAGACATAGACCAACCTCTCAGTCAACTATGCAAATCCCCAAAGACTTCCTAAGACTCTCAAATCTAAGGGCATCTAAAGGTTTCGTGAAAATGTCGGCTAACTGACGGTCAGTGGGAACAAAACTCAGGGATACAGTGTTCTCCTCAACTAACTGACGAATAAAGTTCTCATGTATCCTGATGTGTTTTGTGCGCGAATGCTGGATGGGATTACGGGATATGTGTATCGCGCTCGTGTTATCACAAGAAATGATCATGGTGTCTTGTGAAATCCCATAATCCTCCAACATTTGCTTCATCCACAAGAGTTGTGTGCAACAACTCCCGGCGGCTATGTACTCAGCCTCCGCAGTGGACAAAGAGATGGAATTTTGCTTCTTGCTCAGCCAGGAGACAAGAGTAGAACCAAAATAGAAACACCCACCAGAAGTGCTCCTATAACCATCTACATCCCCAGCCCAATCGGCATCCAAATAGGCAGACAAACGATCATCGGTATCAAAGGAATACCAAATACCGTATGATAGAGTCCCACTCACGTATTTAATAATACATTTTAGAGCAAGTAAATGTGACTCTTTTGGTGACGCCTGATATCGCGCACAGACTCCAACACTAAAGGCTATGTTAGGACGACTGGCAGTCAAGTAGAGAAGACTACCTATCATACTCCGATATAAGGTTTGCTCTACGTCCTTGCCTGAAGTGTCCTTACTAAGCTTGGTAGTGGTACTCATAGGTGTACGTGCATGCTTAGCGGAGTCTAAACCAAATTTCTTCACTAGGTCTCTAGCATACTTGGATTGGGAGATGAACATCCCATCCTCTAGCTGACGAACCTAGAGACCAAGGAAGAATGTAAGCTCACCAACCATGCTCATCTCAAACTCACTTTTCATCTCCTCCTCAAAGTGGTGAGCATACTGGGAGCATTTGGATCCAAAGACTATGTCGTCCACATAGACCCGGGCAACCAAAATAGCACCGTCATCTCTCCTGACGAACAACGTCATATCTACTCCCCCTCTCTTGAAGCCACGAGCTAAGAGATAGGAAGTAAGCCTCTCGTACCAAGCACGGGGTGCTTGCTTCAAACCATACAAGGCTTTTCTAAGATAATAGATGTGCTCTGGGTGCTGAGGTTCTTCAAATCCTTTTGGTTGTTCCACATAAACCTCCTCCTGTAGAATGCCATTCAGAAAGGCACTCTTGACATCCATCTGGTATAACTTGAAGCGCAGATGACATGCGATGGCGAGCAGAAGATGGACGGACTCAAGCCTCGCAACAGGAGAAAATGTCTCCCCAAAGTCTACACCCTCTATCTGTGTGTAGCCTTGAGCGACCAACCTAGCCTTATTTCTGATAATGGTACCATTTTCATCCATTTTATTCTTAAAAATCCACCGGGTACCTATCACATTAGTCTCACTAGGTCGGGGGATAAGTTCCCAGACATTATTCTTTTTAAACTGAAGCAACTCATCCTGCATAGCAGATATCCAGTGTTCATCCTTGAGTGCTTCTTTATGGTTCTTGGGATCGACTTTGGACGTGTAGCAAAGACGTTCTCTAGCTGAGCACGAGCCTCGACCCCTAGAGTGGGATTGCCAATAATGGCAAACGGGTCATGACTCTTGCGAACCCAAGCAGGTGTGTCCCCTAACACATGAGTAGGGTGCACAGAGTGTGAGAGAGGAACAGGTAAATCACTGTCAGAACAATCCTCATCCTCACACTGAAGGTTAGGATCAATAACTGTCGAGGGTTCGTCATCTTGCACGGTGACGTTTATTGATTCCATAACCTTAGATCTCTTCAGGTTAAAAACCCGGTACGCTCTGCTAGTCGATGAATATCCTAGAAATATTCCCTCGTCGCTCCGGGAGTCGAACTTTCCTAATTTCTCTCTATCCCGTAGGATGTAGCATTTACTCCCAAAAACACGAAAATATGCCAGGTTGGGCTTCTTGCCAGTCCACAACTCATAAGGAGTCTGAAGTGTGTGTGGACGGAAATACACCCTATTCACCGTGTGGCATGCAGTAGACACTGCCTCTGCCCAAAATCTCCTAGAAATTTTACGACCTAGAAGCATAGATCTAGCCATCTCTTGGATCGTTCTATTCTTTCTCTCAACAATCCCATTTTGCTGAGGATTTCTCATAGCAGAAAACTCATGTTTGATCCCGAGGCTATCACAGTAAAGGTCTACCTTTGCTTTTGTGAATTCAGTGCCATTGTCACTACGCATCCTGTTAATAGTGACACCGTGTTGATTTTGCAGGACACGACACTTGGTCGTTAAAAATTCTACAGCATCGGATTTCTCTCTCAGAAAACCTACAATGGAGTACCTGGAGAAATCCTCTACCATCACGAGGATGTACCTCTTACCACCTAGACTCTCAGTACAAGTGGGACCCATAAGATCCATGTGAATCAACTCAAGAACACGAGAGGTGGTAATGGAATGTAACTTCCTATGAGGACTACGAATTTGTTTTCCCAACTGACAGGGTCCACAAACGATCGAAGTTGACTTTCCAAGATATGGTAAGCCACGTACTAGGTCCTTTTTAGCTAAACGATTAAGATCTCTAACGTTCACGTGACCTAGACGTTGGTGCCACAGATCCATAGGAGTGATCATGGCGCTGTTGCAGACAAGTGAGGATGTGGGCTCAGTCCCATAACAATTATCCTCGGTCCTCACCCCTTGCACTAATAGTTTACCGGCTTGATTATAGACTTTACAAGTATCCCGGTCAAACTTTACTGCAAAGTTAGCGTCACACAGCTGGCTAATGCTGAGAAGGTTTGCTTTCAAACCTTTGACGTACAAAACCTCTTCTAGCTTAGGAAATCCAAGTAACTCGACAGTACCTCGTCCTACAATGTTAGACTTGCTCCCATCTCCAAAGGTGACTCTGCCATCCTGATAGTCCTCAAGAGTCGTAAAAAATGAGGCATCACCTGTCATGTGTTTGGAGCACCCACTATCAAAATACCACTGTGAGGTATTATGTGCTTTGAGATCAACATGAACAACAAAGGCCTTTTTATCTTTCTTAGGCACCCATGCAGAGATGACCTTTTGTTTGCCTTTGTTGTTGTTGGTTTTAGCTGGAATGTGAGAAGCATTCACAAACGGCAAAGACATTCGTCGGAATTCTTCCATTAAACTCTGGGACGTGGCAGCTAAGAACTCAACTCGCTCTCTCAAACTAGAAAACTCATCAGTATGACGTGGTGGAGCAATAGTCAGTCGTGTCCGACCCATGCTATAGCAAGACTCCCTAAGGTGGCCTTTTCTTTTGCAATAAGTACAAAAGAGTACAGTCAAAGGCGGACCTTGGTTTGCCTTTCTTGGTCGAACTATCCTTCGAGGTTTTTGACGACGACCATAAGGATTCGTAGTAAACTCGGGAACTAGTCCAGGTGTAATCTGGGACGTGGAGGCACCATCATATCCAATTCCTTGCCGATCACCAAAACCTAAAGCGGGGCTGAGGAGCATCTTTCCCATCTTCCCAGATATGTCCTCGATTTGTACCTTGACTTCCCGTGCTTTCTCAAGATCATGAGTCAGCTGGGCAACAAGGGCTTCAAGTTTCTTCCGAGTCTCCACGGAGGAATGGAGCTGACTCGTAATACTAGCCACTTGTTTAGTCAAGTCCCCTCTCTCTTTCTCTAAAACACTCTCTCTTTCTCTAAACATAATCTCTTTCTCGACACACGCAGATTCTCTCTCTCTCAGGGCGGTGACGGTGGAGGACTCTCTTTCTCTCGCCTTTCTTAAATCTTCCTCTAAGCCGGTGATCTAAAGAACTAGCGCTTTGTTACGTTTTTTTAGTTTTAAATGACTCAGAATATAACTCAGCGTTGGCGCGTTGAATATCACTCTCGCTCTCACTTGAGTCATCCTCCCCCTCACTCACATCGATCTCACTGTCGAGGTGACCCTGTGAAGCATCATCTTCATCGTCGTGAAGAGAACTAGGAGTGCTCACTTGACTGGCCATGAATGCGGTGAAGTTACACTCATGCGGTGACTCATCTCCTGAATCCACCGTCTCGACCTCACTGTCGTCACTAAGGGTAGCATTAAGGACAGCTTTCCCTTTCTCTCTATTCAGACGATTGGCACACTCAAATTCTCTATGACCCCTACCATCGCACTCAAAACACCTCTCACTTTCTTTCTTAGGAGGATTTTTAGAGTCTTTTTCATTTTTCTTTTCAAACTTATTTTTCTCAAATTTCTTTTTATCTTTAAAATTGCCATTTTTCTTAAATTTGAGAATCCTCTTGAATTTTTTTGCAAAAAGAGCCAAATCATCTAGGTCAAAATCACACTCAGAATCTGACGTGTCAGTCTCTCTCTTTCTAGACGACTCTACCCTTTTTCTAGCCGACCCCTCACTCCTTCTCTCTTGGGCTTTAAGTGCAATTCCCTTATCTTTAGATTTAGCAGTTTTAGGGAACATATCAATTTCATAAGATTGCAAATCTCCTACAAGTTCTTCCAATTTTAGCGTATTTAAATTACCCATAGAATTTAGCACAGTGACTTTAGGGATAAAACGCTTAGGTAAAGAACGAAGAATCTTTTTAACAACTCTAGCATTAGGAATATGTTCACCAAGATTAAAGCTAGTATTCACAATGTCAGAAAGTCTAGCATAAAATTCATCAAAGCATTCAGATTCATGCATGGTGATGGTTTCAAATTGAGTTGTCAAATTTTGCAACTTAGATTCTTTCACAGCATTAGTTCCTTTATGGGTGAGTTGTAAAACATACCATGCCTCTTTTGACGTGGTGCACGTCATTATACGTTTGAACTCATCGGGTGTGATAGACCCAGAAATAGCACTTAGACCCTTAGAATTAAAAGATGACCATTTAAATTCTTCATCAGTCCAAGAAGTGTCAGGTTTCAAGTTGATCACATTATCAACAGTCACGGAGGGAGGAGTCCACCCTCTTTCAACTAAGATCCAGACACGTTCATCAATGGCTTTTAAAGCCGACCTCATTCGGGCTTTCCAATAAGCATAATTTGTCCCGTAAAAAACAGGCATTTTATTATATAACTTCTCCATTTGAACACGCACTTTTTCAAAAATCATTTTTTTCAGAAAATTGATATCTTAGAAAGATTTTGCGGAAAATAGGAATACGCGATAGATTAGCGTAACCTGCTCTGATACTAATTTGAGAACGTGTGAGCTCGGGTTCAAATGAGCAACTTATATATTAAACACCTTTTAACCCAAACAAACCCTAAACATGCAACAATATGTGATTGAATACGATAATGAGCAAAGCAAGAACATTCAAACACATGCAATTGAGGAAAAATCCCCCAAAGAGGCAAAACCATTTATTTTCATTATAATATTGTAGGCTATACAATTTCGGATTACAATGAAAATACAAGTGACTAAGAATTACCCTCAGGTGTCGGATTCTGTAGTCGCGGCTGGAACTATCCCTTTCCAGTAGGGCTGGCGGCTGGAACTATCCCTTTCCAGTAGGGCTGCAATGGAGAAGAGAACGGCTTCTCCACAAGGGTTGAACAAAAGCAAAGTTTCGTTCCTGGGTTGAAAAGTGATTCACAAAGGATTGGAAATTTATGTGAATCAAAAAACCTAGAGTCTAAATGCTCAATAGGTGAAGACTTAGGGCTTTCTGTACTCTGAAAATCGTGTGTACAAGTCTTAGAAAACCACTTCCCGTAGTGGGATTAAATAAGAAGTCTCGGGCCTTAAAAAACTGAACACGATCTGTTGAAGTTTATCCCAGGCGGACCGGTCCGGGTCTGAGGTGGATCGGTCCGATATACCAGATCAGTTCTTTTATTCTGAGGCGGATCGGTCCGTTGATGATCGGATTGGTTCACTTCCAGGCTTCATAGGTTGGCTTGCGGTCCGGGGTATACTGGCCTTCTGATAAATAAGCGGATCGGTTCGGGTCTTTAGGCGGATCGGTCCAGTTAGTCGGATCGGTTCTTTTATTTCAGGGGATCGGTCCGGCTGTCAGACTATGATTCCTCTTCTTCTTTTGATATTCGGATCCGTTGAATCCTGAATCTTGAATTTCTTAAATGGTGTAACGGCGTGCGACATAATACATTGATAATGGACAAAAATGTCCTTACAAATCTTTTAATACTGCTCAGGGCAATGGTCCAGAAATGAAAGAGCATGTGAAGGAAAAGAAAGTCGACCGCTAGTTAGGAATAGTTAGCTTGGGAACCTTTGTTGTTTTCTTTGTTCTCATTTATAAAGGCTTGCCTATTTTGATTACAATGAAAGATATCGCCAATGTTCAATCTTATCTTCCATTATTGATGAATTTATTTCTTTTACTTCCCGTAGCATAGTAATGTTCTTGAAGAAGTTCCTTATTTTGCTATAATTTAGATGTTATTCTTAGTCGGGAGGCTAGTGTCCAAGATCGTCATGCATTCACTTATTCTCGAAAGGATCTTTATAAGATAACTAAGGCTTATAAGGACGAATATTTCTTAGTAGACAAGTTGAAAGATAATGTGAAGGACCTTGGTGATGTGGGAACCCTTATGAAGGAGGAAATAAATTTCTTGACAAGGAAACTTGCTGAGGCCAAAGACATTGGTGATATCAGTGCTCCTTTAAAAGATGAAAATGACTATCTAAAGAAGCAGCTAGTCGAGGCCAAAGAAGACCTAAAGAGGGAAGGAATTGTGAAAATGGGACTGAGTCGTGACATAATCAAGCTTCTTTACCTCTTTAAAAAGTGTCCTTGTGCGGATTGGTCTACTGGCTATGATAAGGGGTGGATGGATGCCCCTATTAAGTTAGATAAGCCAAATAACATATCCTATAAATATGGCTTGTTGAATTATTTGGGGGGTCTTGAAAGTTCCAAAGGACTCTGAAATTTGGTATTAGTACCAAGTTGATTATCCGGTGTATCACCACTCCCCCTTTAAAAGTTAATAGAGTTAGGTTCCTTTAGATGTTGTTCTTCGTCAGCTCACCAAGGATTACTTGTCATCACATGAGAGTGATGATGAATTCTAGCCGAGTCACGAGGATTATGGAAAAACGGTCGTTGCTGTGGCGATTGCTCGTCGGGGAGAGTGATTTTATCAGTTTTTTGCATTTCAAATGTTGTAAATGAACATCGTTGTGTATTATAACTTTATGTAATAATAGTGTAAGGGAAAATAGTTTAGCTTAGCCTTACTATTTGTTTTATTTGCCACTATGTCATATTTGGCGTATCCCGTTACAAATTGAGACGTGTCAATACGATGAACCTAATCTCCAACATCTTCAAATTTCAAGACATCTTCACATTATGAAGGTATAATAAAAACCGAGGCAACTTTTTCAAAGTTAAAATTTAATTTTTTATTTACCTCGTTCGAACGAGACTCGTTTGGAAGAAATGGTGATTTCTTTTGATCGCTCATTTGATCATTTCTTCGAACGAACATCCAACGAGGGTGTTCTTTTTGAATTCGTTTGAAGCTCATTAGAACCTTGTTCTAACGATATTGGAGCCTCATTTAAATGAACACTATTTTCGTTCTAACAAAATGAAAATCTCGTTCGAGCGAACTCTACTTTCGTTCGGACGAATTTTGCCGCCTCAAAATTTGTGTTTGACCTATAAGTACTGTTTTGTAAAGATTTTATTAGAGACTTTTGATAAAATATATATTGCATACCTAATATACTTGTGAATCCTTTTGAAAAATAGATAGTTTCATACCTAATATTTACTTTTGCAGAGATATCACCACTGCTGACCTTGTGACCCATGGGATCACTTCTAAAGAGAAGGATGGAGAAAGGATGATCGGTGGATACCAAGGGTGGATCGCCACCTGTGGACTGCTCTGGCTCTGAGTGGTTTTCTTTAGAGAGTTTTGTAAGTAATCTATCTTGTAAAACTATCTAAAGTGTAGAAATAAAGGTTCTGCTTGAAAATAATTTTTTTCTCATATTTGTTTATACTTGCATGCGTAGTTAATTTTCTATGTTTGGAATGATCATCACATCCAAAGCTAAATTAATCAAAGACTAAAATTTGAAAAAAATGGGATTTGTGTTTAGGGGCATTTAATTAAAAAAGTTATCTCATTAAGTTCGCATTGCACACTCTCAAATTGGTATCAGAGTAGGTTACACTAAAAAAACGCGTGATCTTTTTTCGTAATATTTTTTCTTTGATATCAATTTTCTTAAAAATTATTTATCCTGAAAAGGGTAGAATTTTAATGGATAATTTATATAATCGAATGCCTATCTTTGATGGTTCCAATTATTCCTATTAGAAAGCTAGGACGAGGTCAGCCTTAACTGCCATAGATGAACGAGTTTGGTTAGTTTGTTAAAGAGAGAAGATTCCTCCCACTGTTACTATTGATAACGTCATTGGCTATAAACTTGTCTCTCAATGGAAATAGGATGACTTTAAGTGGAGTAATTTTAACACTCGTGGCCTTAGTGATATTTCTGGAGCCGTCACCCCTGACGAGTTTTGCTACATTATGACGTGCACCACGTATAAGGAAGCTTGGGATAACCTCCATCTCATTCAAAAGGGTACCAACGTTGTAAAGACATCTAAGCTTCTAAATTTGACCACCCAGTTTGAGACCATTATAATGCTAGAGTCGGAATCCTTTGATGAGTTTTATGTATGTTTATCGGACAAATTAATTCCAGTTTTAATTTGGGTGAGAAGATTCCTCAAATGAGAGTTGTTAGAAGAATTTTGAGATCATTTCCTTCCCGCTTTATTTCTAAGGTCACCATACTTAATTCGTTAGGGATCCTAGATACTCTTAGGTTAGAAGAGCTTGTAGGAGATCTTCAAACGTATAAGACTGATATGTTCCCTAAAAGTATTAAACCTATTGATGTAAGGATTTCCTTAAAGACTCAAAATAAGAAAAATAAGAAATACAAAGTTTTTTAGTCCGAATCTTAGGTAGATCTTGATTTTGATGACTTGGCTGTAACACCCTGTATTTCTAAATATTTAGAAAATTAATTAATTCGGTGATTTTTGGAATTTCACGTGTGTCGTAATTTAGTGGAATTAATTATTTCTTGTTGATTAAAATATTAATAGAGAGAGATGATGATTTACTAAGTGAATAGTGATTTATTATCTTACGTCATAATGAGTAATAGTGCAGTGTTTGTATTACCAGGAGTCGAGAGCAGACTATATGCGGTCGAGATGAGAAGTTGTGGTAGAGTGACTCTGATGGTGATTTTGAGGTCACAGTTGGTTCCGAATGGGTCAGAATAGTCATAATAGTATACCTAAGTGTGCGGATCGGGTCCTGGGACGATTTTAGACCAAACCGACTCCAAATAAAAGTGTTTCGGTCATTCAGGAGTGTTTGGTAGATGGAACCCCAAAAATCTAAGAATTATATCAGCCTATTGGAGTGGGAGGCTAAGGTTAGAACACTTTAGAGAGAGAGGGGGGAGGCCATAGGAGAGAAAGGGAAGAAGGAAGATAGGCCTTCCCACACCGTTTTGCACCACGAACATCGCCAGAATCGAGATCGGAGCAAGGGAAGATCAACTCCATCATCAATTAACGAAAATCATACCTACAGGACCAAGGAAAGTGTTTATCTTGTAATTATTTTAAGAATGTTATAATACTCATGTAGTGTAGGGTTGAAATTATATGATTTGGGTGTATTCTTGTAATTTCTTTGGGTGTAATTCATTATTTGGAGTAGGATTCATGTCGAATTAATCATTTTATGTAGATAATACAAATATAAAATTATGTGATGAGTAACTTCAAAAATCTGAGTATATTGATGAATATGCACGAATAACACTATGAACTAGGGTTTTGAGAATTTTGGAACATAATCTATTCCTGGGTATGTATTATTTATGTTAGAACTTGTCCTTAGACATGTGTTTGAGGTTTTGGTATGTTATATAGGAGTTTGGGAGAGTTTCATGAAGGTTTTAGGTGTTAACCATGGAGAAAAATGAGTTTGGGATGAAGCTATTAGAAATTGCTGAGATCATTCGAACGAGATTAGTATATCATTTGAACAACCCAAGGTTTTAGGTCACGGAGATAGATATTTTCGTTACGAATGCGCAGCCGTGAGTTTCGTATTTTTCTAATTTTTATTGAATTAGTTATGAATTTTCTACGGAAGGGTGTCCGAGATCGAAATCTTTAGTCAAAAATTAAATCAGGATATATAACTGTTTATGAACTATATGAGGACTTTGGGACTTTTAGTAGACCTATAGTCGGGGCTTAGTCTTAGTCATAATGAGGGTAAAATGAGAGTAGGGCATACAAGATTTAAATAATTGTGTTAAGTATCGAGAATTTAAAACGCGTTACGAACAATGTAGATGATAACCTATAATTTATACCAATAGGTTAGTGATGTTTTAACTACTGAAATTTCTTAAAGGATAATTGGGAACCTTCAGTTAGTGAGTGATACTCTAAAAATATGAATATAATACTATGTGTGAATTGTTAGTACTTTGAGTATTCGAGAGATATAAATACTATGTACTGGATATACTTATAAGTTATGTGTATACCTATATTGAACATACTTATTGGTTATGTGTGTGTGTGTGTGTGTGTGTGTGTGTGTGTATATATATATAGGTTGTGTGAATACCTATGATGTGATTTGCTATGTGTGTTAACATACGAACTCTGTCGGCTATCACTGGACGTTCCGCACAGAGGGCGATCCTACCTTGGAGATTCCAGTGAGATCTGGATTTGTTCCCCAGAACATGGAACTTAGGGTGGCTCACTATGTGCAGTGTATTATTGGGACTGACGTGTCATTTGGGTATGTTTGGTAGGTTCATATCCCAAAGGATTAAAACCATGTTCGCCTCCATTGTGTGTTGATTTATTTTTGGATTCGAGGAGACATGTCGAACGAATAGTCCTTGATTGGGTACGAGAGGTACATAGACTTAATAGCAGAGTATGCCAGCATCATGAGGGGCCATTCTGGGAATGCTATAGTTATATATATATTATACGTGTGATAAATATATACAAGTCTGATTTATTCTACTTATGTGTGATAGTAGAAAACATAGATAGTGTATATCGAAGAGTAACGTGAGAGTGATTAACCTTAATTAATGGTGTTATAATATTGTGTGATTATTCTACTTGTGTGATAGTAGGAGGATATATAATGCATATCTAAAAGTGATTTAAGTATGGAAAACTTAATGAAAATGATTCAATAATAATATGTGGGAAATAATAGTTATTGGTAGTATGGTAGCGTATTGTATTGGATGTTACGGGGGAGTTAAACCTTTTGTGGTTAGTTAGATACAAATGTCTAGTTAGGTTGGTTAGTTTATCTAGGTAGGATGCGTTTAGGTGTGCACTTTAGATGAGGGGTGAGGAACTCAAAGGAGTGTACGCAGAACTAACACGTGTATCTAACAACTGTTTTTAAATTGTGACTTAAATACTTGCTAAATATTTTTAGAAAGGTATTCTCGGGCTCTAACCCGTGTCAAATATATTTTTCTATGTTTCCAAAATATTTTTGGTGTCCAGCCACAGGGATGCCAAGTTTGATAACTCATTTTAGGGATGCGTAGCTGAAGCATTGTAGAGGTTTGTAGGATTTGATATAGACGTTTCAGTTATTCATTCTTAGATAGGATTTTATTTCAGTATTTCATTTGAGCATTTTGACCCTTCAGACTATTCATTATTTTAGTTATTTAGTATATGTCAGACTAGGTTTTATATTTTATAGACTTGTAGTTGGATTTTCTTTTGGGAACCAATAGTTTATTTGGTATTATTTTATTCAATTATTTATATGTGATGTTTTAGACCCTATTATTGTGTGGATGGTTCATATTATTTTATTTCTCCTATTTTTTTATGATTAATGGAAGATAAAATTTTGACACTGGCTTAATTTTAACATAGGTGGTTAGTAATAAAAAAAAAGTTTTTCAAGAGTGATGCTGAGAATGAATCAACTGAAATTCCAGTTCATTTTAATAAAGGAATGATCACCCGTGGTTAAAATAGGCGAGGTGTCATAGATGGTATCAGAGCATCAGGTTCTAGTTTCCATAGGATTTGTACGTCTTACTAAGATTTCAGCGGTGTGTTATTTGACATAGAGCCTTATTTTTAGGACTCTTGCACTCATGATTATGTATTTAAGATTACGTTCTTATTCTATTATATTTGTTTTGACTGTGAAATCATATAATTCGACATTGTTCCAGATGTCACCTAGGAGATCATCGGAAGAGGTATGCTAGACATGATCAACAAGTACCTCAAGTACCACAGGGTATGGTCACAGCCACAGAGGTGGATGGTATTCTAGCACAAGAAGTTACTAATGCATTATTACACTACTGAGAGCATCATTTCCAGCTGATAGGGAGCAAAATAACAAGGGAATCTATCCAGTCAGGCAGGTCAGGAAGCAAGAGTAGTAGTGTAACATCTAAGCAACAGCGACAGGGTACTCGGGGTCGTCAGGGCCAAGAGAATAATGGAAATAGTCAGCAAAGCCAAGGCCACCAGGGCCAATAAAGCCAGAAGCAGGGAGACTTCAAAAAGATATGTTCTAAATTTGGAGATCATGTCCACAAGCGTCGACTTTGTTCGCATCGACTCGAGGAGAAGCCTTGACCGGATCAACAAGGTCAAAAGAAGAAAAACTTCACTGGTCCTATATTTATTTATGGGGAGGCGAGTCATCATAAGAAGGATTGCTAACATCAGAGTAGAGTACTGCAACAGGGAGTCTAATAGGGGCATTAGGCGCACTTAGCCCTTATAACATCAACTCCGCCATCTCCATAATAATAGGGATAATGGCGGTACAGATGTGCCTATAATTTTCAGTATGCAGTCATGCCACGAGCGTCGCGGGCACCGCCATCTTTTGATAGTATGTTTACGATTCATGGGATTAAGGGTAGGATTTTATTTGATATGGTGCATTACACTCTTTCGTAGTGACCAGATTTTCATGAGTTACCGGTCTATTAGAGATAGCTGGTAGTCTCCTCATATGTGTAGAGTCACCGTTGGGTAAAGGGTCGCTTATACACTGGATCTATAAGGGTATTGACATCGATATAGGTGGATTACATTTTGTCGCTGACCTTCTCGTGTTTGATATGGAGGGGTATGACATCATTTGGGTATGCATTGGTTAGCTGGATATAGAACGATGGGGTATTTCTTCAGGAGGACTATTGTGTTCTCAATTCTAGGGCAGGAGATGTTCTTAGTGGCAATGCCTCTTAATGAGGGAAGTTCAATCACACATGTGTATTACATTGAGGAGGAGACCTCACAAGAGGTGGTTGTTTCGCTAGACTTGATTCTAGTGGTGAGGGAGTTTTAATACGTGTTTCAGGAGATTCTCGAGCTGCTGCCTAGTCAGGAAATTGAGTTTATTATTGACCTAGTGCCGGGTACGAGGCCTATCACTTGAGCACCTTATCGCATGGCCCCATCTTAGATGAGGGAGTTGAAGGAAAAGATTCAACAGCTCATAGGACATGGGATTCATTAGATGGAGAACTTCATTGTGGGGTTCACTGGTGTTATTCATCAAGTAGCAAAATCTTGGGTCAATTTCGATGCGAGAATTATGTTCAGGAACCTGTTGACGAGGCAAGACAGATGGCGAATGGAGGTAAAAAATTTGATTTATCTTTATGAGTATGAGGAAGGTTTTAGGTGACATGGGTGCCTCACAATATAAATAGTAACACCAAGATTCACGGGTGAGTCGGGTTTAGTGGGTGCGTAGGCAGTATCAGCCTTATATTTACAAACATATTTACCATTGGGTAGTGGGATACTTTGATGTTTATATTATATGGTAGATTTTTCTCCTTTTAAGAGTTATGAGAGTAGATCATATTACTATCTTGTGTAGTGACTGTTAGCAGGGGGTTCGAGCGATAGTGGATGGCTATGGTAAGACTATCGTACTCGCTATTCCAAGGTGAGATATATTATTTTGCGAGGTATCACCTAAAAGAGGGTCAAGCCTGCATATATATTGTATTGTATCTTAGACTTCGGATAGTATGATCATCTCGTTACATTTGATCTCGGTGTGTGGGGACTTTTACTGATATGGTTCAGGGTATTTTGGGTTTATTGTCGAACGGAGGGTTTGGCTCGTTATTGATTTAGTGCCAAGAAATTGGTGATAGTGATTGAACAATGTTTTATTACTCCCTAAGTGATAGGGAGTGAACAATTTGATTTATGTGTCGGGATACAGGATTTGAGGTGTCTTAGTTATGTGCTTTGGGACCACGGATCATGTTGACCGATAATGCTAGGTGGTAGTGTATCGGGGGCTTCCTTATTTGGATTTCGCTTATGAGACATACTCCGCATGAACATTAGCGAACGTTGGAAGTGGGGAGATGTGTGGTCTTTAGGACATCGGTCTAGTACACTAGTTGTTGCACGGATGTGTGGTTAAAACCATGAGTTGAAGGTTATTGTGTGATTTAAGGCTTATAAGAGCCTGGTAGAAATTGTGCAGTTATGCACGATATCGTCCGCAGTCAGAAGATGTTTAATTATATAGGGTGCCCTAGTTGGTTGGATTTCTAGTATCGTCAATAGTCAGAAGATGTGGAAATATATGAGTTGAACATAAGGGTAGGTAATAAGGGAGTTGGCAGATGGGGATGTTGGAACTTTACCCAATAGAAGAAATACTTTAGTCATTAGTAGATAGGCTCATCGTAGTGGAAAGAGTTGGACAAATTATAATGTGTTGAGTAGTCACCTAGAGGATATGGTAAATAATGATGAAAAGTTTTGGTGTAATGTGACTAGAAGGAGTTTGTCACTAGTATTGAACGGTTGAGTATAGACCCTTGGACTGAGGAGTACCATTAGTAGAAGTGTAGCAGGAAACGTGATAACAAGATTCGATTTTAGGAAGAGATTGATGTTGTGCGAAGATATATCTGAAGCTATGAGTACCAGACTTAATCTTAATTTCGAGGACAAAATTCCTTTCTAAGGGGAAGTATATGTAACACCCCGTATTTCTGAATATTTAGAAAATTAATTAATTTGGTGATTTATGGAATTTCACATGTTTTGTAATTTAGTCGTATTAATTATTTCATGTTGATTAAAATATTAATCGGGAGAGATGATGATTTACTAAGGGAATACTTATTTGTTATTTTATGTCATAACGAGTAATAGTGAAGTGATAATATTAGATCTTAATCGGGAGTCGAGAGCAGACTATATGAGGTCGAGATGTGAAATTATGGTAGAGTGACTCAGATGGTGATTTTGATGTCATGGTTGGTTTTGAATGGGTCGAGATAGTCAAAATAGTGTACCTGGGTGTGCTGATTGGGTCGCGGGGTGATTTTTGACCAAACCGGCACCAAATAAGGGTGTTTCGATCATACGGGAGTCTGTAGTAGATGGGACTCCTAGAATATAAGAAGTATATCATCCCATTGGATTGGTAGTCTAGGGTTATAACACTTTAGAGAGAGAGGAGGCCATAGGAGAGCAAGAGGAGAAGGAAACTAGGTCTTCCCACACCGTTTTGCACCACAAGCATCGCCAGAATTGAGATCGGAGCAAGGGAAGAGCAAATCTATATTCAATTAGCCAAAATCAGACCTACTGGACCAGGGATCATGTTTATCTTGCAATTTTTTTAAGCATGTTATAATACCCATCTACTGTAGGGTTGAAATTACATGATTTGGGTCTATTCTTGAAATTTCTTTGGGTGTAATTCATGATTTGGATTAGGACTCATGTAGAATTAATTCCTTTATGTATATAATACAAATAACTTAAAAGAAATATAATTATATTGATGAATATGCATGAAGAATATTATGAACTAGGGTTTTGAGAAATTTGGAATTTAATATGTTCTTGGGCAGATTTCTTATAGATTTGATGTATTATTTATGTTAGAATTTTTCCTTAAACAAGTGTTTGAGGTTTAGGTATGTTGAATAGGATTCTGGGAGAGTTTCATGAAGGTTTAAGGTGTTAACCATGGAGAAAAATGAGTTTGGGATGAAGGCGTGAAAGATCGTTGATATCGTTCGAATGAGATTAGTATGTTTTAGGTCATGGAGGTAAATCGTTTTGTTACGAATGCGTAGCCGGCAACTTCGTATTATTCTGATTTTTTTTAATTATTTATGGATTTTCTACGGAAGGGTGTCCGAGATTGAAATCTTTAGTTGAAAATTAAATCAGTGTATAGAATGGTTTATGAACTATATGAGAACTTTGGGAATTTCAATAGAAATATAGTCGGGGCTTAGGCTTAGTCATAGTGAGGGTAAAATGAGACTATGGCCTATGAGATTTAAGCAATTGTGTTAAGTATTGAGAATTTAAAACGGGTTATGGGAAGTGTAGATGATAACCCAGAATTTATATTGGTAGGTTAGTGATGTTTTAACTACTGAAATTTCTTAAGGGATAACTAGGTAGTGAGTGATACTCAAAAATACGAATATAATACTATGTGTGAATCGTTAGTACGTTGAGTATTCGAGAGATATAAATACTATGTACTGGATATACTTATAGGTTGTGTGTATACCTATATTGGACATTCTTGTATGTTGTGCGTTTATATATATATATATATATATATATATATATATATATATATATATATATATATATATATATATATATAGCTTGTGTGAATACATATGATGTGATTTTCTATGTGTGTGAACTTACCTACGATGCCTGCTATCACGGGAGGTTCCTCAAAGAGGGCGATCCCACCTTGACGATTTCAGTGAGGTCTGGATTTGTGCTGCAAAACATGGAATTTAGGGAAACTCACTATGTTCAGTGTATTAGTGGGATCGACGTGTCATTTGGTTATGTTAGGTATGTGCGTATCCCAAAGGCTTAGAACCATGTTCACCTCCATTGTGTGTTGATTGATTTTTGGGTTCGAGGAGACATGTTAAACGAACAGTCCTTGATTTGGTATGAGAGGTATGTGGACTTGATAACATAGTATGCCAGCATCACGAGGGGCCATTTTGGGGATGCTATAGTTGTATATATTATATGTGTGATAGATACATACGAGTGTGATTTAGTGTGACAGTAGAAAAGATAGATATTGAATATCGAAAAGTTACGTAAGAATGATGAACCTTAATTAATGGCGTGATAATAATGTGTTATTATTCTACTTGTGTGATATTAGGAAGATAGATAGTGCATATTTAAAAGTGATTTAAGTATGGGAAACTTAATCAAAATGATTCAATAGTAATATGAGAGAAATATTAGTTATTGGTAGTACGTTAGTGTATTGCATGGGCAATTACGGGGGAGTTGAACCTTTTGTGGTTAGTTAGATAGAAATGTCTAGTTAGGCTGGGTAGCATAGCTAAGTTGGACCCGTTTAGGTGTGCACTTTAGATGAGGGGTGAGAAACTCAAGGGTGTGTATGCGGAACTAACATGTGAATCTAATAAATATTTTTAAATTGCGATTTAAATACTTGCTAAATATCTTTAAAAGGTTTTCTCGAGCTTTAACCCGTGTCAAATCTATTTTTCTATCTTTCCAATACATTTTAGGTGTCCAGACGCCAAGCTTGATGCCTTATTATAGGGATGCATAGCTGCAGCATTATTAAGGCTTGCATGATTTGATATAGACGCTTAAGTTATTCATTCTTAGATCGGATTTCATTTCAGTATTTCATTTGGGCACGTTTCCCCTTCAGACTATTTAATATTTCAGTTATTCAGTATTTTTCATACTTGGTTTTATTTACTATAGACTTGTTGTTAGATTTTGTTTTGGGAACCGATGGTTTATTCGGTATTATTTTATTCAATTATTTATCATGTGATGTTTTAGACCCTATTATTGTGTGGATGGTTCAAATTATTTTATTTTGCTTGTTGTTATGTGATTAATGAAAGATAAAATTTTAACATTGGCTTAATTAACATAGGTGGTTAGTAATAAAACAAAATTCGATAGTGATGCTGAGAATAAACCAAATGAGATTCTTGTTTGTTTTAATAAAGGACTGATGAGATTCATGCGGTTAAAATAGGCGGGGGTGTCACATTGGCCCTTTTTGCAAAAAATTCCCAAAAATTTGTTAAATTTTTCAAAGAAAATTCTTCCAAAGAAATTTTTTTTGAGAAAAATAAAGATAAGAATGAGGGCACGAGCGGGGGAGAGAAAGAGGAAGAGATTAGGTGTTATAAATGTGAGGGTAAAGGGCATAAGGCAAATGAGTGTCCCACTAGGATTAAGATAAATAGTAAGAAAGTTGTAAATAAAGCCACTCTTAGCTATAGTGACATCGAGTCAGTTGATTCAGGGGAAAATCACTACATCGGCAGTACGTTGCGTTCATGGCTAGTTACGTTAGCATTTCTCGTTTGTCCCACACCGATGAGGAAATATCTAAACGTGAAAACCTCGATGATGTTTCGATTAATTCTGGGGATAATAAGTGTGAGGATGGTAATTTGAGTGAGGGAGAAGGTGGTCTCTAAAAGGTGTTTAGTGATCTTTACACCGAGACTTTGAAAACTATAAAGTTAAATAAAGATTTGTCTCATAGGGTGTAAATTTGGAGAAAGATGTGAAATTTTTGAGAGAGTGTGAGGCATTGGTGAATCAACTCGAGAAGGTAAAGATTTTTTTACGTGAGCAGTTGATCATTTTAGGCTGGGAAAAGACCAATTTGACAAACACTGTGGCTAGTATTATGATAGATCTTTAATATCCATTGGAGACTCGTGATAAACTTGAAGCCTGTGTATCCCTACTCGAGAGCAATGTCGAACGTTCTTGGGAGGTTAAGATCACTTTAGAGGAGACATCTGAAAAGGTAGGTAAGATTCTCCTCGGTTCCGATTTAAGTAACATCGAGAGATAAGGAATAGGTTATGACGGTGCATTTACTTTCCATGTTACGCTCGAGCCAGTCCCTAAGTTTGTGTTGGATCCTTATGTCCCTCGACCTAACCCACCTGGGAGAACTCGTCCTTGATATTTTGAGAAAGGTGGACCTAAGACCGTTTATGTTTTTTCCCATTGAAAACAAAGAGGTCGCCTTAAAGAGTATTGTTTTAAGCTAGGGATATTGTCTTATAGGTATTTTCCATGGTATGCTCACAAACGAGTTTTCGAACACATTCCCACACATGTTAATTCGCATGCTCCCTCACACCACCTGAGAGATTTTGAGAGTTTTCGAGACAAACTAGAGTATTTAGTCAAGACTTCACATAATTCGAAAGAGTTATTACATAGGATGTCATGTCCTTTTTAGAACTACTCCGAGCCTAATGATTGAGGTTGAGACTTATTGTCTAGTATATGGTGATTTTCATGCTCATGTCTTATATCCCTATTGATACTGTGTACTTTCATGGTACTAATATATTTTATTTTGATATATTTTTCAAAGAATTCAAAAAGAGTTTTGTATTTTCTAATATTTTTGAAAAGCCAAAAATGTTTTGTAATTTTTTAAAAAAACCTTATAGTGTTTTGAGATGTGACCCATTCATTTCAAAAAGAGTCACCCATTCATTTCATATTCACATGTCTATTTTTTAGTGTTTTGAGATGTGACATCATTTAATATATATGCTTAATAATGTGTGGAGCCGTTAAGATGTGAATTGGTGATAACTTGATACACGTTTGACTCCTTATCTCCTTTATTGCACACGAGCATCAGCTTATATGAGTATTGCACTTATCGGTCACATGTCGACCATAGCGTTTTCTTCTCAATTTTGCTTTAAAGACGATTTAAATGTGAAAAACGAGATAATAAAAAGTTGTGCATGTAAGAACTATTACCTGGATTTAAAATCATTTTTTCAGTAAAATTGTTATATATTAAGCAATGGAAAGGGCCTACGAAAGACAAAGTATTTGTGTGAAAAGCCACCATTTACAAAGAAAATGGCCTAAAAGGATTAGAGGCACATAAAAACAGAAGTGCCAGGCCATTTGTTTGAACAGTGATGCTTCGCTACAAATGAGCTTAAATTTCTTCAAAATAATTGAGAGTATTATTGCTATATGTGAGATTTTGAGGGAGTTAAGTCGAAGATAAATGGGTTTGCACATACTATAAAAATCTCGAAAAAATATTACATAGTTTTGGGCATCATTGGTGATAAAATCACTTACAATCTTGATTTGTTGATTAGGTTAAGTCAGTTTCACATGAGTTCACCATTTTTACACATAAGGTAGACTTTGAGATCTTTTGTTAGTGTTGTCTCAATCCTTTGTGCACATATGATATGTTTGTCTACATTGATTAACCTATGAAATATGTTCAAAACCCTACATTTCGTTTCCATGATTCGGGTATTTTTGTGTTTCTCCATGGTGCGCTGTATTTGTAAAAAAATTATACTTAAAATTTTTGAAAACTTCAAAAATTGTTTGTGGAGCCTTTGAGATTATCATTACATGTTCATTATTTTTGTAACTTTGTAATGATATCTTCTACTTATATATGATGTTATTTACATGTCATGTTTAGTATCTACTCATTTGTCTATTTCGGACAAAAGGGGGAGAACAAATTAAGGGGGAGTTTGATTTTTATGCTATATTTCAAACTCTATGCATCACGGGTATTTTTCTTTGTTTCATGTGTGTAGGTTCACTTGGGAATTGATGAGAAGCTTAGAAGATCAAGGTAAGATCAAAAAGAACAAATGGAGGTTGAAACCAAAGTTTATTTATCTATGCCACTCCATTTCTAGGGTTTAGGAAGGGTATTAGATTTTAAAAAAAAATGTAATTTGGGTTTCAATTAAGTTTTGTACCAGAATAGATAAAGGGGAGATTTGTAAAGGAGAATAGTTTAGCTTAGCCTTAGTATTTATTTAATTTGCCACTATGGCCCATTTGGGGTATCCCGTTAGAAATCGAGATGTGCCGATGCGATGAACGGAATCTCCAACATCTCCAAAGTTCGAGACATCTTCACATTATGAAGGTATAAATAATTTAGGATTTTAAATTTATTTACATTTATATTTGGGAGATTATTTATAAAGGTTTTTATAAAAACTGAGGCAACTTTTTTCAGAGTTAAAAATTAATTTTTCTTTGACCTCATTAAAAAGGGATGTCAATCTCGTTCGAACGAAAAGGAGATTTTGTTTGATCACTCGTTTGATAATTTCTTTGAATGAACATCCAATGAGGGTGTTCTGTTTGAATTCATTTGAAGCTCCTTAGAAGCTTTTTCAAACGAGATTGGAGTCTCATTCGAATAAACCCTATTTTTGTTCTAACGAAATGACAATCTCGTTTGAACAACCTCTACATTTTTTTACCGAATTTCTCCACCTCAAAATTTTTGTGCGACCTATAACTACCTATTTTGTAAATATTTTATCAGATACCTTTGATAAAACAAAAACTGCATACCTGTTGCAAAAGTCCTCATTCCATTTTTGGTTAAAACACCTTTTGATTCACAAAACGATCTCCCTACTATACTTGTGAATCCTTTTGAAACCCTAATTTATTTCATACCTGATATTTACTTGTGGAGAGAGATCTACTGCTACCCTTGTGACTCGTGAGATCACTGCGAATGAGAAGGCTGAATAAAAGCCTGATCGGTGGATACCGAGGGTGGATCACCACATGTGGACTGCTATGGATCTAAGTGGTTTTCTTAAGAGACTTTTGTAAGTAATCTGCCTTGTAAAACTATCTAGAGTGCAAAAATAAAGGTTTTGCCATGAAAATGGATTTTTCCTCATATTTGTTTGTAATCGCACGCATAGTTCATTTTCTATTTTTGGAACGATCATCACATGAGAACCTAAATTAATCAAAAATTAAAATTTGAAAATTTTGGATTTTTGTTTGGGGGCATTTAATTAAATATGTTATATCACTAAGTTCATAGTGCGCATTCTTAAGTTGGTATCAGAGCATGTTACACAAAAACAACCGTGTGATCTTTTTCACAATTTATTTTTCTTTGATATCAATTTTTTAAAATTTTGTTGATCTTGAAAAGGGAAGCATTTGAATGGATAATTTGTATAATACAATGCCTATCTTTGATGGTTCTAATCATGCCTATTGGAAAGCTAGGACGAGGTCAGCCTTAAAAGCCATAAGTGAACGAGTTTGATTAGTTTGTGAAAAAAGGTGGACTCCTCGACTATCACTATTCATAATATCGGCGGCCCTAAACCTATCTCTCAATGAACAAAGGAAGACTTTAAGTGGAGTAATTTTAACTCTCGTGGCCTTAATGCTATTTCTGGAGCCGTCACCCCTGACGAGTTCCACCGCATTATGACGTGCACCATGTCCAAGGAATCTTGGGATACCCTCCAGCTCACTCAAGAGGGTACCAACGCTGTAAAGGTATCTAAGCTTCAAAATTTGACCACTCAATTTGAGACCATTACTAGGCTAGACTTCGAGTCCTTTGATGAGTTTTATGTACGTTTCGCGGACATAGTTAATTCTAATTTTAATTTGGGTGAGAATATTCGTAAAATGAGAGTTGTTAAGAAAATTTTGAGGTTGCTTCCTGCCATATTTATTCCTAAGGTCAACGTACTTAATTCTTTAGGGATCCTAGACACTCTTAGTTTAGAAGAACTTGTAGGAGATCTTCAATAGTATGAGATTAATATGTTCCTTAAAACTATTAAACCTAAGGAATTAGGGATTGGTTTAAATACTCAAACTAAGAAAAAAAAAAGAAAATTTTTATAAGTTCGAATCTCAGCTAGATCTTGATTTTGATGACTTGGCCCTTTTTTGCGAAAAAATTAAAAAAAAATTCTCAAATTTTCAAAAGCAAATTCTTGCAAATAAAAGATTTTTGAGAAAAATAAAAATAAGAATGAAGGGGCGAGCAGGGGAGAGAAAGAATAAGATATTAGGTGTTATGAATGTGAGGGTAAAGGTCACAAGTCACATGAGTGTCCCACTACGCTTAAGAGAAAGGGTAAGAAAGTTGCAAATAAATCCACTCTTAGTGTGATGTCGAGTTGGTTAATTCAGGGGGATAATTACTACATGAACTGTGTGTTGCGTTCATGGATAGTCACGTTATCATTTCTATTTTTCCCATGCCAATGAGGATAAATCTAAACGTGAAAGCCGCGATTATGTTTTGATTCATTCTGGGGATAGTGAGTGTGAGGATGGTAATTTGAGTGAGGGAGAAGGTGGTCTCCAAAAGTCATTTAGTGATCTGTATACTGAGATTTTGACAACTAAAAATCTGAATAAAGATTTGTCTTTCAGTGTGTTAGATTTAGAGAAAGAGATGAAAGTTTTGAGAGAGTGCGAGGCATCGACGAGTTAATTCGAGAAGGAAAAGATTAATTTATGTGAACAACTGATCATTTTTTGTCAGAAAAAGATTGATTTGATCAACACCATGGTTAGTCTTACGAGAGATCATGAATATTTATTGGAGACTCGTGAGAAACTTGAAGCTCGTGTATCCCAACTCGAGAGCGATCTCAAACGTGCCTGAGAGGCTAAGGTCACTTTAGAGGACACATCTGAAAAGGTAGGTTAGATGTTCCTCGGTCCCACTTTAGGTAACGTCGAGAGGAAAGGAATAGGTTATGACGCTGCATCCACTTCTCATGCCACTCCTGAGACGATTCCTGAGTTTGTGTTGGATCCGTATGGCCCTCGATCAAACCCACCTAGGAGAACTCGTCCTAGACATTTTGAGAAAGGTGTACCCAATCCCGATTATGTTTGTTCCCATTGAAAATAAAGATGTCACTTTAGAGAGTATTATTTTAAGTTATGGAGAGTGTCTTATAGGCATTCTACCCGGTATGCTCACATGCGAGTTCCCGCACTCACTCCCACACATGTTATTCCGCATGCTCCCTCACACCACTTGACAGATTTTGAGAGTTCTCGAGAGTAAGTAGAGTATTTAGTCAATACTTCACAAAATTTGAAGGAGGTATTACACAGGATGTCATCTCCTTTGGATAAATCCTCTGGGCCTAATGATTGAGTTTGAGACTTGTTGTCTAGCATAAGGTAACTTTTATGCTCATATCTTATATCCCTATTGATAGTTTGTACGATCATTGTACTTATGTTTTTCATTTTGATATATTTTTAAAAAAATCCAAAAAGAGGTTTGTTTATTTTTTTTGAATTTTTTTAAAAAGCCAAAAAGAGTTTTGTAATTTTTTAAAAACACTTTAAATATATTAACATTAAAGATGTCTGAGATACCCTATTCATTACATATCCACGTGTCTATGTGTAGTCTTTTGACATTATTTCATATGTGTGCTTAATGATGTGTGGAGTCATTGAGATGTGAATTGATGATAACTTGCTACATGTTTGACTCCTTATCTCCTTTATTGCACACGAGCATGAGGAGCTTATATGAGTATTGCACTAATCTGTCACATGTCAACCATAGTGTTTTCTCCAAATTTTTCTCTAAATACTAACCAAATGTGAAAAATGAGAAAATAAAAAGGTTTGCATGTAAGAACCATTGCCTGAATTTAAAATTATTTTTTGATAAAATTGTTATATATTAAGCAATGGAAAGGGGCTATGAATAACAAAGTATTTGCATGAAAAGCCACCATTTACAAAGAAAATAGCCTAAAAGGATTAAAGCACATAAAAACTGAAGTGCCAGTCCATTTTCAAGAACATTGATGCTTCCCTACAAATCAACTTAAATTTCTTCAAAATAATTGAGAGTATTATTGCTATATGTGAGATTTTGAGGAAGTCAAGTCGAAGATCAATGGGCTTGCACATATAATAAAAATGTCGAAAAAACATTACATAGTTTTGGGCATCATTGGTGTAAAAATTACTTACAGTCTTGATCTGTGGATTTGGTTAAGTCATCTTCACACGAGTTCACCATTTTTATACTTAAGGTAGACTTTGAGAACTTTCGTTAGTGTTGTCTCAATTCTTCGTGCACATATGATATGTTTGTGTATGTTGATTAACCTATGGAATATATTCACACCCATAAATTCCGTTTCCATAATTTAGATATTTTTTTGTTTCTCCGTATTGCTTTGTATTTGTAAAAAATTTATACTTAATTTTTTTGAAAATTTCAAAAATATTTTTTGGACTGTTTGAGATTGTCATTACATGTTCGTCATTTCTATATCTTTGTAAAGATATCTACTACTTATCTCAGATGTTCTCTATATGTCATGTTTAGTGTCTACTCCTTTGTCTATTTCGAACAAAAGGGGGAGAACAAATTAAGGTGTACTTTTATTTTTGTGCTATATTTCAAACTCTATGCATCACAGGTATTTGTATTTGTTTCATGTGTCTAGGTTTCCTTGGGCATTGATGAAAAGATTAGAAGATTAAGGTAAGATCAATAAGAACAAGTGGATATTAAAGCCAACATTTATTTATCTATGCTATTCCATTTCTAGGGTTTAGGAAGGGTATTAGAGTTTTTTGAATTTTTTATAATTTGGGTTTCAGTTAAGTTTTGTATCGGAATAGACAAAGAGGGAGATTTATAAGGGAAAATAGTTTAGCTTAGGCTTAGTATTTATATTATTTGTCACTATGGCACATTTGGCATATCTTGTTACAATCCAAGACATGCCGACATGATGAACCGAATCTCAAACATCTCCAAAGTTGAATACATCTTCACATTATGAAGGTATAAATCGTTTAGGATTTTAAATTTATTTACATTTGTATCTAGCTGATTTTTTAAAAACATTTTTATAAAAATCAAGGAAATTTTTTTCAGAGTTAAGAATAATTTTTTTATTGACCTCATTCAAAAGGGATGTCAATCTCATTCAAACGAAATGTCGATTTTGTTTTATCACTCAGTTGATCATTTCTTGCAACGAACATCTAGCAAGGGTGTTCTGTTTGAATTCATTTGAAGCTCATTAGAATCTTGTTCTAACGCGATTGGTGTCTCGTTAGAACGAACCCTATTTTCGTTCTAAAGAAGTGGCAATCTTGTTCGAACGACCTCTATTTTCGTTCGAATGAATTTTTCCACCTCAAAATTTGATAAAACGAAAGTTGCATACCTATTGCAAAAGTCCTCATTCCTTTTAGGTTAAAACACCTTTTGATTCACACAACTACCTCCCTAATATACATAAGAATCCTTTTGAAACCCTAAATAGTTTCATACTTGATATTTACTTTCAAGGGAGATATTTAATGCTGACCTTATGACCCATGGGATCACTACTGAAGAGAAGGCTAAAGAAAGGTTGATCGGTGGATACCGAGGGTGGGCCACCACCTGTGGAGTGCGCTGGATCTGAGTGATTTTATTTAGAGAGTTTTGTAAGTAAGTTGTCTTATAAAACTATCTAAAGTGCATAAATAAAGGTTTTTCCTTGAAAATGGATTTTCCTTATATCTGTTCATACTTGCATGCGTAGTTAATTTCCTAATTTTGGAAAGATAATGACATGCAAACCTAAATTTATCAAATATTAAAATTTATAAAAATTGGATTTGTGTTTGGGGGCATTTAATTAAATAAGTTATATCATTAAGTTCGCACTACGCACTCTCCAATGGGTTATGTGTATAATACCACATTTTGTATTTTTTATCATTTCGTTATGCCAAGCATGTGTTTTATTGTCTTGTCTTACCCTTTAAGTCATGTTATCACATTACCTTACTAATAAAAATTCACCTGCTTTTAAGGCCATTCACCCATTCAGGATTTTTATCCGACCAAGGTCAGGTCCACTTAGTGCCTAAGGATCCCTCGTAGGTCTTTTATTTGCTTGGGCAATTAATTAGGTTTTTGTATTTTTCATGACAAAGATCGTGGGCCCTTGATTTTAATTGTAATTAAACAACTTTTAATTGTAGTCAAACTAAGGTGATAGTGATCGATGTTTTGACCATTAATTAAAGCGTAAGCCTGTCACTTTGTAATAATGTTAAATAACTAAATGAACCTCTTGTGTTTGTACTTTTTAGAAAATCTAGAACAGATTACGAGCATTATAAGTTCTGGAATAAAAAATTTTGAAAACTAATTACGCTAGAATCAACTAAGCAAGAGTGAAACAAAAATAAAACTTCTTAAGGTTGGATACATTCCATGACCTTGGCATCTCGGTGCCCTCATTGTTTCCAAATAATAGTCTCCTCGTAAATCATCTCTGATTACCTGAACGATCCCTCCCAATTAGGTCACAACTTTCCATCTAAAGGTTTTTTAGTGTTGCCGAGGACTTTATTGAGGACATAATCTCTGACCTGAAATTTTCTCAAATTGACACCCTTGTTGTACTGCTTAGCTAGTTGTGATGTAAACAGGCTAGCTTTATCATGTACTGCTCCTTTCTCTCTTCTACTCGATCAAGCTCATTCCTCATGGCTTCCTCGTTCAAACCTTGCTCGACAATGGTGGTCGTTATGGTTGGCAAGCTAGCTTCTAAAGGAATAACAACCTTCATCCCATATATTAGAGCTAAGGGCATTTCCCCAGTAGGTCTTCTGGGCGTAGTACGATATGCCCATAGGACGTGAGGAAGCTCTTTCGCCCAAGATCATTTTGTTATTTATAATGTCTTCTTCATACCTTCGAGTATCGTTGAGTTGGAAGCTTCTTCTTTCCCGTTGCTCCGGGGGTAGTCCACAAAGCTGAAGTCATGATTAATGCCATGGTTGTCATAGAAACCTTGGAATGGTCCACTTTCAAACTATGTGTTGTTGTCCGTAATGATCATCCCGGGTAGGCCAAAACGTATTACATTATTTCTCTAGATGAATTTGATCATGCCATTATACTTGATGTTCGTCAGTGGCTCGGCTTCAATCCACTTGGTGATGTTATCTTTGCCAACCAAGAGATATTTGCGATTTCTTGGTGCTATTGGGAGTGTACCTAAAATATCCAAACCGTACTGGGAAAATGGCCACGAGCTAGTCAATGACTTCAAATCATTAGTGAAGTGATGGATCATGACTTTTGGCATTTCTCACACTTCTGGGCATAAGAGGTTGTGTCTTTATGCATATAAGGCCACCAGTACCCCACTTTGATTTCTTAAAAGGTAAGAGACCTTCCTCCTGCTTGGCTTCCGTAGATTTTATCGTGTAGTTTGTACAAAATATGGTTGACATAACTTGGATGCACGTATTGGAAGTATGGACCAGTGAAGTATCTTCTATAGAGTTTTCCTTCGGGTGCGAGATAAAATCGTATAGCTTTAACCCTGGCTTGGTGGGCTTGAATTTTATCACGTGATGGGATGTCACTTTTCAAATAGGAGACTATTGGGTCCATCAACCTAGGACTTTTCTGTATGATGAGAATTTGTTTGGCGACCTCGGACTTTGTGATGTTGGGCTCGACAATGAATTTCAGTTCAATTATTCTTATCAAATCAGAGTCCACTACTTATCCTAAGGCTTCTAAGGTATCGACATGGATATTATGCTCGAGGGAACTGTTGAATATTACTTCCTTAAATATTGACATCAAATCATGAGCCACCGGTAGGTATGCCACCATTTGTTCATCCTTGGCATCATTATTTGGTTGGATACTAGATTTGAATCGTAATATATATATATATATATATATATATCAAGGTGGCTTCCTCCCAGCGAGTGAACTTTGCGTAGTTCGATAATAAAGGCTTCGTATTCAGCTTTATCGTTAGATCTTCAAAGCCAAGTCTGATCCCTTGCTCGATTAGGGAATTTTCCAGTGAGAAGATCATAACTCCCACTCCTCCCCCCTAAAAGTGGGAGGCACCATCCACACAAAGTGTTCATTTTCTGTCTTGGTCGTTGAGCCCATTTTCTCCTATAAATTCTACGATGAAATTAGCCAACACTTGACCCTTAATCATCGTTCTTGGTTAATGGTGTATATCAAATCTCCCAAGTTTGATTGACTATTTGGACATCCGTTCATATAGGTTTCCCTTTTGAAGGATGACTTTGAAGGGGAAGGACGTGATGCCTGCGATTGAGTATGATTCGAAATAGTGCTTTAACTTGCGTGATGCAACGATTAGACAGTAGGCCAATTTTTCCGGTGGGAAATAACATTGCTCGGAATCTAGGAGTGTTTTTCTAACATATTAAATGGGGATTGGAATCCCTCCTTTTAACTAACTAAAGTCGAGTTAACTTCATGACTTGAAACGTCTAGGTAGAGATAAAGAGGGTTTCCTACATCTAAAATAATCACCAAAGGAGGTTTGCTCAGGTAATACTTGATCTCTTCAAGGTCCTTTTAGTATTCCTCATTCCAGGTGAGGCGTTTCTCCTTCTTTAATAGTTGAAAAAGGGTCATCATCGCTCGAAAGACTTTGAAATGAAACGGTTAAGCACTGCTAATATCCATGTTAACTTTTTAATCTTGCGCAGTGTCTTTTATAAGGAGGACGTTGTTGATTTCCACTATCTGGTTGGGGTTGGCCTGAATAACCCTCTTGCTAACCAATTACCGTAGGAACATTCTGGATTGAACCTCAAAGGATCATTTGGCCATATTAAATTTCATTTTGTAATGCTGGGGATTTTAAAAGTATCCATCAAATCCTTCAGATAATCGTCTTTGAGTTTACTCTTGACAAGCAAATCGTCAATATACACCTATATATTTTCCCCCAACTATTGCTTGAACATCTTTGTAACTAGTCTTTTGTATATAAAGCCCGCATTTTTTAGGCTAAAAGGCATGACCTTGTAACAATATAAGCCCTTATAAATGATGTTTATCTTAGTCGGGGCCGAACAATGGGATCTGATGATACCCTAAGTATGCATCAAGAAAATTCACCTACTTATGATTGGTTGTAGCATCGACCAGCTAATCGATCTTGAGCAGAGGAAAATGTCTTTAGAACAGGTTTATTCAGATTGGTGAAGTTCATACACACTCTCAATTTGATATTACTCGTTTTTACCACCACCAGATTTGAGAGCCATTTTGGGAATTGAAATTCTCAGATGGACCTTTCCTTTAAAAATTTCCCCACCTCTGTCTCTATTTCCTTTGCTTTTCGAAAGCAGTGTGACTAGCCTTTTGTGTAATCGAAAAAAATATAGGGTCTATGTGAAGTTTATGGCATGCAACTTTGAGATCGATCCCAATCATATAATACGGTTGCCATGCGAATACATCTTAAATCTTCTTCAAAAAATGAATTAGTTCCTCCCTCTCCAGCTTGGATAGCGTGGTGGTGATAAATAATTTTATTTCCAGTCATGCCCCATCAAAACCTATCCCCTCTAATTTCTCCATGACCCAATTTGCGGGGTTAACCCTTGTCTCTTCCACCCCTGGTCTTCCATACTTTAGTTGCTATTTGGGTAGATTAGATCCGTCATGAGACGTTTTAGGACTGACCTCCTTATCTGTATTCTACTCTTGTTTAGTCTAGATGGCAGTGATAAAACACTTCTGAGCAATGGCCTGATTGCCTTTAATTTCCATGATCCTTCGCTCCAAAAAGCATTTGAGTTTTTGGTGATAAGAGGAGGGAACAACCTGTATGGCATGCAACCACCCTCTTCCAAGGATGGCATGATAGGGATAATTAATATCCACCACTAAGAACTCAATCAATTTTAAGATATCACCGACCCTAACTGGTAGGACCACCTTCCCTAATGGCATAGTCACTTTTCCAATAAAGCTGACTAGGGGAACGGTCGCTTCTTTCAAGTCTTCCAACATCAGTTTGAGCTTGTGAAAAATAGTCAAGTACATGACTTTAGAGGAACTCCCACAATAAACTAGTAGATTATCCACGCCCCATTTTGTAATCTCGAGGGTGATTACTAGCATATAATGGCGCGGGGTCCTCACCCCGATCAAATTGTCTTTCATGAAGATAATGTACTTATTGTAGTCCACGTCTTTTAGTCGCCAACGATTTTCATCTTGGCGTTTGGCAGGGTCAATTTAGAAGGCCTCGACAACCATAGTGACCTTTTTAAGCTCCATCTGAATGTCCTTGTCTTGGATTCATTTGGGATCTAAAGCACCGTGAGTAATGAAAATTTGTTCCCCAGTTTGCCCCCAAAACATTATCTAGTTTTGGATCGGTATTAACGATAACTTGGTCATCTTTCTTTCCAACATATTGGTTCAAGTGCCCCGTCATGGCTAACTCTTCCATATGGGATTTGAGGGCTTTGAAGTTCTCTGTATTGTGTCTATTCTCATAGTGGTAGGAGCACCTGAGAGTATTATTCATCTTTCTGGGATCGTCGCCTATCTTCTTCGGCCACTTGAGGAACTGTTGGTCCTTGATCTTGCCCAAGATATTATAGATTTGTTCTTTGAAAACCATGTTGATTACCTGGAAAGCCTTGGATGGGTCTGCCTTGCCCCTATTATTTGATCATCCATTCTGCTTTTTGTCCCCTTTCTTTGGGGGGTGATCTCTTTATCGTTTCCCTTGGTTACCTTTGTGTGACCATTCTTGCATTAGATGAGGATGACCAAATCTTCCACCTTGGCATACTTTTTTATGTGTGACATAAGATCATCGATGGTATCGGCCTCTTTCTTGGTGACAAACTGGTGCAACATGCAGTTGTGGGGTAGGCCTATCTTGAACTATGCAACCAAAACTTGCTCCCAATAATCTTTTAGACTTTATTGAATACTGACATAAACTTGTAATGTCTCATGGGGTTTCTTCCTCATGATGAGGAGAGAATCCATCCACTTTGGGTGAGAACTTCTTGTCATAAAGCGAGTTGTGAACGCCTTTGTGACTGACTTGAATTTCTTAACTGACCTGTGAGGTTGCCTTTCAAACCACTTTTGGGCGGCATTTCCTAGGATGGATGGGAATATACGACACACAAGAGCGTGGTTATGGTTCCACAAAGTTATCGCTTGCCTGTATTGATGCAGGTGGTCTATAGAACTAGTCTTTCTATCGTATATCATGAACCTTGGGGTTCTGAACTTATTTTGGGGATCTTCCTCCTCAATCACCCTTAAAATGGGGGACTGCATTCGATTAATGAGCGCCCTCCTCGCCATCTCCTTGGTAGATTTGGCCCCACGATTGGTTGGGTGCTTATCCATTTATCTTTGGATAAGACTTTGGATATTGTGTCTACGATATTCTTCATCTTGGTTTCTCCTTGTCAGACGACTTTCATGTTCTGAGTGATCCTGATCATGATGCGAACTCCTTTCTTGGCTGCGAGTTTTGCTCGCCTAAGGGATAAGCGCTCGATCACAATGCTTTCATTTATCTCCACGGAGCTCTCGCTCCACTTTTTCAGGTGTCGTTGAAGACGCGCACTTTTCTCCACTTTTAGGCATGTTGCTTCTTCTTATTAATGGAGTCATTCCTTATATGTATCGACTAACTGCGAGATCTGTGTTGATCTGGGCTACTTGTTGCTCTACTTAGAAGGATGCTTTCATGGGAAAAATCATGGATGGTTGACGACCTCATTTCTGTCCCAGTTTATCTCAGATCTGACTCTGTGTAATGAGAGTCCAGCTCGTTGATTGCTTGCAATGGGCGCACAGTGGGGGTGAGATATTGTTTAACTTACTAGTTTAAATTTTCTTAGGAAAAAGAATCTATTTCCCCAGACGACGCCAATTGTGATTGAAAATAATCACAATTAATATATCTAAGCTACTTGGAACCAAACAAGGAATAAAATCGACCTCACAACACAAGGATTTACATGGTTCGGTAACTGCTTACGTCCACATGATGTTTCTTTTTGTATATTAATTCTTTATGATTCGTGAATAAAGAATTACATATACCCTTACCCCCGGGGTAAGGGTTCTATTGATAATGATAGGAGTGGTTGAGTTACATTTAAACTCTCCAAGCTACTGGTTGGCTCATTTGCCGATCCATGTTGATCTCCTCCGAGAATATAGATAACAAGATCAAAATTTGTATGGTTAATTCACATTACTTTAATCTTGAATTGAGCAACTCGCTTTATACTTTTGAGTTGGACCTATTTGGGCCGCTGAAATTTGGGCCATAAGATTTGCACCCCACAACAACCATCAAGTTATCAAGGAAATAATCATATAAATATTTCAATCCTCATGTCTCTCGGGATTAAGAATTTATGCACTGTTTAAAAAATTTAATATTGTTCAAGTCTAATCTAGTTAGAACCTAGACTTGAATCTCACCCTTCATCTTACACAATACATTCCTCATGTATCGGTACAATATTTCTTAAACCATTAGATAAATTCACTAACCATAATACACGTGTCTGTAGTAAAGAAAAACTATTAGAATTGTGCGCATAATTTATCGATAATATGTCAACTCCCTATCTAGGTTGTTAACAATTTAATCATACTAGAACGATAATGTCCATCTTCTATGATCTTTGTAGACACCACATTCTAGGACCCCCTAAGTCTCTCCTAAGACCCTTAGCACTTCTTGTTTCCACTACAAACCTAGGTCGCACTCCGAGTACTAATCTAGAGGACATCGGGAGCCCCCGGTCCCCATTTGACCCTGGTCAACTCTATAGTCACAGAAAAAGATCTTTGAATCTTTGAACGGCTCCAAATACCCTATCCAACGGTCCACCCCGTGTGTGAATCATCATAACGGGTCGGACGAACTAACCATTTCACTACCAAAAATTGATTCAGAGTCCATCGGCCACCCTCGAGCCCCGAGTTGACCCCAATCAACTTCACCATCAGAGTGAAATATCTTTTAATCTTCGAAGGGAATTAAAACCGTTTCTAACGGTCCTCCCCGTGCACGAAACTGTATAACTGTTCGGACGAACGATCAGTTTTCTCCCAAAAATCGATTTGGAGGCCACCAGGCACTCCTGGAATCCGTTTGACCAAATTCAAATCTTCATCTCGAATGAGACTAGATGAATCTATGAAGGTCATCGAATACCCTTTCTAACGATCCGCCTCATGCGCGATTCAGACCTACGGTACGGACAAATGACCCGTTTTACTCTGAGAGGTCACTAGATGCTTCTAGGCCCCGATTGACCAAGGTTAACTTTTTAAACCAAGCAAAACTCTTTGAAATGTTGAATTACATATCCTAACCCTTCCAACAGTCCACCCCGTTCGTGATTCTGACTTACCAAGCGGACAAACGATCCATTTCTGTCCGACGATCTCCCTTCCAAAAGACCAATGTGTGCTTCCAAACCACATTTGAACCAAAGTTAACTCTTGGACCCGGGATTAGTCCTCTGAATTACCTTTCTTATAGTATGCCCCGTGTGCAATTCAGATCAATGGTCTGTGCACTAGAATCGTTTTTCTCGAAAAGTCCGCACGAGACTACCAATTGGCTGGTCCTGAACCCTGCCTATCGGCACAGTGTCAAGGGTGACCTGTCGATAGGAAAACCCTAGGGTAGGCCAATAGACATCCCCCGGGCCCTATAAATATAGGCCATAACTTCACTCCCATGAAAGGAGAAGAAATCCATCAACATCAGTGATCTCAATAACATTCTCTTGAAATCAACGAAGTTTCATATGAGAAGTTCCATTCAAGCCTATATACCCATCCTTTTCACCCCCAATTTGGTAAATATCCTTCTCTCTCATCAACATTCAAAGGATTTCATCCAAGATCCAAGCTCAAGATCCAAGGAAGGTCCAATTCCTTCTCCCTCTCTTTTAAATCTCTTGTTTTCGCATAAGTTACATTAGATTCATAATCTAGTTTCACTTTAGTTCATACATATTAACATCTACGCTTTTATTAGTATATTGCACATACTTTATTTTCCATAAAAAACCCAAAAAAAAATAAAAGAGAGTTACACTCGTAAATTCCGAACGGAATTATCCATCACACATTTTCCAAAACCAAAAAACACATTTTCTACACGTACACACATAATAAACTTCCGTTCGAATCTATGGGATAAACCCCACCCCTATTATGCATTAAAACTACGTGGACTTTGATGCATTTATAGTCTACGTAGGCGTCTTGAATTAAAATCCGAGACTCGAGTCCAATTTTCAAAAATTTTTAATTTCCCTTATTTTCCAAATTTCTCAAAATCCCTCATTTTCATAATTATCATACATATACATATAATATTATTGTTCGCGTCTCATCCCACAAATAATATCGTTTCCCAATAACGATAAATATCGTGATGAAGGCTCATATTATATCTTCTACATTTATTATTATTTTGGGAATGTTCTTGTGGATGACCTCACCCTACCTTTTCCATGGTATAGGTCGAATGATTCTAATCTCCATTATATAAACACATACACTCAGTTCACGAGGATAAAGGAAAATATTAACATTTTCCCATGAGAGACCAAAAGGATGGGATGGGTGCCTAACACCTTCCCATTCCGTAACTTAGCCCCCGGGCCTCTGATCTATTAGTTTCGTATGCATCAGTTTGTCCTTGATGCCGCTCTCTCGAAGTGGAAACATGTTCTTTTGCCCATTTTGTACAAAATTGGTTGGCGACTCCATATCTTTACATTCACCCCACGCCGACGACGGACGAAGCACCTTTCAAAGAGGGGTATGAAATCGCGATGCAGTTCTTTCTCAAGGGATCCTCCTCCTTCCCCCTCGAACACTGCGCCCAGGATGGCTACAGTGGTGACTCCGCTGGGGACTTCTACTTTTAATAGGGCAAGACATTATTTACATGGGTGTTCCATTTTCTTGTATATCCCCCTATTTGCATGTTACCCTTTATTATTCATATGTACCTCATGCTTATGCTACGATTCACACACCTGTAGAAGACTCTCCATGCACACTTCACACCACGTGCACCTAGGATCACATATATCCACATGTTGCACACATCACTTAGAAATACATACTTAGGTGTTACTAGAACACACCTCCACTTGTATATATCCATGCTCACTTATCACACACTCACTTGTAGATAATTACATGTCACTCACACATCACTTATCCATGCTTAGTATAGCTCTACTATTTGTACTTGTACCTTGCTCCCTGTTTGGCATGATCAAGAAAAAGATACTCTCTCCATAAGATACTAATAAAAGAATCATGCATGATTCACACAACATCACCAAATAGCATTGCTATTGACCAAATTTTATCCTGTAAATGGGGGTCACTTCATGATGGGCACTGGTCAGGCAGGTCGCAGTTAGCCTAAGCGATATGACCCTCACCCTCCATTGGCCAAGTACCTTCGACTTATATCGAATGGTTCCCCCGCATTGTACCGCTTGATCGAAGTCATGACGGGAGGTATATCGCAGAGAACTCGTTCACGTACGTCGAGTATATCAAATTCGCTCTCACACGTACCATCCCCATGAGGTATATAGTGAGGCAATTCACGTACACTCAGGTATATCAAATGGTTTGTCCACACGTACCAATTTCCCTAAAAAACAAGATGTATATCGTGGAAGTCATTCCACAGGAGGGAACACCTTCCAATTAAACCAACCAACTACATACCCGCATATAGGTGTCAATCCTAGGACACACATGTTAGATTGTCGATTTTGACCCGAAACTTTGCCAAAATTTCGGGTCGGCCTACCGCCTAAATTTTTGCCTAATTTTTAAAACGAGACCCTGCTCGTGAGCCTGGTGACAAGTCCAACCATAGCTATACATGTGTTGCAAACCCAATTTTTCTAGACTAGGGTCCCGTCCAACATTTCATTTTTCATTTAGGTAAACTTAACACAAGTGAGAACCTAGTAAACATAATAATCATGTTGAGACTCGTCTCTCATCTTTTCCTCTCTCTTTTTCCAAAAAAAGTGTCCCAAAACATTTCTCCCTCTTTTATCAAAAATACCAAAAATATTTTTTCTCTTTTTCCTTAAAACAAAAAAAAGAAAACATTTTTGTCTTCATCTTTTCCAAAAATGTCAAAAATATTTTCCTCCTTTTCCAAAAATAACAAATTTCCCTTTTTCTTTTCCGAAAATAAATTCTAATTTTTCTTCTTCTCAGGTGGATCACATACCCTTTGCCTAGCTCCCTATTGGCTTCGGTCTTCAGTCGAACCGCCCTGAAGTTCTGTCAGTCCCATTACTTCATCCGAGTTTAAACCTCACCCACCTTCCATGGAGAACACGGATCAAGTTTCGAATGTACAGTGGAATTAGTTGATGGTTCTGGCTCAGCTCACTGCCAAAATTAACAACCTTCAAACTGAGGTTCATGAGATGCAAAGAAATAGGGTCCCTGTCCCCAAAGATCCTGAGGTCATTTTCCCTCGAGCCATGGGTGCGCTTGTACCCGAGCCTATTTAAGCTCCTTAAGAATACCATCATGATCCACGTGCTCCTCCTGTTAATGGGTCGCCACCAGCCCAGCTTCCTATGCCAAACCTTGCTCAGACCGGGGCTAATTTACTCGTAACTGTTGATCTGAAAGAGGAAGAACTGAACAAGGTCAACGAAGACCTCAAGCTATTGACCAAGAAATTTGACCATGTCAGAATCTCTGGGAACTACATGGACTACACCCACATGTCTCCCTATCCTAAAGCCAGGTTACCAAAAAAATTCAAGATGCCCAATATCGAGAAGTTTGGAGGCAGTGGACCCCCGATTGTTCATCTCCATAGTTATCACTGAGCCATGACTCTCCTAGGGGATTTCGAAGAAATAATGGCTCAGATGTTCCGACAGACTTTGAAAAATAGCACCCTCCGTTGGTTCATATCCCTTGAAGAATCCATAATTCGCAGTTGGAATGATGTTTCCCTTGAGTTCATGTCATAGTACAAGTACAACGAGGAGCTAGAGGTTATCTTCCATAAATTAGATCTAATTAAACAAAACCCTGGGGAACAAGTCAGCAACTTCATAGCAAGATGGAGAGAAAAGAAGCTATCATGACCAATCGACCTTTCGAAGAAGAACAAGTCAGTATTGTGAAGAAGAACTTCCGACCTCATGTCCGAGCAATATTAGGAGGAAAGTACTACCCTCACTTCCGAGCCCTCCGAGAAGTAGGGCTCCTCTATCCAATGTCTAACAGGTTCTATTGAACCAAAACCTGATCAAACCCTTTGACCCTCATCCATTACCAAATCCACTTTTGAAAAACTTCAAACCTGATGCTCGTTGTGACTTTCACCAAACTACTATCCATACCACCGACCAATGTTTCCATCTTCAAAACACAATCCAAAGCCTGATTGATCGGGGGATCATCACCCCACCAACTAATTCTAAACCAAACACTACCCATAACCTACTCCAGAATCATGCAAACGCCATATTCTTAGAAGAAGACTCATAACTCGACCCATCCACCCAAATCATGCCAAGTAAATCACCAGTCATACCCATATACTCTCCTAAACCTCTGCAAACATGCCCATATTTCCTCTTACACCCTACCATATTTGCCGATCAAACCTTATCACTCCTCACCAGAGCATGCATCGATGTACATACCCGTTCTGGAGGTAAAGATATGGAATTATGAGAAGTGTTGAACCAACTCCTAGAGTTCAGGCTAAAATTGCCCTCCCGGATGACTATCGACTGCCAGAGATTCAGTGGATTGTTCTTAGAAGCTCAAAAATGGGCCCGAGAGTCAGACAGTTGGGTGGTGCTAGCCGAGGAAGTCAGTCTAGATGAACTGGTCCAAAATCATGGTAAATTTGTTTCGACAGACTGGTGATATTTTTAGCATATCCGAGCTGCTCGACTCTTTGAAATTACAAGGGCACTTGTTCCCTTGAGTCCTACATTTCCCCAACGAATGGGAAGAATTATACGAAGAGGCCATAGAAGTTGTAGAGTGTATTGGCTTTGCATGGAAAGATAATATCGTTTCCACTGGATGGGGGATGATTCCAAAGATTCAGATGAAAAGCCAGATTCAGGAAGACTAGTCTAATAGCCATCCTATGTGGAATGATATCATTCAAGGAGATGCTAGGAGAGATCAACCATGTAGCTGAGCAACCCGATATCGATGAAGAAATTGGGTTTTTATTTTTCCCCTCTTTCTTGAACCACATGACCAGATCGGTGAGACATTACTAGAATCCAAACTTACAACTATCAGCAAGCGATAAAGGTAAAGGTGTTGAGAATCTCCTTATGCCAAAAATGACTCTTGGAGAAAGTAAGATCCTTGATCAACTGAAGAAAACTCAAGCTAGCATCACTCTATGGGGACTTTTGATGTCTTCCCAACTACACCGAAATGCCCTAATCAAGCTACACACAGGACCCACAGTTCCTCTCTCAACTACACAAAAAGAAGTGGTGAACCAAGTTAGATCCTTGACCTCTACTCGAATGCTCTCCTTTTCTGAAATCCTTAAGACTAGTCCCAGCCATAATCATGCTCTTAATATCTCTGTTGAAGTTATGGGGAAAATTTTCCCCCTCTCACTTGTCGACAACGGATCATCTCTGAATGTTTACCCATATTATGATTGTAAATGATTTTTCTAGATTCATTTTTGCAGTGTTTTACGTAGAAAGATGAAAATGAATTAATTATTCCCAAGTGAAAAAAAATCCAAAACAATAAGGGGTGAACTATTGTTAGAGTCCGAAGTGACTATGGGACTGAATTTAAAAAACCTAGAATTTCGGAATGGTGTAGTGATGTTGGGATACACCATCAATTTTCCACACTTAAAACACCTCAAAATAGGATTGATGATAAAAAAAATTGAACAATATAAGATATGGATATAGGTTAGAGTTCATGACTTCCAACTAAAAATTATATAGATCCTGATGCACCAACACCAACCCCTCCATTTGCACCCTAGCCAGTACTCGAGTCGATTGCATGACAGGGTCAGAGAGATTTTATCACTTCTTAATTCTCTTATATGACAGGACAGTTTCGGGAAATGCATGAAAATATGGAAGGTTGTAAGCACATGATTTTATAAATGTACGTCCAGATTCTAGGAATTTATATGTTATCCTAGATCACAGTTAATATGTCGTATACTGTTACATACTACTTCAGTTCGCACGTCTTCACACGCTCATACTTGACGTCCATTATCCTAATCTCTAGCATCACGTATCATCAACGCGCACCCATCATCATTCAACGTGCATCGTGAATCTTCAATCGATCTACGCTATCTCCACTTCATTAAAGGTATAAAGTTTAATTGGAGTTAATAATATTCACGTACATATTTGAGAGATTTTTTAATGGTTTTTATAAATGTTCGTTTTTTACAAAAACAAGGTTTTTATAAATTTTTGTTTTTTATAAGAACTGGATTGTGATGGGGTGCAGATTAAGGTGGATAGGAGTCTGAGGGTGATGCCAGAGGTGGTGACGGCGGCGTTGGGTGATGTGGAGAAGGTGGTCTCTAGTGATTCTCTTCGCTTATCTCTTTTGAGAGAGTTATTACTGAGGAGGAGGATTGATAAGATTGATGGGCGGCAGGTGTGGCAGATGGCCTGTTTGTTTATTCTTTTGGTATTGGAGGGTTTCTTGGTGGCGACGTCGTCAAATTGTGGTTTTTGCCATTTTTTAGGGTGATTTCGAACATCCATCTTTATGACTGGGGGAGACTGACCTTGGCGACCCTTTATTATTCTCTTGATGCGTTCATCCAGTGCTAACGGTAAACTTTTAGTAGGGCCACGTATCTTCTTGAGGTATTCTTTATTTTTTGCATTTTCCTCTATGCATTCGCATTTTCCTTCATGCGTTTTATTCTTGATTTCATAATTGTCAACCTTTTGTCCTTTGAAGACGTGGTTCTATGAGGTGATTGGGTTTATCACCCAATTTATAGCTTTGAAGGATGAGTCTGTTGGGGACTTCTGCCAGATGTACCAGTGGCGAAAGTCCAATCGGCAGTGGAAGAAGTCCCTTTCTCTAAAGGTGGTGCGTCAGGTCTTTAATTACCCCTAATACCATGTCTTTTACTTCGGGTTTCATGAAATTTGTTCGACTTATGAAGAGTTTTCTACCATGTTGTCCTGAGTTTTCTCAGTCCCCTAGGGAGTTGTTGGTGGTACTTCTCCATATTTTACCCTCGGCATCCAGGTTGGTGGTTACGAGAGGAATGCTTTATCTTCTTAAAGTGCTATGATCTGTACATTTGCAGGATGTTGGAGACGCCGGCTATGTTGGAGTCGTCATTCTTGGCCTGGTTTTAAAACCTCTATTGGTAACTGGCGTAATTCTAGTGGACCCCCAACTTGCAGCTATTATTTCCTGGATGTTATACCGTCGCAATCCTGTGGTGGTGATACTGGCGAAGACTTTAAATGTTTTGGATATCTGATGGGAAGTTCGTTCTGACTTTCTGAGGGTTAGCTGTGTAATGCTATCCATGTGGCTGTCAGAGAGGTTCCATATGGCGATCCCACCTGAGTATCCTTTGTCGGTGGTGCCAAACTTCTTTTCACGCTATTTCATCAGTGTAGGCCTAGTCATTGAGAGTTAGGAAAACTAGTTCATGGAGCATAGGGCTCGAGGCTTGCGTTGGTCAGTGCTTTGGTGGGGATAGTTGTTGCCCATTCGGGAACTCGAAGAATACCAGTATGTTTAGTTGGTAGGCCTTTAGCATATCTCTTTCTACTTTCTCTGGCGGATTCTGCACCAATTTAGTTGTGAACAAATTGTCCCACCATGGACACTGTACTTCTTTCCTATAGAGGATCTTATAGAGTGTATGCGTATGAATCTTGGCTCTTTATTGGAGAATCGCTGACTGTCGACCTGTCCATCCCAGTCTGTTAGAAGAGTCTGGCATATCTTAGGGGACTGCATGAAGTGGTTATGGAGAAGAGTAGTTGTCAAGATACTGGATGTGGAGACTAGGCAAAGGTTGTTCGCCATATTTGACACTATGGAGGGAGGTGTTGTTGTCTTCCCCAAGCTAGTCTAGGCTTATCACTCTATGGAGCGTCTGCGACACTCCATTTAGGCAGGGGAAGTTTGGGGACCCCAGGATGTGGGTGATTATGGGGTTGGTTCTTCTGGAAACCGCGGGTAGGATATGTGAAGGTTTTGTAATGGGTGTTTGAGAATAATTTGAGGGTTTTTTTAGGTGTAGTGGGACTTGTTTTTATTTTGGTTTTAGGAAGGTAGGAGTAGGCTAATAAGGGAAGTCGTTTGACTCCATGTAACGATGTATTCATACCAAAATTTCGAATAATAAAATAAATGAGTTTTTGATCTTCTAGTTGTGCCTCTTGATGAGTTTTGCATTTGAATTATCTATACCAATTACTAAGGCGTACATAATCCTTTTGTTCATATATACATTAAAATGAACTATCATTCTCGATGATAAGAAGAGAATAGCCTTTTGTGAATAAGAAGGCATTCGTGCCCATATAAAGGGTATGAGAGGCCTACGTACATCTGGGGGGTTTCAAAATTTTCTAAAATTCATTTTTGAAAGCAAAAGGATTTTTAGAGGATCAGGCCCCACGTAGTTCTGAGTAGAGGGAAATATTTTTTTTAGAATAAAAGGGAGATGAGAAGAATCATAGCGCTCCGAGATTTCGGACTAGGGGTAGAATTTATTAAGACAGTCCAGGTTGATTAGACGCGCCATCTATTCTCCATTAAGATCGGTGAGCATACGGTGCCACCAGACAGTATCTTCTTCACAATGTAGGGACTACTCCATTTGGGCTTGAATTTCCCTCTAGGGTCCTAGATGGGCTCTACTATCTTTTGAGGGCTAAGTCCCCTTCTCGGACACCGCGGTCCTTGACTCTCTTATTGAATGATCGCGCTATACGACGATGCTAGCCTTGTATGTGATATAGAGCTTTTAGCCTCCTTTCCTCCAAGAGTGACAGCTCGCTGAGACGGCATTGGTGCCAGTCTTCCTCGCTAATTTTTCTTTCAAGTGTGACGCATAGTGAAGGGATTTCTAGCTCTATCGGTAGGACTGTTTCCATGACGTAGACTAGAGAGTAAGGGGTAGCCCCAGTAGAGGTTCGAATTGAAATGTGGTAGCCCCAAAGGGCGTAGGAGATCCGATCGGCCAAGTCTCGACAACTCTCGGTAATTTTGATGATGATGGCTTTGAGATTCTTATTTTTTCTTCAACTGCTCCATTGGTTTGAGGTTGGTAGGGAGAGGATTTATGTCTCTGAATCCCATACTCATCGACCACCTATGTAACTTCTGCCTCAAAGTTTAACCCATTGTCTGATACCAGCTCTTGCGGGACCCCATACTATCAGATGATGTTTTTTCGGATGAACTTGGCCACCTTCTTGGCATTGAGAACTACGTATGATTCGACTTTGACCCATTTAATGAAGTAGCCAATGGAAACTGGGATGAATTCATGTCCATTGGATGCTTTGGGTGTAACCCTCCCTATGACGTCAATGCCCTATGCGGAGAACGGCCAGGGAGAAGTCATATTGTATAATTCCCACGGAGGCAAGTGTTGTAGGTTGGAAAACTACTGGCATTTGAGGCATCTTCGAACGTAGGCTGTGCAATCCTGAACCATGGTAGTCTAGTAGTAACCTTGTCAGATGATTTTCTTGGCAAGCATATGGCTATTCATGTGGGGTTCGCATTCCCGATTGTTATTTTTTACATCATCTCTTCAATGTCAGCCCATGCGATGCAGTGCAAATGGGTTCCATCAAAGTTTTTCTTGAACAGTGCTTTATCATAAATATTGTACTGGGCAGCCAGTTTGCGGAGGGTTTCTGAGCCTTTTTTGTCAGAACCTTGGGGATATTTACCATGCTTCAGGAGGTGCCAAATATTATAGTACCAGTAGTTAGCTATCTCGGGGTCTTCTTTTGTGCTAAGGTCAATGTGTTAGTAGTGGGTTGGTTTATCTTGATTTTGGACATGGAAAGGGACCATGGTTATTCCTTCGGGCATGTCAATCGTAGAGGCTAGGGTTGTAAGGGAATCGGCTAGGTTATTCTTTTCTCGGGGCAGGTAGTGAAAGGTGATTTCTTAGAATTGGGAAGCTATATCTTCTAAATGGGAACGAAAGGGTAAGAGTTTATCATCCTTGACTTTCCATCTCATGAGTACTTGACTGATGATGAGGTTTTAATCCCCATAGACATCAAGTTATCGAATTCCTTTCTCAAGGGAAACTTTGAGGCCTATCATGCATGCCTCGTATTCAGCCATGTTATTGGTGTAGGGAAAATCTAGTTTGATGGCAATGGGAGTGTGAGAGTCATCAGGGGAAATTAAGAGGATCCCAATGCCATACCCTTTCTTGTTAGCAGCGCCATCAAAGAACATTTGCCATCGAATATCTTCTAGGGATATATAGAGGATATTCTCGTCCAAAAATTTAGAAATCTAGACATCGGCTTCTTCCATCGGGTAGTCAACAAGGTAATCAGAGATGGATCTTCCTTTCATGGATTTCTACGTGACATATACAATATCAAATTCAGCTAGAACCATCAACCAACGGTCCATTAGACTAGACAACTCGGGATTCTCGAGTAGGTATCTAATGGGATCCATTCGGGATACGAGTGTGATGGGAAATGTGAGCATGTAGTGCAGTAGCTGTTGGGTGACCCGGACAAGAGCGACACATGCTTTCTCCAGAGCTGTGTAGTTAACTTCGTACCCGACCAACTTGCGACTGATATAGTAGATGGCTCTCTCTTTACAGGTTTCTTCAAGGTATTGGGCTAGCAAAGCCCCAGCTAAGGTATCTATCATGGTTAGGTATAGGAGTAGGGGAAGACCAGGCTGCGATGGCATGAGTATTGGAGGTCGGGTTAGGTGTTGTTTTATTCGGTCAAATTCTTCTTGGCAAGCTTCGTTCTAAACCTTGATCAAATCCATTCGGAGGAGTTTGAAGATGGGTTCATAGATGGAAGTCAATTGGCTGATGAATCGATTGATATATTATAAATTTATTAGGAATCCCCAGATTTCTTTCTTCGTTCGCAGTGGTAACATTTTGACTATGGCTTTCAGGTTGGCAGGATCTTCTTCTATCCCTTTCTCACTAACCACAAATCCTAATAGTTTTCCTTTGGGAATACCAAAGACACTTTCTTGTGGGTTAGGTCACATCTGATATTGTCGCAGTCGTTCGAAGAACTTCCGACGAGAGGGAACATGACCTTCCTAAGTCTTAGACTTGATTATCATATCATCCACATAGACCTCGACTTCCTTGTGTATCAAATCGTGCAAGATGGTTGTGGAAGCCCTTTGGTAGGTAGCCTCTTCATTTTTTAGACCAAATGGCATGACAGTGTAGCAAAAGGTTCCCTGAGGGGCGATGAATGTGATTTTCTCCTGATGATCTGGGTACATCTTGATCTGATTATATCCAGTAAACCCATTAATGATTGACTTGAGAGCGTGATTGGTCGTGTTATCCCCAATATGTCGATATTGGGTAGAGGGTAATCATCCTTTGGAGAGGCCTTATTAAAGTCTCGATAGTCGACGCACATGCGAACCTTCGCTCCTGATTTTGGAATAGGTACGATATTGGCTAACCATGTGGGATATTCGATCATATGAATGAAACCCACATTTAACTGTTTGACCATTTCTTCTTTAACTTTGAGGGACAATTCGGTGCAGAGCTTTAGCAGTTTCTGTTTGACTAGTTTGCATTTGAGGAGAGTAGGAATCTCTTGCTGAGCTATCTCAGGGTCAATGTCGGGCATGTCGTCATAGGACCATGCGAAGACATCCCTAAATTCCTTTATTAATTCCTCGAATTGTGCACCCTCATGCTCTTCAAGGGTAGCCCCTATCCTAATCTCACGAAATTGTCTACTAGAACCGAGATTAATAACAAAAATTTCATCATCATTAACTTGAACACAATTATGTTGTTTGCTGTTAACCTTATTTAAATCAGTTAAGAATTATTCATTTACAAAATCATCATCATCAAGAGTTTGATTAGAGACAATTAACGTAAGGCATAACAAGATACTTAAAATCTTCGTTTATTTCATTGATAGGAAAAACATCATTGAGAACCTCATCAAAGGAGGTATCTATTACATCAGAGTAAGTAGGAACAATTAGGGAAGAAGAAAGGGGATAAACATCAGGGTTAGGTTGAATATCAGCAGGTGGCACAGGTAAAGCATGCTAGTTGAGGAGAGGTGCATTAGCATCTTTTATCAGGAGGGATGGATACGATGATGTAGCCCCTGAGTGGATCATGCAGAGTGTTATCCCCAGTGTCTATAAATTGAAAGAATCCTCAGAGTCACTTCACTCATAATCTCCCATATTAGCTATAGTCTTCTGAATGAGTGGTTGAAATTGATGCTGGGAATCCTCGGTCCGTGAGTAGCTGTCTTGGAAAAATATTTCCATTCCAAGTTTCATCTTCTTGTCCACATGATTATACCACAGTTCAGGAAAACCACAGAAGGGCAAATCCTCACCTTCTCTAATGAATCTTTCATTCAAGGAATCTCTCGAGACCGTCTTGATGCTTTCTACCCTTGTCCTTAATCGAGGATGACGGAGCATTCTGAGTTCTTCTACTGACGGCTGAAAGCCTATGCCAAAAGGAGGAAAATATTTCTTTAAGATAATGGGTTGAAGTATCCTCTGTTGTCTTCATCCCAGCCCTAGTCCGTGCATGAAGTGCATGTTCTTGAACATCTGGATTACATTGACATTGTCATGGTGGTGTACTATAGGCAAACCCTATCTTTGAAATCATCCTCTGCCGAGAGTAGAAGTGTTCAACCCGAAAACTTGACAGAAGCATATCATTTATCCCATGTTGTATCTCTAGTACTAGATTACTGGTGCTTACATTCTCGATATTATCATCGTCGCCCAAGATGGTGATGACTTACCCATTGTCAAAGAACTCCAGTTTCTAATGAAGGGAATAAGACACCTCCTTGATGTTATGGAACCACGGTCGTTCAAGCAGAAAATTGAAACAAGATAGGATATCCATGACTTACAATTCAACAACCGGATTTATAGGGCTAGCCCCTATTACAAGCTTTATAAATCCCATCACTTCTCGGTAGGTATTATTACAGGCCCATACTGCGACAGGGGTTGGCGCAAGGTCACTTACTTTTGGTCCTAAATAATTGAGAGACCTTAACGGGCAAACTTCAGATCTAATCCATTATCGACAAGGGAGTGAGGGATAGTCTTTACCATGACTTCGAAAAAGATATCGAGAGCATAATTGTGGTTTGGACCAATCTTGGGGATTTCTTCTTCAGAGAAAGAAAGCATTCTAGTAGAGGCTAGAGATCCAACAAGATTCATTCTTCTTCTGGCGTGGTAGAAGGAGGAACTGTAGGTAGTGTGAGTAGCTTGATCAATGCATTTCGATACAGCTGGTAAGACATAAAAAGTCCCCACAGAGTGATATTGTCTTAGGTTTTCTTCAACCGATAGAGGATCTTACTTTTTTTGAGGGTCATGTCTCGTATAGGAAGATTCACAACACCGTTTCCTTTATCGTTTGTTCATAGTTGTAGGCTTGGGGTTTGGTAGTGCCTCCCTGACCTGGTCATGTGATTCACGGAAGAGGGGACAAATAAAAACCATATTTCCTCATCAACCTCGAGTTATTTTGCCCCGGACCTAGGGTTTAATATATACATGTGCATGTAGATGAGTGGAGGTGATGGGTTCCTCCATGTTTTCCATTTCCCCCATAACTTCCCTTCATGGGATCGTGGGGGGAGACCGAATCAATTATAAAAGATGAGGGGCCTGGACTTGGGGCCTCCAGGACTGGGCTACTCGTCCAGGCCCATAGTTCTAAATTTCGGGTATCCACAATTGCCCCTAAATTTGTTGGGCCACATTTATGGGTCCAATGGATTTAAATGATCAGCCATTATGGCTGATTTGTGATTCTTCAAAAACTGTGAAGTTGCTTTGGCGGCACTCGCTTCGCTATCTGTGCGCTATGATTAGAATTGAAGGCTTGTTGGGATAGACACTTTTTCTTCCATCGTTTCAGCCTTTCCAGTACTCTTCCTTCTTCTGAGAACTCTAGAGCCTCGTACCTTCTTCTCTGAATCCCCATTACCATTGCTTCTTAGTCGTCTTGAGCTCGTGCTTCTTCATCACTCGAACCGATCTTCTGTTTTGTAGGTTTCTCGTGCCCTTTCTTTGCACTTTCTCTTTGGCTTGTAGAATTTCTTGAGTTTTTCAATGGCGAAGATTGGAAATAGGTAAATCTCTGAATTCAGGAAGTTCTACAATAGTCCTGAGTGGGTAGATATTGAATGTTGTGCCTCCCCTCCTAGGAACGTTAGGGATATAGAGGATGCCCACTGGATCCATATTTTGTTGCTCTCCCAGGGGGGACTTACTTTTTCCCCTAATGATCTATTTCTGCTTTTTTTTGGTTATTTCAATATTGTTCCCGCACAGTGCTCACCCAATGTGTGGAAGATAGTAAATGGCGTCCATAGAATAAACCAGTTGTATGATACTAGGTTAGGACTTGCCGAGATCTGTTTCTGTTATTCCTTCTCTCGAACTAGCTCAGATGTCTTATACCTCAAAGCTAGGAGTCCTGATAGGGTATTGGTAGTAAACCTACCTGATTCCCATAAGGACTACTGGCAAGAGGGTTTCCTCATTAGTAATTGGCAGTTCCCTCCCCAGTTTGAAGGGTCGAGGTCTGAGAGGTTCACCGTCCCTTTTTACGGGGAAGAATATATAGGTAGACATTGTACTGTTGTTTCAACCTTTGCTGACTTGTGACTTTTTTAACCTCTCTTTGCTTTTTCTCCCACGGCGAGGATAAAGAATTTGGAGCCTGCTCTCAGCGAGGTTCGTATCTCGGAGTTGGTGAAAGCTTGGAATATCAGGGAGCCTCTGGGTGACGGCGAGCATCCCAGGTCTGCTGCCGTTTTGCTCGAGTACAAGAATGCAGGGTCCAGCTTCATAGCACGGCCTGTGGATAGTGTTCCAGAGTTTGATTCTTTCGGAGAGACTACTACTGATCCTATCCAGTTGGACGAAGAGGAGAGAAGCTCTGAGAGTGAGCCTGTAGGAGCTGCGATTAATTTGGGTGGAGGGAGCTCTGACAGTAGCAGTTCTTCTGAAGAGGATTCTGAAGATCGAGGATCGTCGAGCATTTCCAGCGGTTCAGGCAAACAGATGCCTCCAAGGAAGAAGGCTTATTTTTGTACTTTTGCTTGTAATTTTTCCATTTTCTTAGGATTATTTTGGACGCAGATGAGGTTATGGAAGAGTTGGTCCCTGCTCCTGATGATGGACGAAGAGCTAGAGTGGCAGACTATCTTGTTCGGAGGCTTCCACCTTCTTGAATTTTTTGCAAGGTGTTTTTCTTTTGATAATGTAAACGCTTTGGGCGAGCTTCGCCGACTAAACATGTATTATCGTTGTTGTAAATATAACAAGTTATTTTTCTTTTGTCTTTTTTGATAATGTAAATGCTTTGGGCGAGCTTTGCTGACTAAACATGTATTATCACTATTGTAAATATAAGAGATTAATGAAAAGTTCGTGTTTTGGGCAATTTTGCCAACTAAACGTGTTCATCCAATCTTATTATATTCTTGCTACTTCATAATTCTTTTTGTTTTGCCATGCAAGTGTCCCCCCAATCCAGTATAATACCAAAATACCATTGTGCCCCATTTTACCTTTTAGGTTGTGTCGTCACACTCCCTTAGGCCTAAGTAGGGCAATTGGCGAGGACACACCTGGTATTGGATGTCTTCATCCGGTCAAGATTTTGCTCAACCAAAGTAGGCTTGATGGCCAGTATAAAATATGGTCGCATTGCCTAAGAATCCTTTGTAGGGCTTTATATATTGCCAGGGGCAATGCTAAGAGGTCTCTCGTGTTTCATGAAGATGACCTGAGGAGGGGTATCCCCCTGCTATATCGACCATCGTGCCTGTGATTTGGAAAAAGATGTGTGATAAAATGTAGTTACTGATTTCATTAGTAATAAGGGGAATGAACTGTTCCTTTCACATAACAAATACAAGAAAAAGATTCAGCAATAGAATTCCTTGAGAATCTAAAAATAGAATTTCTTGAGATTAGCTGCATTCCATGCTCGTGGTATCTCTCTTCCCTCCATCGTTTTCAAATGATATGCACCTTGCAGGTCGTCCCTAGTTACTTTAAAGGGTCCTTCCCAGTTTGGGCCTAGCTTACCGTCTGATGACCTTACTGTGTTGCCCAGGACTTTTCTTACAACATAGTCCCCAACTTGGAATCTTCTCGGGTTAACCCTTTTGTGGTAATGCTTTACGAGCTGTTGCTGATAGCTCGCAAGCTTCACCAGGGCCAGTTCTCTACGCTCGTCGGCGAGGTCAAGTTTAGCGAGCAACGCCCCATTATTCTGGCCTTGGTCGACAAGGTCGGATCTCATTGTTGGCAAGCCCGCTTCTAGTGGAATGATTGCTTCCATGCCATATGTTAGCGAAAATGGGGTTTCTCCTGTTGCTCGCCGAGGAGTTGTTCGGTATGCCCATAGGACATGGGGTAGCTCGGTTGCCCATGCGCCCTTGGCTCTCTCTAGTCGCTTCTTCAATACATCGATCACAGTTTTATTGGAAGCTTCTGCTTGCCCATTGCTCTGAGGGTAGGCCACCAAACTAAATTTGTGCCTGATCCCGTGTTCGTTACAGAAGTCCTAAAAGGGGCCACTCTCGAATTGTGTCCCATTATCAGTGATGATGGTTCTGGGGATTCCGAATCGAGTGATTATATTCCTCCATATGAATCTTATCATGTCAGCATCTCGGATGTTTACCAATGGTTCTGCCTCGATCCATTTGGTGAAGTAGTCAGTTGCAACCAACAGGTATTTGCGATTGCCGGCAGTAGTGGTCCCACGATGTCCATCCCCCATTAGGCAAAGGGCCACGGGCTGGTCAGGAATTTTAGGTCGTTGGCTGGTTGGTGGACCATTGGAGCGTGAAGCTGACATTTCGGGCATTTGCGGACATATACTGCGGAGTCCTTTTGCATATATGGCCACCAATAGCCTTCCTTTATTGCTCGAAAGGCTAGAGACCTTCCTCCGACATGACTTCCACAGATTCCTTCATGAAGCTCGTACAGCACTTGCTCGACATCGCCTGGGTGGACGCATCTAAGGTAGGTACCGGAGAAGGACTTCTTATACAAGTCGCCTCCTGTGGATAAGTGAAAGCGAGCAGCTTTGACTCTTATCTGGTGGGCGGTTTTCTTATCCTCGGGGAGCGTGCCCTCCTTTAAATAGTATCTTAAGGGGTCCATCCAGCTGGGGGCGGATACCACCTAGAGTATTTGTTCCACGTTTGGCAACTTGCTGTTGCGGTTAATGCTTGGACAAATAAGGAAATCGATGGGAATGACCCTTTTAAGTCTAGAATCAACTGCCGAGCTTAGGGCTGCTAAGGCGTCGGCATGACTGTTTTGCCCTCTGGGAAACTGCTGGATGTTGATCTCCTCAAAGCTCGTCATTAGTTTCCTCACCAGGGCGAGGTAGGCTGCCATTCTTTCATCCTTCGCTTTGTAATCTCCACTTATCTGATTGGAGACTAGTTGAGAATCGCTGAACACCTGTAAACGTTTTGCTCCCAGAGTTTGAGCCTTTTGGAGACCGGCTATTAGGGCTTCGTACTCTGCTTCGTTGTTGGAGGCTGCAAATCCAAGCCTGATTCCTTGCTCAAGGATGGTATTTTTTGGGGTGATGAGAACGATGCCTACGCCTGCCCCCTTTGAGTCTAAGGCTCCATCAACGAATTGTTTCCAGGTTTCCACTGTTGCTGGGTCCTCTTTTTTCTTTGTTGGTTGAGGTTGGTCGGGGAGTTCTTCGCCAGTGAATTCGGCTATGAAATCAGCGAGGATCTGACCCTTGATAGCGGTCCTTGGTTGAAATTGGATGTCGAACCGGCCGAGCTTGACTGACCACTTAGACAATCTGCTCGAAAAATCCGCTTTCCTTAGGACCGCCTTAAGGGGGTGCGATGTAAGGATGATGATAGTATGAGCTTCGAAATAATGCTTCAATTTCCTCGAGGCTATCACTAGTGCAAAGGTGAGCTTCTCCAATGGCAGGTACCTTTGCTCGGCGTCTAACAAGGTCTTGCTCGCGTAGTAGACGGGGTGTTGGATTCCTGCGACCTCGCATATTAACGCCGAGCTGGTAGTGTGACTGGATACCGAGAGGTACAGGTACAAAGAATCCATTTGATGTGGTATGACAAGCAGCGGTGGAGAGCTTAAGTAGGACTTGAGCTCATCCAAAGCTCGCGAACAGTTTGGGCTCCATTATATTGGTTACTCCCTTTTAGAAGCTGGAAAAAAGGCTTGCACTTCTCGGAGGATTTGGAAATGAAGCGATTTAAGGCAGCGAGCATTCCAGTGAGCTTTTGAACGTCCCGGACTATTCGAGGGGGTTGTACCCTGTTGATTGCATCGATCTGGTCCGGATTAGCTTCTATGCCTCTCTTACTGACTAAGTATCCAAGAAATTTTCCTGACTGGACATCGAAGGAACACTTGCTCGCATTAAGCTTCATTCGGTACTTCCTGAGGATTTCGAAGGTCTTTGAGAGGTCTGAGAGGTGATTTTCCATTTTGTTGCTCTTAACGAGCATGTCATCGATGTAGACCTCCATTGTGTCTCCCATTTGATCCTTGAACATTTTTGTGACCAGCCGCTGGTAGGTTGCCCCTACATTCTTGAACCCAAATGGCATGACCTTGTAGTAATACAACCCAACCGTCGTGATAAACGCCGTTTTGTTCTGGTCTGGGGCATACAAGGGGATCTGGTGATATCCTGTGTATGCGTCCAGGAAACTCATTCGCTCGTGAGCTGCAGTGGCGTCTACTAGTTGGTCTATCTTTGGGAGGGGGAAACTATCCTTAGGGCATGCTTTGTTAAGGTCAGTGAAGTCGATGCAAACTCTCCACTTCCCATTGTTCTTCGGAACTACTACTGGGTTGGACAACCACTTGGGGAATTGTACTTCCCGTATGGATCCTGCATCCAGTAGTTTTTCGACCTCCATTTCGACCGCTTTAGCCTTCTCGGGTGCAGTTCTTCGTGCCTTCTGCGTGATTGGCTTGAATGTGGGGTCGACGTGCAGCTAATGATAGACCATATCAGGATCAATGCCAGGCAGCTCGTATGGTTCCCATGCAAAAAAATCTACGTTGTATCTCAGGAAGGTCGTCAACTCCTTTTGTTCTTGATCGGTGAGAGATGCTCCAATCAAGAAGACTCTGCTACTGTCACCAACTTCGGCTATAACTTCTACCAGGTCCTCGATGACACGATCGGAGGGGAGGAGCCTGGTCTCCTCTACTCCTGGTCTTCCATACTTTAGTTGCTATTTGGAAGGTATCACACCCTCTTCAACTTTCTCGCTGCGTTGACCGGCCTTCTTCTCTGGCTTTAGTCGGATAGCTTCTATGAAGCACTTCCTCGCCATCGCTTGGTCGTCGTGGATCTCCATTACTCCTCGCTCGGTTACATACTTGAGCTTCTGATGGTAGGTCGAGGAGACCGCCTTCATTGCATGAAGCCATCCTCTACCGAGGATGGCCTGGTATGGTGATTCGATGTCAACTACCAAAAACTCAATCATCTTGGAGACGTTCCCAGCACGAACTGGCAGCACTATCTTGCCATGGGGCATGGTCATTTTCCCAGCGAAGCTGACCAAAGAAACAGTAGCTTTCTTTAGGTCGGTGATGCTTAACTTCAATTTCCTGAACAGGTCGAGGTACATTACTTCGGATGAGCTTCCTTGATCGACGAGCAGCTTGTCGATGTCAAAGTTGGCTATCCTGAGTGTAATGACATGGGCATCATGATGTGGGGTCCTTACTCCCATCAAATCTTCATCCGTGAAAACAATATGCTTGTTATAGTTAACGTCCTCTACTCGTCGACGCTTTCCTGACTGTGACTTTGCTGGATCAATTTGAAAAGCCTGCATTACCGCTGTAAGCTTTTTCATCTCCATTCGAGCTGAGGGAAAGATGAACGCTTCCCACAGACGGCGCCAATTGTGGATGCAATTATTATGCAACACAAATAAATATGAGAGAAAGATTATAAGAAGAGGACAAGGAATACAAGATGCCAATCACACAACAAAGGATGTACATGGTTCAGCCAAGATGTGCCTACATCCACGGTGGTGCAGTCGATATTATTTCTATATACTCCGGAGAGTGATTACAGAGAATACAACTTGTCCTTTTGCCCCGGACCTAGGGTTTAATATATACATGTGCATGTAGATGAGTGGAGGTGATGGGTTCCTCCATGTTTTCCATTTCCCCCATAACTTCCCTTCATAGGATCGTGGGGGGAGACCGGATCAATTATAAAAGATGAGGGGCCTGGACTTTGGGCCGCCAGGACTGGGCTACTCGTCCAGGCCCATAGTTCTAAATTTCGGGTATCCATAGATATCATCCTACATATGCTGACTATCGGACTAGCCTTTTTCTGGACCTTGCTCTAAATCATTGAATTCATTTTCCCATATGGTAGAAATGACATTATCTTTCCATGAAAAGTCAATACACTCCATAACTTCAATGACTTCTTCGTATAAATCCTCCCATTTAACGGGGAGATGTAAAAGCGAAGGGACTAGATGACCTTATAGTTTCAAAGCATTGAGCAGCTCGGATATACTACAAATATCACCTGTCTGTCAAAATAAATCCCCGATGATCGGACCATATCATCTAAACTGACTTTATCGGTCGGTACCACCCAATTGTCTGACTCTTAGGCCCATTTTCGAGCTTCTAAGAATAACACACTGAATCTGTGACAGTCAATGGTCATCTGGGAGGATAATTTTAGCCCCAAATCTAGGAGTTAGTTCAACACTTTTGTTAATTCCATATCTTTACCTACAAAATGGGTACGAACAACAATGCATGCTCTCGTAAGGAGTGATAGGGCTAGATCGACGAGGCCGGCAGGGTGTAGAAGAAAGTATGGGCATGTTTAGAGAGGTTTAAGAGAGTATATGGGTATAATTGGTAATCTTCTTGGTATGATCTGGGTAGATGGGTTAAATTCTGGGTTTTCTTCTCGGAAGATGGTATTTGTACGATTCGGATGAGGGTCCAAGGGATTGATAAGATTTTGGCTTAAGTGGGCCTTGTAGACTTTAGAGAGGGGAGCGTGAAGATCGGTGTATTCCTTTCGGACTGGGCTCGGGCAACTTTTTAGTGCCCATGAAGTGGAAGGCTGAGAGATGTTGTTGATGGTTGAAACTGCGGTACTGACTAGTTTATCAAACTTTCTGGGAGCGAACTGTCCAGATGATTTCTTTGGTTCAACTTCTATCTTAGCAAGGACTTCTTCGATCTCCACTCTTGCTTCTCGAAGGGCTAAAAAATAAGGGTAGTACAGTCCTCCCATCGTCGCTCGGACATGGGGTAGGAAGTTCTTCTTCACAATGCTGACTTGCTCCTCTTTGAAAGGTCGGTTGGTCATGGTAGAAGCTTTCTCTCTCCACCTTGCTAGGAATTAACTGACTGACTCCCCAGTATTCTACTTGAGCAGCTCTAAATCACGGTAGATAACCTCTAACTCTTCATTTTACTTGTATTGTGACATGAATTCATGGGAAACATCCTTACAACTGCGGATTCTGGACTCCTCGAGAGATAAGAACCAACGGAGAGAGCTATCCTTCAAGGTCTGTTGGAACATTTGTTCCATTATTTCATTAGAGGCCCCAAGTAGAGTCATGGCTCGATGATAGATGCGGAGATGAATGATCGGGGGTCCGCTACCCCCCGAATTTCTTAATGTCATGCATCTTAAACTTTTTTGGTAACCTTGCTTTAGAATAGGAATACATGTGGGTGTATTCCATGTAGTTTCCAGTGATTCTGACTTGGTCGAATTTCTTGGTCAACATCTTAAGGTCTTTCTTGACCTTGTTCAACTCTTCCACCTTTGGATCAACGGCCATGGGTAAGTTAGCCTATGGCAGGGTAAGGTTCGATATAAGGATCTATGCTGGCGATATCCCATTAGCAAGAGGAGCACGTGGAGCATACTGGTATTCCTAGAGAACACAAATAGGCTCGGGTACGGGCAGACCCATAGCACGAGGGAAGAGGACATTGGTCTCTTCGGGGACAGGGACCCGATTTCATTGCATCTCACGAACCTCAATTTAGAGGCTGTCAATCTTGACAGTGAGTTGAGCCAAGACCGTCATTAAATTCGGTTATACATTCAACACATGGTATGTGTTCTCCATGAAGAGAGGATGAATTCTAAACTTAGAGGAAGTGAGGGTACTGACAGAGCTTTCGGGCGGTTCGACCGAAGACCAAAGCCAATAGGGAGCCAGACCAAGGATATGCGATCGACCTGAGAAGGAGAAAAAATAGGATTTATTTTTTGAAAAGAGGAAAGAAGGAAAAATGTGTTTCACAGAAAAGATGAGAACAAAATGTTTTTCTGGGTAAAAAGGAGGAAAATATTTTTGGTATTTTTTATAAAAGAGGAAAAATGCTTCTGGACACTTTTTGGAAAAAGAAAGAAGAAAAAAAATGAGAGACGGGTCTCAACATGATTATTATTATGTTTATTAGGTTCTCACTTATTAGGTTTACCTAAATGCAAAAAGAAATTTTGTACGGAACCCGAGCCTAGAAAAATTGGGTTTGAAAAATATGTAAAAACTATGGTTGAACTTGTTACTAGGCTCATGGGTAGGATCCCGTTTTAAAAATTGTGCAAAAATTTAGGCGGCATGCCGACCTGTTATTTCAACAGAGTTTCGGGTAAAAACTGCCAAACTAAATATGAATGTCCTAGGTTTGGCACCTATATGCGGGTATGCATTTGTTGGGTTAATTGGAAGGTGTTCCCCCCTTTGGCATGACTTCCACGATATACGTCTTGCTTTTGAGGGCAGTTGGTACATGTGGACAAGCCATTTAATATACCCGAGTGTACGTGAATAACCTCACTATATACCTCATGGGAACAATATGTGTGAGAGAGAATTTGATATACTCGACATATGTGAATGAGTTCCCTATGATATACCTCTCGTTATGACTTCGGTCAAGCGGTATGATGCGGGGGGAACCATTCGAAATACGTCGAAGGTACTTGGCAAATGGAAGGTGAGAGTCATATCGCTTAGGCTAACTGCGCCCAACCGGACTAGTGCCCATCATGAAGTGACACCCCAGTTACGGGACAAAATTTGTTCAATAGCAATGCTCTTTGCTGATGTAGTGTGCAATATGCATGATTCTTAATTAGTATCTTATGGAGAGAGTATCTTTGTTGATAAGGCTAAGCAGGGAATAAGGTACAAGTAAGTAAATTTATACTAAGCATGGATATTTGAGAGGGAGTGGTGTGTAATTATCTACAAGTGAGTGTGTGGAAGTGAACCTAAGCATGGATCAACTACAAGTGGTGTGTGATAAGTGTGAGTGAGCATGGATATATACAAGTTTGATATGTGGAGGTGTGTGTTAGAGACACCTAAGCGTGGATTTCTAAGTGATGAGTGCAACATGTGGATATAAGTGATCCTAGGTGCACGTGGTGTGAAGTGTACATGGAGAATTTCTACGAGTGTGTAAGTGAATAGCGATACAAGCATGAGTTATATATGTGCAAGAAATAATAGAGGAGGGAAAGGGTACATACTGAGGAAAAATAACATGTTTTCGCCTCGAGAGAGCGACATTAGAGACAAACTAATGCATACGAAACCAATAGTTCGAAGGTTCGGGGGCTAAGTTACGGAATGGGAAGGTGTTAGGCACCTATCCCGCCCTTTCGATCTCTCATGGGCTAGTGTTATTATTTTCCTTTTTTTCTCCGCGAAGTGTGTGCATGTATATATAATGGAGATCGGAATCACCCAACTCATACCATGGAAGAGATAGAGTGAGGTCATCCATATTAATGTTCCCAAAATAATATTAATTATGATTTATGTGTTTATCTTGATATTGATCATTATGATGAAACGATAATATGTGTTGGATGAAACGCTAACAAACATAATATGTATATTAATGCAAGAATAGGATAAATGTGGAAATGGGGAATTAGGGAAATTTGGAAATTTAAAAAATTGGAAAACTAGACTCGAGTCTCGGGTTTTAATCCAAGACGCTTATGTGGCCTATAAAGGCATCAAAGTCCACGTAGTTCGAATGCAGCGTGGGGGTGGAATTTATCCCATAGATTGGAACGGGATTTTATTATGGGTGTGTGTGTAGAAAAATGTGTTTTAGTTTTGATAAAGTGCGATGGATAATTCCGTTCGGAATTTATGGGTGAAACCTTCTTTTTGTTTGTTTTGGTTTTTTATAGAAAATAAAGTATGAACAATATCTAATAAAAATGTAGATATTAATGTGTATGAATTAAAGTAAGAACTATATTATATATCTGATGTAATTATGCAAAAATAAGGAATTTAAAGATAGAGGGAAGGATTTGGACCTTGTTTGAAGCTTAATCTTTGATCTTGGATGCACTCCCTTGAGTATGAGATGAATGTTGAATGAGAGAGAATGTGGTTTTGCCAAATTGGGTATGAAAAGGATGGGAATATAAACATGAATGGAACTTCACATGGAGGAACTTCGTTGATTTCAAGAGAATGTTGTTGAGATCACTGATGCTGATGGATCTCTGATGTCCCTTGGGAGTGAGGTCAGGCCCTATATTTATAAGGTGAGGGGTGGTGATGATTGGCATTTCCCTTGTCCTGCCCATCGGAAGGTGACCCTAGACACACTATCGATAGGCAGGGAACTGGACCTGCCAATTGGTAGTCTTGTGTAGATTGTTTCGAAAAAAGGGTCATATGACATAATTCGTTGATCCAAATCGTGCACGAGGCATACCGTTAGAAAGGTACTTCAGATACCTTCAAGTGTCCTTTGGACCACTCCCGAGTTCGGGAGATGACTTTGGTTCAAATGCGGCTATGAAGCGCACGCCGATGTTTTGGACAAAAGATCGTTGGACGAAAATGGATCATTCGTCCACATGTTAAGTTAGAATCTTAAACGGGGTAGACCATTGCAAAGATTATGAGATTTACTTTGATATTCCAAAGATTTTTGATTGGTTTGGAAAGTTTACCTTGGTCAACCGGGGCCCGAAAGCACCTGGTGACCTCTCTGAGTAAAACTGATCGTTAATCCACATCATAAGTCAGATTCACACACGGGGCAGACCATTGGAAAGTTATTCAGTGCCCTTCGGATATTCATTTAGTGTCGTGCGAGATGAAGAGTTGACTTTGGTCAAATGGAGGTCACGAGCGCCCGGTGGCCTTCGGATCAATTTTTGAGGGAAAACTAATTGTTTGTCCGAACGGTTATGCCATTTCACGCACTGGGTGGACTGTTGTAAAGGGGTTTTAGTGCCCTTCAAAGATTCAAAGATCTTTTTCTCTGACAATGAAGTTTTTTGGGGTCAAATCGGGGGTCGGGAGCTCCCGATGGCCTCTGAATTGATTTTCGGTTGTAAAATGGTTCGTTCGTCCGAATCGTTATGCTGATTCATGCATGGGGTAGACCATTGGTAACGGGGATTCGGAGCCCTTGAAGGATTCAAAGAGTTTTCTCTCTAACGGTTTAGTTGACCGGAGTCAAACGAGGCACGGGAGCGCTCGATGGCCTCTAGATCGGTACTCGTAGTGCGACCTAGGGTTTGTAGTGAAATAGTGAGGTACTAGGGACCTAAGGTGAAACTTAGGGGGCGTAGAATGTGGGGTCTACAGGGTGGTTACCATGTCTAGTATAGGATAAATTTTTCATGGTCATATCATATGGTTCCGATTGCTAGACTGTATCATTTGTACCATTTTTTTTTGTATTTTATTTTTTTCTTCATATTTTTTAGAAAAATACAAAAATATTTTCAATTTTTTTGAGTAAAAATTGAAAAAGCTAAAAAGTTTTTTATATAAATTTTTGAAAAAGACAAAAAGATTTTATTTTATACATTTTTTGAAAAACACAAAAAGATTTTTGTATTTCCTTTTCCACCTTTTATGGATGAACATTTAAGATGGCCAAAATCACACCATCATTTTCATATTCCACGTGACTTTTTGATAGTGATTTGGGACACTACATCATTTCATGTATGTGCTTTATAATGTTTGGAATCATTTCGATGTGACTAGTGATATCTTTCTACATCTTTGGCTCCTTATCTCCTTTAATGCACACATGAACGAATTTATGTGATTATTGTACTTGTCTATCACATGTTGATCGAAGTGTTTTCATTTCAATCATGTCTTTAAAACGAACCAAATGTGATAAAACTTGACAACGAAAGTAGTGCATATAAGAACTGTTGCCTGTGAGGAATTTTTTTAATGAAAAATGATGAATATACACTGAAAAGGGCTACGTAAGGCATAATTATCCTTTGCTAGAAAGCCACCGTTTAAAACGGGCCTAAAAAAGTGTGGCATTGTAAAAAGTAACCAAGGCCCAACGAATTTCAAAAGATCCCAAAAAAGTGTGGCATTGAAAAAAAGTAGCCAAGGCCAAACTAGTTTAGTTTTATATGATCATTCAAACAAACAGACCAGAATAAAAAATATGATCATTATTTTATTTGAGAGAGTTTGATTGGAACTAAATCAACGAGTTTGCACGTATTGACAAAGTCTTGAAAAAGCATTACATAGTTTTAGACGTTATTGGTATGGAAATCATTTTAGACTTTGATTTGTTGATTGGATTGAGTCAGTGTCATTTACATTCAATATTTTTACACTTAAGAACGATTCTGAGTTCATTCTTTAGGAATGTCCAAAATTTATCGTGCACATATGTTATGAATGTTTGAATTGACTTTCTTATTGAATTTTTTCACACCCCTACATTTACGCTATCATCGACTTGGTTATCTGAGTGTTCTTTCATGGTGTGATTATTTGTTGTATATTTTTTTGTAAGAAAAATTTTGAAAATTTTAAAAAGAGAAGTTTATTACCTTGTGTCAGTCTCTGTATACATTGCTATGTTCTTCTTATTTGTCTATTTGGGGACATCATAAAAAGGGGGAGAACGAATTATAGGGGAGTAGATTGGTTTGATTTAATGATTTTCTTATGCTTCATTGATATTGTCTTTATGCTTATCATTATATTTCAAACTTTTGTGCGTCACGGGTATTTATTTCTTGTCTCATGTGTGTACGTACAAATTGAGGATCATTTTTTTTGCACACCATGGTGATGATGCAGAAACATTGGAGAACAAAATATTTGAAGATGTTAAAGATTTTAAAGATATGTACTTTGATAGTTCCATTTATGGGTTTTAAGGGATATTAGATTGTATGTCTTAGGATTTTGTTGGGGATGCATAATTCAGATTATTTATGGATGTTCCGACATAGACATAGGGGGAGATTTGTAAGGACATGATTTTATAAATGTCCATATAGAATCTAGAAATTTCTATGGTGTCCTAGATCACAGTTAATATGTTGTATACCGTTACATTCTACTTCAGTTGGAACGTCTTCACATGTTCATACTTGACGTCCATTATCCGAATCTCTAGCAACATGCACCCATCATCATTCAATATGCGTCGTGCATCTTCAACCGATATCCATTATCCCCACTTCTTTAAAGGTAAAATGTTTAATTGGAGTTAATAATATTCACGTATGTATTTGGTAGATTTTTTAATGGTTTTTATAATTGTTCGTATTTTATAAAAACAAGGCTGGCTATTTAAAAATAAAGTTTTTGTTTAAGTCGTTCAAAAGACATGACAGTGTCGTTCAAACGACATTCATATGTCATTCAAATGACCTGATCAAAAGACATCTCATGTCGTTTCTTAGGGCGCAAGATACCTCGTTTCTTCAATGCATTAAACGACCATGTATTGTTTTGGTTTTTAAGACGTTATTTTTATAGTCATTACTTTATGGATATAACGACATCTAATGTCATCCAAACGACATGAAAATGTCGTTCAAATGACATTGCACTGCCTTGGATTTTTTACTTCTATAAATACCTGCTCATAATTAGATTTTTGGCAAGTCTTTTACAACTCCGTTTTCTGCAGAACTGTTGCGATTTAAGACTTCATTCTTTTAGGTTAAAACCTATTTTGATTCACCAAAAATTGCAAATCATATATGTGAATCATTGTTAAACCATTTTGATCATATTACTCATTCTTGGAGTACATCTTGTGGAGAAGGAAGTATGTCTCCACTGCTGACTGTTGGAGCTCTTGCAGGATCTCTTACTAACGACAATGAACCGACGCCTGTGGTTATTCGTTTTTCAAACATATTGTATTTCTCTATGTATATGTAAGTAGAGGTTTACAATATATAGTGAAATAAATGGTTTTGCCCCTTTGGCGGATTTTTCCTAAATTTTAATTTGTCATTGTTTGGATTGCATGCTAGATAAATTTATCGAGTTCAATCACATTAGATGCATGTTTAGGATTTAATTAATTCTGGCTTTAAAACAGAAGTTTAATTAAATAAGCTTGGACATTAAACGTAAGCGCACTCTCAAAGGTCTTCGTCAATATGTAGATACCATTGAGAGAGACTTGGAAATTATGTGCATAAATATTTCTTTTGTAGACGAGTACTTGAGGATATCACATCTTATTCAATACTTTACTCTTGAGGTTCCTACACCAGTTGCTACTCCTCCACCTCCATATGTTCAAGTTCCACGTACAAATGTTGGTGATGATTTTGTAGACAATGATGAGGAGTAGATTGATGATGACAACGTGGAGACAAATAATGGATAAGATGATGTTGATATTAAGTATGATGACGTGTCCAATGATTAGAGTTTCTAGCTTTTTCTTTTTTACATGTTATTCAATTTGTGGTACCGCTTGTGGTAATTTGCACATCCTGCCTGTACTTGGATATAAGTACTTTTTTTTTTATTTTACATACTTTTTATGCATGCTTTTGGATATTTGGATATTTTTTTATTGTTGTATGTATATTATCTCATTATTTATGAATTTCTCTATTTCCTTCCATATCTTTTGTGCTATATTGTCATATTCATGATATATCCATATTCTCTATCCATGTTTTGTATATGATCTTATTTATCTAGTTTGATGCTATGTATATCTCATATCCTGCTTGTATATTTATTAATTGATATCATTAGTGTTTGCTTATTAGATTCATATTGTGATACACATGTGTATGCTCATTTTGTTGATCTCATTATATAGAATGGTTGTTGACATATGAGAAAGCAAGGGTTATATGGATTCACTTGTACGTTAGGTCACGTATACAAAGATTCACTTGTACCTTAGGTCACATATACAAATATCTTTCTCAAAACCTTTATTTTCTTTGGAAGAATATTATTTTCTTAGTTTAAGAACTTTTTGAAATTTTTTACAAAAAGGGAAAGATCATCAAGATCAAAATCAAATTCAGAGTCAGAAGAGACTTTATCTTTCTTTTTAGATTGGGCATTCAGAGCATTACCTCTTGGCTTTGGCTTTTGAATATTGGGAAACATATCAACTTCATAAGTTTGAAGGTCTCCTATGAGTTCTTCTAACCTAAATGTATCTAAAATTCCCAAGAATTAAGGATAGTGACTTTTGAAATAAAACAAAACAACAGGGATCTCAAAATCTTTTTTAAAACTATCATCTCAGGAATTCTCTCACCCAAATTAAAGATAGAATTGACTATATAAGATAAACGTGAATAAAACTCATCAAAAGTCTCAGTCTCTAGCATAGTAATGATCTCAAATTGTGTGGTGAGATTTTGTATCTTACAAGCTTTCATAGTTTTTGTACCCTCGTGGGTGAGTTGGAGGGTATCACATGCTTCCTTGAACGTGGTACACATCATAATCCATTGAAACTTGTCGGGAGTGACTGCACCAGAAATTGCGTTCAAGACACAGGAGTTAAAACTACTCCATTTGAAATAATTTTGTCTCCTGGCAATGACAGGTTTAAGACTTATGACATCATCGTTAGTCACGGTGGGTGGTGTTCACTATCTTTCATAAATAATCCAGACTCTCTCGTTAATCAACTTTAATACCGACCTCATTCGATCTTTCCAATATGCATAATTTAACCCGTCAAAGACTGGTAGCCTATTCAATTATCCATATAATCACAATTTAAAGATCATACAATAAATTAGTGTAATCCCCTCTGATACCAATTTGATAATGCCAGTGTTATGTCGATTCACTTGTATCTTAGGTCACATGCACAAAGATTTAATTTTTACCCCAATTTAATCTTATTTAGATATGGTTGCGCATTTAAGATAATATTCAAATAAAAAATATGCCAAACCAAGCAAAAGAAGAATGTTTGAGTAAAAAATCCCTTTTCAACAAAACCTTTTGATTCAGCAATATTTAGGATATTGGCATACTCGAATGACTTACAAACTAATTAGAGATCCACTAAGTATAATGAACAGGGTCTTAAAATCTTTAATAGAATGTGATGCAGTTCATCACAACCTATAAGAGGCATTTCTTCCCTCGGTATCCACTAATCAGCCTCAGAATTGTGGAATCCATTCTTCTTCGGTAGTAAACTTGTAACTCCAAAAATCAGCAATAGAGAAAACTTTACAAGGGTTTGATGTAGTGTGTGTAACTAGGGTTTGATAAAATCAATAAATCATTCTAGGCATGAGTGATTTGGAAAACAACGTGTTATTTCAAAGAAATAGAAATAAGGAAATTTTTGGAGCAGATATGTGAATTGATTTTCGCCAAAAGAGTTGTGTTAAACACTCTAAAAGTGTCCAATTTATAGAAAACACAATTTTTGAGGCGACAGTATTCATTCGAATAGAAAAGCCACTTCATTCGAATAAAAACCCGTGTTCATTCTAATGAAGTTAAGTCTTGTTCAAACGAACTGCTTAGTTCGTTCTAACGAGCTTCCAATGGGTGCAGTTAAGTTAAATAGAGCAAGCTCGTTTGAAGTTCGTTCCAAAAAAACTCAAACATTCATTCCAACGAAGATTCAACCTCGTTCAAATGAGAATAAGGTCTCATTCTAACGAGATGCCAATCTCATTCTAACGAATAAAAAAAATTGAACAATGTTTTTATGAAAAATGCCTCGAATAAAAAAATTCACATCCCAGAATAAATTTGACTAAGTAAAATAAAATACCCTAAATACCATATACCTCCATATTCAGTCGTGACGGTTTTAACAACTTAAACTTCAAAACGTTGCTCGGTCACTAACTCATCTTCAATGAACATGGAAGAATATGCGGATGTAGTGTTCAATTTGTAATATGATACACCAAAATATCTAAACTATGAACAATTATAAAAACTTGCTCTTACAACATGCTTTACTCCATTTTTTTACAAGTTTCTTTGGATATTGTGACTTTTCTTGTTTCTAGTTATACCTATTGTCTATGATATGACTTCTCTTTGACTTTTTCATGTCAAAAGGGGGGTGAAAACTTTATTCCTCAAACTTAAAGGGGAGAAAATTTTATTTCATTTATTTGTCCATTGTGTCACAAAAAAGGGGGAGTGAGTTTTCCTTTCACTTATTAAGGGAGAGAAAGTTATTTCTCACTTTGTCAAAAGGAGGAGAAATATCTATGATATGGGGAGTTTTTTTATATTAATTTGGGATGTGTTATGTAGGGGGGAACTTTACTACATTGTGGTTCATTTGATATCTTGATATAAGAAATTATTTTTATATTTAACATGTTCACATGATTTATCACATATTTTTGTCTCATCTATATATTAGATACTTATCGAAGAATTCCGAAGCAAGGGAGTTTCTCTTTGTGCATGGTATTGCCTGCATGATGCAATTCATTATTTCGTGTAATTTTAGGCATAACTTTGATGATTTTGACTCCAGAACTCTATTCAGACCCGACTTTTGATGTGTCATTGGTCTATTGTATTTTTGTACATTACTTTCGTACTACTCTAACCATATGTCTAGTGAGATATGAGTCTTGTAGGAATAATAAGATCATTTTGGGTTTGGGTGTTTTTACCATGGAATAGCCAAAAGGGAAAATTGAATATGTAATTTGGATTAATATTAGTTGGCTAGTTCCCATGATAAAACATTTGAGTCATTGAGTCTTTCCAATCATGTAGACTTGATTCGTATGATTGAGCCACGTTCGTTTGTGTTAGATGAACCTTTACAGATTGAATATTCTTCTAGCCATTCATTGAAGACTTTTGTTTCCATACATTCACGTTGGAATGAAGACTATATCCTTTTAATGAATGTTACGAAAGTTTACATGGATAAACATAAACACATGCACTGCGTTTTCTTAAATGTGTTATGAATTGGAAAAATAATTGAATAAGTGTTTTTAAAATTGTCTTAGAGGATATTTAAAACTGTTTTTGGGAGTTGACTTCATTTTTTGATCTTGTTAAGGCATTAAAAAAATTATTGCCTTTACCCTTCGCACAACTCTATTTTTATCCCGTTCGCATGACATCGAAACATGACCTTGCACATGACCTTTTCCATGATTCCGTACTACCAGGAATCATGCACACAGAAAAAGTGCACCATGAAAACGGCAGAGCCAGATTTTGAAAATTTTCTATTCTCATTTCTTAAGTTTTGAATTTTTACTCAATTGAAATATCTCCCTCGGTGAATTTTGAAAGTCGAGATCTCTTTTTATCTCTCTTCAAAACAAATCTCACTTGTTGATGATAAACGTTTGAAACATTGATCTATGACTTGATCCAAAGTGTTTCTGAATGAATTTGGAGTGCATTTGATTACATATTCACATTAGCCTATGTCAATTCATCATACTTCTACTGAATTGGTTTGATCTATTTCTCCTTGATCTAAAATTGTAAGCATTCTAATTTATTAGGGAAATTGAAATGTGGCCTTAACTTCAAGGAAGAGAATAAACTTATTCATTTGCGGCATGAAGCTCGTTGCATATTTTCATTGTCTATGGGAAAAAATTTCAAGGTTCATAGGTAACTACACGAGGGTGCTTATGTGAGAGGTATCTTCTTGCTATACGTAAAACGTCTTTTTAAGTAAAAATGAAATTTACAGTGCATCAAGATTTTTTACCTCTAGGTAGGGGTTTGTTCTCATAAACCTTGTCTTGTGTGTGTTTGTATATATTTTCTATTCATATGTACATATTTGAACACACATGTCACTTAAATCTAAGTAGCATCAACTAAATTTTCTCAAAAATTGATTATGGGTGCTAAATCAAGGATTTACCTCCAGGTTCTCTTAATTTCATCATTGTGTAAATTAGTCAAGACAAACTAAAAGGAATTTGTTGAATCATTTGTTAAGAGTTTTATATTTATAAGCAATTTTATAGAAAAAAATGACCTTAGGATGAAATCAAACCTATTCACCCACCCCTCTAGTTTTGGTATTAATATTTACTTGAGCATAACATACACTTTTTCTCTATTGGCATAAGAGCTTTTGTCAATTGGTATTAGAGCATATCACTCATTCTCATTATTAAACTAAACTTTATGAGTATCAAAGGACTTTGTTTGGTAAGAACATCGTCGATTTCAACATGCGTGGTTCAAACAATTTCCTTGGCTAAATTATTCTCCTTCGAAGAACAAAGCATATTTTTTCCATTATTTCCTTTTGAAGATAAAAATAGCCTGATGAGTGATTTTTCACTTACTTCTAACGCGTTTAATTATTGGAAGAGAATTAATGACGGGTCAAATTGTGCGTTCATACTTCATATTAGACTTCCATGTTCACCACATAGCAACTGTGTGGAATATCTTCATAACATAAAGAAATTATCCCAGCAAACACTACACCAAAAACAGGAATCTGGAACGGTTTAAAACTGTGTCAGATCAAATATGACACGGTTTTGAACAGTGCCAAAATCAGGTGTTCCAAAATGGCAATTTTTTTCTGGCACGGTTTAAAACTGTGCCAGATTTGACCAAACAGGAACACTTCTTGGACACTTTTAAACCGTGCCATAATTTGATATTTCTGCCACACTTTTGGCACAGTTTTGAATTGTGCCAGATTGAGCACATTTTGATAAACTTTTGGCACGGTTTTGAACTGTGCCAAATTTTTGGATAAAAGAAAAAAAATTAATTTATTTGAAAACAAGAAAATTCACAAATTGCAAATCTTGCACGTTGTTGATAAACTAACGTACATACAAACTTCAAAATATTACAAGTCTGTAGTAGTTCACAGACCAAAAAAATTGGGTAGAGTTTCCCTTATTTTCTTGACATTCTAAAACCTGCGTAATATAAAGCCCGCACGGCCACAAAATATAACAATAAACTTACAAAGGCCGCACGGCCATAAAATCCCCCACGGCTATAACAAAAAAAAATAGAATCATGAATATTAACGACATTGAATAAATAAACCCCTTGTTGTAAACCATTGACTTCTCTGTGTGTTCCACGTCAATAAATGCTAAAGATAAAATGTTATCCTGCAAAAAATAGGATACAAAAAAGAGACGATATTAGTAACCAAGTAATTTATAAAAAAAGCTTACTCAAGCTAAAAAATTACATATACGAGTTGCAATTATTATTATATTCTAAAATTGAAAATCTTACGCAAGTTATGACTACCTGATCAGTTCATACGAGTTACATTGGTCTCGTGTGAGGTGTTAGTGCTTCTTGCGGGATCGTTTGGGGGATGATTTAGGTTTTCACCCATCAACGGCTTAATTCTAAGCCTAATCCATATATTATCAAATTATCATCATATTCTCAAATCGAGAGGCCCGTGACTACGTGGTCAGTTTCTAGGAGTTACATATGTCTCGTGTAAGGTGTTCGTGCCTTTTATGGGGTTGTTTGGCGGCTGGTTTGGGTTTCAACCCTTCAACGACTTGTTTCTAAGCCTAATCTATATATTTTTAAAGTATCGTTATATTCTCAAATCGAGAGACCCATGACTACGCGGTCAGTTCCTACAAGGTACATTGATCCCGTGTGAGGTGTTCGTGCCTCTTACGGGGCCATTTAACGGGTGGTTTGGGTTTTCACTCTCAAACGTCTTGTTTTTAAGCCTAATCTAGATATTTTCACATTATCATCGTATTCTCAAATTGGGAGACCCGCGACTACGCGATCAGTTCCTACAAGTCACATTGGTCCTGAGCGAGGTGTTTGTGCCTCTCACGGGGCCGTTTGGTGGCTGGTTTGGGTTTTTACCCTCAAACGGCTTGTTTTTAAGCCTAATCTATAAATTTCCAAATTATCGTCGTATTCTCAAACCGAGAGACCCGTGACTATGCGATCAATTTCTACAAGTACATTGGTCCAGTGAGAGCTGTTCGTGCCTCTTACGGGGCCGTTTGGAGGGTAGTTTGGGTTTTCACCCTCAAACGGCTTGTTTTTAAGCCTATTCTAGATATTTTCAAATTATCGTCGTATTCTCAAACCGGGAGACCCGTGACTACGCAGTCAGTTCCTATAAGTTACATATGTCCCATGCGAGGTGTATGTGCCTCTTACGGGGTCGTTTAGCGACTGGTTTGTGTTTTCACCCTTAAACGGCTTGTTTTTAAGCCTAATCTAGATATTTTCAAATTATCATCATAGTCTCAAACCGAGAGACCCGTGACTATGTGGTCAGTTCCTACAAGTTATATTGGTCCCGTGCGAGGTGTTTGTGCCTCTTACCGAGCCATTTGGGGACGGGTTTGGGTTTTCACCCTTTAACTGCTTATTTTTAAGCCTAATCTAGAAATTTCCAAATTATCGTCGTATTCTGAAACTAGGAGACCCGTGACTACGCGGTCAGTTCCTACAAGTTACATTCGTCCCGTGCGAGGTGTTCGTGCCTCTTACGGGGCCGTTTGGCGGCTGGTTTGGGTTTTCACCCTCAAACGGCTTATTTTTAAGCCTAATCTAGATATTTTCAAAGTATCGTCGTATTCTCAAACCAGGAGACCGGGGACTACGCGGTCAGTTCCTACAAGTTACATTGGCCCCGTGCGAGGTGTTCGTGCCTCTCATGGGGCTGTTTGGCGGATGGTTTGGGTTTTCACCCTCAAACGACTTATTTTTAATCCTAATCTAGATATTTCCAAATTATCATCGTATTCTCAAATAGGGAGACTCGTGACTACGCGGTCAGTTCCTACAACTTACATTGGTCCTGTGCAAGGTGTTCATGCCTCTTACGGGGCCGTTTGGTGGCTGGTTTAGGTTTTCACCCTCAAACGGCTTGTTTTTAAGCCTAATCTAGATATTTTCAAATTATCGTCATATTCTCAAATCGGGAGACCTGTGACTACGCGGTCAGTTCCTACAAGTTACATTGGTCCTGTGTGAGGTATTTGTACGTCTTACGAGGTCGTTTGACAGTTGGTTTGTATTTTCACCCTCAAACGACATGTTTTTAAGCCTAATATAGATATTCTCAAATTATTGTCAGATTCTCAAACCAGGAGACCCGCGACTACACAGGCAGTTCCTATAAGTTACATTGGTCCCGTGCGAGGTGTTCGTGCCTCTTACGGGGCCCTTTGGGGGCTGGTTTGGGTTTTCACCCTTTAACTGTTTGTTCTTAAGCCTAATTTAGATATTTTCAATTAATCATCATATTCTTAAACTGAGAGACCCATGACTACGTGGTCAGTTCCTACAAGTTACATTGATCCTGTGCGAGGTGTTCGTGCCTCTTACGGGGCCGTTTGGGCTAGTTTGGGTTTTCACCCTCAAACGGCTTGTTTTTAAGCTTAATCTAGATATTTTTAAATTATCGGCATATTCTCAAAGCGGGAGAACCGTGACTACATGGTGAGTTCCTACAAGTTCATATGGTCCTGTGCGAGGTGTTCGTGCCTCTTACGAGACCGTTTGGGAGCTGGTTTGGGTTTTCACCCTTTAACGACTTATTTTTAAGCCTAATATAAATATTTTCAAATTATATTAGCAGATGATGTTGTGGCGAATACATAGTAGTCATTTGGCCAATATGGTACCAAAAACACCCAGAGTAGGAGACAGATGACTTGTTGCCACTGTATTCGGTCTAGATTCATTTGGGGATGTCCAATTTTATAAATTTGTTCAATTTGGTATTGCATATATAAATTCACAAACTGATATTAGCTGACACTTTGCAATAAACATACAGAGATACTCTTAACGAACCAATCCCATAAATTTAAGCTATAACCAGGAAAGACAAAACACAAGTAAAAATAAGCAACTAAGTGACAGTATATATAAGAAAAATAAGTAATAAGTTATCATTAAAAAGATCTTCGCCACCTAACATTCTCAACCTACATTAGCAAATTAACATAGTCCTTATTTTGAGTTAAATTATACCAAAAGTGAGAGAATGAGGTTACCTGAGCGGGCCAAGTGGAGAGAGAGCTGAACGGAGAGCGGAGAGCGGGAGCGAGAGCTGCGCGGATAAAGTTCCTTATCAATGTGCTATCAATTAGTATTGTTTGGAAGATTTGGAAAAGTAGGTTTTTCAGCTGTGTATGACAGTAGGAACACGAATGTGAGGATCAATATTCAGCAAATCATTAACATAATTAAAGCTAATTATTTTTATATACGTTTGCAATTATAAAAATCATATGCAGGAATTACTTACGGACTCGCGATGGTATTGATGCGACTCAATTCCGCAACTGAAATGCGATACCTCGCGATGGTATTGCCGCAAATGAATTCTAATTGAAAAAGTTTGAATCCCAATTGTAAAGATTTATGTTTGAATTCTAATTTTAAATCTTTAAGTTTGAAATATAATTAGTTTGCATTACTCGTTTTCATGGAGAAGTAGCAAACAACCATTTTAGTGGATGGATACTACATCCACCCTTTTCAAGGCCGTGGAATACCAAAAAGAACCTAAAATAACCACTTTTGTCTATATTGTTGTCTTCACTTCAGCAAACATTTTCAAGGCACAACACAAATCACATTCCATTGTTAATTGGTCCTCTTCTTTTATGTTATCAAACTAACCTCAAAAACTTAAAATGTTATGTTCAACAATATTAGTAGTTGTAGTGCACATTTAAAAGACAAATTAAGCATTTGAAAGATGATTATTTTGAAGAGTTTTACCTACAGCCCCTGCCTCCAACGAGGACATTATGGAGATTCAAAGACAACTGCCGCGCTTCCTTCTTTGTACACCATCACAAATTAGGTATACCCTGAAGGCGTGGAAAATAGGAGAATGATTAACTACAAACAGAACACGGTTAACTAAAAACATAAATAATATATCCTAATTAAGGACAACAAAGTATTCTAAACACTACAAAAAATAACAAAAAATAACACACTTCAAATCTATAAAAAATATATAAACCAAGTCATTAGTTTCAATAAACCCCGAATACAATTGTGAACCTTAAAATTATATATCAACGACATTAAACTCTCTAAACCTAACATATAAAAAGTAAAATAAAGCACAGAGTATACCGATAGGAACCATAGTTTAGTGAATCCAAGAGTGAGAAACATAAAAAACAATTCATACATATGAGAGATCTAAAACACCAAAAGGATTCAAATGATTTAGCAGTGGATATATGTATGAAAAATAATTACAAAAAGAAGAGTATATCAAAAGAAAAAATGTCTTGTGAACATATAGAAGATTTACTAATTTAAAAAATCTCTAAAATTTGACATCATGAATATGACAGAGTCTAAAAATCAATATATTGGCTTCCATAATTTTAATCCTTGTTCAAACCCCAATTGATGAGATTTTACTGTCAAGACTTGGTTGTTAACCTAAACTATGTAACCAGTACAAGTCTAAATTCAAATAAGTCCCCAGATCCAAGAAAACCCACAAAATAAAAAAACAGAAACAACATTTAAATTTGATAATAAATGACTTACTGTTGAGCTCATCCAGCCAACGTTTGATGCTGTCGAAAGTGGTCCTTCGACTAATATCGTAAACAACGTGTGCGCCAACAACGCCTCTATAATAAGCGGAAACGGCTCTGAAAATATCTTGACAAGCTGTGTCCCATACTTGATCTTTGAACTCTTTGTCGTCGATCTCCACCACCTGGGTCTGGAACTCAACTCCGATTGTGGCCTTTGAGTGAAGGTCAAACTCGTCATGGATATTCACTTGGCCCATTTCCCATACCTGAAAATCCATGAACCTACCCATTCCACCTTCCAAACTGAATCAACCCGCCAGCCCCGAAACCGCCACCACCCCCAGCACCAGCACCAGATCCTTCTAACCCGAAACCGCCATCCCGGATCCCTCTAACCTGAAATCGCCACCACCGCCAGCCCCGAACCCGACCTGCACAAATCAAAGCCCACCAACACCGGCAGGTGGTGGCTTGACCAGGACCCAAAACCTTCTTTACCAAGGTGAGATAGAGAGAGAGCGGGAGACTGGAATGAGAGATCAAAGTGAGCGGGAGAGAAAAAAATTATGAGGAGTATTATTTTTTTAGGGTATTTATTTTTTAGTTAGTGTGCTCAATTTTGGCACACTTTTAACTAGTGCCAAATTTTGGCACGGTTTTAAAGTGTGCCAGATTTTCATTAAACCATTCCAAAATTTGGCACAGTTTCAAGCTCTGCTTAATTATTAATATCAAGGTGTGCCAAATTGCTATTTTTGGTGTAGTGAAATTCATAAAGTCATGAATGCAAGATAAAAGGAAGAAGTTTTAAAGAATACAATGTGTTTCAACGCATGAATTCATCGTGTTTAATTTCTTTCACTTCAAGCAACAGGGTTTATGGGAGGCCCGGGCTAATTATCGTGTTTAGACTTAACGATGAAGGCCCAACAGATTGTCACTTCAAGAAGTTTTAATGAATTCATCGTGTTTAGACTTCACGATGAAGGCCCGGGCTAATTAAATGGGAGGAATTTTCTTAAATTATTAAAGTTCAAAGATAAAGCTAATGATTAAGTAAGTTTAATTTTATAAAGTTTAATTTTAGAAATACTCTAGGAAATGCTAAATACACTTTTCATATTATTCAAAATGAGATTTTAAATATCTCAGCTAACAAAGTGATAAATAATATATATGAAGAAATCGAGGGTGGTAAGTTTTGTATTCTTGTTTAGGAACCCCAATATGAGTCTGAAAGGGAAAAAATTACCCCTATGCTAATATATATCAAACATTATGGTTTGGTAGCCGAAATATTTTTTTTATATTATTAGGGTAGAAAATTAATCAACATCAACTCTTAAAAAATATATATCGAATATTCTTGTTCGTTACAATCTCTTGGTTGAAAATTTATGAGATCAAGGTTATGGTGGTTTGGGGAATATACGTGTCACACCCAAAGACTAAAGAGAGTACAAATCACCAAGACATATCAAATAATGCCACGCAGAAAACTAGAAAAGATATATAGCCGTTGAGACCTAAGACCACGCTCTGATACAAACTGTAATAACCCACATAGTCGAATATTAGGGTCGATCAAGTCCAAATATTAGAATATACGAATTGATATAAATTAAAATATTATTATTTTCATGTGATATATATATAAGACCTTTAAGACTTTTTCAACAATATGAGATGCAAGAGATAATAATTTAAATAACCACCATCAATAATGTCTAATAGCATCGACCTCCATTATAATCTAGCACTAATGAAAATGTAATCTCTAATAATGTCCTAAACTATAATTGTGGAGTCACAAGTGACCAACCAATATAAAATATGTCTCATATAAATTAAATGATGATAAGGAAAATACATGGTCCATGATATACATCTCCAATTCCCATATTGAAATCCAAGATCCAATAACTCCTAGAAGCCTAGTCCCTAACCTGAGATGTTAGTCCACGAGTATGATGGGTCAGGCCCACCACAAGAATACAATCTACATGATCTCAAATAGGGTAACATAGACCCAACTAGAAGTAGTAAATGAAATAAATTCCAAAGTAGCGTCTTTTATATAAATAAACGTTTAAACTTAAAATCTGCATCAATATTCACCAGATAACATAACATAATTAACTATCGGAATAACAACATGAGATATGGATGTTTTATATATAACAAGAGTATAAAAACCTATCCTTTAAATAATAGGGTTTAATCGTTAACCGCATAATATCATATTTCCACAACTATCTACTTATTAATAAATATTAAAAACATTCCTTTTTTAGAGATGGATATTAACAATTATCGGTTTATTAACCAATATCAATAATTACATAATCTTTAACTCATAATGCCATTAAAGTCTTTTATCCACTTTCCACTTTCATATTTCATTAATAATATCATTTCATATTACATTTTTATTCTATCCAACCAGCCTTCAATTTACACATCTAATCACACATTAGAAAATTACCATTTTCATGCCTCATTTATATCCTCTTTGTCTTAATAACTTCATTATAATTAACCATCCTCTTACACGACCATGGACAAAACATAATATACCACATATAATATATATTACTATCACAAGCATAATCTATCACCCCCCTTATGACCTTGCACATCACATAATGGATTACATGTACCATCTTACAAATATCAACAACCACGTCTAATGTACATAATTGTATGAACCTCGTAACCTATATCACCATAACTAAGCAGTCTCACTCACGAACCTACACATACTCGTGACGTACTCCATGAAAATTATATTTTTTATATCTCCAAATAGTCTAGGTCCTATACATGCTATATATCTATAGACAGACAATGCTAGCCATGAAAGTAGTTAGACATTATAGGTATTGCATGTACTATACTCCATAATCAATCGAGACTATAACCAGTATCTATAGAGATACCCAAATTATCCCTTTCTACAAAATTTATACAACCTAAACTCCTAACCTTATCTAGACTTCATGTGTTAGATGTATCAAAAATGAAATCCAAATAAACAACCTTCAATACACTTCTATCAAGGTCTGGTGGTCGTCAATAGTCTATAATAAGTGTATATCTTTATACACTTACTTAAGAATCACTAAAAAAAACCTACGCCTCTTAAGCTACCAATTCATATCCTTCACTAGACTCCATCCGTGTCCATCTCATAAATGAAATCCACACAAGGAACCACTTGATACACTCCAGTCTAGATTGGGTAGTCATCGAGATCAAACAATCACTAACCTTATCCTTCTATAATCCAATACACGTAAGTTTAATCATCAATAACATAGAACGAAAACACATAATAGATTCAAATCACTACCTATTCTTTCATTCATTACTCATAAATTCCTCAAGTTGTCTCTAATATCCAAACATCCATAAGTGTAGTGTACTTACAAGCCACATATTTGAACAATTTCCTACCCAATACTTACAACCTAGCACCTAAAAATACCTACAAGACTTACTCTTCCTAATATCCCAACTTCTAACCTTCTATAGACTCCATGTTTGGTATGTCTCATAAATGAAATCCAAATAAAGGACCCCCGATACACTTCTGTCTAGATTATATAGTAAATGAGAGTGAAAAAATAATAAACCTAACCTTTTATGTACTTTACATAATTCCATACATGAAAATACAAATCAGTCGCATAGATTTCATGACTCACTTTATAAATCCCAAAGCATCATGTTACATTACATAACCTAAGGCATTTTATCATTTTTACTAAACATGTATATTCACTCATAATCCCTAACTTACCATAACCTTTCTATCATGTCTCAAAATACCTTATCCTAACAATATTCATATAAAATGACTAATACTTTAAGTCTCAAGTCCACACTCCAAGATAATACAAAGAAACCAAAACATCATTTATTTTATGTAATCCCTACAAGTATATATACCAATACTATGATCCTAATTTCAATAATATATCTAAACTCAAGTGTCGTAACTCCTAAAGACAACATCGTACAACAACCCACATATATCCCCTCATCGCATCATATAACCAATAATATAAAAGACATCCACAATAATAATTATCCAATAATCTCACTCTCAGCAATGATAACAATTAACCAATAATATAAGTCCCATCGACAACTATATTAACAAACTAATAAAACAAATCCCATAACCAACAATTAACACAAAACTCCACGATAGCACAACTAATAACCGATCCACACACATCCATTTAAGAAACAAAAATTACCAATCAACACAAGTCCCGTCAACGAAAATAATAAACCAATCCAACCAAGTGCTAACATAAATAACATATATCTAGAAAAATAGCTCCCTCGTTAATCACATATAACTTATCTTGCAAAAAAATATCTTTTTTTCCTTATTACATTCATTAGTGCCAATTCAGACAAATATTAACCAAAACTTCAAGATTTCAATTACAAGTTTGTAAAACACTATTATATAAACATTTCTAGTGGGGCTAATAAGAAATTTCAATAATTAAATGTGGTGACAATTAAGTTCAACACAAAATAACAAATAAAAGCAATCCCAGAATAAATAAAGAATTCAAAAGAATGACAATCACACACAACACAGGATGTACGTGCTTCAGCAAGAAGGCCTACGTTCACAGTGGTACTCTCAGAATATTATTTCCCTTTACTCCGGGGAGTGTTTTACAAAAAATCATGCATGCCCTTTGCCCTGGGTGGAGGGTTTGCTATATATATGTTATTTCGGAGAGTGGAGGAGTGGGACTCCCCCACGTTAGTCCACAATCCCTAAAGTATCTCAGAAGAGAGATTTTAGGAACTGACTGGGTCAAAACTGAATGGGTTGAGGCGCGGATCCTATAAACTTTGGGTCATTATTTAATTGGGCTACTCGTCTAGGCCAAAGTTACAAATCGAGGTACCCAAAATTTCCCCCAAATGTTTTGGGTCACAATTTGGGCTCAATAATTTTAAATGATTTGTCTTAATGGAATTTTTTTGATTCGTGCAACACTTTTGAACTGAAGCGCCCTTCCTGAACTGACTTAGGCGGCAGATTGCCTCGTTTCTGGTGCATCATGATTAGAAAGGTTTAAATTACTTTAGAGAGGTCATTCCTTGAATCATCGCTTTCAAATCTCTTTGCATTCTCTCAATTTCTTCAAGCTTTCACTGTATCTCTCTCTACTCCAAGGTCTCGTCTTCCATTTTCAGGCTTTTTTTTGCACCTTCTCATCGTCCCTAATTGTGACTTTGCCTCATCCCAAGTGACTCTTACTTCGTAAGTCTTTCATACTTCTTCTCTTTACTTTTTCTGCTGGAATTTCTTTATATCTGCTACTAGGGTTTTTCTTTTTCAATGACGAAAATAGGCAATATATTGATAACCAAATTTAGGAAGTTATATAAAATTCTAAACCGGGTAGACATTTAATGTGCCCCTGTTCCTCATAATGTCAGGGATATTGAGGACGGCCACTGGATATATGTTCGCTTGTTATCCCATGGTGGGATCACTTTTCCCCTAAATAACTTATTTTTACATTTTTTTGATTACTTTGATATAGTTCCTGCACAGTGCTCTCCCAACGTTTGGAAAATTTTCAATGGTGTGCATAGAGTTAATCAGCTCTATGGAACCAATCTAGGGCTTACTGAAATCTGCTTCTGCTACTCTTTTTCTCGAACAAGCTTTGGTCTTCTTTACCTCAAGGCCAGGAGTCTTGATAGGGTATTGGTAGTAAATCTACCTGATTCCCATAAGGAATACTGGCATGAGGGGTTTATTACTAGAAATTAGTAGTTCCCTCCCCATACCGAAGGGTTGAGGTTTGGGAGATACGTGAATCCCTTTTATGGGGGGGGGATATATTGGTAGGCATAACTCTTATTCTGCTCGTTGATCCTCTATTTATGTATGATTTTTCTCATATATTTTTTCCTCTTTCTCTTTTCAGCGAAGACAAATAACTCGGAGCCTGCTCTCAGTGAGATTCGAGCTGCTGAGTTGGTCAAATCCTAAAAAATCAGGGAGCTCTTGGCTGATGGTGAACACCCTCGATTAGCGGTGTTTCTTTTGGAATACAAAAACGTTGGCTCCAATTTTATTACGAAACCTACGGATAGCATTCCTGAGATTGACATTATAGAAGAGGTTACCGCCGATCCCATTCAATTGGACGAGGAGGAAAGCAGCTCTGGTGAGGAGAGCGAGGGTGCTAACAGGGGAAGTATTGAAGGTGATTCCAATGAGGAGAGATCTGGTAGAGAAGAATCTTCCAACTCGAAAGAGGGTTCAGAAGTTCAAGAATCTTCAGGGGATTTAAGTAGTTCTAGTGAGGAAGACATGGATCCTCCCAGGAAGAATCTTATTCGAGATGATGATGATGATGATGATGATGATGATGTGCTTCTCTCTTTCTAGTTGAAAAAGCAGGAGTCTAGCAGTGAGGATGCTGTTACTAGCTCTTAGTCTGCTGCCCATGAGCAGGAGGAGGAGGAGGTATTGAGAGATAGGGAGAGAAAGAATGAGGAGGAGAATAAGAAGGTGGAGGAGAGAAGGAGAGGTCAGAAGGAGAGGAAAGAGAGGGAAGCAGAAAAGAGGAGAGAGGAGGTGAGGACGAATGTGGGGAAAGATTTGGTGCCCGTGTCCACTTTGCCTTCGGGGGACTCCATTACCCTTTCTCCTCAGTTGGCTCCTGTGTCCCTCAAAATAGAAATTTTACTGACTGATCGTCAGAAGGCGATGGGGACCGACCAGTTAGCTCTGAAGGCGAGTCAGAGGCAAGCCTTAGTAAGTCTGGTTCGTTTCTCTATTTTTATAATATTCTGTTCAATGCTTCTCTTGCAAATATTTCTCTTATTTGTAGTTTGTTACCGACTTCGTTGTCCTCTATTGCAGTTATGATGAGCTTGCGAAGAGGAATATCAATCTGGAGAAGAAGAATGCCAAGCTGGAGGCTAGCTTGAAGACTGCCAATGCTACCCAGAAATCTTCCAATCTCGCCCTGACTGAAGCCAATCGAGTGAAGGAGGCGACGACCAAGGAGCTCGTGGAGTTGAGGTAGTCCTACGACTTTGTATGCACAAGAAAGCTGGCTATGGTGGAGGAGAATAAGATTCTCACAGAAAAGGTGAAGAAGGTGGAATTCGAGGTTGTCACCCTTAAGAAGAGCTCATACAATGCCGGATGGGCCGCTGTGTATGAGGATACTGATATTTAGATTGGCTACATTAGTCGACTGAACGTCAAGAAGGGTTGGAATAAGACTCTCCTGGCTGCCGAGGTGGACATCGACCCTCCTCTCTTCGACGAGCATGATCCTGGACCTAAGCCTGTTGTGGATGAGGTGCCTCTTCCTGCTGTTCTGACCACTGCTGCTGAAGTTCCCCTTAGCCAGGGAATGGAAATTGCTTCATCTGAGGGAGGTACGCTTGGAGCTACTGCAGATAAGAGGAAGCAACCAACGACCTTAGAACAGACTGAGGTTTCCAGCTAGTCTTTCTTAGGGAATTCTTTTAATTTTTGCTTTTGTTGCTCTTTATTTTGTCGTTGCTGATGTACTTGAACCTTCTCTTTTAATGAAATGAAATCTTTTTCCTTTCTGCATACTAATTTCTTTGTTCTTCAATGCTTGTATGGCTTGTAGCTGATTGATGTTGATGAGTATATACCTACCACCTCTCAACTAGCAATAATTCTCGGTCTTAATACGAGCAGTCAAGTTCGCCAAGCCTTTGTAAGGATTTGTAAATCTCTTAGGTCAAGGAATCAGAGCTATACGGACCAGTCAGAGCTTGTTGCCAAACTGAAAGATAGGCTTCAAGAGTAGAAGAGGTTGGTGCTTCCGTTCAAGAGGAGGTGAATGCTCTGAGGGATAAACTTCTGGATGCCTCCGAGATTAATAAAGTTGGAGAAATACTCCAACAAGAGAATGATGTTATGAGGAGAGAGGTCTCGCAACTTAAAGAGCATGCACCGAGCATTGCCCCTCCAGTTTTGCGAGGTTCCTCCTCATCGACTATGCCGTGAGCTGGTACTGACAGTAGTGGCTCAGGTAAGGAGATTATCGAGCTTCGAGGTGATGTCCGCAGGGCATACGTGATAGTTGTCGGCCTTCAAAGAGATGCTACCCTGTTGAGGCACCTGTTCAAGAAAGTTCCTTGGCAGGTGTGGGCTGATGGCTATGGCCAGGGTTGGACCGATGCTCCGACGAGGTTGGTGGAGGTTGAAGAGCTATCCTTTATTATGGGATGGTTGAATGCTCTCAGGGATCTGAAGGTCCCTAGGAACTCAGTACTCTGGTATCGTCATGAGATCTCCCCTTCAACTTTGATGCCTAACCCATTCCAAAGGGATGATTAGTAGGTCCCCATAGATGCTATCCCCCAGCAGCTGATGCAGCCAAATGCAAATGAAGTCGAGGAGGAATTAGTTCCTCACCCAGACGATGGACGAAGAGCGCAAGTGGCTGATTATCTTGCTCAGAGGCCCAATCCTCATTAGGATTTTTTTAGTTCAATGTAACTTTTTTGTAAATTGAGTGAAGTAATAAAATAATTATGTTTTGGTTGATTCGCCGACTAAACATGTGTTGCGTATTTTTCACTTCATTGATTTCTTGTTTGATTATCTTGGGCTCTTCTTAGTCGATTAGAGTTATTTTATCGAATGAATGTACTCCCAGTCCAGTATGCTTATAGGATACCATTTCACCCCACTTTACCATTTAGGTGGTGTCGTCACACTCCCTTAGACCTAAGTGTGGCAATGGCGGGGACACACCTGGTTTTGGATGTTCTATCCGAGCAGGTTTTTGAGCCAAACCTTATTTGGCGACCAACCTGAGTTGGCCGAGCTGCCTAAGGGTCCCTTATAGGGCTTCATATATTGCCAGGGGAAAGGCTAGGAGGTTTTTCGTCTTTGATAACGAAAACCTGAGGAGGGTAACACCCTGCTTTTATATGTTGAGTGGGATGTTTGTCACTTGGAAAGGGTGTGCAAGTTATAAAGTTCATCATAAAAAATTAACACTTCATAGAATGCCACTGCCAAATAATCTTTTATTAACCAAAAAGGAATAAAAAATGAATTGCAAATTTCAACAATGTAATAAAATACCAACATAGAAAACTAGAAGTAGAATTTCTTTAGATTGGCTGCGTTCCAAGCTCCAAACATAGAAAACTAGAAGTAGAATTTCTTTAGATTCCCTGCGTTCCAAGCTCGGGGTATCTCCCTACCCTCCAGCATTTTTAAGTGATAGGCTCCTTACAGGTTATCTCTTGTCACCTTAAATGGTCCCTCCCAGTTTGGACCTAGCTTGCCATCTGATGGTTTTACTGCGCTGTCAAGAACTTTCCTTAGGACGTAGTCCCCAACCTATAATGTTCTTGGATTGACCTTTTTGTTGTAGTGCTTTGCTAGCTGTTGATGATAGCCTGTTAGTTTCACTTGAGCTAGTTCTCTTTGTTCCTCAGTCAGGTCAAGTTCAACAAGTAATGTTGCATCGTTCTGGCCTTGGTCGACCAGGGTAGACCTCATGGTGGGGAGGCCAGCTTCCAAGGGCATGATTGCCTCCATACCATATGTTAGTACAAATGGTGTTTCCCCAGTTGCTCGTCGTGGGTTAGTGAATATGTGGCAGTTTGCTCACCCATGCCCCTTTGGCTCGCTCTAATCTCTTCTTCAATCCATCAATCACTGTTTTATTGGAAGCTTCATCTTGTCCGTTGCTCTGAGGGTATGCTACCGAGCTGAAATTATGCCTGATTCAGTGGCCATTGTAGAAATTTTGGAAGAGGCCACTTTCGAACTGGGTTTCGTTGTTAGTGATGATGGTCCTAGGGATCCCAAAGCGACTAATAATGTTCTTCCATATGAATCTCATTATATTTGCGTCTATGATGTTCACCAGTGGTTCTGTCTCAATCCATTTGGTGAAATAGTCTGTTGCGACCAACAAATACTTGCGATTATTGGCAGCGGTAGGAATAGGGCCCACGATGTCCATTACCCATTGGGCTAAAGGCCAGGGGCGGGTAAGTGATTTTATGTCACTGTTAGGTTGGTGAACCATAGGAGCGTGAAGTTGAAATTTCTCACACTTGCGAGCATATACCCCAGAATCTTTCTGCATGTATGGCCACCAGTAGCCGTCTTTCATTACTCAGAAAGCTAGTGACCTTCCCCTGATATGTCTTCCATAGATTCCTTAATGAAGTTTGTGCAGAACTTTCTCGACGTCCTTCGGGTGAATGCATTGGAGGTAAGGTCCGGTGAAAGATCTTTTATACATCTTTCCATCAGGAGATAAGTGAAAGCGGGAAGCTTTGACTCTTATTCAATGAGCGACCTTCTTATTGTCTTGTAGGGCACCACCTTTCAAATAATACCTTAAGGGGTCCATCTAACTAGGGGTCAGTTTAATCTAGAGAACATGGCTTGTGTCTGGCATCTCGCCGCTCTGGTTGATTCTCGACTGGGTGTGGAAGTCGATAGGAATTATTCTCTTCAAGTCAGATTTAATTGTTGAACTCAAGGTCGCTAGGGCGTCAGCATGACTTTTTTGTCCTCTGGGAAACTGTTGGACGCTGATTTGTTCAAAGTTAATTAATTTCTTTGTTGTTACGAGGTAGGTCGCCATTCTCTCATCCCTCACATTGAAGTCTCCACTTATCTGATTGGAGACCAGTTATGATTCGCCGAACACCTAGAGTTTCTTTGCCCCCAACGCTTATGCCTTCTATAGGCCTGCTATCAATGCTTCATACTCAGCTTCGTTATTGGAAGCTTCAAATCCAATCCTGATTCCTTGCTCGAGGATTGTATCTTCTGGGGTGACCAGCATAACCACTCCTGCCCCTTTGGAGTTGGAGGCTCCGTCAATGAACAGTCGCCAAACAACTTGCACCGAGTGATCCTCCCTTTGGCTAATGGGTTGAAGTTTGTCATAAGGTTATTCTCCTGAAAATCTTTCGATGAAGTCGGCGAGGACCTGTCCTTTGATTGCATTCCTTGGCTAAAATTGGATGTTAAATCTCCCAAGCTCGACTGACCATTTTGATAGTCTGCTGGACAGATCTGCTTTTCGCAGGATTGCTTTGAGGGGGTTAGATGTAAGAAAATTGATAGAGTGAGCTTCGAAGTAGTGCTTCAATTTCCTCGATGCTACCACAAGTGCAAAGGCGATCTTTTTCAGTGGTAGGTATCGTTGTTTGACGTCCAAAAGAGTCTTGCTCACATAATAGATTGGGTTCTTGATTCCTGTTTTCTCGCATACTAGTGCAGAACTGACAGCGTGGATGGAAACTACGAGGTATAGGTATAAGGAATCGTTCTCTTGAGGTATTACAAGCAAGGGTGGTGTGCTGAGGTAGGATTTGATTTCCTCTAATGCCTTCGATCAATTCTCGTTCCACTCCACATTTTTACTTTCTTTAACAACTAGAAGAATGGATGGCATCTCTTAGATGACTTTGAGATGAATCAATTTAGGGCAGCGAGCATCCTTGTGAGCTTCTGCACGTATTTTATCGTATGGGGGGGGAGGCTGCACCCTATTAATCACGTCAATCTGGTCTAGATTGGCATCAATGCCTCTCTCGCTAACCAAGTACCCGAGAAATTTTCCTAACTGGACACTGCAGGAACACTTACTTACGTTGAGCTTCATTCGGTATTTCCTGAGAATTTCGAAGGTCCTTGATAGGTCTGAGAGGTTGTCTTCTTTCTTCCTTCTTTTGACGAGCATACCATCGATGTATACCTCCATGGTTTCTCCCATTTCGTCCTTAAACATTTTAGTGACCAACTGCTAGTAGGTTGCTCCTGTATTTTTGAGCCCAAAGGGCATAACTTTGTAACAGTACAATCCGACAATGGTGATGAATGATGTCCTATCTTGATCTGGCTCGTGCAGAGGGATTTGGTGGTACTCGGAGTATGCATTCAGGAAACTCATTCTTTCATGAGTTGTTGTGGCATCCACCAATTGATCGATCTTCGAAAGAGGGAGACTGTCCTTATGACATGCTCTGTCCAGATCGGTAAAGTCAATACAGACTATCCATTTTCCATTGCTTTTCGAGACCACTACTAGGTTGGACAACCACTTAGGGATTGAACTTCCCGTATGGATCTTGCATCTAGTATCTTTTCCACTTTCTTTTCCATAGAATTATCCTTCTCGGGTGCAGTTCGTCGTGCCTTTTGCGTGATTGTCTTAAAAGTTGGGTCAACGTGTAACCAATGACAAACCGCACTAGGGTCAATTCTAAGCAGCTCGTAAGGTTCCCAAGCAAAAATGTCCAAATTGCTCCTCAAAAGTACTGTCAATTCCTTCTTCTCTCGATCTGTGAGAGAGGCTCCAATTAAGAACATCCTATCCTTTTTGCTGCTACCGGCTGCGACCTCCTCCAGGTTTTCAGTGACCCACTCAAAGGGGAGGAGCTTGGTCTCCTCTACTCCATGTCTTCTGTACTTTAGCTGCTATTTAGAAGGTATCAAACCTTCCTATTCTTTAACCTTATCATTGGTCTTCTCGACCTTCTTCTCTAGTTTTGGGCGGATGGCGGCTATAAAGAACCTTTTTGCCATCGCTTGATCTCCATGGATCTCCATCACTCCTCTCTCAATCACGTACTTGAGTTTCTGATGGTAGGTCTAAGGGATGACCTTCATCGCATGTAGCCATCCTCTGCTAAGGATATCCTGGTAGGGCGAGTCAATGTCTACTACCAAAAACTCGATCATCTTTGAGACACATCCTGCCCTTACTGGCAGTACAATCTTTCCCAAAGGGATAGTCACTTTTCCAGTGAAGCCAATGAGATGGATAGTGGTTTCCTTCAAGTCAGCGATGCTTTACTTTAACTTTTTGAATAGGTCGAGATACATTACTTTGGACGAGATTCCTTGGTTGACTAGCAACTTGTCGACATCGTAGTTGGATATCCTGAGTGTAATGATCAAGGCATTATGATGTGGGGTTCTCACCCCCACTAGGTCTTCATCCGTGAACACGATGTGTTTGCTTTAATTGACGTCATCTGCTCGTCGATGCTTTCATGCTTGTGTTTTTACTGGATCGATTTGAAAAGCTTATATTATTATCATGAGAGTTTTCACTTCCATCCGAGCTGAATTTCCTTGAATCTGCTTTAGATCCGATGCTCCATGAATCACTGTGAACTCATGGCCAACATCCTCATCGAGCACGTTATCAGGCCTCGAATCTCCATTGGCAGTAACCTTCTCTGCCTTCTTCTCCACAAATTCGTTCAAATGTCTAGTTTAGGCTAACTCTTCAAGATGAGACTTGAGAGCCTTGTAGTGCTCGGTTTTGTGCCCACCCTCTTTGTGGAAAGCACATCTTAGTGCGTTGTTCCTTTTCGAGGGATCTCCTCCCATCTTTCTGGGCCACTTGATGAATGGTTCATCCTTGATTTTTTTTTAAAATCTTGTAGATTGGTTCTTTAAAGACAGTGTTCACTGCCTGAAATGCTTTTGAAGCATCGTTTTTATTTCTGCTCTTGGATCCACTCCTTCCCCCATTTTTCTTCCTTTCTTCTAGTTCTCAACCTTGTCGCTTCCCTTGCCTGAGAACTTGGCGGTACCATTTTCCCATGCACTAAAGGCGGGTCACATTCTCAACCTTGGTGTATTTTTCAATACGGGCCATTAGGTCGTCAATGGTCGTGGCCTCCTTCTTAGTGAGGGGTTGGTGCAAGATGCAAGAGATGGGTAGGTCGATCTTAAATGATGCCACGTCGACCTTCTTCGAGCAGTCCTCGACCTCGTTAAACAGCTCCCATTATATTTTTGCATAGTCTCTGAGGCTCTCTTGGGGCATCTTCTTTATTGTCAATAAGGCATCCATCCTCTTTGGGTGGGAGTTATTGGTGATGAAGCGAGCTGTGAAGAGTTTTGCCAGGGACTCGAAGCTCCTGATGGATCTGTGAGGGAGTCTCTTGAACCACATCGTGTAAGCTCGAAGGAAAGATTCATCACATCAATGCGTCCATATGGTTCCAGAGAGTCATGGCCTGCCTGTACTGCCTAACATGGTCGATAGGATCAGTCTTTCTGTCGTAGATCTTAAATCTAGGAATTACGAACTTCTTAGGGGCTTCTTCTTCTTCTATCTCCCTTGAGAAAGAGGATTTCATCTGGTCCTAAGAGCTCACATGTCTAGCTCTCTAGTCGATCTGTCACCCCGATGTGCCGGGTGCTGGTCCATTTCTTTCCAAACCAAATTATGTATTTCATCATCTCCTCGAGCTGGACTCCTATAACGGTGAGATGGTTGTTATTGCTCGAGCAAGTCATCATCTAACCTATGTTCGTCGAATCTCTAAGATCCATGTCTAGGGATCCTTCCTCGACTGTGAGACTTGCTCACCTGAGGGCTAGGAGTGCGATATTGATGTTGTCTGGTACTATGATGTAGTTATTTTTCCATCTTCTCCAGCCTCCTTTTGAGACGAGCATTCTTAGCTTCTTTCTTGCGAGTGGCCTCCTCTTGATCTTGGAGCCTGGCCTCATAGGCAACGATCAGCCTGGAGATCTGTGTAGACCTGAATGGTCCATGACTTTCTTCCGAGGCTTACCGTTCTGGGCGAGCCCTAGGATCTGAATGTCAGATCTGATCCTATGAGGGGCATACTGCTCCTGAATATCCCCTGCTTGAGGGGCATTGATATTGTGACCATACATTCCAAATTTTTCTTGGTGAAAGCTTTCTTAAAGGAAGACAAACGTTTTCCACAAATGACGCCAATTGTGGTGACAATTAAGTTCAGCACAAAATAACAAATAAAATAAATCACCAGAATAAATAAAGAATTGAAAAGAATGACAATCACACACAACACAGTATGTACGTGGTTCGGCAAGAACGCCTATGTCCACGGTGGTACTCTCATTATATTATTTCTCTTTACTCCGAGGAGTGTTTTAAAGAAAATCATGCATGCCCTTTGCCCCGGGCGGAGGGTTTGCTATATACATGTTATTTCGGAGAGTGGAGGAGTGGGACTCCCCCACATTAGTCCACAATCCCTAAAGTATCTCTGAAGAGAGATTTAGGAACTTACTGGGTCAAAACTGAATGGGCTGAGGCGCGGATCCTTTAGACTTTGGTTCGCTATTTAATTGGGCTACTCGTCTGGGCCAAAGTGACAAATCGAGGTACCCACATTAAATATGTCCCAAGATAAGCACAGAAATTTATATTATAATTGTACGGGACAAGTTATATTCATAACTCACATTTGATCTTTCAAAAGTTTAAAAAGAATGTGATGTGTCTCTTAACCAATTACACTCATATTTTTTCCATATCTACAACAATTACGTAATTTAATCAACATAATCAAAATCTAGGAATTTCTCATGATATTGGGGTTACACTAATTTCAATAACATTTTATAATAACATAAAATAAATTAGGTTTATCTTTCCCTAATTAAAATTATAATCACTTTTAATTAACCAATAAGCATGGTTTAGGGAATATTTAAATCAAAAACCACTGTAGGGGGAACATTGTGTATTCTTTCCTTTAATCTATTTTTGAAATATGACTTGAAATTCTTGGTATCCTCTGAATTTTTATCAACTTTCCTTTTTGAAGAAATCCCAAATTCCAACTGCAATTCCATCTAATGGAGGTTTAAATTATGTGTTCTAATGGAGTTTAAGGTTTTAGAGGTTATGGATGGAGAAAATATAGTTTTTTGATGGTTTTCTCAAGGAAATGTGTAATCAATCTTAAATTTATGTGTAATACTTCCTTAAAACGACCCAAACAACAAACCCCCACGGGTGGGCCGTGAATCAATAAGGTCATGGTCGCGCCCTGATCTCCCATGGCTATTAGCCTGTATGCCACGGTCATGGGTCTGCCTTGTGCCAACTCACCTCAAACTCTCTTTGTTCTCACAACTTTCACAGTCTGACTAAAAACGAAACTGCCTTTTCTATAAACCATATCTTGCTCCCTAAGCTCTCTCTCTCTCTCTCTCTCTCTCTCTCTCTCTATATATATATATATATATATATATATATATATATATATATATATATATGTGTGTGTGTGTGTGTGTGTGTGTGTGTGTGTGTGTGTGTGTGTGTGTGTGAAGACTATAACACCCTGTAATTTTTAATAAATAATTAAATGCTTTAGAAATGACTATTATTATAGAGGATAAATGAGTTGAGTGATTATTACAAAAATATATTTAACTAATTAAGTAAAGTTAAACTTGTAGGATTTATGGAAATTTTGTTCTAATTATTTGAATAAATAAGAAATTTACTTATAAATAAGTAAATTTCTTACTTTACTTAATAAGTAAATTCTTATTTATTCAAATAATTAGCACAAAAATTTCCATAAATCCTATAAGTTTAACTTTACTTAATTAGTTAAATCTATTTTTTTAATAATCACTCAACTCATTTATCGTCTTAAAATAATAGTCATTTCTAAACCATTTAATTATTTATCAAAAATTACAGGGTGTTATAGTCTTCACTCGTACAATATATATATATATATAAAGTAAATTTCTTATTTATTCAAATAATTAGCACAAAAATTTCCAGAAATCCTATAAGTTTGACTTTACTTAATTAGTTAAATCTATTTTTTTAATAATCACTCAACTCATTTGTCATATTCAAATAATAGTCATTTCTAAATAATTTAATTGTTTAATAAAAAATACAAGGTCTTATAGTCTTCACTCCTACAACAAATATTCCCTCATCGGAATTCATTATAACATAATTGTAATAAAATAAGTCGCATCATTACCATAGCATCACTCACGTCTACTCAGCAAATCATAATTCGAGCTAATGCACACCTATATATTAACATAAAATAAAAGTAAGGCTCACATATGCCTCTAATAGTATGCCACATCCGGGGTGACCATATACCAAATCCCACCATACACATATACACAAATATCAAATAATATAATGCATATTTACTAATCATAAAGAGATATAAAAGAATTAACCACATGAACTCAAGTAATCACACTTAAGCTCTAGAAGAAACGATCCTGCCTAAACTGCAAGCACTGTGAGGACCTCCGATTACTCCTGAACTAAATTTGTTTGTCCTTGTTAATTATTGGCCTTGGGACATCTCTTAACCTTGTTTACTCATCTACACATGAGTAATAAGCACATCTGGAATGTCCTTGCTTCTTGACTAACACTCGACCTCCCTGTTATGATCCTCGATATTTACACTGAGAAAACTGTGGGTCCCTTTCACCCTACTTCTGATCATGCTCCACTTAGGGATTCTTCTCATTCTATTGACAATGTGGATACCTTAGACCCACTTACTCCACCCTACAATTACCTATCCCCATCTTGTCCACATCCTGACCACTTGATAATGCCCTTTTTTCCAATTTATTCTGACAGTTCACATGCTTGTTTCAAGGCATCAAAGCGGCATCCACCCAATGGGCATACGTAGTGTAAGACGGATTCCCTATCACAACCTACTTAATAGACCAAGTCAACCTATGAATAAAGAAATTCTTCTTCATATTCTCCTCAGTGTCCACCTCATTTTGGCAAAACGTCAATAGATTTATTAACTCTTTTTCATACTCACCCATGCCACATTAAGCTAGATACCAAGTGGGAAAGTTCCTATTCTTCTCAAACCTAATGGCATACGGAAATTAGTTATCATTAAAATTTTCCATAAACTCCCCATAAGTCAAACGAATCCTATCATTGGGTGTGGTAACACTCCCCCGCCACTACAAAGCATCACGAGTTAGATTAAAGTAGCCAATGTCTATTTATCCACCTGTGTCTAGTTTACCATCCTAAGGTCTCTCTCCATGCCTCTCCCTCACTGATAAGATACCATTGGGTCAAATCCCCCTGAAAACATGGAAAATTACCCTTGTTAAAATTTTCCCCCACCTTATTACAAGATGATATGGGCACTCCCTACTGATGAACCATTTAGGCTCTAGCCCTCTTAATTTCTACATCAATATCAATTTCAGTTGCCTTCCCAATGATCATTGCTAACTCTTCGATTCCTAACAAAAACTGAACATGTCTTTCCTGACCTAAGGGACTCGTCATCACATTAGCGCTCGGGGCTCTCCTAGCTCCTCTCATTCTAGTGTTATCCATATGAAGTGACATAAAAAAATATACATATGACCCAAATCCTAAAGAGAGTAAAAATACTAAGATATATTAAAGAATTGAGTGCAAAAAACTAGCATAGACCTATAACCCTTGAGACCTAAGAGTATTCTTTTATACCAATTGTAACAACCCGCATATTCAAATATCAGGGTTGATCAAGTCCAAATATTATAATACACAAACTATTATAATTCAAAGTATAATTTTTATCATGTGACAAAAATATGAGACATTTATATTTTTTCAACAATATAAGATTCTAGAGATTCTAATATGAATAAACACTACTATTAATAAAAATTAACAACACTAATGTACAGTATAATGCAGGACTAACAAAAATTTAATCTTTAATAATGTCCCAAGTACAACTATGGAATCACAAGTGACCCACCAATCCAAAATTTGTCTCATATAAAGTAAACAACAAAAAGGAAACTACATTGCACATTATATAAATATCCAAACTCTGACCCTACTCTCAAAGATCCAACAACTCCTAAAAGAGATGTCCCTAACCTAAGATGTTAGTTCACAAGTATAATAGGTCAGACCCACCAGTCCACAAGTACAATGGGTCACACCCACCGCAAGAATACGATCTATATGATCCCAAATAGGGTAACATAGACCCAACCATATGTACTAAATAAAATATATACCATCGTAAAGTCTTTTATATAATGTTAACATTTAAACGTAGAATATTTATCAATAATCACCAGATAACATAACATAATCAACTATCTGAATAATAACAGGAGTGATTCGTCCCGAATCATAGCACTCATTACCCTCGAACTTAGGCATTTTATCCCCATCGGGTACTTTAATGTCTATAAGTACGCTCGTTAATCAGACAACCTCCATTTTATATGCTAACATGTTATTTGAGAAATAGTTGAGCTTTTATAGGTATTAAAGTGCTTAGTATGAAGTCGGGGCACGTTCTGATAAAGTTTCGTCGCGATTCGCACGTTCAGGGGCATTTTCATAATTTCACACTTCGAGATTTTTTCCCGAAGTATTCACGAAAGTTGTAGACCTAGGGTCTCACGTGGACGAGAATGGTGATCATATCAGAGTCCAAACGAATGAAACACGGACCTTTAATCGGGGAAGAATTATAAGTTAATTATATTATTATTTTATTTATTCATTAACAATCTATTTAATTCCATCTATGTCCTTTTCTCTTTCATTTTACAGCAAGCTTCCATGGGCGATTTTTCTTTGGCTCGGGTTTTGGTTTCGTTCCAAATTGGAACCTTTCGTATGAAATTGAAGCTTGGTTCGCGTGTGGAACTAGTTGTGGTCAGTTGGCTCGGGTCTTTGGAGTACCCATTTTGACATTTTCATGGTTTTGGTCATTAATGGAGATGGAGGTCATGGGTTTTTCTTGGCTTTACAAAAATGGTGGAACTAGTTTTGGATCATGGTTTTGTCCATTTCGAGCTTGGGTTTTGAGATGTTGTAACTGGTTTCGGCCATGGTGGATTTTGTACGAAGTGGGTCTTGCATTTTTGGATGCTGGGTTTCAACAAGGAGCTGCGATGTTGGTGGAGTGTAGCAGCAGCCGCGGTCGACCAGCCATGAGCCCCCAGTCGATTGGGTTTTCCCTTTTATCATGTGTTGGAGACAGTAGGCTCCCTTCCTTGCTGGTGGTCGACTACCCCTGACCAACCGATCGACCGGTCCTCTTTTTTTTGTCGACCCACTTTTACTGCTACTTTTCCCTTTCCTATTTTATTTCTTTTTTCTTTGTTTTTTCCTTTTTCTTTTCTTTTTCTTTTTATTTTATTAGTTAATTGTAACTTACTATATAAATCAAGTTTAGTTTATTTTTCGAGGATATCTTGTAATTTACTTAGTTAAGGGTTAGAGAGCTTTTGGGGGGGTTTTGTGGAACTTGGCCCTCTCCTCCATTTTCTTCTTGGTTTGACATCCATTAATGTAAGTGGATACTATTCATTGTCTTCTTCTCTCTTATTTATGTTTTGTAATCTAGATTTCCATGCTTTCCATTTATTTCCATGTCTAGTTAATTTTAGTTGTTAATTTAATTAGTTGCTTTAATTAATTAGTTATTTTAATTGTGTAGCAACTAATTTAGTCTAGGTTGGGTCGGATTGAACTCACCTAGGGCTGACGGGTTACTTTGCTTTGGTGATGGTTTCTCATGGGTTTATTTCGAGTGGGTTGTCCTAGTTATTATGCCTAGATATTTAACGGGGTAGATCACGTATGCCCCGTATTTACGACCTTGCGTGCGTAATTTCTGGGGTATTTGTTGACGCCAAAATCTTAGTAGGCTTTTATGCAAATTTAAGGGGTGTGGCTACCCTTGATTTAATTAATTGACGAAACGAGACGCAATCTTAATAACTCATGAACCCATGTAACCATTTTATACTAATTAACTAAGGGTGAGGGATATTTGACTCAACCTATAGTTTTTATTCACTTTGTTAATCTAGTTTAAATACATTCATGCCTAGTTTATGTTTTCTTTCTTTTTAATTAGTCAAAATTTCTTTTACAAATTTTAGAAGTATTAAACCTTATCAATTCTAGAATCTTATCTCTGTGGATTTTCGATACCCGCACTTGGTCGCTATATTCCCTTAAAAGAGCGTAGTCAATAGTTTAGGTTTTTGTATAGAGTTGGTGCGCCGAATATAAAACGACCGGCGCATAGATGACTCTCCCGCCGTGGAGAAACCCAGTAAATCAAGGAGATCTCAACGTTTTATATAAAATCAAGAGTATAAAAAGATATCCTTTTAATAATAGGGTTTAACATCTAACCACATAATATTAGATTTCCACAACTATCTACTTATTAATCAATGTTAATAGCATTCTTTTTCAAAGGTGGATATTAACAACTATCGGTTTATTAACCAACACCAACAAGTACATAATCTTAAACTTATAACTCCATCAAAGTATTTCATCCCCTTTCCACTTTATATTCAATGAATAAAATCATTTCATATTCCTTCTTTATTCTAGCAAGTCGACCTTTCATTTACATGTTCAAGCACATATTAACCAATTACCACTTTTTTGCATCACTTATATCCTTTTTATCTTAATAACTTTATTATAATTAACCAGGCTCTCTCATGGTCACAAACACAACATAGTATTTTTTTTTAAAGAAAATTATATAAAAGGAAAATGGAGAAAAGCCCTCCCTAGATGGCTCACAACAAGAAATCTAGAAAGACAAAACAACAGGACAGCCTTAAATATGAGACCGAGCAAGGTATGGGATCTTTGCTTGGTCTAATAAAATTGAACCCTTGACATTTGGGGGAAAATCTTATAAATGATTGAATATCTCTTCCTTCCTCTGATGATGGCCTCTTCTTGAGAGTAAATCTGCAACTGAGTTCACTTCCTTGAGGCACTGGTTAAACTGGATATCCTGAAAAATGCACAAGACTTGAATCTACATTATAACAGATCTAATCTTCCAAGGAATAACCTTCATATGGCCTGACAGATAATTAATGATTATGGTTGAACTAAATTCTACATCAATCTTCTTTTTACCTCTATCAAAACAGAATTGTAAGCCAATTTTAATAGCTAAAGCCTCCGCCAATAACTTTGAGCCATTAACCTTATAACTAGCGCAGGGCCAAACAAATTTTCCTTGACTATTTATGATAATAGTACCTTTCCCCATATGACCATTTGCATATGACTTTCCACTTGAATTAATTTTGATTATGGTCCAACTTGGAAACTTCCAAAAAGATTTTTGAAGTTTTTTTCTATGCTGAGTGTCATTAAGATTGAAAATTTGAACGCACTCTTTACTAACATCTTGAAAATCCCACCTGAACTCAGTGAATTTTGCTAAATCTGAAATTCTCTTGATGATATTAGTAATGATAATACCATGATGCATCTTCCTTGCCTCAAAGACAACCTTATTCCTGTTAATCAATATTTCCCACAAAATTATAATAGGAACTACTTTATATATCCACATAGACAAATCTGATTTCTAAGCATGTAGACACCAATGAATAAAAGCCCCATGAAAGGATGAAGAAAACCTTACCACTTCCAAAAGAGTATATAAATAATTCCACACATTAACAGCAATTGGACCTGTCAAAAATAGATGGGAGGAGAATTCTTCTGATAAATGGCAACAAAGACATCTGGAAGCAAATTTCATACCAACTTTTTTGATATTTTCATCAGAAGGCACACAGTTAGCCAATAATTTCCAAGAGAAAACAGAGATATTAGGAGGAATATTAGAATCCCATATAAATTTATAGGATAAAGAGATAATGTTACTGTTTCTCATCTTATCATAGGCAGAAGCAAAAGTGAATTTCTCGCTGAAAGAAGGCTTCCAGATCAAATCCCCATCAGTTATAGCTATATTCTCTTCCAAAGTATCCCAAACAGCTCTAATTCTTCTAAAAGTAAGAGACCCAAACCTGATGTTGGCAGGCGCATATTTGACATTCATAAACTCAGCCCACAACCCCTTATTAGATTTAAATTTCTAGGCAAGCTTAAGGTTAGCTGCTAAAACTCGAGTTTCCAGACTATTGATACCAAGACCACCTTCTTCTTTTGGATAACACAAAACATTCCACGCAATCCAATGGTTTTTTTTCCATACTCCTTGTTAACCCCCTATAAGAAAGAGCTAATTAATTTATTTATTAATTGAATAAACTTTTTGGGGGGGTTTAAAGAGAGCAGTGTAAACATAGGCATAGAAGACAAGACAAGTTTAATAAGAGTAATCCTACCCCCCAAGGATAAGAATTTAGCTTTCCAGCTATTAATCTTAGAAGACACTGCTTGCACTAGAGGATCAAAGTATATAGCTTTATTCCTAACTCTAAAAAGAGGGCATCCCAGGTATCTGATTGGCTCTTTCTGAAATTAAAAACCAGTTACCTCTAACACTCTATTCTTGGAAGAGAGGGGCATTTTAGAACCCAATACAAAGCTACTTTTCTCTTTACTCTATATAATATATATTATAATCACAAATGTAATCTATCGGCCTCCCTCACTGACCTACACATTATATGGTCCATCATGTGTACCATTTTACAAATATCAAACACCAAGTCCAACGTACCTAACAATACTAACTTCATAACCTTCATCACCATAGCCAACCGATCTCATTTACAACCTTGCACATACTCATGATGTAGTTTAAGAAAATAATAGACTTACTATCGTTAGGTAGTCTCGAACCTTCCCATATATATATATATATATATATATATATACTAGCGGAATGCCCGTGCCTGAAGGCACGGCAAAAATTTCGAAAGTACATAATCGCGAAACAACGAAAATTCCGAAAGTACGTAATTGTAAAACGACAAAAAATTTCAAGGTACGTAATTGAAAAATGAAAAAAAATCGTTCCCGAACAAAATAAACTGTAATTTTAAAAAAAATAGCCATAATTTCCTATTTTCGTAGGACTATCCACCCCTCTTAACAAATAACACATAGTCCAACAATATTGAAATAATCTAAATTATCAAACATATTCACATATAACATGAAATATACAATATTCATCAATTGAATTCACATTGTCCCTCAAATAAACAAAGTATCAATTTTTAAAAAAAATGAGCATAACCTATTTCTATTATAACATATGTAACCAATTTTTATTTGAAGACCAAAAGAAAATCAGTACCATGAAAATGTATATATTGGATGGTAAAATAAACACTATTTAAATTGTATTAAAAGTAAACAATAAACACTCACAAAAAATGCTAAAATTGAAATAAAAATTGTATTTTTTGGTTATTTACAATTGAACCAAAATAATACACACTAAAAATAATAAACAACAATAAACAATAAACTAAAAAAAAAAAACAAATTCTGAATACTCGTTGCGGATCTGATTCAAAACGATTCAAAATGATATGCTTGCGTGTGTGTGTGACAGATATGTGTGCGTGTGTGCGTGTGTGTGTGTGTGTGGACATTTTTATTTATCTTTACAAAAACAAAAGAAAACACAAATCCCATGTATTTGGGGGCACTAATACATGGTCTTCGGCATTGTTTAGAATTAGATTACATAGGTATTGCAACTGAACAAACGAAGCTCGCGTATTAAATAAAAAGTGATATGTAGGGCATATATGCATATTGTCTAAACTCATCCAAATTGTCTAAATTCATCAAGCAAATTTACATATAAAATGAAATATACAATATTCATCAATCAAAATCACTGTGTCTAAAAAAAAGTGTCAATTTTAAAAAAAAATTGGGTATACTCTCATTTGTTTATTGGACTATCCACCCTGTTTAAGGGAAAACAACAAATCCAACAATATAAAAAAATTACCAAATTTGATGTAATCCAACAATATAAAAACATCCACAAACATTATTCATAAAAAAAAAACTGTACCTGAATACGTGTTATTTATGCAAAATAATTGCTTAAATGAATCAAGCTTCCACCTGAGATGCATCAAAAAAAATAGTAAGCCAATAACTAAAATACACACCAAATAAATTAAATTAAAACAAAAAAAAATGAAACTTACATGACATTACCAAAAACAAAACCAATGGTTACCTGCAACATAAAAACATCCACAAACTCTCACATATTGATGTAATTCAAATGATAGGAATTGAAAAAATTGGATACAAAAATGGGATTTAATAAACATCATAAAAAGTAATAGTAATTATCCATTCCAATATGGGGGAGAAATACCAACCTATGAAAGTAAGCATAAAATTTAAAAGTAGTGCATTTAATTCCCTCTCTATATGATATAGAGCCCATGAAAAATAAAGAGAGAATAACACATTAAAAAACAGAGCATATAGCAGGACCTAAATTACATTATTGTAAACATTAAAAATTCATTAAAAGTTGAATGAGTTTCCCAACAAAAAACAGGGGGTTGAAAACATAAATAAATTCCGTTGTACCGTATTTTAAAATCAATTGGACTTTAAAATGAAATATCTTCATATTAACGATTCAAATCTGTTCATACACATTCTTTAAAATTAATTGAACTGGAAATTGCATCTAGTTTTAATTTGATATTACACCTAAAACACCTATTTACACCTAAAACACCTATTTACATCAAATCTGTTCATACACATTCTTTAAAATTAATTGAACTGGAAATCTGCACAAAAGTAGATTTGCATAAAAAAACACCTAAAACAGAATCAAGAATGTGAACATACCACACAAATAAAAGTTTAGATCTGTGCAAAAAAACTCACCAATTTTGAAGCTAAATCATGCAAAAAAATCTCACCAATTTTGAACTAAATCACCCAACACAACATCGAATTTGGATCTATAAAAAAAACATATCACACAAAAAACATATCACATAAAAACATAGATCTGCACAAAAGTAGATTTACAAAAAAACACCTGAAACAGAATAATGTTTAAATCCGTGCAAAAAAATCTCACCAATTTTGAAGCTAAATCCCTCAACACAACATGGGATTTGGATCTGTAAAAAAACAAAAATATAATCTCAAACCACAAAAATTTAGAGTTGTTCGTGTGTGTGAGAGAGAGTTGTGCGTGTGTGAGAGTTGTTCCTGTGTGTGTGTGAAAGAGAGAGCTGTGATGTGTGTGAGAGTTGTGTGTGTGTGCGTGTGTGGGTGTGTGCGTATGCCTGAGTGGGGGAGGGCGAAGGGTTGGACCGGAGAAGGAGAGGCGGCCACCGCATGTGTGTGTGTGAGATTTGTGGGTGTGTGCGTGTGTGAGATGTGTGCGTGAGTGGGGGAGGGGGAGGAGGAGGAGGAGGAGGGGGAGAGGGGAGGGAGATTACCTGGAGGGGGAGACCGTAGAGGGAGTAGAGGCCGGCTGTGAGATAGAGGGAGAGGTGGGCGGCTGATAGAGGGAGAGAATGAAGAGTCGGGGGTAGGGTTTGAGATTGAATGAGTATTATCTCATTTGCCACGTCACAATGGGTATAATCCTACGTGGTACAATCTTAGACCCTTAGATCGTCCTCAAAAATTCGATCCCAACCGTTTATTTTTTGGAATAGTAAAACACCCCCTCTCATATATATATATATATATATATATATAGCCTCACAATGCTATACATGCACCAATAACAATGCAAAACCATCGATATTCGTCAAAGTAGCTAGCCAGTATAGGTCTTCCACATACGATAGTCCATCGCCACCTGCCACTATACTTCGTATTTACAAAGACACTTAAATTATCCCTTTATATAAAATTTATATAACCTAAACTCCAAACCTTATCTAGACTGCAGGCGTGAGATGTCTCATAAATTAAATCCAAATAAAGAACCCCCACGATACACTTTTATCTAGGTCAGGTGGTCGCCGATACTCAATGATAAACATATATCTCATAGACACCTACTTAATAATCACTACACAACCTACGCCTCCTAAGTTACCAACTCCTAGCCTTATCTACACTCCATGCATATTTTTATAAAGGAAATCAAAATAAGGAACACCCCTTATACACTTCAGTTTAGATGGGGTAGTCATCGAGAGCAAACAACCTTATCCATCTACAACCCAATAAACCTAAGTCTAATAACCAATCACCTACTACATGAAAACATATAATAGATTCACATCGCTACACTTTTTTAATTCATTACTCATTAATTCTTTAAGTTGCTTCTAACATCACTGCATCCACAATCCTAGTATACTCACGATCCACATATTACAACAATCACTTACCCAATGCTTACAACCTAAGGCCCAAAAATACCTATAAGATGTAATCTTCCTAAACTCTCAACTTTTAAGATTATCTAGACTCCATATGTAGGACGTCCTGTAATTAAGATCCAAACCCCCAATAGTCTTCTGTCTATACTTGGTAGTAATTGAGAATGGATAAATACTAAAACTTACCTTCCATATCCATGACTTAATTCCATCCATGCCAATACACATCATTTAATAGATTTAATAACCCACCCTATAAACCCAAAGCATCCCACTACATTACAAAACCTTAGGCATTATATCGTTTTCCAAAACATATAGATTCACGCATAATCCTAACTTACCACAACATTTCCATCATATCTCAAATTTCGTTATCCTAACAATCTTCATACAAAATGAATAATAATTTAAAGTCTCAATTCCACTCTTTATACCAATACAAGGAACCTAAAACACCACTTACTTATTGTAATCCCTACTAGTATATATCCCAACACTATGATCCAAATTTCAACAATATATGTAAACCCAATTGTCATAACTCCTAAAGACAACATCGTCTAATAATGCACATATATCCCTAATCACATCATATAAATAATAATATAAATTACATCTACAACAATAATTATCTAATAATCTCACTCTCATCGACAACAACAATTAACCAGTAATCTAAATCCCATCAATAACTACATTATTGAACTAATGACACAAATCCCATAACAAACAATTAACACAAAACTCCACGATAGAAAAACTAGTAACCAATCCACACATGTCCATTTACGAAAAAAAATTTACTAACCAATACAAGTCCCATCGATGATAACAGTTAACCAATCCAACCAAGTGCCAACGTCAATAACATATAGCTACAACAATAATTCCCTCGATAAGCACATATAACGTAACTTCCCAAACATTTTCTTCTTTTACTTATTACATTCATTAATGACAATTCACAAAAGACTAACCAAATATTCAATGTTTCAATTACAAGTTCATAAAACACTATTTTATACACATTTCTAGTAGGGTTCATATGAAATTCTAATAATTAAAAGTGTGTCCCAAGATAGCATAGCCATTTATATTATAATTATACGGGACAAGTTATACTCATAACTCACATTTGATCTTTTAAAAGTTTATAAAGAATGTGATGTATTTCTTAACCAATTAAACAAATAATGTATCCATCTCTGCAACAATTACATAATTCAATCTACATTATCAAAATCCAAGAATTTCTCATGATATAGGGGTAATTTCAATAGTATTTGATAATAATAATAAAAAATAAATAGGTTTATCTTCCCATAATTAAACTTCTAATCACTTTTAGTTAACTATCAAGCTTGGTTTAGGCAATATTTAAATCATAAGGCACTAAAGAGGGAAAAGTGGAGTATTCTTGCCTTTAATCTATTTGTGAAATTTTAGTAGAAGTTCAACTAAAAATTTGTGTTCTCCTATGAGTTATAATCGACTCTCCCCCTTAGAGAAATTCTAAATTCCAAGTGAAAGTCCTTCTAATGGCTCTATAAAGGTTGTGTTCTAATGTAGTTTAGGGTTTTAGAAGTCATGGATTGAGAATAAATAGTGTGATGAAAGTTTAGTTTTCAAACAGAGGTGTGAGAATCTAAAATTTGAGTATAAGAGTCCCTTAAAAAGACCCAAACATCAACCCCAGTGGGTGGACCACAAACAAAGAAGGCCGTGAACGTACTCTCCTTGTAGTCGCAGGTTGTCCAGGTTCCATCCCACCTCCAACTCTCTCTTTTCTCATAACTCTCACATTCCTACTTAATACAAAATTGCCACTCCTCCGAACCTTAGCTTGCTTCCCAAGCTTAACTAAAATACTTCATCGCCCCTTATATTCTCATCTAATTCCCATAATGCCATATATATAAGTAAATGTTTGATTTATTCAAATAATTAGCACAAAATGACAAAAACTCCTATAAGTTTAACTTTACTCTATTAATCAAATCTATTTCTTTAATAATCACCACTACCTATATATTCTCCTGAAATAATAATAATTTTTAAATCATTTAATCAAATTATGGGTTATTACACAAATGCTATTATGAATCTGAGGCAAATAATAAACACATAATGTTGACACTCAGAGATACGTGGTTCGGCCAAGGTTTGTCTACGCCCATGGGTTATACGAGAGGGGGTGGAGTATATTGCTCAGGAATAATATTTAGTTATACAATTAACCATGTACTTTTTTGGCCCCTCTATGGATTTATATAGTAGCTAGATAAAAAATGATATAATACCAAACCCATAAATATTAGAAGCAGTTATAGTGGATGTACACGTGGCCAATCCTTAGGAAGTAGTCATTCCCCGTGTTTCTTATCTTTCTAGGAAGTGAACTCCCACGTTGGTGAATATCTTTTTAAAGTATAATGACCCTACCATTTTTCAAGCCTAATAATGCACATGAATGATTAGTTCTTAAGAGGACTGATCATGCTCATCGTTCCTTCATTCCGTGAAGGAGGACTAGGACAATAAATTCCCTGAACAATTAAGTTGGCTATTTGCACAAAGGAGAAGGATGTCTATAATGACAGGGTGTTCATCTAGCCCGACAATAATTCCCCTAATATCTTTGCATTCATCATCTATGACCAAATAGATTCGTCTAGAACTAAGAGGAGTTCAATCAACGACATTGGGTCACATGTCAAATGATTTATGTGTTAGATGAGGCTTGTCTTCCTAAGGTGTGCGTGAGGGTTGTTTATTGCTCCACACACTATACTCGCACATGAACCGCACTGACCATTTGTTATCAGCTGGATCAATTGAATACCCACCATAGAGTTTAAATGGTTTGTTTGACCATCGTATAAATATTTCCATGTTACCCATTTTCACTTTTCGTAATGATGCCATTATAGAGCAACCTTTGAGATATTTTGTAACCATCGACTTGAGTCGCATCTTATCTCCTTTATTCACTAATGTCCCCTGTTCCCTTTACATATACCTCCTTAGGGTTTTATTTCCTCTTCGCTTAAGAGAAGTTAAGAATTTTCCTGTGAAGTTTCTTCCTTCTTATTTATCTCAGATTTTTTTTAAGTTTTACATCTCATGGGTTAGATTTTCTTTTTTATTTCACAAGTATTAATACCCACATGGATTTTTTTCTAACGGTGATTGCACCCTTTTATATTTCAATACCAATGATTATCCATTAGTTAAATACATAGACTGACTTTAACCATTTGGTCATAGGATTGGGTATATAGATTTAGAGTTAGAAAGAGTGGCAAAAGAGAGATGATATGGAAAAGTATACTCGGTTATTATGATAAAAGTTGTTGATGCCTTTAGGCTTGAGCATAATTAGAGAAGGGGCCGGGCTCATGGGGTATTTTTGTCATCAGTCAAAGGATTGTCTATATTTATTAGAGGTTCCCAAGTCGTTTATTATGTGAATCCCAATGTCTCTTGGCCATCTAAGTTGCGAAATAATACTCATGTTCCTTAGGTTGATATTAAAGTATTATATAAGGTTACAACTACCGAATATGGAAAGTATTTCCATTTCTCGTTCATTTTCCAATCACTCTTACCGAAAACTATTCAATATATTATCTCATTCATCATTATGTACCCTTATCAACTTATTATGAATGCCTAGATAATTTTGGTAGTGTATGTGGTTATTTTCATGACCTATACAAAAAAATAACCTTCTAACTATTTATGAACTCCTAACTATTTTATGTTTGGCCCCTTCCTATGGGGGTGTTGGAAGAGGTTGTTTATATATTCAGGAGAGGGAGAAAAATATATGAAAAAGGAGTGGAGAACTATTTGGTGAAAGGAACTATTTTATTATAACTCACTAAATTTTTCTAGATACAAAATGTGGAGACAACACCCCTATTTATAGTATCCTCTAACTCAAATGAATGGTGGATATTAAATTTACATCAAGGGTCAAGATTGAATCTCTAGAACCTTCTACATCTATCTCCACTAATCTACTATTTCTTACACTCTCCAAAATACACAAGAGGGATCTAGAATGTTCTTGGAAAATATCACTCTTAATGGATCTAACTTTATGGAGGCTCAATACTAACTAATTAGACAACCCAAACATTAATCCAAAAATACCAACTAATAAAGATCAATTATTTTAATTTCAAAAACTAGTTTAATTTTCAACACCCCCTCTTAAACTTGGTTTTACAACTCCAATTAGTCTTCGTAGCTTGTGGAACACTTCATGCTTGAGTGGCTTGGTAAAGATGTCGGCAACTTGATCAAGAGACTTTACTTACTTCAATTGTACCTCCTCCTTTTCCACACATTCATGAAGGTAGTGATACCTTGTGTCAATGTGCTTGCTTCTGTCATGTAAAACTGGATTCTTTGCTAATGCAATCGTCAATTTGTTGTCGACGCATATCTCAACCATATCTTCAGGTATGTTAAGCTCTTTCAATAAATTCTTTAACCAAATTACATGACACACACAATTTGTTGTGGCGATGTATTCAGCTTCACAAGTGGAAAGAGTGACAATAGGTTGCTTCTTTGAACTCCATGTGAATGCAACGTCTCCCATGTAGAACACGAACCCACTTGTGCTTTTTCGGTCATCTAAGTCTCCACCCCAATCACTATCACTGTAGCCAACAAGCTTGAAACTGTTAGAGACTGAATAAAATAATCCATAGTCAATTGTACCTTTGACGTAGCGAAGGATCCTTCTTGTCGCCTTCAAGTGTGTTGTTGTTGGAGTTTCCATATAACGACTGATAAGTCCAACTCCAAAGAGGATATAGGGCCTTGTGCATGTTAAGTATCTCAATCTTCCAACGAGGCTCTTAAAATATGTTGGATCCACTGTTTCTCCTTCTTCATGCTTTGATAACTTGGTTCCACATTCCACGGGAGTGCTTATGGGCTGACATTCATTCATCTTGAATTTCTTGAGAACTTCCTTTGCATAGATTTCTTGAGAAATAAATATCCCTTCTTTCTCTTGCTTTACTTCTATGCCAAGATAGTAGGACATGAGCCCAATATCGGTCATCTCGAATTCTCTTGTCATCACCTTCTTAAACTCCTCGATCATATTTGCATAATTTCCTATGAAGATTAAATCATCCACATACAAGCAAACAATTAAAATATATTTATTTCCATTCACCTTTGTGTATAGGGCATTTTTTGAAACTATTTATATGAAGATATTGATCAATTCTACTATTCTAAGCCCTTGGTGCTTGTTTTAGGCCGTATAATGCGTTTTTCAATTTTAACACCTTATCTTCATTGCCTTTCATAACATACCCCATGGGTTGCTCTACATATACCTCTTCTTCAAGATGTCCATTTAGGAAAGCAGACTTCACATCCATTTGATGGATTTTCCATCTATTTTGACCTGCTAAAGATATAATTAATCTTATAATTTCAAGACGAGCAACTGGAGCAAATACCTCTTCATAGTCAATTCCATGCCGTTGCTTAAATCCTTTGGCGACTAGTCTTGCTTTGTACCGCTCCACTTCTCCTTTAGCATTCTTCTTGGCTTTATACACCCATTTGACTCTAATAGCTTTGTGCCCTTTGGGAAGACTTGTCAACTCACATGTGTCATTCTTCTCAATCACTTTTATCTCATCATCCATTGCATCCTTCCATATCTTGCTTTGTATGGCCTCTTCAAAACCTATAGGTTCACAATCGGCAAAAAGATAAAAGAGAGTTATATCATTTTGATTTTCAGTTACCTCGTATATTTCATCCAAGCTTCTGAAACGTGGGGCTCTTTCATGTGAACTTTGACTTGATGATGGTGATGAATCTCCATGAGTGGATGATGGTGGTGATGGAGGTGGCGTAACAGGCTCTTCTACATCTCCATTGCTGCTATTTTTATATTCTTCTTCAAACAAGGGAAGAAAGTCATAGTTTTCCTCCTGGGCATCCCAATTCCATGAGCATTCTTCATCAAACTTGATATCTCTACTCGTGATGACTTTTCTACTTATTGGATTGTACAACTTATAGCCTTTGGAACGTGAATCGTATCCAACAAATACGTATTTTTCACTCTTGTCATCAAGCTTTGTCCACTTTTGATCTGGCGCATGAGCAATTGCAATGCTCCCAAATACTCTCAAATGAGAAATTCCGGTTTTTCTCCCGCTCCATGCTTCTTGTGGAGTTTTATTACACACACTTCTAGTGGGGCTTCTATTTGACAGATAAATGGCATAATCCACAGCTTCGACCCAAAATTCTTTTAGCATTCATTTACTTTTCAACATGCTTCGAGTCATATTTAAAATGAATCTATTTTTTCTTTCAGCAACTCCATTTTGTTGAGGTGAGTATGCAACCGTTAAAGGATGGCGTATCCCATTTTCTTCACAAAACTTTTCAAACTCTTTAGAAGTGAATTCGCCTCCTCTATCGGATCGCATAGATTTTATTTCATAACCACTTTCTTTTTCCACAAAGTGCTTTAAATTTCTTAAAAGAACAAAATACTTCTGATTTTTCTTTTAAGAAATAAACCCATGTCTTTCTACTAAAATCATCAATGAAAAGAAGAAAGTATCTATTTTTGCCCAAAGAATAAGGAGTAATAGGGACACACACATCAGTATGAATGAATTCTAGGGGATTCTTTGCTCTTGTAATTGACTCTTTTGGAAAACTTATTCTAGAATGTTTTCCAAGTAAGCATCCTTCACATAATTGATCCGGATGATTAATGGAAGGCAACCCATTAACCATTCTTTTGTTATGCAATAATTTTAAGCCACCAAAATTTAGATGCCCAAACCTTAAGTGCCAAAGCCAAGACATGTCTTTAAAGCATGCATTTAAACACATTTCACCTTCACTTTGAATGTTTAGCAAAAACATTCTATTTCTTGCCATAGGTACTTTAGCAATTAAATTCATTCTTTGGTCTATTAAAGCTATGATCTTTCATGTGGATATCATAACCTTTCTCTAAGAGTTTCCCCAGACTCAAGATATTTGTTTTCATGCTTGGCACATAGTAAACATTTAAAATAAATTGGTGCTTTCCATTTTTCATACGAATCAATATCTTACTTTTTCCTTTCACCGGCACTTTTGATTCATCGCCAAAAGTAACATTGCCCTTTACCGATTCATCAAGTTCCACAAACATGTCCTTTTGGCCATACATATGGTTGCTTGCTCCCGTGTCAAGATACCACGTCTTGCTTTCCCCATTATTTTCTCCTTTGTATGCTAATAACAATGTCGAATCCTCATGCTTTTCCTTTTCAACATAGTTAGCCTTCTCCTCCACAATATTAGAATTACTTCTGCATTCCGAAGCATAATGGCCGAATTTTTGAGAATTATAACACTTAATTTGAGATTTTTCGTACCTTGGTCTTGTGTTGCCCCCTCTTCCACGTCCTCTTGCTGGATATGAGTTTTTCCTTTCATTGTTAAAAAATTTCACACCGCCTCTTCCTCGAAATTGACCTCTGCCTCTACCTCTTTGGCTCCGTTCGTTATTGTATTCTCTTCCTTATTTTAGAGTAAGCTTTGTTTGAAGAGCTTGCTCTAAATTCTCCTGACTTTTCCTGTTAAGTATCTTTTCATGGGCTTTTAAGGAACCCATGAGTTCATCAATTCCCATAGAATCTGTATCTTTAGATTCTTCAATTGCTACAACAACATGTCAAACTTGGAACTTAAAGAGCGGAGGATTTTTTTCTACCACCCGTGTGTCGCTCATATTTTCACCATTAGTTTTTAGTTGATTGACAATAGCCAAAAATCTAGCAAAATAATCTGAAAGTAACTCGAAATCTTTCATATGTAAAGACTCGAACTCACCTCTAAGTGTTTGGAGACGAACCTTCTTTACCTTCTCAATCCCCTAATGAAAATTTTGTAGAGTCTCCCATGCTTATTTGGAGGTTGTGGAAAACGCAATTTTCTCAAACGTAACTTCATTCAATTCTTGGTGAATGAGAGTGAGAGCCTTTTGATTTATCCTCCTTGCTTCTTTTAATCTATCCTCTTGAGCTTGGGATAGAGTGGCTTCATCTTGAGGCTCATTGTAGCCTTTTTCAACGATCTCCCAAACATCTTTAGAAATGAGTAACACCTTCATCTTGATACTCCAATGGTTGTAGTTGTCTTTGGTGAGTTGAGGTATTTGGAAAGGAACCATACCATTAGCCATTTTAGAACCTTGGCTCTGATACCACTTTGTTGGAAGATGTTGTTTATATGTTTAGGAGAGGGAGCAAAATATATGAAAAATGAGTGGAGAACTATTTGGTGAAAGGAAATCTTTTATTAGAACTCACTAAATTTTGCTTGATACAAAATGTGGAGACAACACCCCTATTTATAGTATCCTCCAACTCAAATGAATGGTGGAGATTAAATTTACATCAAGGGTCAAGATTGAATCTCTAGAACCTTCTACATCTATCTCCACTAATCTACTATTTCTTACACTCTCCAAAATACACAAGAGGGATCTAGAATGTTCTTGGAAAATATCACTCTTAATGGATCTAACTTTATGGAGGCGCAATACTAACTAATTAGACAACCCAAACATTAACCCAAAAATACAAACTAATAAAGCCCAATTATTTTAATTTCAAAAACAAGTTTAATTTTCAACAGGGGGTTGGTACACACGAGCTTACTGAAAGAAGGATGTCAGATTTCTCACTTACCATCCTTCATTAAACTACGATTAAAAGAACCACTTATTCTTCATCAAAGGATATAGATGGGTACACGATGACCAGAATGATATGACTGGTCATTTTTCACCATTCACCTTGTCTTGTATAATCCTTTCCTAAGTGAGCTTTTATTTGTTGTTTCACTTAGTGATAATTATTTTGATTGCTAACTGGCGATATGTATTCATATTTATGTAGGGATCTTAATTGATGTACCTAATATATATCCTTCTTTTAAAGCATGGGTCGAAGAGGCTTTGCCTAAATCCTTTTTGTTTAAGTAACTTTGTAACCTTACTCAACTAAAGGATCTCTACTTCATTGCAAGGAGGGAAAAAGCCAGGGTCAGGAATGTTACTCATTTTTTATTTGAAATCGAAGAAGGGAACAACCTTATTTCCTTTCAAAAGTCTTAATTTATAGAGTCTTCAAGTATTTTTGAATTATACTTCAAATATTTTAGTGAATGTTCCTTCAAATGACTAATTGGTCATCTTAACAACCTAAGGTTCCATATCTTACCTTGTGTTCAACGATTCTCTTAGAGACAGTGCGACTGATGCTAATGAGGTTCCTGATTCCCCTCGCCTTCGGTATATGGACACTTAATAGACTTACATGGTATTTATGGATTGACTTCAGGAAGGGGAGATAGAGGAATTAGAAGGAGGCCCGAATGCATGTGTTAAGGAGATTATTTACCTGGGAACAAAGGTAATACTAACTAATCTTTCATATAATTATAACTTAATTTTTTTCTCTTTAATTTAATTTTTTTTATAGGTTAGCATCTTAGATGCACCATATGGTTATAGATCTATGTGTGCAGAGAAAAGACTTACATGACATCCCTCAATTGGAAGATAAATTAAAGAAGGAGAAGCCCCTCTGATTAGTTATCTTTCAATCTCTACAAGTTGCCCATGATAAGATGAAGAAAGAGGAATGATAAGAACTTTATGGTGATTATAAGGACGTCCACTGAATCTGAGGTTTATCAAATTCAAACTGAAAATACTGAGCTGAGGAAACGTCTTGAGGAGAAGGACATTCAATCACGATTAGTGCTTCAAACAGATAGATCATTATCTCCATGATCTGATTCAAATATCTCAATTCATTCATAAACTCTTTGTAAGTGTGGATTATAAAGTTTTAGTCATTCTTGAATACATATAAGGATCTGTAGAATCGGGTGAAGATGGACATTTAGGATGTGCATCTATCTCACTATGACCTGACCAATTATGAGGGGACTAATAATGATTTGATGCCCACACTTTTTTCTTGGACTCTGAAGGTCAAGAGGTGTACCATGGACTTCTTACTAAGGCCTAGATCCTAGTTGAATTACATGGTGCCAAGGACCATGATCTCTTCATACAATAGGAAATCGTCAAAATTCTTCATTGTTAAACTAGTATAGTGCTGGAGGGTCCTCGACCCTCATCTATTATTTATTTTTTGAATATTTATTGAACATTTATTTTTTTTAAACCATAAGTTTTCCTGATTGCTACTCCTTCGCACAATTTCTTTTATTCGTGTGAATGTTTTTTTTGTGAATGTTTGTCTTCTTTTTTAATGCATGGACTAACTTGTCATTTACGTTGGTTGAGCCAATCGATTTGCAATGTGCCTTTGTGGTATTAGTTATAACATACAACATCCCCCAAAGAGGAATAACTAAGTGCTTGACTGTATCTTAGCCATAGGCACAAGTTGTACAAGGATCCTACCCTAGTTTAACTGGACCGCTCCAATCGTCCAGATCAAGTATGATTGGGACCTAATAGATAACTAGGTGATGAGCCAAAATTTTCCACGACTTAATCATCCGGAGTGAGACATTTGGGACTTTGTTCGATTTTAGATTTTATCCTAATTGTTGGTCTTAAATTTTAAGTAAGTATTTACTAAATGAATTAAGTGGATGAAATAATGTATTGGAAAAACATAATTGAAAGATTAAACATGTGTTTTATTAATGTAATGAGGAGTAAAAACAAATAAGGCAAAATAACTGAACAAAATTTTAATAAACTCGCTTATTCATGATGCGTGATGAACTACTGATTGTAAATATTGACGTTTTTGTACTCTTCCTTTATAATCCTTTCGTTCATAGGTTCTTAATCGTACTATGTGAGTGACGATGTAAATTACTTCCCAATTATCTGGTAGCTTTTCATAGCTTGCATTCTTGGTGGACTACATTAATATCCTTAGGAGTAGGTTCTAGACCTTGAGACTTCGGTGTTTGACGCTTTATTTATACCTTTCAGAATTCTGTTGTGTAATGACCATTCATATCGCCTTATCTTTCGTTTTCTCGTCCACCATGTTCATGTGTTTTTCTCATCAGTTCCTTATTTTCTGGCCATTAAAAATAATGTGTCCTCAAACTGGGTAGCTCCAACTCTACTTGCACCATAGCTTTTGTGACATACGTTAAAGTGAATTACATTTTTCCAGTCATACCACGAGTTATAATTCAGTAAGTCCTCAAGACCGATAGAAACTAATCGACATGCAACCCTTTGGAATTTTCTAGTTCCTTCTTCAAGTCATGTAAGATCGTTAAGTTGGTGACCTCCACTTGTTAATAATAATTGGGGGTCCGAATGCTGAGAAGAAGGGTTTGATCCTGAATTGATCACAAAAATTGTTGATATGCGTGTTCTCTAACTGCTTGCCATTATTGGCAATGACCATGTAAGCGAACCCATACGTGCCTATGATAAGTTTCCATAAGAATACATGAACCTTATGAATAATTATCCTTGCTAGTGGTTTAGATTTTACCCACTTCATAAAGTAATCTACCAACACTAACAAGAATTTGCATTACCCTTTTTTAGTGGGGAATAGAACCAATATGTCCTTGCCACATAGGTAAAAATGGTCATGGAGCAGCAAAGGGGGAAAGGTCTTTAATCGGCTAGTTAATGAAATTAATTATTTGTTGGCATCTATGGCATCTATGGCATCTTTAGATGTTATTATCAGCATCCTTTGCCATGGTTGACCAATAGTAATCGGGATTAAGGATCAATAGATCAATACTGAATTTTCTCAAATGACCATCGCACACTCCACTATCAAAGTTCTTTGAACCGCTATGGTTTATGATTGGTTGGCACATCATAAGACATATATTTCTACCTTGGACCACATTTTCTAGCTTTCATGTTGTTATATAGGAGGATTCCATCCTTCATGTATTGGACAACCTTCTCCATCCATTTGGTCCATTGGTCCTCTAAGTTTACCTTCCTAATCTCCCCTAACCAAATTCTAGTATGATTGTGGAATTCAGAGTTGGGATTCCCTTAGTCTGATGATTCCAACTTTTCCACGTAATTTACTTTAATATTTTCTTCTACTGGTATGTGGACAATTATGAATGACCTTAAGTAGTGTGCTAGTTCTTAGAATTACTTAAGGTATGACTTTATATTTTCCATTTATCTTCTTATTTTCCTAGTACCTCGACGACGACCACTCAGGAGCTGCTGAAGAGCCTGACTTGGTCGACTTTAAAAGAGAGTTCTAGATGCACCCCAATGATTAATGCCTCATACTCTGCCTTATTGTTTGACGATTGGAATCCAAATTTGAGTGTGTATTCAACACTAGAGCCATCAAGTGTATCGATTATGAGTCCTACACTTCCACCAGATTTGCTGGATGATCAGTCTATATGAATGACCCAAACTGATTACTGTATATTCATATTATGCGGCGGTTTGACTTCATCCGAATTTGTGAACTTATCTATAAAATCTCCCATTACTTAACCTTTGAGACCACTGTTGGTTTTTATTAGAGATTAAATTTTCCCAACTCACATGACCATTGCATTAATCACCTAGACATTAGCATGTGCAAAGTTTGTTTAAGTGGGTGATATATGAGGACACTGATTGTATGCACCTGAAAGTATGGTATTAGTTTATAAATAGAGATTATATAAGTGTGAATAATAGTTTTGGAATTTTTGGACACTAGGACTCCTCCACTCTTAACCCCTGACTTACATAGTAAACTAGTCACTGGATATCATTTTCATACCTGATCAGTGCTGAATTTAGTACTGTAAATGGGATGACTAAATAAAGGTATAACTCTTATCCGGGTATTGGTTTGTAAAGGAGCGGAACTATGCGTAGATACTTGTTAAGATCTTAAAAATATTGTTCACACTCACTTACAAAATGAAGGCATTCTTAATTGTTCTAAAGAATAGAAGGCACTTTCTGTTTCTTTGTTAATAAATTTGCTTAGTGTCTCTACTCGTTCAGTCTTATGTGTAGGACAACTTATTTATTTTCTGGGTTTCCCTTTTTTCCTTGGCTGGTGACCATGAACCCCAAAAATTTATAAGAGGACACAATGAATGCTCACTTCTGTGGGTTCAACTTTATGTTATACTTTTTAACAACGAAAATGTTTCTTCGATGTCAGATAAATTCTTATCTTTCTCCATTATTTTCACCAGCATATCATATATGTATACCTCTATTGTCTTGCTTATCTGTTTCTCAAATATTGTCTTCACAAGTCTTTGTTACGTCTCCCCACCATTTTTCAACCCAAAAGGAATAACTCAGTAACATTAAGATCCTCTTTCGGTGATGAAGGATTTCTTATCCTCATCTTATTGGTACATTCGTATTTGGTTGTGTCCTAAGTATGTGTCCATAAAATATAAGAACTCATGACCCATGGTTGCATCTACCAAAGAAGAAACCCTTAGGAGGGGATAGAAATCATTAGGGCGCACTCAATTTTAATCTTAATCATCTACACACAACCTCCATTCCTTCTTGGTTTCTTCACCATGATCACATTCAAAAGACATTATGGATACTTAAATTTCTGAATAAATTATGCATCTAACAGTGTCCGTACCTCACTGTGTGCTGCCTGGTTGCATTTTGGCGCAAATTCCCTCTTTTTTGTCTTGTTAATCACATATTAGGGTCAACATTCAACTGGTGGGTTAGTATCGAGGAATAAATGCCCGATGTATATTCATAACTCCAAGAAAATGTCCCATGATGATGTTGGAAGAATTCTACCAGCCTCTACCATTGATCAACAGTCAGGGATGACCATACATACATCAACCTTTCTAGCCTTATTTCATACAATAAAATTAGGATTACATATTCCACTGATGACCTTCTCATCGACTTGTCCCTAAGATCTAGACCGATGATGTTGAAGGATTCCTTATTTCTTTTTAGTGAAATGAAGAACTAACTCCTAGCACGATACTGTCTTCTTCGTACCATTTCCATCCCATATGATATGTGGAACCAAAGGGTGATGAACTTGATAGAGAGGACTGTGTCTAGGAGAACAATAGTCATTTTCTCTAAGAGAACGTTATAAAACGATGTTCATTTAACGATCAGGAATTCTACCTTTGAGGTGGCGGATTTGAGGCTCTTGCCTAAGGTGAGGGGAAATTCGATGGAGCCTTCCAAATAGACCCATTCTATTGTAAAACCTAGGAGTGGACCCCTGATTAATCGTGGGCTAACACATGTTAAATGCATTTTCTCAAAACATTCATGATATATAATGTCGGGTGAGCTCCTGATGTAAACCATGATCCTTACAATAACCCAAATTGATATAATCACATCGATCAAGTGTGAATCATCATAAAGTGTGATTAGATAATGTGAATCCTTCGAGGTGAAAATTATGTTCTCCCAATTTTTTAAGGTCCTGGGCGCTTGGACCTATATCTTCTCTCTTTTACACCCGAGAGGCCTTCCTTGGCGACATGGATTCCCCTGCTTTCATTAATTCGCATGTCATCATGTAAATTAATACTACTGGATGAATATTTTTTTCTACTATGACATCCTTTTTCCTATACTGGCCACAATTTTGTTCCCTCAATTAACTCCTTCATCAACCATCCTTCTCTTTATTTCTTCATTTTACCGTTCTTCTCGACCCTCTCTATGAATTCACGTAAGTGACCTCTCAGGATTAGGTATTATATGTCATTATTGAGGAGGAGATATTCATTGGCATTGTGACCATGATCCTTGTGGAATCTGTAGTACTGATTGGATTTTTTCCTCAAGGATCGACTTTTTAGCCTGGTCAACAAGTTTATCATCCTTGAGTCTGATAAAGCTATCAAAACCCATCTCACTAATGTATTAAGTTACATAAACATATCAAACCTCTTTGCGCGTTCATCTTCTAAACTCTTACGTCATGATTCTCGTTCTTTGTGGAGAAGAAGATGACTTTTGATAATGTCTTTGGCATGGATATTAATTGGGGGGATTTTGACAATGAGTAGATGGTGTTATTATTATAGAGGCTCTTTAGGAATGTTGGACGACCACTTGATCATCCGATTGGTCAATTTAGAGTAGCTCATTATGCTCCTTAGCAATGCTAAGATGACCACTTGACCATCCGGGTGATGTATTTAGAGTACCTCATTATTGAAGCGTTTGATTAAACCCCTTAGTGACTATTCCTAGGTCTGTAGAATATTGAGCATATAATCGGTTGTATTTTTGTACACCCATCTGTCGATGAAATTTTGGATGAAAAGATTCAAAAGCTCTATGAAGAACATTACTGAGTTAGGTGGTAACTTATTAAATCAGATTCATATGAAGCCGTTGAGAGTTGGAGTGAAGGATTTGCACCAAATTTGATCCAAACTGCCCATGAAATCTATGTAAGCCTCATAGTTGTTTATATTGTCTCAAAGATAAGATGTTTATTAAATTTGTCCATCTGAGGAGCTTAAAGTATAATGGAATTAATCAGTGCAGAATGTCATGATTAAATTGTGAAGCTAACACAATCTCCATTAGCCAAGGCAAGAGGAGGATTTATTCTCTTGAAGACTAAATCCCTCAAAATGTATGGAAGAGTAGCCATATGTGGAGGAATTACATACTACCTATTTTGGTTAGTGATGGGATCTTGGGGGATTTGTTCTTCCTGGTCGACATATTGCTCATTCACTTAAAGGATCGGAATGTCTTAAAGTCATACTAGGACCCGCGTAAGTTGTTCTTAGAGAAGTCCTTGTTGTTTAATTAGGTCATTAACGATCTGAGTAACTTGATGCTTGTTCATGGATATGGATGTTGTTTCTCACAGACGATGCAAATATGATAAGGTGAAAAATACAATCATGAATGTGAGGCAAATAACAAACGCATAATGTAAATACTCGAAGATACATGGTTCAGCCAGAGGTTGGCCTATGTCCATGTGGTAAGTGGGAGTGGTGGAGTATATTCCTAAGAATATTTAGTTGAGTTCAATTCATCATATACATCCCCCCCTTATGGATATATATAATAGTCGTAAAAAATAAGAATCCTATAATCCCAAATCTATGAATATTAGAAGCAGTTGTTGTGGTTGTACATGAGGCTGATCCTTAAGAAGGAGATATTCCCCACATTTCCTATCTTTTTGGCAAATGGACTCCCATAATGGTGAATATCTTTTAAAAGTATAATAACCTCCCATTTTCTCAGATTAATAAGTTACGTAAATGACTAGTTCTTAAAATTATTGATCGCGTTCATCATTCATCTTTTCGGTGAAGGACTAGGCTGATAAGTTTTCAAAAATAATAAAGTTAGCTATCTGCGCAGAGGAGGGGATGGCGTGAATAATCGGGCATTTTTCTAGACAGGCCATAATCCCCCTTATCATATTACAAACATTATTTCTTCATGATTTCTCATATGCACATTATGTTATTTGCTTCACCCATCAACTACAACTTGTTGTAATTATGGCTGCGAAATATGAGCCTAGTGTTTGGCAATATTTTTCGCATTTGAATTATATTGTCAATCTTATTTCATATTCTCCCAAATGTCCTTCTAAGTTAAAATATGCACAAAGCAATGAGATTGAGCATATGTTGGCTAGCGGTGGACGAAAATTTGGTAAAGGGTCTAATCATATTGGTACTTTGCATCAATGATTAGGCACAAATATTCCATATTTATCCCCTTAATTTCGATATTTTTAAGGTCCCAAACATTGCATTTATCCCAAATTTATCTCATATTTATTGTTACTACCCTTTTTAGCAAGTATTCGATATTTTGTGTATTTCTCATGTTTTACAGATAAATTGTGTAATTAAAAGAAAGAGAAAGTCAAAACAGTGAAAGATTTATGAGAAAGGAAAGTCAAGGACAAATCGTTAATTTTTCAGCCAGAACTGAGAGAAGGATCCAACAGGAAAGTTGAAGATCTAGAAGTCACGAGAACACTGAAAGAAACAACACCTCAATTTGAGCTACGATGAAGAAGTTAGGACTATTTAAAGTTGAGAAGCAATCTCGAAGCAAAATTGCAATTAAAGGGAAAATAAAAGGCATAATGACCAAACCCATAGACCAAATTGGTTTGATAAGCAAACCGATTTGTTTTCGTTAAGGGTTCGATTTGGTCTAAGGGTTTGGTCTCTAGCGGTATTTCTTATCTTTTCCTAGATTCTACCTAATGTAGTTTGGGTCCAAGTTAACCTCTTTACCTGAATTTTGGCACATGTATAAGCCTACTAGGAGTCTAACTAACATTATTCTACACTTTTTGATACGATTGATGAACCATAATTAATTGTAGAACAAAGATTACACCTTTCATCATCAAATTAATTAAAGAATTATACTTTTTTAGATTTTTTCATTTGATGCGGATTCTTCGCATGCAATTTGATTTCTTCAAGGTTGGTATAATAAACCCATATCTTTTCCCTTGTTATTTAGTAATGAACCATTGCATAATGATGATTGTTATTTTAGGTATTACATCCATTTCTAGCCAAATCATTAATGGGTTAGGGAACATGAACCCATCCTAGGGTTTTTGATGCTAAATATAAAATTCAACTTAATTAGATGATTATTTCTTGGAGTTTGGTAATTTAATCGGGACTAATATTATAGGCCTTTTAACTCTATTTGTCGAAGAAAATCAGAGTGTTTGAGGATGCAATATATGTGTCGGTAATTTTATCATTCGCGTTAAAAAATTTGTTGACCAAGTATTATGCAGATAATTATTTAGCGTTTCGAATTAGTTATGTTATTCTTTCTATTAATTGAATAATTTTCTAGAATTTTATATTTGGCGGAGATACTCCACGGTTTACAGGATTGGATCACAACTCCTTTTACCAAAAGTGTTTTAAAAATTAAAATTTAAAGCTCTTCCTTTTATTAGTTTAATTTTCACTTTCTTAGTTTAATTGACGTAGATAAATAGAATTTGCTCAAATTACAGAAATCACATTTTCTTTCTCGAGTCAAAACCTAGATCTGAGAAGCCAATCAAGCATTCGTCGTCCTTTTACAGCCTATTCCCTGAAGATTCGACCCCAACTTATTGGTTTGTTATTTGGGTGATCGGCTTGCACTTGCATTGTAAGTACATACTTAGCACACACATTCTGCATCATGTCAAGTTTTTACCGCCATTTTCGGGGACTATGTAGGTTGTAGGTTAGGTCAAATTGATCTTAATTTGACTCTAATTCCAAAAAAATCCAAAAAAAAATCATAAATCTTAAAAATACAAAAAAAAATCAAATTATAAAAAAAATCATAAAAAGAAAAAGAAAAAGAAAAAATATTTCTCTTATGTCCTTAAATGTAAAATACTCATCCCACTCCAAATCTCGAGCCAATAGTAAAACTCATTCCTTATAGAAATAACACTCCAAACACTCCAATTTTTTAGGTACCACCTCCTACACCAAGTAGTTACACCGCAAGTAGAATGTATAGGAACTAAGGTGAGGATGGTGATTCTTTAAATGTGAGTACAATGTCAAATAATGATAGTTTCGAAATGGGAGAGTGTGTGATTCTTTACTGCCCTATAAGAGACCTCTTATACTTGGAGAAAATCGTCTTTCCGGGATACATTATATTCTCTTATAATGCTGGGCAATTTCACTTTAGGAATGGGATGATTCAAATTCTTCCTACATAGTATGGAGTTGGAGAAGCCTTATCTTCGCATTCGATAGTTCAAATAGGCGTGAACATTTAACGACCAAGATTACACCTAAGATTTCGTACATCTCAAGCTTTTCTCCTTCTCACTTAAGGACAAAGACAAGACTTGGCTTTGGACTTTGGAACCAAACTCTACCAGTACGTAGAGAGACATGCAAGCTAAATTTCTCCAAAAGTTTTTTCCCTCTCAAATGACCCACTCTAATAGGGCTCAAATTCAAACTTTTAAGAAAAATGATAACGATCCATTTGATAAGTGTTAGGAGAAGTTCACCGATTTGGTTAACATGTTCCCACTTCATGATTTTGAGAAGTGGAGAATCATCTCCTATTTCCATCATGGGCTTACACTAAGCTCAAATCAACTCTTATAAATAATGTGTCCAGAAGAGTTCTTCGGATTAGATGTGGACGATGTGGAGGCCCATTTTAAGTATGTCGTCGAGACTACTCAATCTTGGGACACATCAGATCCAAATACCCAACCCAAAGCTAGAATCACTTCCACAAATCCTTCCACGTCCGAATTATACCAATTGGATAAGGAAGCCGAGTTGAAGCTCTAAATTAATCAATTATCCAAGTGGATATAGGACGTGACAGTAGCTAGGGGAGAGATACATCTTGCCCATCTCGATCTTTAAAGGAGAATATTTGCGCAATTTGTGAGGTGGGACATTTAATAAAGTAATGCCATGTCCACAACTCCTTCCACATTCGGATTATACCAATTGGACAAGGGAGCCAAGTCCAAATTAATCAATTAGCCAAGTACCTAGAGGACGTGGTAGAAGCTAAGGGGAGAGATACATATTGCCCATATCGACCTTTAAAGGAGGATATTTGCATGATTTTTTAAGCGGGATATTTAATAAAGGAATGTACAACTATCCTCGCCTATGAAATTATCTGTAATACCTCATATTTTTATGGCATTTAATGATGGGATTAATTAAATTAAATTGGGATAAATTAATTTAATATTAATTCGGATTTTTAAAATAGATATTTACTAGCATGACGAGAGTTAGTAATTATTGGTGAGAATTATGTTGAATATTACTGAATGAGTAAAATAATATATGAGATTGAATTTTTTAAAATTGTCGTGAGTGAATAATAAGACAATTATAGAAATTAAGTCGGGACGCGCGTGTGTCGTGTCGGGACTAAATTAATGGAATAAAAATTTAATTAATTCTAAGTCGCCCGTATGGTCATTTCAAGTGCGCCAACGGGTCCATAAGGGTCGAGATAGTATTTATATATGTAGATGATTAACTAGGAAATTGATGTCCATTAGAGGTTGAATTCGGGAAGAATTAGGAAGATATTGATGATAATGATAAAAATAGGGTTCTTTATAAATTATCTTGAATTAACCCTTTAATTGATGGCCCTTGATGACTTTGTATATGTTTTACGTTAGAAATCATGCATGCAGGATAATACAACTTTTGGTTTGATCGTTTCAGAGTTTGGGATGAATTAATAGAGATTTTGAGGATTTAAGTTGATGAAACCCGTAGGTAAAGAATTATAAAAACTGGGCCAATAAATGCTCGATCGATCGATCGATCGACTCAAGAATGTCGAACGATCGACTGGATCTATTGATCAACCCTTTTCATCGATCGATCGACTCCTCCTCGAATTTGACTCTTTATTTCATTTTTAAATGTTAATCGAACCCAAATGTACAAGGACCCTTAGACATAGCTTAAATATCATAATGGGATTTAAGAGGGACCAGTAGGGTTGTGGACAAGGTTCGGATAGTACCATTTCATATGGAAATTAAACGTAGGGTTACAAGGGTATAAAATGAGTTATAATTGCGTGTGTAATAGATTGGGGATTTCGCAAGTCGATGAAGATGTAAACCAGTAGGGTAGAGAGGGTACACTTACTGATTTGACATTTATTAAAATGATACACTTCAAGAATTGAGAAGTACTCGCGAATTTTTGGTAATTGAGAAAATAAAAGAACGAATTAATTACATAGAATTCGGGCACTACGTGCCGCTTATGGTTAGAATATGTTATGAGTCGTGGGTTTACCCACCTGAATAATGTAAACAATATATATATATATATTGTGTGAACATTTGTGTTTAATCGTACCTATGCTACTTGCTATCACGGAGGTTTCCACGCCGGGACAGTCTTATCTCGATGTGACCTTTATGGGGGATATTGACTTATACCCTAGAACATAGGATCCCGAGAAATAGGCTATTTGAGAATGTCAGTCAGACGATCCGAAGAGACGTGGGGGTATGTGTTGACTTCTTAGTGACTGGGAACTATGCTTCGCCTTTAATATGTGTGTTTTGTGTTAATACAGTTCGAGAGTGATTCCGGACTAGTATTTCCCTTTGTAAGAGAGATACGAGAACTTGATAGCAGAGTATGCCAGCACCATAGGTTTATATGGGGTGCCCTATTAGTATATATATTATGAGTGATAAATATATGTACATGTGATTAATATACCGTGCTTGTAAGTAGATAAAATTGAATAATTATTATTAAATGAATTTAGTGGTTCAGAAGTTAAGTCTGTATTGAGATAAACATAAATGTCTTACTATATTCGTAAGAAGAGATTATCAGATATAAACTATAGTTGAGCGATTACTTGAACATAATTTGGTGAGGGAAAATTAGGTTAGGCTAGTGAATTGGGTTAGCTTTATCTAGATTAGTTCAGTAATACATTAGGCGTGCACACTAGTTGAGGGGTGAGAATTCCCAAGTGAGTGTCGAGGTACTAACATGTATGTAATATCAACTAGTAAGCATTTTAAATACTTGATAAACTATTTTAAAGCTATTTTACACTCGGGCTCTGACCCGTTTCCTGTCAACTCTTCTTTCTCTTGTATATATATATATGTATTACAGGTGTCCAGCCACAAGGGATTCAGGCTTAGATCTTTGGACTGTTGACATGCTGCAGCTAGTGTGGGAGTTGCATGTCCTTGCAGTAGACGACTTCATCCTTGTCTTCTCAGTCTTTTATTTAGTCATTATTAGATAGGGCATGTGTCTCCCATTTCCAGTCTTATCTAGTTCAGAGAGATTTGTGCTTTTTATTTATCAGTATTCTGTTTTAGTTGGGATTGCTTTTGAATATTATATTGTCCTTCGATTTGGGATATTTTATTTGAATGATTTATCTAGCATGTTTATTCCACTTGGATGTTTTGGTTTTAATATTATTATCCGTGTTCAAGAAAATGGTTTTGTATATCAAATCAAAACAATAGAACTTAATCTATAAAATTAAATGTTTTGACACTTAGATTAATTATTTATTAGGTGATTAATAAAGAAAAAATATTTTTCGACAGTGATGATAAGAATGAACCAACCGGACACTTTGATTTAATTTAATAAAGGACCGATCACCCAGTATTTAATTAGGCGGGGTGTCACAGGTGGTATCAGAGCATCAGGTTCTAGTGTCCTTTAGAATCTTTACGGCTTATTATGTTTTGTGCTTAGCGTCCTTTGATTTAGAGCCCTAATATTAGTAATGTTGTATCCATCCTTACACGTTGGAAATTCGTACTTCTACGATTTATTTGTATGAATGTTGAACTCACCCAGTCCATTTCAACTTTCAGATGGCACATCGGGAAGAACAAGGTAACAATGTTTGCGGAGTCAATGAGTAAGGTCAGCTGACACTACACCAAATTTGCCGAATTGTCACGGTCATTGACCTTGACAAGTTGGACTTGTCAAGGTCAATGACCGTGACAATTCTGGGAGTGACAACTTTTTTTGTCACGGACGTGTCACGGTCATTGATTGTGACAAGTTCATTAGATTTGTCATGGACATGTCACGGTCTATGATCGTGACAAGTTTTGTCACGGTTAAGGACCGTGACAAACCCGTGACATTTAATAAAAAAATTGTCATGGTCAATAACCGTGACACGTCTGTGATAACTTTCTTTATCACGGACTTGTCACGGTCATTGACCGTGATAATTCTGGGCAGAATTGAAAAACAATCTGCTGGGCAGTTTAGCCACTGCCACTGCCCAGTAGTATATTTGTACCTGTTCAAGCATCATATATCCAAATAAAATAGAGATAATGAAAATATACATTCAAAATAGGGATAATATGCATCACGATATAATCCAAATATAATTCAAATGTACCAACTTAAAAACAATTCAATTCAAATAATGTAACTACATGTCTTGGGTAAAGTTAACTCTGAGGAGGTGAGTATGCCACATGATATACGAATTGACACACCCACTGATATACATCGTGTCTCATTGTTCGCACAACCATAATGGGGAGTTCTCCTTCCCGAGTATCACATGCGTGATGAGCACCTTAGACTCGATGTCTTGAAGCTCATGTCCATGAACTATTCCACCCTGGACGATATTCGGGTCCCTCAACTCCCAACCTATCCGTTGGCCATCAAATACGTCCAGTATAAACATGCTCGGCCAACCAAGTGTCGACATCGGTCGATCGAAGGGAGCCAAATAGGGAAGTGGATCATCAAAGTCCACACGTGTCAGCAATGAAGCAGTGAGGTCCACATCCTTGTCATCCTGCACCTCGTCCTCCCGCACCTCCTCCTCCACCACCTTCTCCTTCCCGTTCCCCTTGTGTTTTCTACCCAACAAATGCTTCATGAATGATAACATATCTTAGACCGTTGCCTCCAAACGAGACAGCTTCGCGTCATGCAAGTCCACCGTTCGAGCCAACCCGATGTCGCTCGTCTCCAATCCGATGATCCTAGATTTGGCCACCCGCGAGCTCACCCCCTTGTCCTCCCCTTGCGATCAGAGCCAAGCACTTGGCTGAGTGCGTCTGTGGACAAAGATGCGTTGTCAGCATCAAACTGTAACCCATGCACTTCCTTAAGCTTTGCGTGAAACGACAAAAAGCACATGATTAGTAAAATAAGTAAATTAAAAAATTATAACATAATTAACAAAAAGTAAACTGTCGGATTACTTACAATCGTGGCTACGACGCTCGCGGACACCTCTTTTTCCTTCCCCTTCTTCGTCCGAAGAGCCACATAAGTATCAAGCCTATGTGTCCTACCCCCAGGGACACTCCCTGTCCCCTGAAATAAAATAAAGTAAACTTAGTATCGGCCCCGCAAAGTAAAATAATACAGAATAATATATTTATGTAGTTATAGAAAAATTAAATCTTACCATCATCCTATGCTCCACCTCGGCATAAGACGTTCGATCGGAGTAGTGCACGCCCGTCTTTTTTGCCCAATTTTCCCTCCCCGATTGGCGAGATGCCAATTGTCGCTCCTCGATCTCATTGTCAACGAAATGTTGCCATTTTGCCAATGAAATTGGCTCCTTCGGCGGGACGGATTCACGCATTCGGATAAAGGACTCTCATGTCTTTCCAAAGTACCAGGTTCGCATATTTTTCTTCCACGTCTTGTGTTGCTCCCTCAACTGCTCCAAGACAGAATCACATAGCTTTTGATCCAGACTGAATTGTTCATGTCCAACAAATACAATGTTAGTTGCGAATAAATATAAAATTAAATATAAAATGAAATTGAAATTGAAATCAAAATTGAAATTAAAATATTCATGTAAATATAAAGATAAATACATTACCTATAGTGCCACCCAAACAAATAACTTGAGCTCATATGGCACCTCCTTCCAACTAATGTACCTCGGGCTGATGATCGTCTTTACCAGCTCGAGGAATCTTGCTACTAGCCCCGACTTGTTCTCGATGGCCATCCCCAATTTGCCATATTTGGGGAGCCTAGGGGTCGAGGATCCCTTGTCGCCTCCACTACCACCGAGCTCAGATGACATCATCATAACCAGCATCATCATCCTCTCCTTAATACCTGAAGGAGACATTTGCTGTAAAAAAATGTTATTAGTACAAATCAAAATGAATTAGAAGAATACATGTAAATATTTGCAAATGAATTATTACATGAAAATATGGGGTCTTCTTATGCTTGACATTCTTAAATTTAGGATTCTTACCGGCATATTAGGGCCACATTCAGAAGATTTACTTTCAATTTCTGAACTCGAAAGTTGTCTCGACGGTAGCCTGTGTTCAACCCCGCCCAATAAAAAATTAAAACCTTTCTCAAATCTGAAACTATGAGTCAAGGGTAAAAGCCTCATGTGGCAATGGTATATATTTTTTGAGCTAAAGGATAGATGAAGAGATTCAGTCTCCTCTCCATAAATAGGACACCCCAAATAACCATGTACTACACAACCAGATAATGTCCCATAAGCTGGAAAATCATGAATTGCCCACATCAACATAGCTTTCAGAGTAAACTCTTCTTTTCTAAAAAAGTCAAATGATTTCACACCCTCTTGCCACAACTCATTTAATTCTTCTACCAAAGGAGCCAGGTAGACGTCGATGTCATCACTTGGTGCCTTTGGCCCAGGTATCAACAAAGCCATCATCAAAAATTCAGGTCTTATAAACTGTGAAGGAGGGAGGTTGAGTGGGGCTAGGATCACTGGCCATACACTCTGATTGGTTCTTATATTTTCAAATGGATTGAAACCATCTGTTGATATAGCCAAACGAATGTTGCTTTGTTCTCGAGAAAAATCGGGATACTCATAATTCATCCTCCTCCTGGCTGTAGAATCAATAGGATGACGCATGATATTACCCTTTACTTCTACCCTAGCATGCCAAGTCATTGCCTCCGCTATCCATGGTACTGTGAAAAATCGCTTTAATCTAGGGCCAATGGGAAAATATTTCAATACTTTTTTAGGCACTTTTGAGCTTGTGCCTTCCTTACTAGTAGATTGGACATATCTAGGTTCATCACATACTGGACAATGATCGAGATTTTCATACTCCTTTCGGTATAGTATGCAGTCATACACACAAGCATGAATCGATTTATACTTCATTCCCAAACCTTTCAAATTGTTCTTCATAACATGATAGCTATTTGGAAGTGTATTCTCCTTGGGTAATAAGCCCTTCACCCATTTTAGAATTCCTGTCACGCTATTGCCAGACAAACCGTACTGTGTCTTCAAACTGTGCAAACTAACCATGGCATGTAAAGTTGTTTGATCTTTCTCACACCCAGAGTATAACGGTTGGGTCGCCTTAAATTTTAAACTTTGGTAGTCATCGTCAAGTTTTATCGTGATACCTTCACGAGCACTTGAACCTTCTACATCATCAGTAACCTAATTATCCTCTGCTTCATAAACTCTGTTCACATCATCAACTAAATCCTCTAACATATTATGATCGACGTCATCACCTTCTACATCTATCTTACTTGTTGAAGGTTGTTATGAAGATTGGTCGGGGACAAAAGGAACTTTCGATTCACCGTGAAAACTCCAAAATCGATAACTATCTTGCATACCCGATCTTAACAAATGTAATTCAACTGTTTTCCACTCAAACACCTTACCATTCTTACACCTAGGACACGGACAAGAAAACTCTTCATCATTATGACGTCTCTTTGCGTATTTCACAAATTCGTTAGCACCTCTGCGAAACACATACACCATTCTATTTGTCTCACCCATCCACTCTTTGTATTTCGAATATCCCATCACAGCTACCACAACTAATGTTCCTATTAAAGGTAAGAAGCGTATATTCATGGATTAGTATAAACAAAACTTAGATTTATAGTATGTTTCATTTAATTATGCCTTATTTATATTCGATTTTTAAATTTCAAATTCAAATTCAATTTATAATAGAAATTTCTATTTACTCCCTCTCCTCTAAAGGGTGAGTGGTCCTATCCCATTCAAGATCGCATTTTTCTGTAATATACGTAACATCTCATGCACATTGTTACGATTTGAGAAAAATTCAGCAGCATATCCTCGTAGTTCTCCAAGTACACGACATAGATTGGCAAGTGTGAGTGTTATTTCAATTAATCAATTGAAATAATAGTCACACTTGTCAATCTAGTATGTACCCAGAGAACATTAGGATACAATTGCAGAACTTCCTTCAAAAGTAACAACTTTAAGCCACTAAGAATATTATACAGAAATTATGCAGTCCCAAACTGTCCAAACGGGACAATTCGAGAGATCTCATTACAGGGGTAATAATTCTCGAACGGGTCTAAGGGCTATTGAATGCATACGCATAAGAACTAGAAGGCTAGTATCTATGCGCACTATATCTAATTTCAAGTATGTTTCATTTAATTATCAAACTATATATATATTGTTCGATATACAAAGTAATTTTCAAAAAAAGTTAAAAAATCCCACCCCCATATGGACAATAATACAGTGGTCATGCCACTTTTAAAATTAACCAACCTAACATCGATCCATTATAATCTAACATCAATGTCAACAACAAATGTGTATCCCGTACTCCTTCTAATTCATCTACTCAATTAATTTTTTTCATCAATTAAAGTATACAATTATTAATTTACTAATTTACAATGAGGGGCAATCCTACTTGCATAATTAATCATATATTAATTTACTAATTTACAGTGAGGGGCAATCATATATTAATTTACTAAAAAAATTAATAATCAATCAATTCGTTTACAAGGGACACTACGCACAAACATGCACATACACGCACACTACACACACATATACACACACACGCACATACACATACGCAGCCCCCCACCCCTACCCCACCACCCCTCCCCCCCATCCATGCCCCTTCCCCCCACCCTGCCCGCCCCACCCCTTCCCTAACCACACACATACACAAACAGCCCCACCCCCTCCCCACCCCCCACCACACACACGTACACACACCTTGCCCCACCCCTTTCCCCCCCCCCCCCACCCCCCACCCACCACACACGCACACACATGCGCACATACACACACACACACACATATAGATACACACACACACATATATATAAATGGAAGAGAAAGAGAGAGAGAGAGAGAGAGAGAGAGAGAGAGAGAGAGAGACTAACCTAAAAGTAGAGAGAGAGGGGGGGAGAGCAGCGTAGAGAGAGAAAGAAAAAAGGAGGGAAGAAATCGGTGGGGAAAAAAAGGAGGGGAAGGGTTTTTTGCTGAAAAACTTGTCACGGACGTGTCATGGTCCTTGACCGTGACAATATTATAAGGATTGTCACCGTCATTGACCTTGACAAGTCTTTATCACGAGCTTGTCATGATCAATGACCGTGATAAAAAATGTGTGTGTTTTTGTAACGGTCAATGACCGTGACATGGCTGGCCACTGGAAGGGTGCAAATTTACCCATTTTGGTGTAGTGTGATACCTCAGGTACCCCCGGAGAGCGTATCAATCGCCGAAATAGCAAGCATTATGGCACAAGCAGTTACCACTGCAGTCTTACAGTACTAAGATCGTGGTATGCAACTTATAGGAGGCAAAAGAACAAGAGAAGATAGTAAATATGACATGATTAGAGTTAAAAACTGTGGGAAGACACCAATACCGCATCAACAAGTTCATCAAGGTCGTAAAGACCACGAAGGTATTAGAATTTGCATAAAGAGCCAAAAGCGTCAGGGCCAGGATAGCTAAGGACATAATATTGTCATAAAAAGGTGTTTCAAATGTGGAAGAGACGACCATAAATGTCAAACTTGTTCAGATCAGGCTGGAAAGAAACTCTGACCTAACCAGCAGGGACAGCAAGGCCAAAGAAAGCAAAGACTTATAGGACTCTGCTATAAGTGTGAACGACAGAGTCACAAGTAGAGGTATTGTCCTCAACCTGATATTATTTTTCGTCAAAATGCTCAGCAGGGCCAATAGGGTCAAGGAAGACGTGGGACTCAGCAGCATGGATGAAATCAAAAAATTCGTAATATGAGACAGTTTGGTGGTAGATGCTTCAATTGTGGCAGGAGGGGTCATAGGAGGCAGGATTGACCAGATAAGGGCAAGACACCCGAGCGGCAAGGTGAGTATCAAGAGCAGCAAAGGCCTATGTTTTCAATGTCCCTTCCAACACCGGCGCAGGTACCAACCTTGTCAATTATTTCTTCTTCCGCCCCACCACAGCAGGGGTAGTTATAGTATGGGTGTGTGTACAACGTCCAGCAGGCAGCAGATCAGCAGCCACCACCCGCCATTGAAGGTATGTTCTTATCCATGGTACTATAGGGGGAATTTTATTTGACACTAGGGCATCACACTTTTTTATAGCCACTAGTTATGCACGGTCCATGGGGTTGTTAGATACGGTAGAGAGTACAGTGACATGTGTAGACTCACGTTGGGTATTGGGTCATTATTTTCTTTATTTGCCGCGGAGTAAGTATAGAGATTGGGAGTCTAATTTTGCCTGCAGATATGCTAGTCTTAGATAGGCACGAGCATGACGCTATTATTGGCATGGATTGGCTTGCTGCTTATAGAGCCATGATAGACTATTTCAGTAGGAGTATTATTTTTTCTATTCCAGGTCAGGAGATGTTTCTGGTGGTGATGCCTCATCCTGAGGGAGGATCGTCCACCTATTACTATTATATAGAGGAGGTGACTTCTAAGGTGATAGTGAATCCCATTAATTCGATTCCTATAGTTTGCAAGTTTTTCGACGTGTTACATGATACACCGGGACTACCATCTAGTCGAGAGATAGATTTCGTTATAGATTTGAGGTCGTGCACTCCACCGATTACCCGTGCACCACATCGTATGGATCCAGCCGATATGAGAGAGTTGCGTGATCAGATTTAGCAGCTGTTGGGACAAGGCTTCATCCGTAGGAGTACCTCTCCATGGGGTGCTCCCGTGTTGTTTGTGTAACGCCCCGACCCGGATTTAAAGGTTAATTAAGGATTAACCCGATCCGAACCGTACGTTAATAGTGAAGTGCAATGAAACATCCTAAATAATGTTTTTAATCCATTCTTATTAGTATTTAACGTCACACTTATTAGCATGCTAGTCCAAATTACAATCACTACGTGATATGACCCAAGGGAAGTGCCCCCAAGGCTAAGTAAACAGAGATACTAATCATAAATGCAGATAGTTACTTACTTTTATAGCTCTCTCAAAGTACGGAATATCACACAACCTGCCGCAACGAAAGAAGGGATGTGAGTCAAATGCTCAGTGGGATCATATACAAATGTAGTATAGAAACGAGCGACAGAAAGAAGTACTCACACGCTACACTACATGCATGTGAAAATATGTATATATCTACATATATACCTTTGAAAAATACATATGCCAATGTATTTAACCATTTATTTTAAAGACATCATTTAATACCATTTAACTTCCCTGACATTACAAAACAGTCATTAGCATTACCATGCTTAGGACTTATACGTGTTTTCCATTAACTCACACAGTTTAAACAAATGGCATTTATTTGGAAAACATTCTTCTTACATTCAAGGAGATTTACTATCCGATGTTCATTTACTCACGCTAAAGTTACTTAACCATTTCAGGATTTCCATTCAACACACACACATGTCGTGTTTAGAAAAATATTCTTTTCCCTTGTAAACCTCATGTAACACACGCTTATGTTTACTTTAATTCAATTGTTCTTAGGTAGCTTAATTTCATTAAGTCACCTTATTAAACCATCGCATGTTGCCACATGAACTTTAAACATTCCATGCGTTATTCTTGCATTAGTAAATCAATGAATTTGTGCCATTCATTTATGCCTCTTTCATGAATATTCGATTCATTACTTAGTATTATTTTTCTTTGGGATTTGCCAACACACTCACGGACTTCGTGGCCTCACACCACCGATCTCCGCCGCCATATACTACTGCAGTTGGTTTGTGGTCTTTCACCACTAGGGTCGTCATGCCCTCCTTAATTATTTTCTCTCGGCGTCATCCGACTATCATTATCTTGTCAATGTTTTCAACATTTTCACAGTTTGTACTTTAATTTACATTCCTTTGGGCCGAAGCCAAAGAATTAGACTTAGCCGTCCATTTTCCCATTATACTTGGAAAATCACTACTTCTCTTTAAGTCCTTTGTTTACACACGTGTTGATATTACACCAAAATGATTCACATTTTAGGACTTAATTCAATTTCATCGTATTTGGATAAAAACATTCACTTACATTTTTATTTCATAAAAATGTTCCGCTTCGGGTAAATTATCGATTTACCCTTTTTTCATCAAAACTTGCAACCATATTCTTTTTCAAGTGTTATTCACAAAAACACCCTCTTTGATTCCCGTTCTCGACACGTAGGCATTTTCGTCATTAAAACACTTATTTAACTTCTCACTTTGTCAAAATTACACATTTTGCATTTTAGCCTCTTTAATATATAAAATCATGCCTTTCACATATTAAAGTTCCCGCACTTGATTTTGTGAGTTTAACACTAAAACTCCATTTTAACCAACATTTACACGTTTGACACTTTATAATTTCAAATATGGTGCCACACACTTTCATTATGACAAATTGCATAAAAACCCATACTTAGTCTTCTATTTCGAACTTAGTCTCTTATATTCTCATTATTTACATTTTTACCCAAAATTCTCAAGAAGACTACACTTTCACGTATTTATGCTTTTGACCCCTTAACTTAGTTTAAACAAACTAAATAGTACACTTTATAAATGAAAGTTTATTTGTGCACTTTATAATGATTTATCAACATAAAATCACTATATCAATCTAACAAAAAGGGTACACATGTGCCAAATGTTCTTTTACCGAAGAAATCATTTATTCACCTTAAAACTTGAAATTTAAACATTTTACTCCATAAAATGTTTGTGATTTGGGGCTGAAATTATCTATTTTAAAACCCCATTAAACCTCTTGTTGTAAGTACCCATTTTCATAGAAAATAGTAAGCATGATACTAATAAGTCTATTAGTACATTTAATCCTCATTATTGTTTCATAAAAATATACCCATCCTTACACAAAATACCAATAGTGTAACCAATAAACCCATGAATTGGTTTTAACCATTTTCTTACACGATTTACACCCAAATGGTGGAAAATACTATTCTGAAATTTTGTCAAATTCAAAACCCATTTAAATCACTTCTTTGAAAACCCACTTGTTCAAGAAATCATAGAAACCCACCCAATGAACTTCATGGATGCAAATCAACACAAATCCTTCATATATTAAAAGTAATATATGTAAATAGCAATATGATATTATGCTAAATAATAAACCTATACCAAGGTTAAAGAATCTCACCTCAAAATGTCCTTAAATAATGGTAGAGAAGGTGGGTGACTCCCCCACCTCCAAAGGTGGCCCTAAAGGGAGTCACAACAGTCCCCTCTTCAAGATCCCAATTAATCTTCAAGCTCTATGAACTACTCTTTCTTCTACTATGATAAAATCCTTTTAAAATCACCCAACAAGACTTCCTTTGAGCTCCAAAAACTTATCTCAAAATCTCCTATAAGCTGTGCCAACTTTGAGAGGTGTTTTAATGGAGTTTGGGGACCTCCAATGTGGTGTTTTGATGGTGGAAAAGTGGTGGAAAAGGAGGAACACGAATTTGGAAGGAAGAATAACTCTTGCAAGAGCTAGAAGATGGAGATATAATCTGAAAATGTTTGAGAGTTTTGGCTCCAAGTATTTCCCTCCCATTTATCTTACAATGGAAGCTTTCCACCCTTGGCCAACAAACCCAAGGTTTTGAATTCCCCATTGGGTGTAATTTGTTTTCCCAAGATCTGTATAATAAGCCTTGAAAGAGACTACACATACACCAAACATGTGATCCCCAAGATTCATTTGAAAAATGCCCAAAAACACCCACAAAAGTTAATTTGCGTCACTTTTGGTATAAGCCCAAAAAAAAATTCTTTTTTTTTTGAAATTTTTAACTGAAGAATCATATTCCTTGCATTTTTTTGACTAAAAAAATCATATTTACAATAGTCGTTTGGTCTCCCGGATTGTCCTATACAAGGCGTGCAAGAATTGAGACCTCTGTACAAATATATTTTTTTTTAGATTTTTATCTTCATAATAATATTCCTTATATTTTTTTGAGTCAAAAAACATATTCACAATATTTTTTTTGACCTCCCGAGACGTCCTAAATAATTTTCACAAGACTGGACTTTCGCTGTGTCGCGCGTCGTAAGATAATTAGTACACATGCTTGCGTAACATTCGTTGCTTGTCCGAATCGCACGAAACTTAACCAAAGTGCTTAAAATAATTATATGAACTCAAAATAAAACTCGTGTGAACCATGAAACATAAAACTATCTCATTTAACCCATATTGCGATATTTTGCTTTTCGTACCATTTAAATGTCGCGTCGTATTAACCTTGTCCGTGTCGCATCCATTCCCTGATATTTTTTCCTCAAACTTAATGGACATCCTAGCCAATACTATTAGAGATTAAATATGCATTAATGCGATACATGCATTGTTGGATTTGTTTTTGTTTAAACCATTTACGTAATATGCCACCTTACGTATTACTTGACGTGTTACACTTCGATTATTTATTCCTCCAATTTTTCTTTGGAGAAAACACTTCAAATAACGTTAAATACCTATTTTTTAGGGTGGGGTATTACAGTTTGTGAAGAAAAGAGATGGGTTATTGAGGTTGTGTTTGGACTACTAAGAGTTGAACAAAGTTACGATATAGAATAAGTATCCGTTACCCCGAATTGATTACTTGTTCGACCAGTTAAGAGGAGTTGCCTTCTTCTCAAAGATAAACTTGAGGTCGAGATATCATCAATTACGGATTAGTGAGAAGGATGTGTCTAAGACTACTTTCTTGATGCGATATGGATCCTATGAGTTTCGGGTTATACCGTTTGGGCTAACCAATGCTCCAGCCGTGTTCATGGACTTAATGAACAGTTGTTCAGAGAGTTCCTGGATCAGTTTGTCATTGTCTTCATAGATGACATTCTGATTTATTCCCAGACTGAGGAGGAGCATGCCGAGCATTTGAGGCGGGTTCTTCAGACTCTGCGAGAGCATCAACTGTATGTTAAGTATGAGAAGTACGGGTTTTGTCTACGAGAGGTCCAGTTCTCGGGGCACATTATTTTTGCCAGGGGGATATCCATGGATCCAGGAAAGGTGTCCGCAGTGAGGGAGTGGGGGTAGCCCACGACACCGTCAGAGATCCATATTTTCTTAGGATTGGTAGGGTAATACAGGAGGTTCATTAGAGGATTATCGAAAATAGAGGGTCCATTGACTAATCTGACTTGCAAGGGGTTACCGTACGTATGGGATGATGCTTACCAGTTGGCTTTCGATGAGCTAAAGGATAAGTTGACTTTGAGGCCGATTCTTCCTTTATCCAGGCCAGGAATGGAGTACCTGGTGTATACTAACGCTTCCCTATGGGGACTTGGCAAAGTACTTCAGCAGGAGGAGCAGGCTATAACTTATACCTCCCGCAAGCTCAAGCCTCACGAGAGGAATTACTCCACCCACGACTTGGAGCTAGCAGCGGTCGTGTTTGCCTCAAGGATTTGGAGACACTACTTGTTAGGGGAGAACTTTCGCCTGTTCACAGACCACAAGTAACTGCAATACTTTTTCACTCAACGGGAGTTGAACATGCATCAACGCAGGTGGCTAGAGTTTGTGAAAGATTACTAGTTTGAGATACAGTACCACATGGGGAAGGCTAACGTAGTTGCTGATTCGTTGAGTCGTAGGCTAGTAAGTGAGGTAGAAAAAGTGTGGAAGGCGAAATGTAAAGAGTTGGGACATTAGGATGCAGTGGCCCGATCCTTTATGACCATCATGAGAGCCACACTGGAGTTTGTTACGAGGGTGATCCATTCCCAAACCGCTAATTCGTTCTGTAAGGATCAGATTGTACGGCTTCTAGCTGAGAGCGCATAGTCCTATTCAGTGAGTTCAGATGGGGGTTTGCAATTTAATGGTATATTAGTGGTCCCGAAAGGGGAGGACTTACGTCATGCAGTGATGACATAGTAGAATGGATCTCGATTTATGGTACATCTCGAAGGGGATAAGATGTACCAAGATATGAGGCGACAGTTGTGGGGGAGTGGGATGAAGAAGGACATTGCGAAGTTCGTGTCCAAGTGTTCCACTTGTCAGCTGGTAAAGGTGGACCATCAGAGAGGGTTACTTCAACCGCTAAAGATCCCTATGTGGAAATGGGAGAGAGTCTCCATGGATTTTATCACTGTGTTGCCTACATCACAACGAAGTCATGATTCTATATAGGTAGTAGTGGATCAGTTGACAAAGATATCTCATTTTCTGCTAGTGCGGACAAACTACACTACAGGACACTATGCCCAGTTATTTATTGCTGAGATAGTGAGGTTTCATTGGGTGCCCCTGGATATCGTGTCTGACAGAGATAAGATTTTTATGTCACGCTTCTAGGAAAGCTTTCATGTGGCTATGGGTACCGAGCTGCGATTGAGTACGACGTATCACCCACAGACATATGGGCAAACTAAGCATACTAATCAGATGCTGGAGGATATGCTACGCATGTGTGTCCTTGATTTTGGAGGGGGTTGGGAGCAGTACCTTCCATTGATGGAGTTCACCTATAATAACTCCTATCAGTTTAAGATTGGCATAGCCGCCCCATTTGAGGCGTTGTATGATAGACCTTGTCGTTCTCCCACTTGTTTGCTAGAGGTGGGGGATAATAAGTTACTTGGGCCAGAGGTGATTCAGGAGACGTCATCCAAGATTGAGTTAATTAGGAGCCGCATTCGGGTAGCCCAGGATAGGCAGAAAAGCTACGCCGATGCAAAGTGGTTCTTCAGAGAGTTTAGTATGGGGGACCCAGTATTACTGCGTGTATCTCCTATGAAATGAGTAATGAGGTTCAGGAAGAAGGGGAAACTGGCTCCGAGGTATGTAGGACCATTTCCCATTATCTAGAGGATCAGACCAGTGGCATATAGACTTGGGTTGTTGGAGCACTTGCATCATATTCATAATGTGTTCCACATTTCGTCGTTGAGACGGTATCTTCGGGATGATTTGGCCCACACTTATATTGCGATAGAGGAGATTGACTTGCATCCCGACAGTTCTTATGAGGAGAGACTAGTGGCTATCCTAGACCATAGTGAGAGGAGATTGAGGTCGAAGGTAGTACCACTTGTACGGGTTCAGGGGGAGCATCATAATGTAGAAGAGTCCACTTAGGAGTGCGAGGCAGATATGCGCGAAAAGTATCTGGAATTTTTTTTTACCAGGTATGCCTTCTTCTGAATTTCGGGATGAAATTTCGTTATTATGGGGGAAATATGTAATAACCCGTATTTTTATGGCATTTAATTATGGGATTAATTAAAATAAATTGGGATAAATTAATTTAATATTAATTCGGATTTTTAAAATAAATATTTACTAGCGTGACGAGAGTTAGTAATTATTGGTGAGAATTATGTTGAATATTACTAAATAAGTAAAGTAATATATGAGATTGAATTTTTTAAAATTGTCACGAGTGAATAATATGACAATTATAGAAATTAAGTCGGGACGCGCGTGTGTCGTGTCGGGACTAAATTAATGGAATAAAAATTAAATTAATTCTAAGTCGCTCGTATGGTCATTTCAAGTGCGCCAATGGGTCCATAAGGGTCGAGATAGTTAGAAAAGTATACCCGGGGGTTTAGTTTGGATCTCAGGACATTTTTAGGCCTAATCGACAACCCGGGAGGGCATTTTGCTAATTTCCAATTTTAGGCCTTAACTAATGATGAAAATTGAAGAGGTATATCTGATGGAAGTGGGAGTCCTCGAGGGTTAGAAATATTAGAGTTTCATAGAAGCTAAGTAATAGATAAGAGAGAAGGTTCCCAAGGAGGAGAACCACCAACCCTACACGATCCTCACCAATTCCACCACCACAAGTAGATCAGGGAACAAGGAGTGGGATCATACCCAACATCTTCTATAATTAAGACTTTCATTCCTAAGGCAAGTATCTAACTTGTTGTTCTTTAGTTGATAACATATCTATGCTAGTGCAGCAGATAATGAATATATGTTTTCATGAAAGTTCAATGATATTTGGGAGATTTCTATTGAATTTCTTAGTAGAAACAATGTTAGGACAACCCTATTGATATTTGTAGATGATTAACTAGGAAATTGATGTCCAGTAGAGGTTAAATTCGGGAAAAATTAGGAAGATATTGATGATGATGATGATGATGATGATGATGATGATGATGATGATGATGATGATGATGATGATGAAAATAGGGTTCTTTATAAATTAGCTTCAATTAACCCTTTAATTGATTGCCCTTAATGTCTTTGTATATGTTTTACGTTAGAAATCATGCATGTAGGATAATACAACTTTTGGTTTGATTGTTTGGGATGAATTAATAGAGGTTTTGAGGATTTAAATTGATGACTCCCGTAGGTAAAGAATTGCAGAAGCTGGGCCAATAATTGCTCGATCGATCGATCGATTCAAGAATGTCGAACGATCGACAGGATCGATCGATCGACCCTTTTCATCGATCGACCGACTCCTCCTAGAATTTGACTCTTTATTTCCTTTTTAAATTTTAATCCAACCCAAATGTATAAGGATATTAAACATAACTTAAATATCATAATGGGACATAAGAGGGACCAGTAGGGTCGTGGACAAGATCCGGGTAGTACGATTTCATATGGAATTTAAACGTAGGGTTACGAGGATATAAAATAAGTTATAATTGCGTTTGTGATAGATTGGGGATTATGCAAGTCGATAACGACATAGACCAGTAGTGTAGAGAGCGTACACTTATTGATTTGACATTTATTAAAAAGATACACTTAGAGAATCGAGAAGTACTCGCGAATTTTTGGTAATTGAGAAAATAAAAGAATGAATGAATTACATAGAATTCGGGCGCTATGTGCCACTAATAGTTAGAATATGTTATGAGTCATGGGTTTACCCACCTGAATAATGTAAACATATATGAGTGTATGAATATATATATATATATATATATATATATATATATATATATATATATATATATATATATATATATATATGTTTAATCATACCCACGCTACTTGCTATCACGGAGGTTTTCACGTCGGGACAGTCTTATCTCGATATGACCTTTATGGGGGGATATTAACTTGTACCCTAGAATATAGAATCCCTGGATATAGGCTATATGAGAATGGCACTCAGACGGTCCTAACACACATGAGGGTATATGCTGACTTCTTAGTGACTGGGAACTATACTTCGCCTCTAATATATGTGTTTTGTGTTAATACAGTTCGAGAGTGATTATGGACTAGTATTTCCCTTTGTAAGAGAGATACGGGGACTTGATAGCAGAGTATGTCAGCACCATAGGTTTATATGGGTGCCCTATTAGTATATATATTATGAGTGATAAATATATGTACCTATGATTAATCTACTACGCTTGCAAGTAGATAAAATTGAATAATTAATATTAAATGAATTTAGTGGTTGAGAACTTAAGTCTCTATTGAGATGAACATAAATGGATTAATATATTCGTAAGAAAACATTATCAGATATAAACTATAGTTATGCGATTACATGAACATAATTTGGCGAGGGGAAATTGGGTTAGACTAGTGAATTGGGTTAACTTTATCTAGATTAGTTCAGTAGTACGTTAGGCGTGCACACTAGTTGAGGGGTGAAAATTCCCAAGTGAGTGTCAAGGTACTAACATGTATGTAATATCAACTGGTAAGCATTTTAAATACTTGTTAAACTATATTAAAGTTGTTTTACACTCGGGCTCTGACCCGTTTCCTGTCATCTCTTCTTTCTCTTGTATATATATATATATATGTATTACAGGTGCCCAGCCACAGGGGCTTCAGGCTTAGATCTTTGGATTGTTGACATGCTTCACCTAGTGTGGGAGTTGCAGGTCCTTGCAGTAGACGACTCCATCCTTTTCTTCTCAGTCTTCTATTTAGGCATTATTAGATAGGGCATGTGTCTCCCATTTCTAGTCTTATCTAGTTCAGAGAGATTTGTGCTCTTTATTTATTTCAGTATTATGTTTTAGTTGGGATCGCTTTTGAATATTACATTGTCCTTCTATTTGGGATATTTTATTTGAATGATTTATCTAGCATGTTTATTCCACTTGAATGGTTTGGTTTTAATATTGTTACCCGTGTTCATGAAAATAATTTCGTATATTAAATCATAACAATAGGACTTAATCTATAAAATTAAATGTTTTGATACTTAGCTTAATTATTTATTAGGTGATTAATAAAGAATTTTTTTTTCGACAGTGATGCTAAGAATGAACCAACCGAACACTTTGATTTAATTTAATAAAGGACTGATCACCCGGTATTTAATTAGGCGGGGTGTCACATTATGATTCAAGAGGAAGTTGAAGTGGTGGGAGCTTATAAATAGAATTTTAACGCCCCTCACAGGAACTCTTATAAACCCTCATGGCGGAACCATCCCAATTTTAATTATGGGAAACCGACTCCCTCTTTGATCATAATCAACATGTTGCCCAACAACCGCCACCACTCCTACCTTTCCAATATGTTCCACCAATGCAAGTGCCTCCTCCCGCGCCTTATATGATCCTACAATGGAAGAGTCTTAAGGACACTCTTGCCCAATTTATGCAAACTCAGTCATCAATCAATGCCCAAAATGCTCAAAAAATCGACTTAAAGGCATCGTTATTTAAGTTACAATCCTCTTTAAGTGACTAAGAGAAGGGGAAGTTTCCTTCCCAAGGCCAATGAACTTACTAAGGTGAAAATATTGTGAGCTTTACTCCCGATGAAAATCAAGTGCAATGTAAATAGGTAACCACTCTGTGTAGTGGAAGAGTTGTTGACCTGTCACCTCCTCCACACGACATGAAAAAATACATGGAGGTTTCGCAGGACACGTAAGAGACCAAAGATGCCCACTTAGAAGAGAGTGAAAAAGAAGAAACAGTTAGTCCCAAAGTGTTAGTGAACCCCCGTAGTCGGACCATACCCTCAACGGTTGATCTCTCCTCCTAAAGCGGTCTCCCATGATGACATATTAGAGGTGCTAAAGCAAGTGAAGCTGAACCTACCTTTTCTTGAGGCGATAAAGCAAATTCCCGCGTATGCTATGTTCTTAAAAGACTTAATCACGGTGAAACGAAAGTTAAAAGTAAAGAAGAAGGTTCTTAGCAAAAATGTCAGTTCAGTACTTTTGAGAGACCTCTTATCGAAGTATAAAGATCCAAGAGCCTCCACTATTTCGTGCATTATTAGAGATAATAAAATTAAGAGAGCTTTATTAGATTTGGGGGAAAGTGTAAACATTCTACCCCATTCTGTCTATTGGAAGGTTGATTTGGGAGATCTTAAGCCCACTAAAATCACACTCCACCTTGTGGATCATTCCGTAAAGGTACTGATATCTCTCGATTTGTGTTCCTTCGCTATGGATTTGGAATGTCATTGCGGTCAAAATTCGAGTATCAAAATTCCTGGAATTACCTACAAAACTTATTAAAAATTCAGTATTGAAAATCCGAGTATCAATCCAATTTCTAGCGTTGAAACTGCAATCATGAATACTTGCAATTCCAATTTTTATTAAAAATCTTTTTTGTGTTTTTAAAATTTTTCTTTTATATTTTTATTATATTTTAAAAACAATTTTCAAGGGAGCAAACGATAATTTAAGCAACTAAAATGACTATGAAAAATCAGAAAGTAAACTAGTTCAGAATTTATGAGAAGAAACAAGAGGTGGAATTACACTGCGTAGTCAAATTAATTTAAAATCCTAATTATTCAATTGAATAGTTCAAAATAATATTGAATTTAAAATTTAACTATTGTTACAACCCTAAATTCAATTTTATCTTTTTTAGCAATTAAACCAGGAATAGTCACAACGTAAAAAAATTAAGATTCACACTGTTTCAATAAAATATCCTCTAAGATCAATTTATTAAAATTTGTAAAAATCTTTGAATTGCACACACATAATTAATATTTTTATTTAAAAATAATACTTATCAATAAAGTGAAATCCAGAAATCAAATATTAATTTGCACCATTAATTTATTAACTCTCGTTACATAAATTAATGTGTAATTTTTCCCAATTTAATTAGTCTAGAATGAATCAACGAACAATTATTCAAATAAAACACCTAAACATACGCGTTTCATCCTACCCCTTGAACGGGGTGTTTAGACAGACATGATTAAAATTTTAGCACAAGCACAATTAACAAATAAGAATTAAATAGAAAGAGTAAGAAATACGAAACGCAATAATTCCTTGTGTCAACTGTGTGCATGAACACGCGTCCCAAACTAGTCACAAAATCTGACTGGATTAAAAAACTGAAAGTAAAAAATGAGCCTACAAATTTTTCTAGCCCTAAAACTATATTTTTTTGTATTTTTCTGACTATTTTTTCTACCCTCTTTTTTTCTTTTTCTGTCTCTCCGTTCTCTCTATGTATCTTCCTCCTTTTCTTTGCTGAGAGATTCTTCTTTTATAAGATGCCCTTTTCTTTTCTTTGTAACCCACATTTGCTGGTGAGATTTTTGGGGGATTTCCTTTTGCTAAGTTAAAGATATGTGGGAATCCGATTTTGGTGGGTATTGATTTTCTACCCACGTTGAGATTGGATCGGGTTTTGTTTGTTGGATGATGCGGTTTCGGGTTGGGATGGATCGAGAGTTCGGATCTAGGTTGGAGCCGGGCCAGGGTCGCGACCTCGGGTTTGGGCTGGTGGGTGCGGGCTGGGCTTCGGAAGGTCGTCGACGGGGGTTGCGACACTGGTGGGTTGGGAATGGTTGCGCGGCTTAGCCGTCGGGGGGTTTTGGAGAGAGGGAAGGTTCCGGGTTCAGGTTAGGTGAGTACCGGGGTTTGTTGGTTGGGCTTGAGTTGGAATCGTGGATGTTGAGGGATGGAGTTTAGGGGTTCTAAGATTGCAGATGTGGGTTATGGAGGTTTTAGGGTTTTGTTAATGGGGGAGGAGAGAGAAAAAGGTTGTTGGGAGGAGAAGATGAGGGGTAGAAAAGTTGTGTGTGTGAGGGTATAGGTTAGATTAGGTGTGTGTGTGTGTGAGTTTTAGTTTGTAAAAAAATAGAAATAAAAACTAGATAAAAAAAAATCAAACTAAAAATAAAATAAAAACAATAAACCTATTAAATTAAAAGACTCTCTCTCTCTCTCTCTCTCTCTCTCTCTCTCTCTCTCTCTCTATATATATATATATATATATATATATATAATATAATAATATAATAAAACTATAAAAAATATATATAAAAGAGACAAATAATAAAAATCTATTAAAACTAAAAATTATAATCCTAATATAATGAAACTAAAGTAAGATAATATCTAATAAAAATAGAAAATAAAATCATAAAAACCAATCCTAATAAAACTAAAAACTAATAAAAATCAAAATAAAATAAAGAAATAGAAAAATAGAAAATAAATCCTAAAAAAATCTAAAAAAATCTAAAATAAATCCTAAAAATAAAACGACTAAAAATAAAAATCTAGAAAAATAATAGAAAAATAATAAAGGTACAAACTCAACACACACGGGGCTCGGGGGATGGTCTGGGCTCGGTGTAGGCTTAGGTTTAGGTTATGGGACTGTTTCGGGGCATCGGATCACATCGGGGCAAGCTCAGAATAGACTTCTCACTTCACGGTCTCTTTGGATTTCTTCGATGCACGCTTTTGACCGCTTTTGAGTTGCAATTGTACTCATTTAGCATTATTTGTACCGCAACTGCGTCTTGACCTGAGAAATAAATAAATACGAACATAAGGCCATTTTTATTAAAAACGAGCAACTAAAATGCATCTATTCGGGGTATAAAATAGACACTTTTGGGTGCTTATCACACTACCCCTAAATAGAACATTGCTAGTCCTCGAGCAAAATTAGAGAGAAAACAGATATAAGTAACCAAAAGTGTGCCACTTTCGCAAGCACTGGCGATTGCACTTAGCATGTGCAACAAACCGTTAAACCTATAGGTTGCCCTACAGAACGCATGGTGTCTCGTGAGGGTTTGCAGTGAATATACCCACAAAATTCAAAATTTTATTGAATTGCAGTTTCTGAGTAGATGATGAAACGCTATACAACCTAACTTTAAAAGGATATCAAGGAACACCATATTCAACTATCAAAATAAGATATGAAATTACTTAATACCAAAAGCGTGATCCTTCCTAAAACTCAGCATGTGTAGTGTGAAGTAATCTTACGTATCATTAGAGTAATTCTTAGATCACCTATATAGGATCAACGATTTGACTTCAATTCTCACTGGATATAACTCTCTGAATCAAACTCTCTAAGAATTGGGTAAGTGTATCTCTCTAGTGTGTGAGAATGTGGGTAAGTGTAACAAGTTCAAACGTTTCACACACTTTATAGAAAATGATGGATACATAAAAGAAAAATGATCTCATGAACGAATGCTAACCACTATGTCGAGAATGTCGAGTTATTCACCATATAGTCATCTCGCTTGCCCGAGCATTTTATCAAAGGTGAAAATGGAGTTTATGTAAGGTATGAAGGGATAATGAAATGTAGAAGATGAATGATAAGGTTTTTGAGAAGAGTGTGACATACTTTGAATAACTATTGTCTTCATCATTTATGATCGCATGCTTTCCTTTTCTTCGTTTCTATATTTTTTTTTTCTTTGCTTCTTCTTTTTTATATATATATTTTTTTTGTTTCGTTTTTTTTATTGCGATGCATTTTTCTTTTCATAACACAATTGAAGACAATTTACATGGAAAATTTCAAACACTCTTTTTCTCAAAAACGATGGCAATGATGGATGGTATTTGGGACATATGGATAAGGGTAATATGGAAAATGATAATGGGTGAATGATAATGTGATAGGGAAAGAGATGAGTGTATGGAAAAATCGATTTAGTGCTCGGGACAAACTACAAGACACATGTTTCTTACAACTCAAAAGTAATGTCATTCTCAGTGATTAAGCCAAATTTGAAAAATAATGAGATCATTCAACGACTAAATGTAGTACCCAAAGAAGGTTGAGTCAACTTATGACTCGGAGATACGTAAAAACCCTCAAAAAGGTGAAAAGCTCAAATCTCACGGGTTTAAGTCGCCACTAGTGATCTTTTAAGGCTTTCTTGAGAATATATTTACTCTTGAACTTTTGATTATAGACGTGATAGTGTAAAATTGCCAAGTTTAGGAATTCATGGTACAAGTACGCTTTAAGAGGTATTAATTAATTTAAGGTTAAAAGCGTAATTTTTGGGTTCGAACACGTGTATTTCGAGATTTCTAAAAGAGGGATGATAGACAAATCATATCATAAAAATTTATTTTTAACTGCACAAAAAAATTAAAATCACTTGTTTCTGAAAATTTTCAAAAGAGGTACAATTTTGATAAATTTCCCACCCCCAAACAAAAAAGAACATCGTCCTCGATGTTTAAAACCATATATAAAAATGAAAAGAACACGGGAGGAAAGATAGTACCATAATGAACCACTAGTGAAATGTACCACACTCTGGAGCAGAGATTAAACCTGAAGAACAGATGTGATACAAAAAGACGTACAAGTCTGTAAAGCATGTGAAAAGCATTGGGTGGTGTGAAACACCGTCCCCAAACAGGATAAGACTCATACTCAGAAATAATGAACAACGGGCTGCCTCCCGGTAGCTCTAAGTTTAACGTCTTCAGCCATACCGAACCAATCTCACCCTAAGGATAGGAACTATGAAAAGTACAGGGTGGCAGAAAAAATGGGGTGATAAGTATACGTCACCCCCAAACAAGACTGAACAGTCAGTCTTCATAAATGGGATCAACAAGGTCAATTTGTTTAATAGGAGAGGGGCCTTGCTCTAAGAAAGGCTTTAATCGTTGACCGTTGACCTGAAATAGGCTACCATCCTTAGGATTTTGAACTGTGATGGCACCATGAGGAGTAACAGATTCAACAACAAAGGGTCCAGACCAACGGGTTTTTAACTTCCCAGGAAAGAGATGAAGACGGGAGTTATATAACAACACTTTCTGACCAGGGTGGAATTCTTTGCGGAGGATGATTTGGCCATGGATCCACTTCATTTTGTCCTTGTACTTCTTGGACAAATCATAGGCATCATTTCGTATCTCCTCTAATTCATTAAGTTGGAGCTTTCGATGAATGTCAGCCTCGTCGATATCAAAATTAAGGGCTTTGACAGCCCAATAAGCATGATGTTCAAGCTCGACAGGTAAGTGGCATGGTTTACCAAAGACCAAGCGATAAGGAGACATGCCAATCGGAGTCTTAAAAGCAGTACGGTATGCCCACAAAGCATCATTCAAGCGTAAGGACCAGTCTTTCCTATTAGGATTAACTGTTTTTTCTAAGATTTACTTGATTTCTCGGTTGGAAATTTCAACTTGACCACTTGTCTGAGGGTGGTAAGAGAGACCAAATTTGTGGGTAACACCATACTTTTTGACGAGATGTTCAAAGACTCGATTACATAAATGTTTACCCCTATCACTAATGATAGCTTTGGGGGTTCCAAAACGTGTGAAGACAAATTTCTTAAGAAACGTGACCACAATGCGATGGTCATTGGTGCGGCAAGCTATGGCTTCAATCTATTTGGAAGCATAATCAACTGCAACTAGTATATATTGGAAGCCATGAGATGAGGGAAAAGGACCCATGAAATCAATGCCCCATACATCGAATATTTTGACGATGAGAATGGGTGTGAGGGGCATCATGTGACGATGAGAGATACGCCTAGATTGTTGGCATTTGGCACAAGCCTGGCAGTAGTGGTGGGCATCTAAAAAAAGAGTGGGCCTGTAGAAACCACTTTGCAGAATTTTGGTGGAGGTTTTCTTGGAGCTAAAATGGCCACCACAGGCACCATCGTGACAAAAGGAGAGTATACTTGACTGTTCATGGTCAGGAACACAACGGCGAATGACTTGATCAGAGCAATACTTAAAAAGGAAGGGATCATCTCAAGAGTAAAATTTTACCTAGGCCATGAACTTATAACGCTCTTGTTTCGACCAATGATTGGACAGTTGGTCGGTAACAAGGAAATTAACAATATCAGCATACCAAGGCGAAGTGGAGATCGCAAAAAGTTGCTCATCAGGAAATGTTTCAAAAATAGGGACAGGATCAGATGTAGACGTAATAGTGAGGCGGGAGAGATGGTCTGCAACTAAATTTTTGCACCCTTTCTTATCGCGAATTTCGAGGTCAAACTCTTGAAGCAAGAGAATCCATAGTATCAAACGTGGCTTAGAATCCTTCTTCTGACGAAGGTGCTACAGGGCAGTGTGGTCAGTGTAAACGATGATAGGTGAACCGATGAAATAAGATCGAAACTTATCGAGTGCGAATACAACAGCTAGCAACTCCTTTTTGGGTGTGTAATGAAGTTGAGTGTCATGGAGGGTTCTGCTAGCATAATAAATGACATGCTGGCGCTTGTCAACCCGCTGACCAAGTACAGCACCGAGAGAAAAATCAGATGCATCACACATGAGCTCAAATGGTAAAGACCAATTAGGAGGATGAATGATAGGAGCAGAAGTGAGCTCAGCTTTAAGGTGCTTAAAAGAAGCAACACATGCATCATCAACGACAAAAGGAACATCTTTGGATAAAAGGGTTATTAAAGTTCGAGCGATTTTAGAAAAGTCCTTGATGAAACGACGGTAGAAGCCCGCATGTCTAAAGGAGAGAATGTTCTTAACAGACTTAGGAATGGGAAGCGATGAAATAATGTCAACTTTATCTTTATCCACTTCAATACCATCTCGAGAGACTACGTGACCTACAACAATCCCCTTTTTGACCATGAAATGACATTTTTCTCAATTGAGGACCAATTTCTTTTCTTGACAACATTTGAGAACCATAGTGAGGTGAGAAAGGCATTGCTCGAAGGAGGAACCAAATACAGAAAAATCATCTATAAATATTTCGAGAAAATGTTCTACCATGTCGCTAAAAATGCTAATCATACACCATTGAAAAGTCGCAAGTGCATTGCAAAGGCCAAAGGGCATGCGGGAGTAGGCAAAAGTGCCAAAGGGACAGGTGAAGGTAGTTTTCTCTTGGTCTTCAGGGGCAATTGGAATTTGGTTGTATCCTGAATAGCCATCAAGGAAGCAGTAATATGCATGACCAGCTAAACGTTCGAGCATTTGGTCGATATAGGGAAGAGGAAAATGCTCCTTACGAGTGACAGCATTGAGCTTTCGATAGTCAATGCAAATACACCAGCCCGTTTTCATACGGGTGGGAACAAGCTCATTATCACTATTTTTTATGACGATGACACCAGACTTTTTTGGTACCACATGAATGGGACTGACCCACTGACTATCTGAGATGGGGTAGATAATACCAGCATCGAGCAATTTTAAAATCTCAGTGCTCACGACATTTTTATAGCAGGGTTGAGTCGACGTTGGGGATCGCGAGAAGTCTTGATGTTCTCCTCCAAATGAATGCGATGACTATAAACATTGGGGTTCATACCGTGAATATCGTAAATGGTTCAACCAATAGCAGTGCTATGCTGAGTAAGAGTGTGGACTAATTGCTCTTCTTGATCAGCGTTTAAATCGGAAGCAATGATAATAGGGTGATGGTGGTTGGGGCCTAAGAAAGTATATTTCAACTCGGAAGGTAAGGGCTTAAGCTCCAAACTACCAGGTGGCGCAAGAGTGACATCGGACTCAGACGCAGAAACAGAGTCCGAAGAGTTCGCGGTGCATAAAGTGGAGGAATCTGATGTGGCAGAGAGTTCAGAAGGTGGAACAAGGTGATCCATATAGTGAATAGTGTTAACATAGAGGGGCTCTAAGGGAGGATCCCAAGAGGAAGTGTCCATCAGTGGAGTGGAATCTAGCAGGGCATTGAGTTCAGAGATGGATGAATCAATGTGAAAGTCGGATCCAAAATGAGCCAAACATTGTTGGAGAGGATCAGCAGGGTAAGTTTGGTCCAACATTTCATGAACTAATGAGTAAATCACATACACCTCATTAATAGAATCGACATCAGTCGGTTTTTAAATAAGGTGGAATATATTGACCTCGACAGTCATGTTGCTAAAAGAGAGATTCATGGATCCATCACGATAATTGATGATGGCATTGGCAGTGGCCAGAAAGGGGCGACCCAATATGATAGGAGTCTTGGTTGGGTCGGGTGCAAGAGTGTCTAAGATGATGAAATCCATAGGATAGTAAAAGTCTGAAACTTTCACCGAAACGTCTTCAACGATTCCTCTAGGTACTGTCACAAAATGATCAGCAAGTAGAAGAGTAACTCGTGTAGGTTTCATGTTTTGTAAACCTAACTCAAGGTAAAGGGAGTAAGGTAACAAATTAACATTAGCCCCAAGATCAAGTAAAGCACTAATAGTGAACTTGTCGCCTAACATGCAAGAGACAGTTGGACGACCAGGGTCTTTGTACTTCACAACATCGTTATTATAGAGAAGGGACGTAGCTTGCTCAATGAGGAAAGCATCGAGCGAAACATTGGTCCTACGCTTAACAGTGCACAAGTCCTTCGAAAATTTGGCAAACGAGGGGACTTGTTGAATAGCGGTGAGGAATAGAATGTTAATGTGAACATTCTGAAAGACTTTCTTAATCTCATCAAATTGCTGGCCTTTCTTAGTGGAAGCCAACCGATGAGGGAAGGGTTCTTTGGGCACATAAACAGAGGTGGGCTTAGGAGGATTTGACTCACTGTGAGATGGGGATTTAGATGGTGGGGTAACCTTAGGGATAAGATCTAAAGGTGGGATGGTCGGGTGTGGGACATCAGTGGGAGCAGGAACGCCATTATCAACTTGTTTTCCCAAGCGAAGAGTAGACACCGCTTTCATATCCGCTTGGTAATTGGGTGGATTGGAAGTGGAACCAACCTCGTAACCCCTTAGGGTTAGCAATGGGTTGACTGGGAAAATTACCTTTCTCTCACTCAGACTCAAATCGGTTGAAACGCTGCTCAAGCCATTGGAGAGCTTGAGTCTGAGTGGTCATAAACTGAGTGAGGATATTCTCGAGAGAAGAGGTGGAGGAATTGGGCGGAGGGGCATAAGATTGTTGGGGAACTAACTCGCGCTGAGAATTAGGCGGTTGTGTATATTCAAAGGAAGGAGGGGGAACAGGAACAAGCTGATTATTGGTATTTGAATGTCCTCCATGGGGGACAAAGGAAGATGGAAAGTGCGATTGATGGTAAGAAGCAGACTGATGTGGGACAGGAGGGCGAGGTTGCCTTTGCGGGTTATGGGGAAACCCATGGGGACCACCAACATGTTATTGTGGTTGTGAAGGAGCGGAGTTGTGGTCATACTTATAAGAGAAATAGGGGTGATTCCTATTGTTAGGATTGTAAGTAAACGACGGGGGAACGGATTTCCTAGTGGTATCAAAGGCACATGCTTGGGCCATTGTGGGTTCGGAATCATCTTATAGGAGAGGGCACAAATGAGCTAAATGATCTTGACTTAAGCAGAGACTGCACGATGAAGGACTAGATTCGTTGACATTCATTGCTTGTTTAGAAAGTGTAACATTTTGTTGCATAGTACAACTGAGAGCGTCAACGGTTTTAGTCAAAGAGTGTAAGCTGTGTAGCAAAGTTTTAAAATCAGGATCATTTTTTACCTCGGAAGTGTTCCCTACACGTGGAGGATCGGATCTCGAAAATGCATTGGTTCCCTCCCAATCTTGGGAGTCATCACCTAATTCAAGGAGAAAATTATAGGCGGCAGTGGGAGTCAAATGCATGAACTTCCCTTTATGCATGGATTCAATCATGGTGCGAGAAGAAGATATAAGACCATTGTAAAAACTATGGACTAAATGACTTTTCTCGAAACCGTGATGTGGGCAACTATTAATATAGTCTTGAAAACTGCCCCATGCTTCACAAAACTGTTCGGTAGGCTTTTGTCTAAAATATTGAATTGCTTGGCGCATTTCATTTGTTTTGCTAATGGGATTGAATTTAGACATGAACTTTTTAACAAGTTGTTCCCAAATTAGGACAGAATCCGGGGGCAAGGAATGGAGCCACATGGATGCATTATCGTGAAGAGAAAAGGGAAACAACCGAAGATAAACATTCTCTTCGTCTAAGTTTTATTTTTGAAAGTAGCGCACACAGTGAGAAATTTCCGCAAGTGACTATAAGGAGATTTGCGTTCAAGGCCATGAAAACTGGGCAACATAGAAGTAGTCGCGGGGCGAATTTCAAATTGCACGGTCGGAGTGGGCGGAAGAACGATACAAGAAGGCGAAGTGGCCGTAATCGGGTAAAAGTAGTCCCTTAAAGCGTGTTCGTCGGCCATGATGGGTGGGTTAACAGAACCAGGATAAGTGGGAGAACGAGGCGTCTCCGAAGAAGAAGAACACGGATCATAAAAATGAGGAGGAAAGGCGACGATAGGAACACGATTACTTAAGAGGGAATTTAGAGATGGAGCACTAGGGGAACGTGTTAATCGATGATCAATGCGTTGCCAATGTGGCATAAAAGTAAGGAAATTTTTTTTTTGGGATTTTTGGTTGTTTGAAAAAGAAGAAAATCTTTTTGGATTTTTTTGGAAAACAAGGAAGGAAAAATGAAAATTATTTTTGGAATTTTTTGTGATAAAAAAATGAGGCGAAAAAAAGGAAAATATTTTTGTAGTTTTGGTTTTTGTGAAAAAGAGCAGAAAAAAAATGGGAAAAAAAGGGTCGATGGACTAACGATGGAAAAATGGACAGTTGGAGCAAAAATTGGACTACCTAAGGAATCAATTTAGACACGTACACAAAAGGAACAAGTCCGAACGAGCACATAGCCAAATTATTATCTTCAAGTGAAGTGATTGGGTAGTCAATTTTAATTAGTCCGTGGGCAAGAAAATCACGACATCTTAGGCCTCGCCAATAAAAATGTGCTCCTACTTTCTTTCCGAGAGACAAGAGGCTTACTAGTTAAGGCTCACCACACTAGCTACTACAACACACAACTATCCGGTACCACGCTAGGGAAAGCACAACCCATTTTACTGGGCGGCCTCACTTAAAACCCATTTTCCCTACACAAAAATTCTTAAGATAGTTGAATGAAGATTTGCAGAGGTGGAAAGGACTCACTAGAGTATCCTACGAGGGGCTCGTTTCGAAAGGGTCCTAATGAACACCGTTCCTACGTGGCTTGCTAGTTGATTGATTTTAATTTAAGTGAGAGCATGGGTAACAAGCAAATGGAGATGTGATTGAGTGGGTGATGAAATACCAACTCGTTGCAACGACCGGGTATAGGTCTTAGGTAAATTTATTCATCAAACCATCCAATTTAAGTGCGATACTGAAATAAAAAGCATATAGGAGCAATTAGCACACAAAAATTGACTTGCTTGCAGGAGATTCGCGAGTGAGAAAGAGTTTACCTCCCATGGTTTTAACATACGTGGGGTGAAGACCGAGTTGAGTCGATCGGGGGGAAGTATGCCTACTTCAGTCGTCCCCGGGAGTCCTACCGAACCAAAGTAGAGAGGCTTCTAAATCCTCTCATTTTGACGCCCTCTCTCTACCTTGTCCGGTTTCCCTTTTTGTTATTTTTGTGTGTTTGGAATAAGTATTACAAAAAATAAATCGGTGTCAAAATGCACCCAAATTAATTACAAGGCCTCAATAATCCTAAACAACCAGTCTAAGGAGGGAGAGGAAGGAATAACTACACTAAAAAAATTGAAAATTATAAATCTTCACGGGATTCAATCTTCAAAAAATCGGTAACGGCGCCATTTGATATCTCTCGATTTGTGTTCCTTCGCTATGGATTTGGAATGTCGTTGCGGTCAAACTTCGAGTATCAAAATTCCTGGAATTACCTACAAAACTTATTAAAAATTCAGTATCGTGGAAAATTCGGGTATCAATCCAATTTCTAGCGTTGAAACTGTAATCGTGAAAACTTGCAATTCCAATTTTTATTAAAAATCTTTTTTGTGTTTTTAAAATTTTTCTTTAATGCTTTTTTTTTTTATATTTTAAAAACAATTTTCAAGGGAGCAAACGACAATTTAAGCAACTAAAATGACAATGAAAAATCAGAAAGTAAACTAGTTTAGAATTTATGAGAAGAAACAAGAGGTGGAATTACACTGCGTAGTCAAATTAATTTAAAATCCTAATTATTCAATTGAATAGTTCAAAATAATATTGAATTTAAAATTTAACTCTCGTTACAACCCTAAATTCAATTTTATCTTTTTTAGAAATTAAACCAGGAATAGTCACAACATAAAAAAATTAAGATTCACACTCGTTTCAATAAAATATCCGCTAAGATCAATTTATTAAAATTTGTACGAATCTTTGAATTGCACACACATAATTAATATTTTAATTTAAGAATAATACTTATCTCTAAGTGAAATCCATAAATCAAATATTAATTTGCACCATTAATTTATTAACTCTCGTTACATAAATTAATGTGTGATTTTTTTCAATCTAATTAGCCTAGAATGAATCAACGAATAATTATTCAAATAAAACAACTCAACATACGCGTTTCATCTCACCCCTTGAACGGGGTGTTTAGCCAGACATGATTAAAATTTTAGGACAAACACAATTAAAAAACTAGAATTAAAGAGAAAGAGTAAGAAATACAATACGCAATAATTCCTTGTGTCAACTGTGTGCATGAACACGCGTCCCTAACTCATCACAAAATCTGACTGGATTACAAAACTGAAAGTAAAAAATGAACCTACAAATTTTTCTAGACCTAAAAGTATATATTTTTGTATTTTTCTGACTATTTTTTCTACCCTTTTTTTTTCTTTTTCTGTCTCTCCGTTCTCTCTCTGTATCTCCCTCCTTTTCTTTGCTGAGAGAGTCTTCTTTTATAAGATGCCCTTTTCTTTTCTTTGTAACCCACGTTTGTTGGTGAGATTTTTGGGGGATTTCCTTTTGCTAAGTCAAAGATATGTGGGAATCCGATTTTGGTGGGTATTGATTTTCTACCCACGTTGAGATTGGATAGGGTTTTGTTTGTTGGATGATGCGGTTTCGGGTTGGGATGGATTGAGAGTTCGGATCTGGGTTGGATCCGGGCCAGGGTCGCGACCTCGGGTTTGGGCTGGTGGGTGCGGGCTGGGCTTCGGGAGGTCGCCGGCGAGGGCTGCGACACTGGTGGGTTGGGAATGGTTGGCCGGCTTACCCGCCGGGGGGTTGTGGAGAGAGATAAGGTTTCGAGTTCGGGTTAGGTGAGTACCGGGGTTTATTGGTTGGGCTTGAGTTGGAATCGTGGATGTTGAGAGATGGAGTTTAGGGGTTGTAAGATTGGAGATGTGGGTTATGGAGGTTTTGGGGTTTTGTTAATGGGGGAGGAGAGAGAAAAAGGTTGTTGGGGGAAGAAGATGAGGGGTAGAAGAGTTGTGTGTGTGAGGGTATAGGATAGTTTAGGGGTGTGTGTGAGTTTTAGTTTGTAAAAAAAGTAGAAATAAAAACTAGATAAAAATAAAATTAAACTAAAAATAAAATAAAAACAATAATCCTATTAAATTAAAAAGACTCTAAAATATATATATATATATATATATATATATATATATATATATATATATATATATATATATATATATATATATATATATATATATATATAATATAAAAATATAATAAAACTATAAAAAAATATATAAAAGAGACAAATAATAAAAATCTATTAAAACTAAAAATTATAATCCTAATATAATAAAACTAAAGTAAGATAATATCTAATGAAAATAGAAAATAAAATCATAAAAAGCAATCCCAAGAAAACTAAAAACTAATAAAAATCAAAATAAAATAAAGAAATAGAAAAATAGAAAATAAATCCTAAAAAAATCTGAATAAATCTAAAATAAATCCTGAAAATAAAACGACTAAAAATAATAATCTAGAAAAATAATAAAGGTACAAACTCAACACACACGGGGCTCGGGGGATGGTTTGGGCTCGGTGTAGGTTTAGGTTTAGGTTACGGGACTGTTTCGGGGCATCAGATCACATCGGGGCAAGCTCAGAATGGACTTCTCACTTCACGGTCTCTTTGGATTTCTTCGATGCACGCTTTTGTCCGCTTTTGAGTTGCAATTGTATTGATTTAGCATTATTTGTACCGCAACTGCATCTTGACCTGAGAAATAAATAAATACGAACATAAGGTCATTTTTATTAAAAATGAGCAACTAAAATGCATCTATTCGAGGTATAAAATAGACACTTTTGGGTGCTTATCAGGTACCCCGAGGGGTATTTGAGGACGTAATCGTCCAAATCTATACTTTCTACATCCCTATAGATTTTTTCATTTGGGACACAGAGCCCTCCTACCCTTCGAGCCATTATGTTCCCTTTATCCTTGGTCGCCCTTTCCTATCTACAACTATGTAATACCCCGTATTTTTGGCGATATTTATTTTTGGGATTAATTAATTAAATGAGAATTAATTGGGAATTAATCCGGATAAAATACTAGCGAGATGTGAGTTGGTATTTGACTATATTGAGTATATATGATGATATATGAATATTGAATTATGAAAATTGTCTTGAGATTGATATACGGCAATTTGGTCATTTTATTGGGATGCGTGTGACAGTCGCGTCAGGATATAATTATTTTAATTATAAAAGTGAATTTAAATTCTATTAACCGTATGGTCGTTTTGAGTGCACCAACGCATCCGGAAGGGTCGAGATAGTTAGAAAACACTAGCCGGGGGTTTAGTTTGGGTCCCGGGGTATTTTTAGGCCATACCGGCAACATAAAGGGTATTTTAGTAATTTTGTATTTTTGGGAATTAAAAGTGACGAAAATTAGGAGTCTTTATCTGATTGGGAATAGAACCACTAAACCCACTAACCAACCCTTAATGACCCAATAAGCTACGGGGGTTATCAGATTAGGTTTCCAAAACTTTCCCAAAGAAAACCCTAGCCACCCTAGCCACCTTTGGAGAAGAAGGCTTGTAGAGAGAGAGAGAGAAGGAGTTCTGCAGAAAAAGCTTCATCAAACCAACACCAAATTCAGAGACACTCGAGGCAAGTGATTTAATTCTATTTAATTCAGAGAATGTTTCTCCCATGTTAGATAAATTGAAAGATTTACATTTGTTCTTGGAAGTTAAATAAAAACCCATTTTAATTGGACTTAGGACTTGAATTTTGAAGACAAATTGCATGTAGAATAGTATGGAGATGATTATTCTGATGTTAATATATGTTGGATGTAACAAAAACGGATCTAGAATGGACTTATTGAGGATTTAAAATTTTAGGGTTTATGTTCTTGAAAATTTGGGGAAAAGTGATGAGACTCGATGATTTAATGATGTTGAGGATGAATTAATTCATTAAAACACGTTAGTATGTGACTTTAAAATGTTTAGGATTGATTAGAGACCTTTAAACATTGTTGGGACAAATTTTGGTTGAGATTTGAGGGTAGAAATTGGTGGAAAAACGAGATAGGATTTCTGGGCTTGAATCTGGTCACTCGTTAGAAGACCTACCCAGGTCGTTCGAACGAGCTCGTTCGAACGAACTTCTAACGAGTTGACAGTTTGGAGTTTTAACGAGATGGATGTTCGTTCGATAATCTCGTTCGAACGAGATCTCGTTAGATAGCCCAGTTCGTTCGAACGAAATCTCGTTCGAACAGCCTCGTTCGAACGAGACTTCTAACGAGCTGGCAGTTTAAGCCTTTTTGGCCTGTTTTGATTTTGGGAGTCCCGTAAACTTGTTCGAGGATAGAGATAACCTTCCTTTGATGATGTATTGGTATACTTGGGACATTTGGGAGATAATGAGGAGTAAACTATATAAGTGTGGATTGAATCAAATGAACATTATGGATTGAGACGTGAGTGCCTACTATGACGTGAGAATAAATTATGGCGCTAATATAAATATGGACTGGGATTATATAAGTTGTATATATATTAGGTTGGTACGAGAATGCGATAAGTACTACAATTAAACTACGGTGATTACTAAGATGCGTGTTTACTTAGTATTGATATATGATTTGTGTATATGACATACCTACCATACTTGCTATCACGGGAGGTTTGCGTTCGCTTAGGGCCCTCTAATCCTTGTGTTGCCCGGATTTAGACTGGTTACCTCGATGAACATAGGTCAGAGAAGGACTTATTGGGATGTTAATAAGTCTGCTGATCGTGGGAGCGCAGGTATGTGCGTGACCCATGTTATGTGACTATGTTCGCCTCCACTATTTGTGATTTGTGTTATCTGAACTATTCCTGAGAGATTCGGAATATATGATTCCTTATGTACGTGATGTACCGGGATGGATAGCAGAGTATGTGTGCACCGCAGCTTAGTCTCGGGGTGCTTATATTGTATATTTACGTTGTGGAATATATACACTTAGTAAACTGGGAACTTTCATATGGTATTGTGTGTATAACTATGGAATAACAAAAGGGATGATCTATAATGAGTTGTATTACTTTTATGTGAGAACCTGAATTTACATTGAGCCCCTATTTAATTGCGAGCGTTATAATGTTAATGGGAACCGAGTAATAAGGGTAGAACCTATGACAGTCTAGCTAGATATGATGTCACTTAGCTAGTGGTTTGTGTCATTTTAGATGGGTACTTACGTTAGGAGTGCACAGTTAGACGAGAGGTGAGAATTTCATGTGAGTGCACGTCCTAACATGTACTTTACATTTAATGTTTTAAATGTTTTTAAAGCACTTGCAGTTTTTCAAAATATCTCCACATTCGGGCTCTGGCCCGTTTGCTTTCAAATCTTTTTTTTTGTAAAACCATTTTAGGTGCCCAGCCACAAGGACACCATGAATAGGATACTCATTCAGGTGACGAGCTGTAGCTGTTTGTGGAAGCTACAGGGATTTGCTTTTAGACGCTTCTACCATTTGGATTCCATATTCAGTATTCTTCAGTTGTAGGGCATGTTGCCCAAATTCTATTAGAGACTTTTCCATTTCAGTTTTCAGACTTGGCATGTATTGATTCAGTATTTAGTTATTTATTTCAGTTGTGGAGTTTATTATGAGGATTTTTTCCTCCGGATTTATTTATATCGTGTGATGGTTATTCTATTGTTTTCGTTATAGTGAATGGTGATATTATTCTTGCTTTAAATCTTTCACTGCATGTTAATCAGACTTTAATTAAAATTTGGCAACTTACTTTTTAAATACTAGGTGGTTAGTAATAATAAAAATATTTTCGACAGTGATGCTATTAGCTGAGCCAACTTGGCATTTTGAATTAATTTGATAAAGGAGTAGCTACCCGGTATTTAATTAGTCGGGGTGTCACAGGTGGTATCAGAGCATCAGGTTCTAGTGTCCTTTAGGATCTGTACGGCTATTATGTTTCCGCTAAGTTTTCTTTGATATAGAGCCATATATTTTAGGACTGTTGTACTCTTTTGTGTATGCTTCGTTCTTCAGCTATTTTAAGTTTATAACTGCGAACTTATAAACTTCATTCTTATTTCAGATGCCTCCACGACGTGCACGACGAGTTCCCAGGGATGCAACGCCCGAACCCCAACCCGCTCCAGTTCAGGGCATGATGAACGCCGCTGAGGTTGCAGCCATTGTAGCCCAAGCGGTAAATGCCGCAATTGCCGTAGTTCAGCAGGCACCACCTCAGGCGCCGGTTGCCACGCCAGTACAGGCAAATGCATTCCCGTCTGCTTGGGAACGTGTACGTGACACTTTTCAGAAAGCGCATCCGCCAGAGTTTGCAGGTAGCTCAGATGTGGTAGTCTCGAGCCAGTGGAGGAAGGATATGCAGAGGCACTTGAGGATGTATGAGTGCACAGACGTTCAGAAGCAAGTGCTAGCTACTTTCAAGCTAGTTGGATCTGCACTTCAGTGGTGGGAGTCTATTACCACCGTGGAGGAGAGGGATACTCTCACTATTCAGGACTTTTGGGTGCGGTTTGACCGCAAGTACTTTCCGTCCGCTGTTCATACGGAAATGAGAAGGAAACTGATGAATCTGAAGCAAGAGGGTAAGACCGTGGCCGAGTATGAGGCCGAGTTCACGAATCTGTTGAATATCGTTCCAGATGAGATACCGACAGAAAAGAAGAAGATTGAGAAATTCACCGACGGGTTGACATGGAGGATCCGTCAGCATCTGTTAGGGAACCTTTCGTTGGCCACTTATTCTGATGTGGTTAACGCTGCTTTGTTACACTGCCAGGATCACCGCTTTCATATGGCTGAGGGCAAAAGATCGGGAGAGTCTAGCCATCAGGGCAGGACTGGAGGACATGGTGCCGGTGGGGCACAATCTGTTCAGGGGCAGAGACAGGGTGAGAAGGGTTCCCAGCAGGGGGATCAGAAGAGATACAGATCAGGGAATTACAGGCACGGACAGGGAGGTTTCCGTCAGGGCCATCAGGGTCCAAACGTCCATCAGGGCCAACAGGGGCAGAATGGGCAGCAGTTTCAGCAGGGCCAGCAGGGCCAAGGGAGGAACGGTAACGGCCACCAGGGTCGGGGACCGCAGGGGCAGAGAGGAGGGAACTTCCCAGGGAAGTGTTTTGTTTGTGGCAAGACTGGCCATAAACGACATGATTGTCCTGATAGGGGCAGGGCCCCACAACAGCAGCAGCAGGGTGCTCGCCAGGAGCCGCAGAGGCCTATGTTTCCAGCCGCTCTCCCCGCACCGCCACAGATGGCAGCATTGCCACCCATTCCAGCAGTCCCAGTTCAGCAGGGGCAGCTACAGTATGGACGTGTCTACAACGTCCACCAGGCAGCAGTTCCACAGGCACCGCCCGCGATTGAGGGTACGTTTCCTATCCATGGCACTATGGGTCGGGTATTGTTTGATACGGGGGCTACACATTGTTTCATAGCTACACATTTCGCGAAAGCCTTAGGATTGTTAGCTACGGCAGAGAGCACAGTGACGTGTGTAGACTCACCATTGGGGAGTGGGTCACTTATTTTCTTTATATGCCGGGGAGTGGGGGTAGAGATTGGTAGTCTGGTATTCCTGCAGATATGTTGGTATTAGATATGCATGTTCACGATGTGATTATCGGTATGGATTGGCTCGCTGATTATAGAGCCATGATTGATTGCTTCGGTGGGAGCATTGTTTTTGCCATTCCGGGGCAAGAGATGTTTGTAGTGGCGATGCCTCGCCCAGAGGAAGGCTCTACCGCTCATTTGTATTACCTAGAGGAGGATACCTCTAAGGAGGTTGTGATTCCTTTAGATTCGATCCCAGTCGTCAGAGAGTATTCGGATGTGTTTCGGGAGATACCAGGCCTACCCCCTAGTCGAGAGATAGACTTTGTTATAGACCTATTGCCAGGTACGAGACCTATAGCACGCGCACCGTACCGTATGGCTCCGGCAGAAATGCGAGAGCTACGAGATCAAATAGAGCAGTTGTTAGGTCAGGGCTTTATTCGCAGGAGTACCTCACCTTGGGGCGCTCCAGTTTTGTTTGTGAAGAAGAGAGATGGTTCACTGAGATTGTGTGTGGACTATCGAGAGTTGAACAAGGTCACGATACGGAATAAGTATCCGTTGCCTCGAATCGATGACCTATTTGACCAGTTGAGAGGAGCTTCTTTCTTCTCAAAGATTGATTTGAGATCGGGATACCATCAGTTGCGTATCAGGGAGGAGTATGTCTCGAAGACTGCGTTCTTGTCGAGATATGGTTCTTACGAGTTTCGGGTTATGCCTTTTGGTTTGACCAACGCACCAGCAGTGTTTATGGACTTGATGAACAGAGTGTTCAGGGATTTCCTAGATCAGTTTGTCATTGTCTTCATCGACGACATTCTGGTTTACTCCCAGACAGAGGAGGAGCACGCAAAGCATTTGAGGCAAGTTTTGCAGACACTACGTCAGAACGAGTTGTATGCAAAATATGAGAAGTGCGGGTTTTGGTTGAAGGAGGTCCAGTTTTTGGGACACATTATTTCCGACCGGGGGATATCTGTTGATCCGGGGAAGGTATCCGCGGTGAGGGAGTGGGGACAGCCCACGACACCAACGGAGATTCGTAGTTTCTTGGGTCTAGCAGGATACTACAGGAGGTTTATTCGGGGTTTCTCGAAGATAGCAGGTCCTTTGACACATCTGACTCGTAAGGGTGTGCCGTTCATTTGGAGTGACGCCTGTCAGTTGGCATTCGATGAATTGAAGGATAAATTAACCTCAGCACCTGTGTTAGCATTGCCGATACCAGGAGTTGAGTATTTGGTTTACACCGATGCGTCTTTGCAAGGACTTGGAGGTATATTGCAGCAGGAGAGACAGGTCATAGCTTATGCTTCCCGTAAGCTTAAGCCTCATGAGAAGAATTACCCCACACATGATTTGGAGTTGGCGGCAGTGGTATTTGCCCTACGGATTTGGAGGCACTATCTTTTGGGGGAGAAGTTCAAATTGTTCACGGACCACAAGTCCTTACAGTACCTGTTCACTCAGAAGGAGTTGAACATGCGGCAAAGGAGGTGGCTTGAGTTTGTGAAGGACTACCAGTTCGATATCAAGTATCACCCGGGTAAGGCTAACGTGGTCGCAGACGCGTTGAATCGTAGGCCAGCAGATGAGGTGGCAGGGGTGTGGAAGGCAAAGTGGAAGGAGTTGGGACACCAGGATGCAGTGGCCCGATCTTTCATGTCTGTGATGACCGTTACACCGCAGATTGTCACGAAGGTAGTACGGGCACATGCTAATGATTCGTTCTGTCAGGAGCAGATAATTCGATTACTAGCAGAGGGAGCCGAGTCCTATACCGTCAGCTCAGACGGGGGATTACGCTTCAATGGGAGATTGGTGGTTCCGGAAGGGGAGAAATTGCGACACGAGGTGATGGCAGAATTGCACGGCTCACGATTCGCGGTACATCCCGGAGGGGACAAAATGTATCAAGACATGAGACGCCAGTATTGGTGGAGCGGTATGAAGAGAGATATTGCTGAGTTTGTTTCGAAATGCACCACTTGCCAGCTAGTAAAAGTGGATCACCAGAAACCGACAGGACTTCTACAGCCGTTGGAGGTTCCGGTATGGATGTGGGAAAGCATATCCATGGACTTTATCACGGGGTTGCCTACGTCGCAGAGGGGTCACGACTCCGTTTGGGTAATTGTGGACAGATTGTCCAAAGTCGCTCACTTTTTACCCGTAAGGACTGACTACACTACGGGACAGTATGCCCAGCTCTTCATTTAAGAGATTGTGAGACTTCACGGTGTGCCCCTAAATATCGTGTCTGACAGAGACAAGATATTTGTTTCGCAGTTTTGGGAGAGTTTCCAGGAGGCCATGGGCACGGAATTGCGGTTGAGTACGGCTTATCATCAGCAGACCGATGGGCAGACAGAGCGAACAAATCAGATGTTGGAGGACATGCTACGCATGTGCATTTTTGACTTTGGAGGTGGATGGGAGCAATACCTTCCACTGGTAGAGTTTGCTTATAATAACTCCTACCAGTTCACTATTGGCATGGCTCCGTTTGAGGCGTTGTACGGTAGGCCTTGTCGTTCCCCAGCATGTTGGTTAGAGGTGGGGGACAACAAACTACTTGGGCCGGAAGTGATTCAGGATACTTCGGCAAGGATTGAGTTGATACGGAGTTGCATTCGGGTAGCTCAAGACCGGCAGAAGAGTTATGCTGATGCGAAGAGATCTTTCAGGGAGTTCCAAGTGGGGGACCAGGTTTTGCTCAGAGTATCTCCTATGAAGGGGATTATGCGTTTCGGGAAGAAGGGGAAGTTGGCACCGAGGTATGTGGGGCCGTTTCCTATTATTGAGCGGATTGGACCAGTTGCGTATAGACTCGGATTACCGGAGCATTTACATCGGATTCACGATGTATTTCATATTTCCTCGCTAAGGAAATATCTCAGAGATAATTTGGCTCATTCTCACATCGCTTTGGAGGAAATTGATTTACAGCCTGATAGCTCCTACGAGGAGGGGCCGATTGCTATTTTGGACCGAAGTGAGAGGAAGCTGCGGTCAAAGATAGTTCCGTTAGTGCGTGTTCAGTGGCGACATCACAATGTCGAGGAGTCCACATGGGAACGCGAGGATGAGATGCGCAAACGTTATCCAGAGTTGTTTTTATCAGGTACTTTCTAGTTCCTAATTTCGGGACGAAATTCTGTTATTAGGGGGGAAGTATGTAATACCCCGTATTTTTGGCGATATTTATTTTTGGGATTAATTAATTAAATGAGAATTAATTGGGAATTAATCCGGATAAAATACTAGCGAGATGTGAGTTGGTATTTGACTATATTGAGTATATATGATGATATATGAATATTGAATTATGAAAATTGTCGTGAGATTGATATACGACAATTTGGTCATTTTATTGGGACGCGTGTGACAGTCGCGTCAGGATATAATTATTTTAATTATAAAAGTGAATTTAAATTCTATTAACCGTATGGTCGTTTTGAGTGCACCAACGCGTCCGGAAGGGTCGAGATAGTCAGAAAACACTAGCCGGGGGTTTAGTTTGGGTCCCGGGGTATTTTTAGGCCATACCGGCAACATAAAGGGTATTTTAGTAATTTTGTATTTTTGGGAATTAAAAGTGACGAAAATTAGGAGTCTTTATCTGATTGGGAATAGAACCACTAAACCCACTAACCAACCCTTAATGACCCAATAAGCTACGGGGGTTATCAGATTAGGTTTCCAAAACTTTCCCAAAGAAAACCCTAGCCACCCTAGCCACCTTTGGAGAAGAAGGCTTGTAGAGAGAGAGAGAGAAGGAGTTCTGCAGAAAAAGCTTCATCAAACCAACACCAAATTCAGAGACACTCGAGGCAAGTGATTTAATTCTATTTAATTCAGAGAATGTTTCTCCCATGTTAGATAAATTGAAAGATTTACATTTGTTCTTGGAAGTTAAATAAAAACCCATTTTAATTGGACTTAGGACTTGAATTTTGAAGACAAATTGCATGTAGAATAGTATGGAGATGATTATTCTGATGTTAATATATGTTGGATGTAACAAAAACGGATCTAGAATGGACTTATTGAGGATTTAAAATTTTAGGGTTTATGTTCTTGAAAATTTGGGGAAAAGTGATGAGACTCGATGATTTAATGATGTTGAGGATGAATTAATTCATTAAAACACGTTAGTATGTGACTTTAAAATGTTTAGGATTGATTAGAGACCTTTAAACATTGTTGGGACAAATTTTGGTTGAGATTTGAGGGTAGAAATTGGTGGAAAAACGAGATAGGATTTCTGGGCTTGAATCTGGTCACTCGTTAGAAGACCTACCCAGGTCGTTCGAACGAGCTCGTTCGAACGAACTTCTAACGAGTTGACAGTTTGGAGTTTTAACGAGATGGATGTTCGTTCGATAATCTCGTTCGAACGAGATCTCGTTAGATAGCCCAGTTCGTTCGAACGAAATCTCGTTCGAACAGCCTCGTTCGAACGAGACTTCTAACGAGCTGGCAGTTTAAGCCTTTTTGGCCTGTTTTGATTTTGGGAGTCCCGTAAACTTGTTCGAGGATAGAGATAACCTTCCTTTGATGATGTATTGGTATACTTGGGACATTTGGGAGATAATGAGGAGTAAACTATATAAGTGTGGATTGAATCAAATGAACATTATGGATTGAGACGTGAGTGCCTACTATGACGTGAGAATAAATTATGGCGCTAATATAAATATGGACTGGGATTATATAAGTTGTATATATATTAGGTTGGTACGAGAATGCGATAAGTACTACAATTAAACTACGGTGATTACTAAGATGCGTGTTTACTTAGTATTGATATATGATTTGTGTATATGACATACCTACCATACTTGCTATCACGGGAGGTTTGCGTTCGCTTAGGGCCCTCTAATCCTTGTGTTGCCCGGATTTAGACTGGTTACCTCGATGAACATAGGTCAGAGAAGGACTTATTGGGATGTTAATAAGTCTGCTGATCGTGGGAGCGCAGGTATGTGCGTGACCCATGTTATGTGACTATGTTCGCCTCCACTATTTGTGATTTGTGTTATCTGAACTATTCCTGAGAGATTCGGAATATATGATTCCTTATGTACGTGATGTACCGGGATGGATAGCAGAGTATGTGTGCACCGCAGCTTAGTCTCGGGGTGCTTATATTGTATATTTACGTTGTGGAATATATACACTTAGTAAACTGGGAACTTTCATATGGTATTGTGTGTATAACTATGGAATAACAAAAGGGATGATCTATAATGAGTTGTATTACTTTTATGTGAGAACCTGAATTTACATTGAGCCCCTATTTAATTGCGAGCGTTATAATGTTAATGGGAACCGAGTAATAAGGGTAGAACCTATGACAGTCTAGCTAGATATGATGTCACTTAGCTAGTGGTTTGTGTCATTTTAGATGGGTACTTACGTTAGGAGTGCACAGTTAGACGATAGGTGAGAATTTCATTTGAGTGCACGTCCTAACATGTACTTTGCATTTAATGTTTTAAATGTTTTTAAAGCACTTGCAGGTTTTTAAAATATCTCCACATTCGGGCTCTGACCCCTTTGCTTTCAAATCTTTTTTTTTGTAAAACCATTTTAGGTGCCCAGCCACAAGGACACCATGCATAGGATACTCATTCAGGTGACGAGCTGTAGCTGTTTGTGGAAGCTACAGGGATTTGCTTTTAGACGCTTCTACCATTTGGATTCCAGATTCAGTATTCTTCAGTTGTAGGGCATGTTGCCCAAATTCTATTAGAGACTTTTCCATTTCAGTTTTCAGACTTGGCATGTATTGATTCAGTATTCAGTATTTAGTTATTTATTTCAGTTGTGGAGTTTGTTATGAGGAGTTTTTCCTCCGAATTTATTTATATCGTGTGATGGTTATTCTATTGTTTTCGTTATAGTGAATGGTGATATTATTCTTGCTTTAAATCTTTCACTGCATGTTAATCAGACTTTAATTAAAATTTGGCAACTTACTTTTTAAATACTAGGTGGTTAGTAATAATAAAAATGTTTTCGACAGTGATGCTATTAGCTGAGCCAACTTGGCATTTTGAATTAATTTGATAAAGGAGTAGCTACCCGGTATTTAATTAGTCGGGGTGTCACAAACTAATGCATTGATTAATACGTGTAATGGGCAAATGCAACTCATGTTCGGGAATATGAAACTTGAATCGAATATCTTCAATATCACCAAACAAATAGCTGGTGAAGACGATTAACACGAAATGGATCTTATCGAGGAGGTAGTACATGAATACTTTGAGGGTAATCATGTTATAGATACACTTGAGGCATGTCTAGTGATGGTTAGTTAGAGCAAGAGAGAGTACTCTGAATCGAAAGGTGAGTAACATGAGGGAGATGTTAGATAAGGGTGAGTTTGAGGACGACATGAGAGACGTAAGTTGAGTCTCCCAATTTAAGGAATTACCATGGAGGGAATCCTATGAGGTTCCTTTCGAAGTTAAATTTCTAAACTCGAATTGAAGAAGATACTTTTTAACGTTAAATATGCTTGTTTGGGAGAGGATGAGACATATCCTGTTATTGTCTCCTCTAGCTTAGATAAAGAGCAAGAAGGAAAGCTTATGGCTATTTTAAGGAAGCACAAAGGTTCTTTTGGTTTGTCTATTGAGGATTTAAAAGGTATAATCTCCTTGATTTGTACCCATAAAATCCACTAGAGGAGTAAGTGAAGCCCTCTAGGGAGATGCAAAGAAGATTAAACTCGATTATGAAGGACTTTGTGAGAACGAAGATTATTAAGTTATTGGATGCTGGCCTCATCTATCCCATCTTAGATAGTAAATAATTTAGTCCAGTCCAAGTCGTTCCCAAGAAGTTGGGAATGATCATGGTTGAGAATGCAAAGGGGCACTACTAGAAAAATGACAATTAAGAACAACTAGTTTGTTGTTCCAAAAGCCCATTTGTTGTCCCCAATAGTATTTAGGACAGTCATAAGGACAAGAAGAGTTATCCTATTAAGTGGGCGTCATAAAAGGCTAAAAGGACAACAATTGCTGTCCTTTTTGAGCTTTTAGGATAGTAAAAAGTCGTCCTTTTAGCTCCGTCTTTTTAAGTCCAAATACTATTATATATTTATAAGGACAGGTGTTGCTGTCCTTTAAAATAGAATATTAGGGACAAAATTTGCTATCCCAAATAAATTTTGGCGCATAAAATGTGACGCCAAATTAATATTTTAAAAGACAGTTGTAGTTGTCCTAAAAGATGAATATATATATATATATATATATATATATATATATATATATATATATATATATATGAATCTGTATTGTAGTCACAAAAACACAAAGTCATATTATACCAAAATTTAACCTTTAAAATAATAACAAAACCAAATAGTGTATCTAATCGCACTTCATAAAATAAATACCGCCACATGCTTTTAAATCATCATTTCCACTTCAAAGTTAGTTACATAGATACATAGTCAAGCGTGGTTATCTAAAGTATCAATTGTTATTGCTGTTGGTAGTGGTGATAGCGGGATGCCCGCCTCTCGTAGCATACGAGCGATTTCAATCCTAGCTTCTGCTAGAGTTTTTCTCTAGGCCCTCGTGACTTTTTCTTGTATCTCATTTTCTAAATCTGCAAGCACCATATCAATTTCTTATTGATGATGATTCTATCGTGCCTCAATCTCTTCCCTATAGCGAGTGCATTGCTCATTGGCCTCCTTCTCTAGTCGAGCAATCTCATTATGATAATAATGAGATGATGTGGTTGAACGCGAAGAAGTTGGTTTAATACATACTCCCATACACAATGCTCGTCCATGTTCGTCAGGTCCTATCACCTCCTCAAATATAGAATCCCTCACTTCAATCCTAGTTTGATGATCCAGTGGTAGCACATCTAATTGTCTTTTAATCATTTCCTACAAATTGAGAAAAAACATATAGCACAATCAACCTCTTTTCATAATTGAAATTTTCAAACATCCACCAAAATAAAATTCGTAATGTAACTAAGTTGTTTACATCGCAATTACACACATGTATACCTCTCTACCAGCCGCTCCATCATCGACATCGTATGTGAGATCCTCTTTCTTACATGTCCATATCCAAACACTCAATTTGTCGATAGGCTCCTATTTTGACTTCATCTAATTTATATAAAAAATAAAACGTGTTAACAAAATCCAAAAAGAACTAATATATAATCATATTAAAGTAAGGACATAAATACTAATTTATTGCTTCATTCCGGCAATTGAAGTTCGCCCAATTCTAGGGTGTGAACACAAATATTCTCAATTAATTATATTCATATTTTCCACTCGCTGCAAGAGAACATAATTAATGTTAATGAGATTTGAAGTTACTTGTAAATGTTTATATATCCTCCCCACTGATACAAAGTATTATTTTTTTTAAATTCGATAGTGTTTCCTTTGTTTTTACATGTAATCCAGCCTGTTTAATCATCAACATTAACATTAATAATTAAAAAAAATATGTAAAATCCCTTCCACCAATTAAAAACAGCCCCCACGCATCTCGCCCAAACTCAAAACATCCCCCACATCCCACCCTTACCCAAACTAGCCCCCACATCCCACCCTTACCCAAACTAGCCTCCACCCCCCCCCCCCCCCCACACACCTGCGCCCGAACCCAAAACATCCCTGAACCACACCTGAACAAAAAATAACCCCCAATCGACCCACCGATACAATATATTATTTTTTTTAAAATTTCGACAGAGTTTCCTTTGTTTTTACATGTAATCCAACTTGTTTAATCATCAACATTAACATCAATAATTAAAAACAAAGATGTAAAATTCCATCCACCAATTCAAAACAGCCCCACCCTCCCCCCACGCATCCCGCCCGAACTTGAAACATCCCCCACATCCCATCGAACCCAAAACAACCCCCATCCCACACCTTCCCCCACACCCGCGCCCGAACCCAAAACATCCCCGAACCAAAAACAACCCCCACCTGACCCATCGATACAATGTATTATTTTTTTAAAATTTCGACAGAGTTTCCTTTGTTTTTATATGTAATCCAACTTGTTTAATCAACATTAATATCAATAATTTAAAAAAAAATGTAAATTCCTTCCGCCAATTCAAAACATCCCCCACCCTCCCTCATGCATCCCACCCGAACTCAAAACATCCCCCATAGTCACCCTTACCCAGACTAGCCCCCACATTCCACCGAACCCAAAATAACCCCCACTCGAACCCAAAACGGCACCCACCCTCCCCCACACATCCGCGCCCAAACCCAAAACATCCCCAAACCCCACATCCACTATTTTTTTACATGTAATCCAAAAATTTTATAACCAAGAAAGAAATGTGATACCTTTGATGCTTCTTGACCCCAAAGTTTCACTAAGATTTTCCATTGATTCAGGTCGACTTGAAGGGGTGTAATTGCTAAACGCTCTGCGTCCGTGTTCAATTTCGTATAGTACTTCCTCTTGGTCTTGTACTTAAACGATCTGCATTGAACTCCAATCTTACGCAAACATAGGTTTTGGTAATTGTCTGGTGGATTTGTGTTAATCTAAGAACAAAAAATGCATTGGTTAGATATATTAATGATTCTAAATAATCAGTTTTACTAAAAAAAGATTAACTTAATATTACTTGCACTTGTTCCCAAACAAAGTCGAGTTTTCATTGATCCATTTTAGTCCAAGTCAAAGGAAATAAATCCCATTGGCGTGCATAATAGCCGAGTTGACTCACCAACTTCTTCGCATATGGTCCAACTAGTTGGCAATCCCAACCAATTATCTTTTTCTCACCGTTGCCCCATTCATTCCATTATTTGGAACTCCCTCTAACTTTTCTCTTAAGAGAGGATGTACCACTAGCATCACCTGTACAAAAGAAATGGGTAAGCATATATAAATATTTACAAAATCCTATTATATACATCTTTTAGTATATACCCTCATGTGAGATGAACTGGGACTCAATTCATATGATACATCATCAAGTGACACATCATTACCAAAATATTTGCAATTGGGGCGCCTTTTTCATATGCATGCTCCAGAAGTCCTCATCATATTATCACCTAATTACATGCAATCAAAATTTAAAGTAGTCAATAATATAAATATATGAATCAATAAGAATGAAATCAAAATAGCCACTTATAAAATAGAAAATGATACATACCTTGAAAATTGAATACCAATATACGCATTGGGAGCTCTTTTCCATGTGCATGCTCCATAATTCCACATCACCCTAATAAACATACACTACAATAAATCATGTAGTAACGTAACCATAAATAACAAAAATTTATAGAATTGTCACTGTGTGTAGGTTAATGGATCACCATCAAATTTTTTTATTACAAGCAACTTACGAATTGTGTATACAAATAATAGTTAGCAAGAAGATTACAAGCAAATTTTGCAAGCAAAATTTTCTATAACGGTTACGAATTGTGTATAAAAATTTATAAGTAACGTAAGAATTGTGTATAGAAATTTACAAGCAAATGTTTATACACTACTTACAAATTGTGTATAAAAATTTTCTATAACAGTTAGCAACTTACGATTCTTTTACTCAGTTTCTAATTTTGTTGTCCTCGATTGCAAACATATTTTATGAAAACAAATCTATTCTTCCATAAGAATTGAACTTTATCAAAACAATAAAAAGTAAGCCACTTTTTATAAAAATGAAAATTTTCTCAACCTTTTTTCCAATTTTGTCATCAAAAACAACCCAAGACATAAATGAATAGCTCCCAATCTTAATTTCTAGTAACCGAATTCAATTTGCTTACTTTAACTAGGTGAATAAAGGAAACAACTTATAACATCCATAATAAAAACATCATTGAATAGTTATGAAGAAATGAGATCCATAAAGAATCATTGAAACCATAAGTTATTTACGTACTCTTTTGTACCTATGGCTTATTATAATTAAAGAATGTTCCAATCCAATAAGGACAGCTTGAAAAATAACCTTCCATTATTATCGACATCTGGTTGCACATTCCTCTTTTGTGGAATTTCTAACTCCTAGAGCACACAGCTATTGTCCCAGCGCAGTCTATGCAATTGGTACTGAGCACTCCTTTCAGAATCATTTGTGGTTTGAAATAAAGATTTTTTCAGCAATGTTGTTTCTTGCCACTGACAAATGTCGTCTCTAGGTTCTCAGAATCCTCAATGCTGTCATCAATATGCTTGGCATTGTCGTTTTACAATGTCTTGAGAGAGATGTCGTTAGCAATACCATTCTCAGAATCAGGACATTTCAAGCATCCCTCTAACCTCAATGATGGTATTACTTGACAATAGAAGACACCTGTATGAGTCAACGTATATGAAGCAACCTTTTCTAAATGTAGTAAAACATTTGTAGCTTTGCTCCGAGAATGCTTGTGAAAATTCCAGTGAAGGTTCAGTTGGTTCTCCTTTGGTAAATATTTATTAATAAACTCAATTTCATAATCAAACTCTAAACGAAGGATAGACTGTCAAGGCCTTTTCTCAATCGTCTCAATTAAATTCAAAATCACTATAGGATTTCGGTATCTATGAAACTTCAATTATTTCACTAATCCCAGTCCCACCCACAGATACACAAACAAAACACATCCAAATCCATCGCCAATTCTCTCTCACGTTCATCAACACTTATGTAAAGAAAAATTAAATAAAATTGTTGAGATCATAAATTTGTTCTGATTAATGGAATGGCCACTACAATTACTCTGTCTCAATCAGATCCAAATCTCACCGATTTAAGTTTTTGAAGATCCATCAGCGAGTTTGTATTAAAGGAAAGATGAGTATAGCCAAGTCTCAGGTTTGGCAGTCGCGTAAGAAGAAGAGATGTTGAACCTCATATATATATATATATATATAGAGAGAGAGAGAGAGAGGGAAATGGGTTCGAGATCGGGTGGTAGTAGTAGTGGGAGAACACGAGTGGGAGAACCTTCCACTTTCTCTATTTCTAACAGGTATAACATCAAAAAAAGAAAACAAAATGAAAAAAATGGACAAACCTTGAACGAGGAGAGTGGCGCCGGACTGGAGTGAGCGGCTGTCATGAGCGAGCGGCTATCAGGGAGAGATGAATGAGGTTTTCGAGGAAGAGGTTGCGATGGAGTGTATTTGGGTTATATACTTTTTAGGGTTATTTGTTTATTTGACCCAATTAAAAAAAGGGAAGTGAATATTTTATAGGACACCCTCAAATTGATGTCCTATTTGATTCTTTTTGCTCTCATTAATAAAAAAGCAGGAAATGAATTATTTTAAAGGACGGTAAATTGCTGTCCTTTTTGCTATCTTATAAGGGATAGTGATGAAAATGATGTCCTTTTTGAAAAGAGAGGGAACACAAAAATAAGAGAGGGAAATGAATTATTTTAAGGGATATTAAGTGATGTCCTTTTAGAGTTATTTTTAAGGACGTTAATTTTTTGTCGTCCTAAAAACTATTTTCAGCCTGTTATTAAGGACGCATAAAATATTGTTGTCCTTTTAGACTATTATAAAGGACAGTTAAATCTCCCTGTCCCTTATACATTTTTTTAAAGGACAGCTTCTAAGATGTCCTTAATACCTTTGTCCTTAATTGTCATTTTTCTAGTAGTGGGGGAACTTATCCCAAAACTTACCACCACAGGGTGGCGCGTTTGCATTGATTACTGAAAACTCAATGTCAGCACTAAGAAATACCACTTCCTTTTGTCATTCCTGGAGCAAATGCTCGAGAGAGTTTGGGTCCACCCATTTTTCTATTTTTATATGGTTATTTCATTTATAACCAAGTAGAGGTGGACGTGCTAGACCAAGGGAAGACTACCTTCACATGTACCTTTGACATCTTTGCCTATAAAAGGATGCCATTTGGATTATGTAATGCACCCACGACCTTTCAAAGGTTCATGCTCAGTCTTTTTAGCAACATTTTTTAGAGAGGCCTTGAGGTGTTCATGGATGATTTAAGCGTATTCATCCCCTCTTGTGACCAATATCTTGATAATCCTGAGAAGGTGCTTGCCCGATGTGTGGAAAAGAACCTAGTACTAAATTAAGAAAAATGCCATTTTATGGTTACCGAAGGAGTAGTTCTAGGACACATTGTATCATCTAAGTGGATAAAACTAGATAAGGAAAAAGTTGATATAATTATCAAACTTTCTCCACCCATGTCACTAAAAGACATGCGCTCATTTTTGGGACTCGTGGAGTTCTACTGTAGGTCTATTAAGGACTTTAACTCCATATCTAGGCCTTTAAGTAACTTTCTTATTAAGGATGTCAAATTTAAGTGGAGTGAAGTGTGCAAAGAGGCTTTTGAGAAATTAAGGATCATGCTAATCTCCTCTCCCATCATGTAAGATCCAGATTGGATCCTTCCATTCGAGCTAATGTATGATGCGAGTGACTATGTGGTAGGGGATATTTTAGGGAAAATGATAGAAAATAAAGTATATGTCATATACTATGATAGTTGGACTTTAATCATACCTCAATTAAACTACTCCACCACGGATAAAGAGTTACTAAAGGTAGTGTTCTCCCTTGACAAACTCTGTTTATATCTTATCAGGTCACCTATCATATGCTTTACCAACCATGTGACACTCAAATATCTCCTTTCCAAGAAGGATGCAACGAACGTATCATTAGGTGGATCTTGCTACTCTAAGAATATGATCTTTTGATCAAAGATAAGAAAGGAGTAGAAAATATCATAGTTGATCATTTATCTAGGCTCTCATCCAACGTGCCTCAAGATCCCGTACCCATAGATAAGTATTTTTCGGATGAGCAACTCTTTACCAACTCCTATCTGCCTTGGTTTGTGAACATCATGAACTATCTAGTGATGGGGGCCGTTCCCTCCGATTGGACTCCCCAAGAGAAGAGGAAGTTTTTCACGTGGTCGCACATGTTCTTGTATGATAATCTTAATCTATTTAAGTATTGCGCATACCAAATAATCCAAAAATGTGTATCGGATGATGAGATTCAAAGTGTCATTCTGTTTTGTCATTCAGAAGCTTGTGGATGTATATTTTCTACAAAAAATATGATCTCAAAGATTCTTTAATGAGGTCCCTATTGGCTCACTATCTTTCTGGATGTGAACGTTTATTGTCGATCTTGCGATAGATGCCAAAAGATGGGTGTAATTACTAGAGATGATATGATGCTGTTGACCCATATTCTAACCATTAAGATGTTCGACTATTGAGGCGTCGAATTCATAGGACTCTTCCCTCCTTATTTTGGTCTTCTATACACCCTTGTTACGGTAGACTATGTGTCTAAATGGGAAGAAAAAATAGCTACGCGCACAAATGACAGTAAAGTGGTGGTTAAGTTCATACATGAACATATTCTTTCTCATTTTGGTGCCTCGAAAGCCGTCATTAGTGACACCGACATGCATTTTTGCAATAAGCCATTTGAAAAGTTAATGAGAAAGTATTTAGTTGTCCACAAGGTTGGGATAACTTACCATCCGCACACAAACAGGCAAGCCAAGCTGTCAAATCGAGAGATGAAAAACATTATCTAAAAGACAGTTGATCCTAATTGTTGATATTGGTTTAACCGATTACTCGATGCGCTATGAGCTTATTGGACTGCGTATAACCCCCCTCGAGATGTCCCTATTCCCATTTATGTATAGAAATTCTTTCCATCTCCCTGTTGACTTGGACCACAAGGCGTATTAGGTGATTAAGAGGTTGAACTTTAACTTAGATAAAGTCGGTGAGGCATGAAAACTACAATTGAATGCATTGGAGAAATATGCAACGATGCATATGAGAGCACCCGTATCGCAAAATAATAGTTGAAACTTGCACATGATCAAAATTTAAATCTCAAAGAGTTTCATTCTAGTCAAAAAGTTCTCGTTTACAACTCTCGGTTACATTTGTTTCCCGAAAAGTTATGTTCGAGATGGTCCAAACCGTTCATTGTGAAGAAAGTGTTTCCACACGGTGCTATAGAAATGGAGGATCCTAAGGATGGGAACACATTTAAAGTTAATGGACAGCGCCTAAAGCCGTATCTAGAGGCGTGTATTAGGTAAGTGGAGACAATTTTATTGTAGGACCTTGTATACGGGGATGAATAGGTTAATGGTGAGAGTTTGTTACTCCCCCCGATGCATATGGGCTGAGTTTTTATTGTGTTTTTGAGCCGTGTGAGTGCGTCGTGTGTTTAGGAGTGAGTCGTGTGTGTTTTAGCGATAGTGGAATTATTTTAACTTTTCGAGACCCGTTTCGAGAGTGAAAAATGAGCGCGTGGTGTGATTAAAGATTTTTCATAGAAAAATGATGAATTGCGATTGAACTTAATGATACTTTTAGGAAACCTAACCCCCATGCCCGAGGGAGTGGGAGAATTGCGAGGAAAAAGTCAAAATGTAAAAATTTATGTTTAGATAATCGAACCCTCAGTGAAGGGGTTTGGTCCCAAAATTGAACCCTTAGAGATGAGGGTTTGGTCTTGGCAAAACTGTCTCGCTAATCGAATCGAATCGGTTCCCAGGGAGAACTGGTTCGCTTTTATGTGCTGCCAACACAACATATTCCCTATTTTTCCTCCTTTCCATCCAACCCTTTCACCTTCCCTCCAACCAAATACATCCCCCTTTCCTCTAACCATAAAAATTCATCCAAAAATATTCCCCCCACCTTCAAAACGTTTCATTTTCCAAAATCCTTCCCCACCCTTTCACACAACCTCCAACCTATAAATACCCCACCTCTCCACTATTCTTACTCACACCTTCAACCTTATCTCTTATCCTAGAATTCTCTCGAAGTTATTCCTAAATTTTCCATCTCTCCAAATGGCCCCCAAGCTCTATCAAAAGAAATAAAATTCCACCGACGTTGAGGAGGGTGACGACCGATAAACATTACGTTCCACCCAAGAATGGAATTGGTACCGAGAATATTTTGACATTCGGTGCACTTTGTTTATAAAGAGGAAAATCGTGTGGAATGAAATACCCTTCAACATCGCTTCTCTTTTCTCTCGGTTTGGGTTGAAAGAGTTGTGTTCCAAGGACTCGAACCCAATCTACGAGCCTGTTGTCAAACTATTCTACGGGTCCCTTGTTCGCACTTCCTAAGGCAAATACGAGGCCTATATTGATGGGGTCACCATTAAATTCACCCTACAAATCATCAAACACCAGAGGAAAGCGGAAGGAGTTAAATATTTCAATTCCTACACCTACCCATACCGCCGCAAAGATATCTCTCTTCTCCAACTTTAAAGTCAATGGCCCTAAATCTCTGTGGACCTATGCGACCTTCTCGTCTGGGAAATTTTCGTCCCGCATCCTCTTGGATAATATCATCACTTGTGCCACCCTCCTCCCGACCAAAAATGACTCCGCCATCCATTTGAGGCATGATACTTTCTTTTAATTCTTGTTCGACATGGAGGCAAAAATAAGCCTCACACATATCTACTTCGATGAGATCACCGTCGCGACCTATTGTCCCACCGGGAAAACTTCTCTTCCATACAACCGTTTCATCACCTCCTTATTCCTCGAAGCAAGGTTCATTTTGTGTGGTGATCAAGCCCGCATGTCATAGCCTATTAACACCACATCCATCAATCATAGTAACAAGTAAGCCTGCAACGCACCACCTCCCCCTGAGCTAATTTTTTATGATGTCAAAAGGGGGGAGGAAGGTGAAGACGAGGGAGAGGACGAGGATGAAGAAAGCGACGATGATGGGGAAGAGGGAAGTTTTGACGAGGGTGAGTAAGAGAATGGCGATCCGACAGATCCGAATTTTAAAGGCGAATTTGATGAGCACGCCTAAAACACGACAGTCATTAATAGTCGAATGGATCAAATTGAGGCCCGTCTCGACGAGTTCATCTTGGAATACCGGGATGGTAGGGATGACTATCGCCAGGACTCTCAAATGATGATGTGGATCTAAGTCGATCTTTACTCCCTAAGCATGGGTTCGGGCTCTGCATTGCTCCACTATTTCATGGGCCCTTACACTCATGACCCCAACACACCCGACCCTTCTCATTAAGCTCTTGGTATCCATGCTTTTAATTATGTAGTTTCTTTGTACTTCATTATTGTATATCTTAAAAAGAAGTTATGTAATATTCTATCTCTTGCTTTAATGAACATTGTGTTTGAGTTTTATATTGTCTCACTACATTTTAAATTTTGTTTGTTTTATATTTCGCACCCATTCTTGTTTTATTTATATTTTAATCCTTTTCATTGAGGACAATGCAAAGTCTAAGTTATATGGGGTACAAGTGTGTCTTTTAAACATCACAAATTTTAAAATGCCCAAAAAATTGAAAAATGTCAAAAACTCCAAAAAAGTCAAAAGTCAAAAATATTTTTTGTTCAAAATAAATAAAATTTAAAATTTAAAATCCTAAAAAATATCACTAAATTTTTGTTGGAAGTCTCAATTTGTAAATATCCATTGAACTAAGCCGAAATTGATAAAAAAAAATGGAAATTAAGCGAAAATTAACGACTTATACGAATAAATGTGCAGATTTTAACCCGGTGAAAGTCTTTTGTGCCTATCCTCATTTTTGAGTAATTAAATTAATTCGAGTTAAAAATAACTCAAAAGTTCTTTCAGTGATAAATTTATCGTTCATCTCTAAATCTTTATTTGATTGGTTACGAAAAATGGGTGGAGATGTTATTGTGAAAACGCGCTTAAAATATCTCATAGATAAAAATAAAAATTAATCTTGAGATGAATATAGTAATTTGAACACATGAAGTTACGCCATCGTTTGTTCACCCAAAAATATTAGCCATAAAAATTCCAAAAAAAATATCTTTTTGAAAGCCAACTTTACCCTAAAATTAATATCACTTTTCGTTTGTTAATCCAAAAAACCCCAAATTGGTCTGGATTTGTGAAAATCAAAAAATTCAAAAATTAAGTCCAAATGGTACATAAAAAGGGCGGAAAAATAGAAAAATGCTCAAATAAAAGTAGAAAAAAATGAGAAAAATGAGAAAAACATGAAAAATAGAAAGAAAATGAAATGAAAGAAAAGAAGAGAAAAATGCGCAAAAGCTCGAAAAAGTACCAACGAACAATTATAAGAAAATTTCCCAATTCTGAAAATTTCCAAACACTTCCATTATTACTCAAAACTCCTTAACCCGAAAAAGTCATAACCGAGTCTGAATAACGAAGTCAATCATCGTGTGGTGAGCTAAAAAATAAAAATATAATAAAGAGGCAAAATGGTGCGACTAAAGAATGATGTTTCAATGACCGTAATATGTTCATGAGATCTAATCAGCATAAAAAAATTAGACTTTCAAATTGTGTGTGTGAACTTGTGTCTAATTATATTTACTCTTAACTTTACGCCCATCGAGAGAAAAAGCCACAACCCGAGTGATTCGTTTGTGAGTGCATCCCGTGATAAATTTATTCAAAGTGAATTTTTGAAAAGTAACATAATGATCAATCGGTGAAAGTTAATGGTTAATTTTCGGCTTCACACATACACAATGAGTTGAGAGTTTTCGAATAAAAATTTATAATGATTATTTTTTTAAAATTTAAATTTTACAATTTTTAATTATTTTGATATTTTCTTTGAGTCATACCATGTGGTACAAAATGAATTTTGTAGTTAAATTCACTGCAAACCCTCACGAGACATTACTCGTCCTACTAGGGTAACCTAAAGATTTAACTGCTTATTGCATATACTAAATCCAACCGATTTTCCACAAAAAAGGTAACCTATCTTGAAGTTTAGAAGAGGTATTCTTAGACCCTATTTCTCATTCTTTTATATTGCTAAGGACTAGCAACGTTCGAAGTTTTCCATATTTATCCCCTTAATTTTGGTATTTTACGATCCTGAATTTTGCATTCATCCCGAATTTATTTCATATTTATTGTTACTAACCTTTTTGGTAAGTATATCGTGTTTTGTGTATTTCTCATATGTTTTACAGGTAAATCGTGCAATTGGATGAAAGAGAAAGTAAAAACAGTGAAAGATTTATGAGAAAGAAAAGTCAAAAGAAAATCAGTAATTTTTCAGCTAGAACCCGAATAGGGAGACACCGAAAATTTGAAGACCTCGAAGTCACGAGAACACCAGAAAAAATATCACATCAATCCGAGCTACGGTGAAGAAGTTGTGTCCATTTGAAGTTGAAAAGAAATCTAGGGGAAAAACTGTAATTAAGGAGAAAAGGAAAAGTTGAATGACCAAACCCTAAATCGGCTCGGTAAGCAAACCGATTTTCTTTTACTAAGGGTTCGATACCTGAGGGTTCGGCTTGGTTTGAGGGTTTAATCTCTAGCGGGATTTCTTAACTTTTGCTAGATTCTAACTAATGTAGTTTGGGTCCAAGTTAACCTCTTTGGTCGAATTTTGGCAGATGTTTAAGCCTTTAGCAATCTAATTAACAGTATTATATACTTTGTTATGCAACCTACGAACCACAATTAATTGGAGAACAAAGATTGCACTTTTCATCATCAAATTAATTAAAGAATTGTTCTTTTACTGGATTCTTCATTTCGTGTGGATTCTTTGCATGGAATTTGATTTCTTCAAGATTGGTATGATAATTCCATCTCTTTTATCTTGTTATTCAATAATTAACCATTGCTTAATTATCATGATTATTGTAGAGATTACATCCATGTCCAGCTAAATCATTAATGGGTTGGGGAGCATGAACCCAACCTAGGGTTTTCGATGTTAAAAATACAATTCAACTTAATTAGATGATTAATTCTTGGAGATTTGTAATTTAATCAGGGTTAATATTGTAGGTCTCTTAACTCCGTTTGTCTAAGGCAAACGGATTGTTTGATGATGCAATATACGTGTTGATAATTTTATCATTCGCATTAATTAATTTGTTGACCAAGTATTATGCGGATTAACACCCACACATTTTTTATGCTTCGAATTTGTTATGCTCTTCTTTCAATTAATTGAATAATTTACTAGAATTTTATATTTGGCTGAGACACTCCACGGTTTGGGTAATTGAATCCCAACTCATTTTTCCCAAAAGTGTTTTAAAAATCAAAAGTTCAAGTTCTTCGTTTTATTAGTTTAATTTTCACTTGTTTAATTGGCATAGATAAATATAATTTTCTCAAAATAAAAAAATCACCTTTTCTTTCTTTCTCGAGTCGAAACCTAAATCTTAGAAGCCAACCCTGTATTCGTCATCGTTTTATGATCTATTCCCTGAGGATTCAACCCCGATTTATTACTTGAGTAACCGGTTTGCACCTGAGCTAGAGGTACACACGTAGCACACACATTATTCGTCACGTCAATCAACTTGAAGTTACATGTTAGAGCTCACACTTTGATTCAATGATGGACTTGATAGGTATGTATGATGCAACTTGCATAGTTTTTGAAAGTCTTAGGAGTGGAGAAAGTTCACAATTACGCGAGTAAACTCGTGGTGTTTACAAAGTTATGAGGATGTTTGAATTCATATTTATTTGAAAATTAATGGAAAATATCATGGGGATCACTAAGATACTTTGCCAAGCATTATAACAAAAAACTCAAGGCATTTTAAATGATAGGAAGTTAGTCTCTAAAATAAAATCTCTTCTTAAAAAATTAAAGATGATGACTTGGTGATTTTCTTTGAAACACCGGTGTCAGTTCGTAATTGACATTCTATTTCTATACCAGATTTGTGTTCTCGTTATGATAAAGGTACATGTCAACAACAAGATCACATCATAATTGAACATTGTTACCACTACGATATTTTTAACTCCACAAATAATAGACTTTGAATTAACTGAGTTAGAACATAGATTCACTCGGGAATAGTGAAAATTCTGACTTTTAGCATACTTTGGTAACCTAGTGATTCTTTCAAATCAATTAACGTGGAGGGTATTTGCAATCTCGCGAAGAAATTTTATCTTAAGGATTTTGTTAAACAAGATATTTATTACTTGCAATGTCAGTCGATGCATTACCATCTTAATGTAGTTAGTGACCCCGAGTTTCAAAACATTTATATCCTTGTTGATTTATACAGAAAACAATTTGTAACAAGAAAGAAGGAAGACCACTTTTTGGTTTATAGATTGATTCCTCTTCTTATAACTCTTCATGTTTCCATTATGACTACATGAAGGCATTTTTTGACATGAAACATGTTAAAATGACTATTCGCGACTCAATATAGGATGGATTTCTTGCTGATTCCATGTCTCTCTTTCTTGAACGAAACCTTTGTTTGAGTATTGATTTAGATTTTGTAATTGATGAATTTGAATCGTTAGAGACTCGTCGGACATCATATTGGTAGGTTTTTTCTTTTGTAATTAATGATTTGCATCTTCAAAGACTAGTTTAAACAATTTCAGTGAATTTATTTGTTATGAATGAACTCTAATATTGATTTAAGTTTTGTCAACATTTTTTTTTCTTTTTTATCTTCAATTTTTTATTATGAAATTTTAACTTTATATTAGCCCACTCCTTCCGGTAGTCCTTTTTCTTTAATAATGATAATCTTGTACATTAAGTCCTAGTAATAAAACCCAAACTCGGTGAAGTTTATGATGTTATTCCCCCATTTGTTCTAAAACTGTCAAAACAGTCACGTGAATGAAGAATATATTATTTTCGTACCATTTTGTCACGAAATGCTACAATTATCTTTTACTGCAGCCAATGCTAAAAATTAACTTTTTGGCAAAAAAATGAACTTGAGGCTAAAAAAGATTAAAGAGGTATCCAATTATGACAATTAAGAGGTATTTAAATAAATAGAAAAAACCCTTACATCTATAACTAAGGCTATTGTATTAATTTTTAGTGCATATCGCATATAACTACAATCTTTCGTAGATCAATATAAAAAGAGATTCGTGTATGTTTTAAAAGAGGTAATATGCGGATTGAATGATGAGGAAAGGAGCAATTAAGAAGAAAAAAAATTGAATCCAACCTCCAAGCCTTTAAACTCAGCACGATACTCTTATCATAGAAGTGATACTCAAATTAAAAATAGGATGAGATGCAAATTTGGCAGGTTACTATATTAAAAATGGATGACAATTTGTGTTTTTTAATTGTGTTTTAAGTCGACACGACACGATAAAAGTTTTTTTGACATGAACAAGTCATTAATTTATGTTTTTTTATTAGAAACAAACACGGCCTATAAAAAACACGACATGAGAGGCTCATAATTCCTAACTTTTACACTGAATTTAATTCAATTAGACGCGATAACATGGATAAAAACATGGTTAACAAGACAATAACATTACTCGTGATTTTGACATGGATAAATACAATTTCATGTTAAAAAGCCCTAACACAATCACAATACAATTTGGATCAATTTCACACGCCTTAGTCTCATTTCTAAAATAGCCACCACTGACTAAAAATTACCATTTGTCTCCTTTGACCATTACAATATGGATGTAAAGGTTACATCCATATTCTAACTAGGTTAATTGATATGCGACTTTGTACTTGTTTGAAATTACAACGGGTGATAAGGTGGCGTGAATTGTTTAGCAGCCTAAGAGAGTTGAAGGAACCCCGATTTTAATAAAAACAAATATATAAAATGACGGATAACTTATCTAAAATTCAGGAAAAACAAAAAAAAATCTCCTGATTCGACCCTTGCTAAATGGGGTCAATTATGCATCTCTTAAAATATGCCAACTGGGTCTTAGTGTTAGAAATTGAATATCAGAATTAAAAATCTAACAGATATTATTAATTAATAATAAGTAAGAACCATAATATTTAATTAAATTTATCAACAAGAGAGTAAATAAATATTTAAATAAATAGGAAAAAAGAAAGAAAACACAACGCTCACAAGCGTGCTCAGCCTCGTCATAATTGTGGCAGATATGCAAATATTTGATGGCTTCAAAGATGTGTATTATCATTTCAATACATGTAGAGGGCAATGCCCCTCAACATCAATGATCAAATAACAAACATGTTAGGTCGGTGCTGTTGTCGCCAGCAACTAATTAATATAATTTAGTAAAACGCCATTATTAATATTACTAGTTTTAAATCCCGCGCGATGCGCGAGCGTAGTATAATTTTATTCGTAAAATATATGCCACATAAATAATATTATCATTACATTTAAACTAATGTTAATATGAGATGAAAAAATGAATAAAAAATTTGGGACGTATGAACATACCTTTATTTTAAAATTACAAATTAACTATATATTTATATTTTTTAGTACAGATGGTAGTTCTATGATTAGTATACACTAAACACCGAGATACTTTTTTTTATTTAAGACATAATTATATTTTTTGTCTATTTGACACATTATATAAGTATTAATTAATAATAGATGAAGAGAAAATGGACACTCATATATAATCACGATAATTACTATCATATATATATATATATATTTCAAAATATTTTACTTAGTCACTTAATCAACTTTACATAAATTATACTTTAACCCCTAATTTTAAAAAAATATAATGAATAGTATCATGGATATGATAGACAGAAATGACAAACAATTAGAACTTGTGTGTTAAGAAAATAAAGCATAAATGGTATAATTTGTATAAAAAAATCTGAAAATGAGTCAAAATAAAAATATCAAACCTTATAACAAAGCACAAATAATTGTGCAATCACAATATAAAAAGAGAAAAATCCAAAAAGGAATATTATATATTTTATTTAAAAAACAATGTTATTAAACATTGAAGTATACCTCACTTCCTTTAAAATAGAGCAACATACACCATATGCTTCTAACTAACTAAATTCACATTATATGCTTCTAACTAATTAAACTCACATTTCTATATAAAGATTCAATCGAAATTATCTTAAGAAAAACACTATTTCAATCTTCACATAACACATTCTACTTAAACAAAATCACAGTCTATTCTATGGCTCCTTGTCAATTTTGTAAGGATTTTTTACTATTTGGGGTCCAATAGTTATTTAGAGTTTTATTCCATTTGTTTACATTCTACTCGTTTGGAATTCAAAATCGACAAAAAACGTTTGTTAGCTAGTTTGATGGTCAGTTGACTCATTTTCCAATCAAAAATACTATTTTACCCATTAGTATAAGTATTTATTAGTGTATTAAAACAAATTTTACATTATATCTTATTGTTTTAAATAGTAAAACTTTTTTTACTAACACTTTTTTATAAAATGAGAAAGTTTTATAAAATTAAAAAGTTTTATACACTTTTTTTTATTAAGTATTTTTTTTTTAAATAAAAAAGTTTTACAAAATCAAAAGTTTTTTTTATAAACTTTTTTTAGCACTTTTTTTTACAAACATTAAAAAATATTGTTTTTAACTGTTTTTATAAACGTTGAAAAAACTTTATATAAAAACAATCTTATAAAAAACAGTTTATGAATGTCAAAAGTTTTTTTGTAAATTGTTTTCAACTTTTTTCATAAAACCAATTCTTTATATGAATAAATTAAAAACGTAAAAAACACTTAATATAAAAACATTAAAAACACTGTTTTTTTAACAGTTTTTTGTATAAACGTTAAAAAATATTATGTAAAAACACTGTTCTTAAAAAAAAAAAAAACTCTTTTAAAAAAATATTAAAAAATGGTTTATATAAAAACAACATTTTTTTAAAGAGAATTATAAAACTGTTTTTGAATGTTTATAAAAAACAGTTAAAAATTCAGTGTTTTGTAACGTTTTTTAAAAACAGTGTTTTTTCCTTACAAAAATAGTGATTTATATAAACAGTTTTTTAACATTTATAAAAAATAGTATTTTTAACATTTTATATCAACTGTTTTTGAATGTTTTACGTAAAAAAATAATTTTATAAAAAAAGTAGAAAAAATTGTTTATTAAAAAAACCGTTTACGATTATAAACTGATTTTTTTAAAAAACATTGATTTTATATAAATTGTTTTTTGATGTTTATAAAAAATAATTTTTTTTTAACGTTTAAAAAAAGTGTTTAAAAAATAATCTAAAAAAGAGAGAAAGTAAGAATAAGAGAGAGAAAAGCTCTTATAGTTTATATAAAAACACTTTTTGTTAAAAACACTGTTTTTTAAAAAGGTTAAAAAAACACTATTTTTTTTACTGTTTTTTATATACGTTAAAAAATTGCTTATACAAAAACCCTTTTTTTTTAAACAATTATAAACATCAAAAGGTTTTCTAAAAAACTCTTTTTAACTGTTTTTTATAAAATCAATTTTTTTTTTTTATAAAAAGACATCAAAAATGTTAAAAAAAAAGTTTTTATCAACTATTAAAAACAACTTTTAATATGAACAGTTTTCATATAAAATGTTAAAAACGTTAAAAAAACAGTATTTTTCAACGTTATTATATAAACTGTTTTTTAATTGATTTTGACTTAGTTTCGTAGTTGGATTAAATTGAAGGAGAGAGAGAGAAAACTCAATAGTTCAATGCATCTATTAAATTGCTTGTATAGTATTTTATAGAAATATAAAATATAGAGTGCCACGTGGACACTCTCAATGAGAAGGAGTCTTAAATGCTCATAAATGCCTTGTTTTGCATTTTATAGTATATAGAGATTATTATTATTATTTGAGCTTTAATATTCTTCGAAGTCAAAATCACTAATACTTCAGGTCATAGTAGTGAAATATTGTTTTTAATAAGTTTGCGTCACATTAACCCAATGTGGTCCATCGAAATTTCATGTATTATAGAAGGGCAATATCAATTATATATTCTAAAACGTTTAATCGGTAGTTAATTATATATGATTATGAAATTATCCACGTGGCCAAGCAAATTTTAATATCCTTTGTTGTAGAATTGTCAATTCACTTTGACAGGCTCAAGAAAATCCCCTCATTTGTCTTCCCATATAACCCTTATAGTTACTCCAATTTCATAATTCCGACCAGCCATCGGTCTTCTAATACAACCCTTACTTGTCCTCCTCTTTGGCTCCTCTTTTATAATTCCAACCGACTCATACCGAGATGAATCGGTTCTATATCCCTGTGTACTTCACTTATATAAATAACAACCACATAGCTTTATTGCTCCTGCACTCTAAAAATTATTTGGTAAAAGTGAAGATATATAATATATATTTGTTAATAATTTTTTTTATAGGTACAGTTCCAATATAATCATATTATCTATTTATTGAAAAGTTTTTTCCCACATTTGCAATTTATAATTGATCCTTGCTGATTATATTTTTCTGGCCAATTATTTGTGTTAAGTACTGAAATTATTGTTTAGGCAAACAAATTTGATCAATGTCATTGTTAGAGGATGCGTCAGAATGGCATACATGTATGAAACAATTGGATGAACTTACCATCTTTGTTTATATCTATGTCTATGTTGTTTATGAATGTGAATATTGTTTTTTTGAGTTTTTTTCTAAATCCGTGTTAGCTTCATGTTAAGTCTTGCTGCAATTTTTTGTTTGGGAAACTTCATTTGTTCCCTATATTTGGGAAATTTGAGCGAGTTTTTTTTTGAGAATTTTTTTATGAATTTTTTCTGTTTTTTTATTTTTTTTATTAAAAATTATGTTGGAAACGCTTTTATATTGGTGAAAATCATTATTTTATTGTTGGAAATCATTTTTTATTTGCTTGAAACAATTTATTATTGCTAAAAATCATTTTTTATTTGTTGGAAATTATTTTTATATGCTGAAAATACTTTTATATTGGCAAAATTTTTTTTTTTTTTGCCTGCAAATCATATTATATTGGATGAAAATATTTTATTATTTATGAAAATTAATATTTTAATTTCAAAATCTGACTTAGTTTCTTGTTCAGTCTTTATGGAAATTTTTGTTTCGAAAATTTAGTTTGTTCCTTGTATTTGGGAAATATTAGTTACGTAAGTTTTTATTGGGATTTTTTTCCGATTTAAAAAAAAAAATTGTTAGAAGTACTTTTATATTGCTAAAAATCATTAATTTATTATTGAAAGTCATATTTAATTTAATTGAAATAGTTTATTATTGCTGAAATTTATTTTTTATTTGCTGAAAATCATTTTCATAGGGAATTTTTTTCTCGAATGTTTTCTCGATATTTTTTATTAAAAATTTTGTTTGAAGTACTTTTATATTACTGAAAATAAATAATTTATTGTTGAAAATCATATTTAATTTTGTTGAAATAATTTATTATTGCTGAAAATTATTTTTTATTTGCTGAAATCATATTTATATGCTGGAAATACTTTTATATTGTTGAAAATATTTTTTTTATTCTTGCAAATTATATTTTATTTCATTGAAATAATTTATTACTGCTGAAAAACATGTATTGTTTGTTGGGAATCATTTTCATATGCTTGAAAAACTCTTTGACTACTAAAATCATTTATGTATTGGTGGAAGTCATATTTTATTTGCTAGAAATGATTTCTTTTTACAAAATCATTTTTAATTTGATAGAAATCATTTTTATATGCTAAAAATACTTTTATATTGCTAAAAATTATTTTTCCCTGAAAATCATATTATATTTGATCGTAATAATTTATTATTGCTGAAAATAAATTTTTCTTTCTTGAAATCATTTTTATATGCGGGAATACTTTTATAGTGAAGGAAATCATTTTTTTTACTGGAAATCAGTTTTATCTGCTTGAAATAATTTTATGTTGCTTAAAATCATTTTTTATTAGTGGAATATGTTTTATTTGCTAGAAATAATTTATTAATGCTGAAAATATTTTTTTATTGCTGCGAATTATTTTTTTTTTGGGAAATAAGTTTTTCATAAATTATTTTAAATATTTTTCTTGGAATTATTTTTGAGAATTTTTCAAAAAATATATATTGTTTATTTTTCATTTCCAGATTTTTTTAATATATATTATTTTTTTTGCAAATATTTTATAAAGTTTATAAAATTTTCCATGTTTACTTCATATTTTTAAAGTATTTTTCAGTAATGTAAAAGTGCAAACACATATTACATATTTTTTAAAATTCTAATAATATATAATTTTTATAAAAGGGGAAAGGAGCACCCAATGTTTGTCCCGATATGATCATTATAAACGATAGTTAAAGCATCTTTCAGGGAAGTCAACTTTCACATCGAGTTTCCCTTTCACATTCAAATAAAGACATTTAAAAAGAAAGAGAGTCATCCGGTAATTCAAAATAATTTCATTTATCTTAATAAAATATATTTTAATTGCATATTTATTTATTTTAGTCATATTTTGCTAATATATTTGTTTGAGAAACATGAATGAAAGGAAAAAATAAACATTAGACAAGTGAAGCTTGGACGTTTTCTACTGCAATAATAAATATCTACATATTTGGTTTATATGTGGAACCGTGATATTATTATTTCTGAATTATTATACGTTTTTAATTGTCAAAATTACTGGAACAATTTTTGGCTCTCTAATCATTTTAATTATCATCTTTTCATGTTTTCACCATCAACGTTATTTATTACTATCCTAATGTTTAACTTGCGCATAGCTCGGGGTTTCAACTAGTTGAAGACAATTATGCCCTAAGATTTGTTTTTGTACAAATAAGGAAAGGGTTATTAATGTCGATCTAATTAATTTTTGTTTAGCGAACTTGAGAATGTTTGTGGACTTTTTACTTTCAAATTTATTTAAGAACTAGCTTGCAACTCGTGCGATCCGCGGGCAACAAAAATAAGCATATCATATACTTAGTTTCACATACTCGAACGTTGATATAATTTTATAATTGTTACTGAACATAAGATTTAATTATTGTGATGGATTGTGACATTTGTGTTAGATCAATTATTGAAAAGAGACAAACATTCCACATTATTTTACTTAAAAGTATCATTCTTAGTTTGGTTATGCAAAAAAGAAAGACTAAATTTTTAGTATATGGGTTTATTATTAATGCCATTTCTTTATTTCATTACCCCTTAGATTAAAACCAATACATCTTTTGCATTTGACAATGTATAATAGATCAAGAAGTATGAAAATGATTTTAGTAAATTTAAACTTTTTGATAATAACTTTAATTACAATTTTTAAAATTTATAAAGAAATAATGAAATTGAAATATGTTCACCTTTTCTTGTTTATAAATGTTTCAAATAGCATAGGATATTAATTAAAAATCACAGTTGGATATAACACCTTATAAATGTCAAGGTTTTTTCAAACATCATAGATTAAAAGAACCATTATTTGATATTGTTGAGAGGAACTAATTGTAAAGAGATGCATCCTTGATAACTTTAACAATTTGCAGGTCATAGCCGCATAACCCATTAGATTTCCATTTTAATATGATAACAAAAGTAAATATGTATTAGAAACTAAATAAAATCGAAACACATGTACACAATAATCTATACAACCCATTTTCATTTATATCATGTCTACATATACATCGTATATATTGCATATATAAAAATCACTATGATTGTGCTTATTTTCCCAGTGGAACTCAAAAGGCTACAGAGATATATATGCAAATGAAAAACCTAAAATCAGAGAGGATGAATATACAAAAAACATATGAAAAGGCAGACAGAGAGTATGGATGGGTGGGTATAAATGAACTACATGTAGGTTGCCGATTCGTATCCTAAAATTAAGGTAAAATATAAATTGATTGAAGATTGATTAGAGGAAAGTTCAGTTTATAACTTAGACGTAGAGAGAGGGGTGGAGAATTTATAAAGAGGGATTATGAGATTCCACGTGGACTGCCTTGCTGGGTTTGAGCATTAAAGCCTCATTATTAATCTCTAATACTACTTTATTAGAGGTATAATAAGGATAAGAAAATATATGGTGGAAGTCAGATCTTTTATCCTTCACTTCCTTATTCTTCCCACACCAAATTCAACCCAATGATTTTCACTTTCATTTACATTTTCTTAATTCTTGAACACTATTAAATGTCTATTTTTTTTTTCTAAACTTCATTTTTACGTAGAGAGAAAAGAAAACATGGAATTTTTTCTTTTTATCTATTGATGTCAAAAAAATGGTTTTGATCCAAATTTATAATCACAAATAAAATATATTATTATAATGAAATACTAAAAGAGAGACGCAGGATTTTAAAGTTGTTCGCCTATGTAAGAAAGCCTACGTCTACTTTTATGGTATTAATTTTAGAGATTATAGAAAGATAGGTACTCTTGTAAAAAAGAATGACCTAGAATCCGTTCTATCTTGTCTTTTGATTAAATGAATACAATGCATAGTGACCTGGAGATTAAGAGTTGGAATATCAAGGGATGGAATGCCTTTATACATTTAAGCATTTACACCCGTACATAATGAATATGACTATTGGTTATGTGACCCACATGTGGTAAGACCCTTAATATGGTGACGCTTTATTGGTATTGATCGTCTTTATTCTTCATGTTGGTCAACATGTCTGCTGAGCTACTATATGCTGATTATCATTTCTACCACGTAAGAAGACATTTGTTCAGCTTCTGATTGGTCCATGTAGGTGGATAATTTTAAGTATGAACAGAAGCCCCCAATACTTCATTCTTAATGCTTTTACTGAAAGGATAGAGTATATTTCTTTCAGAGTTGGTCAGTGTTTGTCGACCTGTTGGAGTTGTATAATTTTTCTATGTTTTGGTTTTGCAATGGAATTTTTGTCAATAATTTGAAAATTAGCGAATCGCCAACGGGAAAATGGGAATTTTACAACTTTTGTATTGTGAAGCCTTCGGAATGTCAATCGTTGATATAGAGTAATCATTTCTTACACGATTTCCCATTTAAGCTATAAAAGGTGAGATTTTTCCAGATTTTCTTTACTGACCCCTTTCAAGATTTCGAAGTACACTTCTTCCCCAAGTTCTCTATTTTAAATATTTTCTTTGCATCCTTCCTTCGCTCCAGTCTTCATTTTTCTGTAAGATTTTTTCTCCTCTTTCCTTTCGCTTTTGCTTTCCTTCTTTCTTTATTTATAGCCATGGTTTACATTGTACATGGGGATTCCTTAGAGGAATTTATGCGGGAATGAAGTATCCCTGATTAGGTTGATTTAGAGATGCCCTTACCACCTGTAGATGTGTTTTCATTGTCTGAGGGTTATTGGATTCCCTCTTTCTTCATTGCTGAGTGTGGCTTCACATTTCCCCCTAATAGATTTTGTTTAGAATTTTGTCAGTATTTTGATGTTGTCCTAACTAGGATAGCCCCCAATACTTAGAGGGTAGTAAATGGGATTCATATGATGAATCAAATTTATGGGACTTATGTTGGCATCCCTGAACTGATGTTCTGTTACAAATGGGTTACCAGTGATAACACATATTGTTTAGAGACTGGATTTGTGAATAAGGATTTAGTTTTTAATTTATCGGACTCTAATAATGATTACTTTGATTATGGAGTCATTGCTAAAAATTGGCAACATGCTCCTTTACAAACTGGAGAAATATATGATGGGCTCAGGTGCCCTCAAGTGGGCTGTCAAAATCTATAACTGTATCTTTCTGTTCATTATTTACCAACTGTCTGATGATATGTTAATCAATCACTTATTGTCTCGTTTCTGTTTCTTTCACAGTTGAGAGAAAGATGAAGTGACCTAAAGAAGAGGACATGAATATTCGTGAGTTGAAGTTCCTTTGGAGAATCCATCGGTGAATTGGCGAGGAACACCATAGAGATGCCTCTTATCTGCTACAATATAGTAGCTCTATAACTTCTTTTGTTGCTCGACCCACCACTTCAACAATTGCTAATCCCATTATTCTTGAGGAAGAGCCAATTCCTACGTCATATGTTGAAGAATCTTCTTATACAGGGAAGGATTTGGGAGCCTCTTTATCTTTTGAATCTTTAGACATTTCAGTCATTCCCTCATCTTCACTTGTTACCATGGGAAAGAGAAAGTCCCTGACTTGATCATTGGAGCCTTGTCTCCTCTTACTAAAAAGGTTGTTGTAACAACTAAGAGGCCGAAAAAAGTGTCCAAGGCTTCTGAGAAAGAGAAAGTTCCTCATGTCATTATTTATGAGGAAATAGATGTTGTCTCTCCTCAATTTAGAAGGTTGAAGAAAGGCTTACCCGAGAAGCAAGTTGAAAAGAGTTTTGATGCCGACCAGGAGTTGGTCAAGAAGATCCAAGAGGACTAAACTGCTGTTGAGTAATCCTCCATCTCTATCCATCCTTGTGTTGTCAGGAAATTGATTAAGATTGTAGCCCATTTTGCTAATAGAGCAACTCTTTCCCCTCTGCCAAGATTGAAGTTAGCAAAGAATGCTTGCCAAAGTTTGGCAATGGTAATCACTTCTTCTTTATTAGTCACCTATTCATACCTCTTTCTTTTTTACACTCCTTATAATTTGATATTGTTATTCATGTAGTTTTTTATTAAACTTTAGTCATATTTTTGAGGAGGACGAGTAAGTCCGTTCTTCTTGTGGAGAAGTTAAAGAGGCCCTTGAGGGTTTGAAGAAGTATGTTGAGGCTTCAAGGTAATTGTTGGAATCCAAAAAGAAGGATTGGGATGAGGAGATGCAGAAGTCCATTAATAGTGCCACTCTTGCTGAAGGAAAGCTGGTTACTGCAGAGACCAGTTTGACAGTTGCTGGAGGTAAATTGGCTACAGTTGAGGCCAATTTATTATCTGCTGAGAATAAGGTCACGTCAGTCGAGGGGAAATTAGTTAAAAGTGAGGGTCTCCTAAAAGTTGATGAGGAGAAAGTTGTTGGTCTGTCCTCTGAGTTGGCTGCTGAGAAGGCAAAAAATAAGAAGCTCAAAGAAGACTCATTGAATAAGGGATGGGATAAGGCATTTGTGGTAGCCTTTACTCAGATAGAGTTTATGAGAAAGAAATCCTTTAAAGGTGATTGATAGGACTCACTTAAGGAGGTGGGCACCCTAGCGGAGTCTGAACTATTTTCGAGACGTGATCCATGTTCTTCTCCCAACTTAGAGGAAGAGTTTGATAACGCGAAAGGATTTGGAGAATCTTCCCTTCAGCCTGTTGGGTATACTTTGAAGACCATTGATGAAGTTTCCCCTTCTACCGACCAACCTTCTAAAAGTAGTGCCCGGGACAAGGAGAAGGTTTAACTCCTTGTTCTTTTTCTTTTCATGTTTCTCTACTATGTAATAGGTCTAGGATAAGTTGTAACACGTTATTGATTATCAATGAAATCATTTGAAGTTTCCTGCTATATGCTTTATACTTATCATTTTTTCTTCTCTTCTTACTTGGTTGAATGAATTATCATATTTGTGTTACAGTTGCTCAATAATTATACTTGCATACTTACAATTGTAAATTTCAGTTTGATGCTAGGAAGCATGCCATAGTTTTCGCTAAACCCGACCTACTTAGGCGAAGTAAAGACCTTTTAGAAGCTGCCCATATTGATTTGTTCGAAGAAGACTTAATTGACATACTTGGTCCATATGTGTCTGAGCAAACTAAAGAATCATATATTCATGTCTATAGTTTGCTGCACAGGGCTGTCATAAATAACTCTATTTATTATAAAATGATTGAAGACTTTCAAGAAGACCATAATGAGAGTAAAGATTTACTACATGATGACTATGAGGCTAAGTATAAGGCATTGAGTGAAGGCTAGGGTTTTGAGGAGAAGATGGAAAAATATGCTTATGTGTATAGGAGAAAAGAATTCTTGCTGAGGTGTGAAATTAATGAAGCCAGGGATATTGCCAAGGAGGAAGAGAATAATAAACTCCGTAATGAATTGGATATCTTGAAATAATCTTCTATCAGCGATGCCAATGAAGGTGCCTATTTTTTCAAGAATGAAAATGCCAGACTGATGGAGGAACTTGAAACTTTGAAGAACTCCAAACCTGGGAAAACTTCAAGATGATAAAGGATGAGCCGACCAACTGGCAATGAGGCCAGGACTCAGAAAAGGTTAGCTGACTAGCTTCCCAACTGAAAGCTAAGGGTCAAGCTATTATTGATTTGTCTATAAAAACTGGAGGCTAAGGACAAAGCCATTGCCGATCAATCTGTACAGTTGAAGGTGAAGGATGATGTTTTAAAGAAACTTTAAAATCAAGTTGAGAGGTTAACCTTTTAATTTCACAAATAAACTAAAGAGTTATGGATGAAAGGCTACAACGAAGCTCTGGGCCATGTTGAAGGTTATAAATGGGGATGGACCAACTACTTGACTTTGCTGAAATATGATCGTAATAGCCAACTTTGGTATTGGAATGAGACTAGTCTGTTAGATTATGATAATCCTCCTTTCAAGTTGGATACCTCATGGATCCCTATTGGCATCACTAAATACTTGGGAGACTATGGTTTACATGATGTTCATGATAGAGTTCATCCTCCTTATCTAATCAATGTGCCAAGCAGCAACAACAGAAGAATATTGAGAGATTTTAACTTTATTAATTATCCCTATACTTTGGATGACCCTCCTGCTGGAATGCAGAGAGTGCAACCAGCTCAACCGACTTCTAAGGCTCAAGGAAAATGCCCTATTGAATAGCTTGTTTATTTCTTTCTTATTCATTTGAATGTAATACAATTTATATGAATAAAAATCGACAATTATGTGTTGTTAACTCTTGATTATTTACTTTATCAATCAACCTAGGATTGTAATACCATTTAATCTACTAATGCACTTAGATATATTGATCCAAGTTTAGCATTAATTATCAGTGGTTGTGATTATAATACCGTAGATTCTACTAATGCACCTAGATATATATTAATCCATGTTTAACATTAGTTATCAGCGGTGACCAAGTGTATGAGGAATATATGTTTGTATTCCAATGACTAGGAATATTTATATGTCTTCCTGTACTTAACTTAGTTGGGTATAACTTGCTTATAACTATTTTAGTTGAATACGAAGTTTTACAGACTTCTTGTTCTTAACTTGTCAAAGACGAAGTTATACATGAAGTAAATTAGTAGTGCTGACCATGTGTGAGGAATGTATCCTGATTTAACTTGGTTGGGAAGTAATTCTTGTTCGTGACTTGTTAATATAAAGTCATACATGGAGTTTTAACTTGGGCGAACAACAACTGCGCCTGAAGCTGTTGGTGCATTTTGAATTTGATAATTTCAACCTGATTAATTATATTTTGGTGTTGATTGGCAAGAGCTGAAGACGAAGAGATAGTTTTACTTGTTGTTTCTAGGGGATGTATACTAAAATGAGATATGGTCTATGCCAGTTATCCATAAGCTTGTTATTCTTCTGGATAACCTTCTTGAGGACATAATCGCCCTCTTTTAAATTTGTCGGCCTGACCCTTTTATTGTACCCTTTTATTGTAGAAACGAGTTATCCTGTGTTGGTATACAATATTTCTCATAGTAGCATCTGGACCTCATCCAACATATCTAGATCCAGTTTTCGCATCAAGTCACTAGTTGGAGAATTAAAATTTAGCACCTTGTGATTTGGAAAACCTATTTTGGCTGGAACCATAACTTCAGTCGCAAATGCAAGAATGTAAGGCGTCTCACCAGTTATTGTTCTCAGCCCGGTTCTATATGCCCAAAGAATAGAATGTAACTCATGAATCTAGTTTCCCTTAGTTGTATCAAGCCTCTTCTTCAATCCGTTGAGTAAATACCTATTTGTTACTTTTTTTTACCATTACTCTGAGGATGGCCTAGCGTATAATGGAGTTTCTAGATTTTAGATTGGACACAATATACTTCAAACTCATAATTACCAAATTGGGTTCCATTGTCTATAATGAAGGCATAGGGTAACCCATATTTGCATATGATATTCTTCCAAATGAATTGATACACTTTTTCATAAAGCATGTCCACCAACGACTCTGCTTCCACCCATTTTTTGAAGTAATCAATAGTAACTACTAGATATTTGAACCTACCTTTGGTGGTTGATAGTGGGCCAACTAGGTTAATTACTCAAATAACGAAGGGCCAATGCAAATTTGTTGGTGCTAAAGTAGCATTGGGTGCTTTATGAATGGCGGAGAAATTTTATAACTTGTCACACTTTCCCGCAAAGGCTTTATAATCTTCCCTTATAGCTGGCCAATAATATCCTTGAGTGTTGATTCTTTGAAGTAATGATCGACCAACTAAATGATCTCCACAGGAACCTTCGTGTACCTCTTTGATCAAATCTTCCACCATCATTGGATGAACACAGTGTAGCAAAGAGATCGTTAGTCCCCTTCTGTATAAAACCCCTTTATCCAACACATATTTTGCTTCTTTATATCGGAGCTTCTTGACCTTTTTGGGATCCTATGACTGGATTTTATCTTTAATATAGGCTTTGATTGGGTCCATCTAGGAAGGTCCCAAATCTATAGTAATGAAATTAACCATCAAGTCCTCGTCAATATTTCAATTTTCTAGGATCTCTATTGAGATGGTGCGCCTGAGTTCAATTTTGGTTGCTGAAGCTAGTCGAGCAAGTGCATCAGCTCGGACGTTGGCTATTTTGGGGATTCTATTCATTTATACGACTGGAAACTTGGAAATAACTTCCATTTTCTTGGAAAAGTATTTGTCCATCAACTCTCCCTTAAGTCTATATAAATGAAACACTTGGTTTACCACTAGCTATGAATCGCTGTGCGCCATTACTTGTTCGGTGCCTAATGAATGGGCCAAATCTAGTCTAACTATCAAAGCTTCGTATTCTTCTTTGTCGTTTAATGCTTTGAATTGAAACCTAAGTGCATATTCAATATCAATACCATCAGGAGTATTGAGTATTATATGTGCTCCACTTCCAGTCGCACATGAAGAGCCATCGACGTACAAATTCCACAATTGGACATTATGTTTAAAGCTTTCTTCAGACAAAACTCCATGATGGAATTTTTTTTTCTCTCCTCAGCGTATTTCTGAGGCATTTCTTGAGTTTTGGATGATTCAGGTTGATTGACAATAATTTTAGCTTACTTTTGAGCTGAACTCTCTTCCTTAGAAGTCTGCTCGATAGGCAAGTTTTGCTGGTCGGGGATCTCTGGATAGGTGAACTCAACAATAAAATCTACCAAAGTTTTACCTTTTAATGAAGACCTTGGTTTATAGACAATTTTGTATTCTCTTAGATCTATTTCCCAGTACATCAATCTACCTAACTTCTCAGGCTTATGAAGTGCTTGCCAAAGAGATAGATAAGTATACACGACTATAGTGTGTGCTTGGAAATAGGGCTCCATACATCTGGAGGCTTCAATAAGTGTTAAGGCCAACCTTTTCAAGCATGGATACCTAATCTCATCTCCCCTTAATGCTTTGTTGGCTTAGTATATTGGTTTTTGGTTCCCATTATCCAATCTAACTAAGGCCAAGCTAATTGTATATTCGAAAACTGTCAGGTATAAGTACAATTTCTCTCCCAAGATTGATCGTGATAATAAAGGTGGAGACCCTAGGTACTTATTCAATTCTTGGAACGCTTCTTCACACTCTGCATTCCACTTGAAAGTCTTTAGCAACACCTTGAAAAATGGCAAACACCCGTCTGTGGCCCAAGAAATAAATTTGTTTAAAGTAACCACTCTCCCAGCGAGCCTTTGTACATATTTCTTATAAATTGGCGACTGCATTTCTAGCAAAGCTTTGATCTTTGTTTGATTAGCTTCAATTCCCCTTTGATTGACTATAAAGCTGAGGAAAATTGCTTCTTGGACCCCGAACACACACTTGGTCGGATTCAGCGTCATTTGACGCTTTTCCAGCTGGTTAAACGTCTGACTGAGATCGCTAATATGATTTGAGTATTTCTTGCTTTTTGTTAATATATTGTCCACATAAACTTCCATAGTCTTACCTATTTTCTCTTCAAAGACCTTGTTCACCAACCTTTGATACACCGCTCCAGTATTTTTTAGCCTAAAGGGCATTACGTTGTAGCAATAAGTTCCTCGATTGGTGATAAAAGTTGTGCTTTCCCTATCCTCTGGTTTTATCTTAATCTGGTTATACCCAGAATAAGAATCTATTAAGATTAAAAGTTCATGTCCTGATGTAGCATCCACCAATTGATTAATTTCTAGGCAAGGGAAAGTGGTACTTTGGGCCGACTCTTATTAAATCAATGAAATTCACACACATCCTCCATTTATCATTGTTCTTTTTTACCATCACAACGTTGGCCAATCAGTATGGACACTTAACATCTTCAATAAATTGGGCTTTTTGAAGTTCTCAACTTCATGTTGGATAGCTTGATTCTTCTTCAAATTGAAAACCCCGCGTCTCTACTTAATCGGCTTGGCATCCTTATTGATATTGAGCTTATGACAAAGGAAATTGGGATCAATACCCGACATATCATCATGGCTCCAAGAAAATATATTTTTCCACTGCCTCAGGAACATAATCAATTCCCATTTAAGGATTGAATCCAGTGTTGCACCGATCTGTGTAGTTCTCTCTGGTTTGTCATCGTCCATGATAATGCTTTTAGTAGCTTCCACAATTTTTCCCTTAACTAATTCTATCTCATCTCGGGGATCTAAAGTTTCAACTTCAGAGTCACTGTTGGGCTTACTGGTATCTACCTGATAAGTGGTGGTCTTTTTCTTCAATTTAATCAAGTCCTCTTACTCGACTGAGGAGAAATATCATTATCTGACCACCTTTTGGTCGCCTTTCATAACACCTACCCCAAAATGAGTTAAAAACTTCAAACATTGATGGACTGTGGATGACTCATCTTTGACCTTCTTCAATCCTACCCTGTTGAGGATCACATTATAGGAAAATTAAACAGTTTTATCCATCACAAAAAGCATATTTTACCAGTATGGCTCGTCAACTAGGTGCCGAATAAAATTTCTAGCTTGACTATCCCAGGAGGCTAAACCTTTTCACATGAAAAAAATATTAATGGCATGTGGTAAGGCTCCAATTGGCTCAGCATCAAGTCCAAACTCTAAAAATAAGGGTAAAATATAATATCTGCCGAGATCCCATTGTCAATCAAAACCCTGATGAAGACGGCATCCTCGATCCTGAATTTAATGACCAATGGATCATCATGGGGATAAAGTACCCCATAGAGGTCATTCTTAGAAGAGCCGATTACCACTTTTTCTTTGTTGACATTCCTGGGCCGATAATATTCATTTAGATTGATTCTCTAGATATAAGAACAGGCCTGGGCCTCATTCAAGTATATTTTTTCTCGACAATGTGGTTGCCTCCTCCTGCATCGCCACCTGTAATTACATGACAATCAAATTAGCCAAAACTAATCATATCTACCTCATGCTCTGGTTGCTTAGGCTTCTTCGAAAGGTTGGGATCATCTTTGTAATCATCTTCATGATTTCTCTTCTTGTCATCTCTGGGTTTTCATAGAGAATTTGACATTTCTCTTACCTCTCTTCCTTCTTGTCGATCAACAAATTTATTCAATTTTCCTCGATAAATAAGAGTAACTACTTCATTCTTTAAAGAGATAAAATGATGTGTTGTATGACCATAGTCCTTATAGAATTTATAATATTTAGGTCTGTCCCTCTTGTTAGGGGGTGCCTTCAACGTTTCAGGCCATCACAAATCCTTATTGTGTTTGATTTCTCTAGGATATGGTGAATGCTAACACTTAATAGAGTACATGTTCCATATTTTTTAAGCTTGTCCTCCTTTGTCAGCTTATGTTCCTTCTTCTCCTTTTAATCATTTTTATCAGGCTTAGTAGCTGGATTCTATTTTACAGCCATTGCTTTCTCGACATTCATTATCTTTCCTGCCTTCGCCATGAGTTCAACCATAGTTTTTGGAGGATCTTTGGCTAGAGTATAATATAATTTCTCGGGAAGAAATCCACTCATCAAAGCAGTGATGGTTGTTTTCTCCTCATAATCGACTACTTATAATTTCTCATTATTAAAACGAGTGACATACTACCTGGTAGTTTCCCCTACTCGTCGTCTTATGCTCAAGAGATGGGCTACTTTTTTTACTGGCTTGGCTCCGAAATAGAAATTTCTAATAAACAACTTGGCAAGTTGTTTGAAGTTGGTAATTTATCCGCGGGGTAAGTTATTGTACCATATCTGGGCAAAACTCGTAATGGTACTTGAGAATGCTCTACATATCATTTCATCGGGGACTGAATAAATATCAGTGCCGGCATAATAGTGCTCAATATGTAGAACTGTATCAATTTTTCCATCATACTTGGGGGTGGCCACACGAGCTTTAAACTTAGATGGAGTAGGAAAATCCACAATCGCTTGAATAAAAGGGGATTCTTTAATAAAACTCCATTGCAATGGATTCTTTACTTTTGTCATCTCTCCTAGCTGATCTTCTAGCCACTAGATTGATCCTTTCCACGAAGGATTGCCTGCATCAGATTTGTGCGAAGCAGCTCGGCTATCTCGACCATGTGTCTGCGCTGAGCTCTCTTCCTGAGAAATCTGCTCGGCGTGTTCAGATCGTAGGATGCTTGATCTTGACCTGACTGAGGCTTCACGATGGTCGACTGGACATTGAGTGTTCCTATATAATGCTCTAGTAGGGTTTCTATTTGCTTGGGGTCTCAAATGGTTAAAAGGTGAAGCCCTTCTCAATCTTTCCAGGACACTTGGCCTTTCAGGAGAAAAAGAACGCCCATCATGGAACTCTGAGGATCTAATTGATGAACTGACTCCTGGATGATAAGTCGTATCATGTGATGATCTAGAATAGCTATGTCGGCTATGCCAAGGAGGTGGAGGTGGCATATCTCTCCTTGGCGAAGGAGATGCTTACTGCTCGAATAGGGATGGAGATTTAGTTTGTAACGACTGAGCCAATTGTCTCGTGGATTCTTACATAGCATCTTGCTAACGGTCGGGTTGCCTTCGTTCTTGGCACCGAGCTCTGGATCATTTATTTTTATTTGATCAAGGATGTATGCATTTGAAAACAGTATTTAGACACACATTTTCCACAGACGATGCCAATTTGTTGATGTCAAAAAATGAGTTTGATCCAAATTTATAATCACAAATAAAATATTGAATTATAATGAATTAATAAAAGAGAGATGCAGGATTTTAAAGTTGTTCAGCTATGTAAGAAAGCCTATGTCCACTATTATGGTACTGATTTCATATATTACAAAAAACTAGGTACTCTTGTAAAAATGAATGACCTAGAATCCGTTCTATCTTGTCCTTTGATGAAAGGAATACAATGCATTTATAGTGATCCGGAGATCAGGAGTTGGAATATCAAGGGATGAAATGTCTTTATACATTTAAGCATTTACACTCATACATAATGAATATGACTGTTGGTTATGTGACCCACATGAGGTAAGACCTTTAATATGGTGACGCTTCATTAGTATTGATGGTCTGCATTCTTCATGTTGGTCGGCATGTCTGCCTAGCTACTATATGCTGATTGGGATTTCTGCCACATAAGAAGATATTTGTCCAGCTTCCAATTAGTCCACGTATGTAAATAATTTTAGGTATCAACAAGTATCTTTCTCTTTTTCATTTTCAAATCTAGATTTTCAAGTTGACTTTTATGACAATAATAAAGGCATTTATTTATAATTTCTTCATTTCTGGATTTTAAAATGATAAGTAATGTTGGAAAACATATAGTTGAATAATAGACCAAACACACAAATATCAATTTATGACGAATGTTTGATCATTATTACATTATAAAAAAAACTATTAGTAATACATTTAAGCATATATATAATTCTTTGGGTAAACTACACCAAACCACCTTGATCTATTTATCTTTTTATTTATATGAAAAGGGATAGGGTGTAAAAATTCCATAGTTCAGGAGGTTTGGTGTAATTTACCCTAATTATTTTTCTAAGATATCACCACAAAATAATCATATGCCATTAATCAACAACTCTTGTGAACTCAAGATAAATTTACTAGTTATCCTAAAATCTACCTTCGCACCTCATTTACAAGAGATTAATATTTTTACCCCTCCCCCCACACACACACAGTGTGCACGTGCGCACCCAAAAAACCCAACTTTATCAACCATTCACAAAATAACAATATCCAAAATTCTAATGAACAAATAACTTTATTGTGTATATGTCAAGGGATATCGTCTAATGACGAACGATGGATTGGTATAACCGTTTCCCTCCATGAATTTAATAGACCAAGTGGTAACTTCTTGGACATACCAAATGGTATGAACGCTTGCACAAGAGAAGGATTGAGAAGAATACATAATAAGTAAAGCATCTTTCAAGTGCATCCTCTATGGGCGAGCGGACATACAATGAAAGCACTTAACCTCATTGACTGGATAAAACACATGTCATATTACTCCAACTGCATTACTTTATCGACTATACTCACGTCATACCAGTATCTCAATGACAACATCCACTCCCCCACTCATTGGGATGACATGGGGCATTGTTCGACGTCAACAGTTGCGATGCAAATGATCACTGTCTCCACCAATGTGGCACATATTAGTATTGTGAGGTTCTCTCATGTGCAGCTAGTATATAAAGTCATTTGTGTGTGAGGGTGGAGTGTGTGTGTGGGTGGGGGGGGGGGGGGGGGGGGACCACAATCAACATAGCCAATTGCAAAAAAAATTGTAATCATTCCCAAGCTAATATACAAACTCTTTTCCCCTTTGCTCCATGAGAAAAATAGGATCTATCAGACCCAGATCGGTAAATGATCAAATTACCACCCTTCCTCTCAGAGGAGCTCAAAAATAATATGGTGGCTCCGTTGCTTTCTATATTTATTATTTTTTTGTTTGTGATTTAGCAATCCCAAAGTTTCTTTTTGACCTGATCAAATAAAATAAGGAAAAAATATGTAGGTCAAAGTTAGACCAAATCACGTACTTCTTGGTGTTATTATTTATATTTTTTTCAGTCACAAGTATAAATCTTTAAGGTGTTAAATTTACTTAAACACTTCTCATAAAATATAAAAAATCATCGAACTTAGTGCAACACACGAGGCTAATTTAAAATTGCTTCATAATTTTACCTTAATAAAATGATGGGTTATTCTCACTTTACTACCCTGAAGTTTATTTTCTTTTTTCCTTCAGACCCTAATGAATCAAAACTGGTACATAAAACTCCAAAATTTTCAAACGGCTTCAATTTAACCCCTACTGTTAAATTGACTAATAGAAATAGTAAAAAATGAGGGTAAATATGTCAAAATGTCATTTCCCGTCAAATTTTGGGGTTTTAAGTGTCAGTCTTGATACATTAGGATTTGAAGTGCAAAATAGACTAAACTTTAGGGTAGTTAAGTGCCGATAACCCTTTTATTACTATCAACTATATCAATTATTTAAGTTTATTTTTATTTATATTATCAATTGATAATATTGATTTCATACCAAATTATTTTATACGGTTATAAGCTTTCAAAATTGTGATATTTTTACCCTAAATATTCTCATCCTAATTACTTATTGTTAAAAATGACATTTATGTGTAATAATTAAATTTATATATCAATGCACATAAGTAATATTTTAACACACAATTAAGTATGATACATGAAAAAAATAAGGTCAAATTTGATAAGACCTTTGTCCTTTTCTCAACGATACTTTTTCGGTCTCTAAACATTCTAGTCGAAAGTGTCATCTCACCTAAATTCAGAATAATATATCTTTCTATTTATCTCTTTTTATTTTTTTTGGGATTTAGCTTACCTATATATAAAGAGAGAGTTCTTCAAATACTGGTCATTATTTATATACCTTGTAAAGGCCCTTTTGTGTGTCCTTTAGGTGAAAATATTTTTTCTTTTTAAAACTTTTCTTCCCATTTAATTAAGCACAAATTTATAAACTAAACTAATTAACCATATTTTATCTTCTTAACCCTAAACATGCATCTAGTGTGATTAAGCAAAATAAAGTAAGAATTCTTACAAAACACATCGATGTACGAGGAAACCACAATGGGAAAAAATCTCGGACGACCCAAGCCAGACAATCACTATGATACGATTTTACAAAAAAAGATTTCAGTTTTACACAACGACTCGATCCTCATAAGCCTTGACGCATCTTCTCCTCTACAACCACTCCTCGACAGTGCAATGCAGGAGTCCACCTACACCAAGTCCACCACACGCGAGTCCACGCGTGCCTCGGTATCCACCGATAAAGCCAGCAACCGTCTACGGCTGGGAACATAGAGTTCACTGTTTCTTCATCGTAATCAGCACGTACAGAGTCCATCGAATGGAAAAAGTTCTTCGAATGAAGGAAGAAACACAAATGGTGCAAACACAAGATCTCTATAACATATGGTTATGTAAAACTCGGATCTTGTAAATACACATGATGTTTTTAACTTTGGAAACCTTTGGTAAACAAGTGCAGAAAAACGTATGGGTTCTGTGTAATTCTGTATGTTCTGCACACTGTTTTTCTGAGCAAAAAGATGCTTTAAATAAAAACCTTAAGTTGGCGCGTTGTTAGAACGATATAGTCATCTTGTTAAAACAAGATGTCCATGTCGTTTGAACGACAACCACATGTCATTTGAACCACATAAACTAAAGGCAATATTTCATACGACTCTAAACACGAGATAACTCAGAAAAACTTTTTAAAAACATATTTAAATAAACCAATATGCATCCATAACTGCGAGTATCTCGGAAAACCAAATTAAAGACATGAAACGTGCACCAAAACTGCCGTATGATATATCTTTGAAGCTTGGTTGTTACGTCTTCAACACAACATCATAAGCTATGTGAGAATCATGACAAGTAAAATATATCTATGACTCAAATTGGTGTTTATTCGGAATAATGCCAATGCATACAAATTGACACTATTTGAAATTTTTTCCTTACATACCTAAAAACCAAATACATTTTTTTAAAATAGTAAAAAAATCAATTTTACTACCAAAATTGATGGAGATGGTCTCTAACTTTACAACTTTTTGTTTTACTTTTTTTTTCACTTTATATATAATGATACTAAATTTGTGAGGGCTTTTTAGACATGGAAGTGAGATTGGTTATAATTTCCATTCGCGATCGTTTAGATGGGTTTAAGTATATTACTTGGCACACTTTAACTCCAATTTTTCTGCAATTAAGATTGGATTAATGTTTTAATCTGCAAGTGTATGTCTTGACCTATAAAATAAATAATTGAACATATACTGCATATATTACAAATATCTAGTAATTAAAAGTACAAAAATTAAGAGTTAAAAATGATTATTTTTATAATAAATTTAAATAATTAATATAGTTGATAAAAATGGTTATTGACACTTTACTACCCTGAAGTTTAGTTACTTTTGCACTTTAAACCCTAATGTATTAAGACTGACACTTGAAACCCCAAAAATGAGGGTAAATGCGTCATAATGTTCATTCCCGACAAATTTTGGGATTTTATGTGCCAGTTTTGATGCATGAGGGATTAAAGTGTAAAAAAGGCTAAACTTTAGGGTAATAAAGTATCAATAACCCTAAATTGATTTATTTGGATTTGGCCTCCATCAATTACTCGTTATTGAGTCAAAACTCCCATAATTTTCATTTCTTGGGTTTTGACTCCTATTTTGACAGACCAGCTGACCGTTAAATCATTCATTTTAAGACCTAAAATGTCTAATATATCGTCATTCATTACCCATCAATCGATATTTATATGAACGAGATTTTATTGATAATGGTTGTTAGGTAATGATGAGGAGTATTATTGACATATTAGGCTTGAAAAGGAATGACATAACGGTTAACTAAAGGAATTTGTCAAAATGGGATTCAAACCTCAAAAATAAAAATTACGAAGATTTGACTCAATAACAAATTATTAGTGGGGATCAAACTCCGAATAACCCTAATAAAATTGTTTCTCATAAAATATGACAATATTTATTGGCATATGACATGGTTGTCAGAAACAGTTTACTAAGAATAGGCTTCACAAGCAGATCTCTTCGTCATTTTGAAAGTCTTGTTGGAAAATTATTGTTCAATTATTTCGAAATCTTGTAAGTTATTAGGCATTTGCAAATGTGTCCACTTCTGCTCTTTTAAGTTTGTTGCAATGCGTCATATATGGGTGGGAATGGATGGCAATTGAAACCAATTTCTAGTAATTGATTTTGAAACCGATTTGTAGTCTTCTTTTATGAATAAGTATATTTATATTCAACATCTCTAGTGGGGGATAGGGGATGGGTGCTGTTGAAAACTCCTGAAAAAATCGATAGTAATACCACCTTAATTAATGAAAACACGTAAGTATCCTGGTATGCTTCCTTCCTAACACTACACAAGAAGAACCCACATTCCACATTGAAGATATTTAAACTTGAAACATACATTTCAGTTTTTTTTTCTTCTCTCTCTCCTTTCTCCTAACAACACGCCAAAAAGGCCCAGATGCTCATTTGATCGGTTATTTTAACTTTGAATAAATATTTAGTCCACTACATCATTAATTTTGTTGTTGGCCAAATAACGAACATGGAAACGGTTCTCAATAAGTTTTTTTTACCTCAAATAAATGCAAATTGAAATTAAAAATCCTAAATTACAAAAAAAAAAACACAAAATGGGAAAAAGCCGCCAAAACTCGCTGCTCACGTAACTCGAGTGACCCTTTGAGATGGTAAAAAGAAAGATATAGGGGGGATGTGGTGGTGGAAAGATTAGGGTTATGGTTGGTTGAGAAGAGGTGAAAATAATATTATAATTGTCTAGGTTAAAAGATATAATTTAGATAATGTCCTTTAATTGACTTAAGTTTTCAGCAAAAAGAAATGTGGGTGTCTATCTAATATATGTGTTTTTTCCTTTCTCGTAGTGCTCTCTTATTCATTTTGCATGGTACTTTTAAAAAAGAACGATCTCCACCGATAACATTAACAATACACATACATTTTTATTACAATGTACATGGTTCATCCCAAATTAATAGTCTTTGTTTAAAAGTCATATTTTAAGAAGAAACAAATTATTTTTAATATATGTTTTATTAAAAATGATGAATACGTGTAAGTCTATGAGTACCGTTCGTATGGGTAGCTATGTTTTATATATTACTTTTAAAAATATAATTATTGATGTGAGTGTATTAAAATAAAAGTATAACTATTAATTTGTGGTGGAAGAAATATATGATACTTTAAATAAACTTATGAATTTTCATCACCATATTCGTAAAAAGGTTTGAGTCCCTTTACAATTACATGGAGAGAACACATTTTGAAGACACAAATAATATGTCTTCCACCCACTTAAATGTATGAAGACCCATATAAACAAGTGATATGTGTACTCGTCAAAAAAGTGTTAACATAGAGTCACCTTAATTTTACAACTAAGTTTGAGACACTACTGTATATCTAGTAATAGTAATTTTAGAAGATTTACTTTCTAAAACACTATAGTGCCCTAGTTTGTTACCTATAATATAACACATTGTCAGTAATGCACAAGCTTGAAATTCTACCAGCTATTTTTTATTTCCTCTGACTTGTGGATACAGGCGATCAATTTCATGCGTTCCTTGATGTCTGTAAGAGGTCGGGGTTGACGTTTGCAACCAAGAGGCCATGAAACTGATTAAAATAAAAGGTGTCAACTATATACTTGAGATTCTCAAGAGTCAGGTACATGTCATTATATTCCCTCTTTAAAAACAAATAGAGGAAATATATAGTTCGTTCAAATATAATGTAGTGGTGGTTGGCCCGCGCATTTTGAATAAACTTGAATTTTGAAATTCCCTTTTTGCATCTATGACTACTTCCAATGTCACTGGCGAAAATGAGGATGAACCTATTTTATTCAGAATTTAGAGCTTCTCATTGACTAAAATTAGTTTTAAATATTTCTCGACTCCAATTCGGGGCCATTTAGCTCATACTTATTCGGGTGGTAGTTTAACGATCACCCTAACATATTTTCCCCCTTTTAAGCAATTTTTTTTTGGGCAAATGTGGTGTCATCTAGCCAATGAGAAATTTGCACCCCTGGAGCTCTTGTAAATAAAATTGAATACATTTGTTTGTAAAATAACTCATATGCCTAGAGATGGTCTAAGAGGATAAGATTGGAATCACCCCTTTACATAGAAAATAAATTACACAAGTTTGTTACAATTCTCATAGTATTAAACTTATATTATGCACTTTGTTATACAGTCTGCCCACTTCTTGCGGTTGAATTACAGTGATGGAATATAGCTATTAGGTCGGGGGATATGATCATACTTTTGAAATAAGTTGGGCTCATCTTTTTTTGGTTTGTGGATAGCTACTTTATAGGTATAGGTATAGTTGTGGAGCTTTGGCTCCATTCTCAGTGAAATGTATGGTTTTTAAATGTCCAATTTGGAAATGGGATCCACTTTTGATCACTCCCTGCAAACGATTGGGGTATGGACAATCAGTTAAAAGATAAGAGATATATTATTTTACTATAATGTACATATTCTGTTAAATACACAACAAAGTTGATTCTCAAACTTGTATGAGGTTGCATGAATTTTGTTTTGCATATAAATTACTTCTATCATAGTACTCTAGAGTTTGAATTTGGATATCAATTTTCAAAGTAAATGGGTATCTAAATTTAAACTCTAGTATTCTATTTGATATAGATGATGAATTATTTTAGGATAATTTGATCTTTAACCTCATCCCTTTCGGGACATCAGAAAAAATCTTTGACATCCATTTGTTTGGTAACAATACCTTTTAACTCTAAAATTATCATAAATACCCATATATGTCATAGGATACTAAAAGGGTGACTCTAGAAAGACTTTCAAATTGTACACAAAATAAAAATCAAGTGATGCATCAAACATGTATTGGTTAATGCCGTTGACGCGGACCCACATACACAAAAATTTTAGCCAATACACAAGTGACACATCACCGGGTTTGAGTTTTGTGTACAATTTTGAGGGTCTCCCTAAACTTATTCACACTAAAAAGCATCCAAAAAATGCAGGGTATTTGTGTTCTAGGGTCTATTAGTTATGTATTTTTGTCCATGGGGTCCAAAGTTTTCTTTGCACTTTGGTCTATTTTGACTTTTTGTTACACTTTTGAAATGTCACAAATCTATTAAAAATCGTAGAGCATATATGCAAAACTTTGGACCTTAGTCTTAAAATATATATAACTATTTATCCGTAAAACCTTATATGAGTACACCTCTAGGGGTTACATATGCAAGTGAAATGTAACAAAAATCAACATGGTGTAAAAGGTCAAATTTCCTGTACTTTTATCACATTGGCAACTTATTTTCAAACTTGAAACTAGGTAAAACCTAATATTCCTGTTTTCTTAAACTACCCACTTGGGAAAACTTGGTAAATGGATTTTTTCAGAACGTACGCTTAGAATATGGAAACTTTTTCTATTCCTACATACGTAAATGTTGGCACTAGCACTAGATGAGCATAATATGAAGACAGGTAGCATAAAGTTGTCGAGGTAAGTGGGAAAGTGTTCACAAATCATGAAATTACACATAAAAGTTTACTGAGGGGTGTGTTCATTCAATTAACCTATAAAGTTTTGCCTCAATGATTTTGAAGAGGAAAATATCATAGTCAAAATGGGTTAACTTTGAAGTTTTGGGAAAAAGCAAAGAAAGGTTACTTGGAAACATGAGACGCTGATGACTCTCAAGAAAGTGACACCCCCATGCTTCAAGTTGTCTAATGCAAAAGTTGTTAAAAAAAAGTGAACCTATTGAATGGCCAAAGCTCATGACTTTGCTTTTAGCTCCATATGACCTAACTTTTATGCCTGCATACAAAATAGTTTAATGAAATAACTACTAAATGTTTTGGATTTTGATTGATCAATGCCGCTATCGCGGACCCATTTCCATAAATGATGTGAGTCCCCACCGACACTATTGACCAATCATAATCCAAGACTTCAAACAGTTTGATGTCTCAAAGACATCAAACTTTTTTCCCTCAAACACACTGTGTGTGTCTCACTATCGTCTCATATATATACATGTATGTGAAATACACACACACACACACACACACACACACATACACACATACGTAAGAAGATCCCACTTGGCACTAAATATAAATGCTTCTTACTAACTTTGTAATACCAATCTAATAAACCCTTAGTTCAATTTTCTAATTACTTGGAATTGATAAAATATGTAGTTAACTATATATATATCACGATAATAAATTTGGAAGTAAATCGTAATGAATATATATTATAAGCTAAAATTATGGAGTTAATAAAATTAAGAAAAATGTAATTATATGATCGATTTATATGTGGATATTCACTCAAGAAATCAGTCTCAGATTAGTTTTTGCTCATTAGTTTGCTGCTGGTTCATTGCCCTCGCAAATGGTACAAAGATTTGGGTATTAGTTTTGTGGATTTCGCAGCCAACAAAGAAACCGTCGTTGCGAAAAAAGCATAGCTCGCAACTAATGAAAGGTTTTCTTCGTTTTAGCGAAGTTCCTAGTTGCAGCAAAGTGGTCATGCCGGCTACGGACATCAAATATGCGAAAAATGAGTTTGAATGAAGGGTATCTTGGGTATATTATTTCTTGGTGCTCCCTAGTATAGATATCTTGTTGTAAATGTCACTTGACCTAAGTTTTTCGTTAAATATCATTGTATACGCATTAAGAGAGATGATGAGGCTTCACTGTGATGCGACCACAAATGTGTCTAGTGTGCGTGCTATATAGGCCCAAGTGCAAGCCTGTCGCTTAAGTAGTAATCCGATAAGTCGAGTATCGATTCTCAGGGAAAAAGGACGAACAAAGTCGTGACAACGTTGGAAAGACGAGGGTAACCTAACTTTGACTCTAAAAATAAAGAAAAGATGATGTAAAATATGAGACAACTACAACTAGATGCAAATTTGAGAATGACCAACTAATGAAACTAAAAATGAATAGAATGCAGCTACGGTAGTTAAACGATAAGCTGATGACAAATCGTTTTACGAGTTAAATATGAAATGAGAACAATAGGTCGGGTTACAATCCCCCACACCCTAGCAATTCACTTTGTAGGATACTAGATTCGAAATTAGAATTTTAAATGAACCCGGGCTTTAGTACTCCCAAGCATTACACATATGAGGGATCGTAACCCGCACAGTATGTAATCAAAGGACGAGTAAAGCGGTGTCGCATTAGCTACTACGCGCGTCGCATTCTTAAGCATCCCGATTATCTAGGGCAAACGAGATCAAAAGTCCTACGACGATTGCACCAGTTATACAACACTATTCATCTAAGATTTTAATTCAAAAGTCTATTTCTATTATCGTGAATTACATCGGGTAGGGTTCATGCACCCCAACCCTTAGAAAATTAGCTAGACATGATTAAATTAAAAGAAAACATGGATTGAGAAGAAGAAAACATAATAAGTAAGAGAAAATAGATGAAAAAAAGAGAGTGCATAATCAAACCAGCAATTAAACTAATTAACTATTCCATATTTAAAGGAAAAACATTACTTGTATTGAAGACAATTAATTGCAATCCTTAAAGTTGAACTTCTTATTGAAAAACTAAGGTTTTTCCTACAAAAACCCTTTACTCCTACCTAGAGAACTAAAAATCGAACTCCCTTGTCTAACAATAACTAGAAGTTAAATATATCACGAAAATCCAGAGTTGTAGCTGAATCAAACTCTAAAATCGGAATAAGAAAATCAAGTTTATCCTTGGCGGACCGGTCCGCTCGCCCCGGAGCTGATCGATCCGGATCCAAATCCGGACCAGTCCGCTCGTCCAGGAGCGGATCAGTCCAGGTCCAAATCCGGACCAGTCCCTTTTTCCTGGAAATAGGATCGGTTCGCTATGCAAATTTTTCCAGTGAGTGATAGAAATCCAGATCGATCCCTTTTTTCTAGAAATAGGATCGATCCGCTATGTGATTTTATCTAGTGAGTTTCAAGGGTTCGGATCGGTCCCTTTTTGTTCTAAATAGGATAGGTTCGATCTTGAAAATCAATTTCTCTTCAATTTCTCCTGATTTTCACTTCATTATATCTCATCTATAGAACCTCATAACTTCTGCTCCGGAGCTCGAATTTGGATGCTGTTTCTTTCTACGCTCTTGCGGACTCGAGGTCTTCAACTCATTTTGGGTTCTCATCCCGATTCCTTATAGAAATTACGCTTTTTCCCTTTTGATTTTTCTTCATTTATTTATTCTTCTACTTTGGCTTTTTCATCTCTTTACTTAACAATAAATACCTGTAAATATCATGAAAAATGCACAAAACTCGAGATATAACATTGAAAGGTCAATAGCATATAAATGAGATAAATCAAGATGAATTACATTATCCAAGGCGATAAAAATCCCTAAATTAAGGGGGTAAATTCGAAAGAATTTACGCCTAGTCAACCCCCCTAACTTAGAACTTTGCGCGTCCCGAGCAATGTAAAAGAATCCAACTAAGGCTCAACTCCCGAGATTTATTTTATTCGGATAAAATACCACTTTCGCAGGCAAGCGATTACATTTAGCGTATGCAACAAGCTTTTAAACCCCTAGGTTACCCTAGTAGGACGAGTGGTATCTCGTGAGGGTTTGCAGCGAATATACCCACAAAATTCATTTTCCTAGACTAAAGAAATTCAAAATACTTAAAAATTATTCGATTTAAATTTCCCGAAAAATAATCACCCTATATTTTGTATTCGTAAGTCTCAATTTGTCGTGCGTGTGTGCGAAGCCAAAAATCAAACTACAGATATCCACCGATTGGTCATTATGTTACTTTTCAAAGATTCATTTTGATTCAAATGCTCATTGGATACTCTCGCAAACGAATCACTCAAAATGTGGCTATTCTCTCTCGGTGTGCGCGATTTATAAGAGTAAATGTAATGGAACGCAAGTTCACACACACCATCATGAAAGACGAACTATTTGGGGTGGAAGGATCTCGTTATTAGAGTAAGATTATAGGGAAAGTGGAAATATTATCTCTAACTCACTCATTTAATCTCTTTTATCATCTCTTGTGCTTTAACTCTCCACGCGGTAACCAATTTCGCAATTCGAACTCGGTTGAGACTTTTTTAGGTTATAAGGTGTATTGGGTAAGATTTGAAATCGTTGGGAATTAGAAAATTTTCTTGTGATGTCCATTAGTGCTTTTTCTGGCTTTTTGCTCATTTTCTCTTCTTTTTTTTTTCTTGCTATTTTTGTTGAGCATTTTTCTATTTTTCTTTTCTTGCCCCTTTTTATGCACTTTTCGGACTTTATTTCTAAATTTTTGCTTTTCACAATTTCGGGCCAATTGGGATTTTTTTTCTGGTTGTCAAATGAAAGGGAAAAACTTATTCGGCTCAAATTGGGTTATAAAGGAAAAATATTTCACAACTTTTTATGGCTAATATTTTTGGGTGACAAACGAGGGCCTACTTCAGTGTCCAAATTGCTCATTACATTACCATATGCGTTTCGAGATTAATTAAGTTTAGAGATATTTTTCGCGCGTTTTTCACGACAACATTCCATTTCCCATAACCGATCAAAGTTAAAGAATTGAGATCTCCGACGACTTATTTAAACACTAAAGCGAACTTGGAGTTAGTCATTAACTCGGATTGATTTTAAAAACTCAGAAAAGTGGATAGGCTCGACATCTCACCGGGTTAATAATCTCCCCACTTATTCGTTAAGTCGTCAATTCACGCTCAATTTCCATCTTTAGTCAATTTTGGCTTTGTGTATTTGGATTGTTTCGAATTTGAGAGTTTAATTAAAATTTCGGTGATATTTTCAAAAAAATTAAATTCTAATTTTTATTTATTTTGAAGAAAGAAAAAAAAAATATTTTTTGCTTTTCTGAACTTTTTTCAATTTTTGGGCATTTTGAATATTTGTGAAGTTTTATAAATACGTACTTGTCACCCCCCCTAACTTAGACTTTTACATTGTCCTCAATCAAAAGGACTAAAAATCTAAAGAAGAGAAAATAACAAGTGTGACAAATAAGACAAGAAAATATTTAAAATGCAAAATGACACCAACACATGACTCAATAATACAACAAAAATCACCCCATATGCGTCGGGGGTGCGACGACCTCTCATCTCTCCACAAACTCACCCGACCCCTTGCACGGGGAACGATGCTCTTCTTGTCTCGCTCATCTTCCTCACATAATAAATCAAAAGTCAAAACAATTGGGAGTCGACCCAATAGAAAAAATGAACACCTCGAGGCATATGATGAATGAGGTGAGTGAAGTCAAAGAGGTGCGCAATCACCTTGTAGCACAAATGGGCCGAATTGGAGAGAATATCAAAGTGAATTTTGGAATGGCCTAGATTGTCCCTAAACTTGATAATGCATGGATCGAGCTCTAAATCAGACGATACTCTAACCATGGCCTGGATTGCATCCAAGAACTCCAGTGGCATGGGTGGATGGCACAAAGAAGGAAATCATCCATCCTATCTTTCCATGCGCTATCTTCTAAGTGAAAAAATGTGTCCAATTGAGATTGGACTTCGATAGTGAATCTCTCATCCATCGACCCGAATTCGTTCTCAGAGTGCTCTATGCTCATACCTCCTAATGCTCTTTCTTTCTCATTATCCAAATACTCTCTCTCACTCTCCTCCGAAGGCTTCTGTGATGTGGAGGGATGGTTACTACGAAGGAATTCATCTATCATATCTTGCCATTCTCTCTTATCCAGTATCTCCCTCGTAATACTCATCATTTTTTTTTTCTTAGGATTCTTGATTTTTTTTTGTTTAAGCTTTAGATTGACTCGATCTAACCTAAGTCTACCTAATTCCCTGGCAACGGCACCAAAAACTTGACGCGACCACAAATGTGTCTAGTGTGCATGTTATACAGGCTCAAGTGCAAGCTTGTCGCTTAAGTAATAATCCGATAAGTCGGGTATCGATCCTTAGGGAAAAAGGACGAACGGAGTCATGACAATGTTAGAAAGACGAGGGTAACCTAGCGTTGACTCTAAAAATAAAGAAAAGACGATGTGGAATATGAGATAACTAAAATTAGATGAAAATTTAAGAATGATGAATTAATGAAACTAGGAATGAATGAAATGCAGCTATGCTAATTAAACGCGAAGCTGATGACAAATGGTATTACGAATTAAATATGAAATGAGAATAATAGGTCGGGTTACAATCCCCCACACCCTAGCAATTCACTTTGTAGGATACTAGATTCGAAATTAGAATTTTAAATGAACCCGATTTTTAGTACTCCCAAGCATTACACATATGAGGGATCGTAGCCCGCACAGTATGTAATCAAAGGACGAGAAAAGCGGTGTCGCATTAGCTACTATGCGCGTCGCATTCTTAAGCATCCCGGTTACCTAGGGCAAACTGAAAAAGATGGAACCCCGGAATTTGAGTATCTCAAATAAAATATAATTTCCTTTTTAAATAAATGCGGAAGCGTAAAGATGGTTCACAAAATAAACAAATGCCAAATTTTAATTTCTTGACACAAATTATAATTACAACCAAGTGAAGTAAAATTAATCAATTAATATATTCACTTAAACCAAATCAATAATTCAAGCCCTAGAATTTGCCTAAGTCATAATTAACAATTAACCAAAGTTAGGCGAAACCAATTTTAGCAAAGGACTTGAATAAACCAAATTTAGCCAATATTTAATTTAGCACCAAATTAAATGAGTGTGATGATTTAAACCGAATTTTATCTTGAATTATTCTAAACATGCGTTCTACGTTATTAAAGCAAGATAAAATAAACCAATCACACTACGCCGCGATGTATGAGGAAAAACCCAAGACGGGAAACAACCTCGGACGGCCCTAGCCACAAATCCACTAGATACGGAATTACAATTACAAGACAGATAGACTTACAACGACTGACTCGATCCCTCTCAAGCCTCGACGCTTCTTCTTGTAGACACCTCTTCCTAGCGGATAACCTCGGAACACCACCGCGGTCTCGGAATCCACCGATAGGGCTTTCTTTGGTCACCGTCACCCAAGCAAGGAGCCTTTCTCCAAGTGGGTAGAATCACAACAAAATGTCTTCTTCTTTGATGGATGTAGAAGCAAACCAAAACCTTTTTTTGAAACGGAAGATATAAACCGGTGCCAAATTCCAAGCAATTGATATGTATAAAAGAACTTGGAATAAACAAACTTGGGTGTAATCTAGAGTGTTAAGTGAATTTCTCTTTGAAAATTACCACTCAAAACATGAACATTTTCCTAAACAATTTTTGCTCTCAAACTCTCTCTAAGAGATAAACTAGGTTGGAAAAGTTATGGAAATGTTAAATTGGAAAATGTCATTCGCGGACCTATTAAAGTCTGTAAAAGTTGGTTAAAAACCAAGTGGGGAAGTGGGTGCAAAACTGCCAAAAAACTGCCAATAACTGTTCCCGCCTGTCATCTCGTTCGAACGACATTTCGTTCGAACGAAATCTCGTTCGAACGAGTCTTCTAATGACGCTTCAGTATGGACTCGTTAAATGCTCGTTGGAAATCTCGTTAGAACGACAATCTCGTTCGAACGACATTTCTAACGACGGACCAGCATGCCTTAGTGGGAACTCGTTGGCAAAACTCGTTCGAACGACATCTGGTTCGAACGAAAAAACTCGTTCGAACGACATATCTAACGAACGACCAGAAAGTTTGAAAAATTCATTTTTAGCCCAGAAAACTTTATAAACATTTATTTAAAGTTTTAATAAATCCTTTCTTAAAACCAAACGCAGTTTTTATAAACCTAACACCCAATAAACTTGTTCCAAGCTCCTATATATATATAATTGCATTCATACCTTGGGAGCATGGAACTATGATTGATGACGTAGAAACGAGGCACACAAACCGGAATTTTTGATGAAGCTTTATACTCTTTGCCGCTACGTCTTCAACAAACACTTCATAGGCTTGAGAATATTACAATTAAATACTATCCTATGAATAAATGTTTTTGTCCGGAATTGAGCCAAAACTATATATGGACTCAATTGGAAATTTGTGTCCTTACAAATCTCCCCCTTTGGCTATTCCGGGACAAAAACCAAACAAAAATCCTAAAGGGCCGTCAAGCTCACTAGACTCAAAACATAACCCACCCAAACTTGACTCAACCCAAGGATCAAACGCTTTGCCATTAAAAGATGCCGCTTTAGAAGAAATCCTGCACACTTAAGCAAACTCATCAAATGCATAGGGAATATCAAAGTATTAAATGAAATTTTAATTAATTACTCCCCCTAAATTAATTCTCCCCTTTATCAAACACAAGACCTACTTAGAAAGACGTCTCCCCTAAGATAAATCTCCCCCAAACTAAGATACGATAATAATAGGATTAAATACCATTTCTCCCCTTATCATCATTCTCCCCCTTTTTGTTCAGGAATAGGCAAAGGATAAAGAACTAATAAACATAAAAGCATGTTGAAGCTTAAAGTGATAAGACATGAAAGCATATGGGCAACAAAAGCAAGGCAAAGGCAAACAATTATCATATATATATATATATTAGAAATATACCAATAGAGTACTTGCATATATATATAGATATAAACACACACATGACACAAAATACAATAAGTTTGCACACTCGTATGGAAAAAATGTGTCATATGGAAACGTAAGTGTAGGGGTGTGAACTAGCAACAAATAAATTTAGACCCAAACACTTAAAACATGTTCACGGAGTTCTCATTTGATTGCAAACTTTATCACATTTAAATATAACCTCATGTGACAATATGAAGATTGAACTCAATGAACAAACATACACAATGCATACAAGCCTAGCATGATGATGATTCTACAAACCAAATAGAGGCATGACATTAAAGACAACTAGGATAAACGGACATTGTGAAAACCGTTGATATACCATCCAATTCTCCCTCAATAAGCAAATATATTCTTTTGCTTTTGAATGAATATATCAAACAAACATAGGCCTTGGCAATGGTTTTCTTTTTAATGCCAAATATTCTGTTTTTAGGCCTTTGGATCACGTATTTCTTTTAGATCCAATAAATGGTGGCTTACTATCGCAAAGGATTTAATTCATCCTTTCGGAGCCCTTCCCCGTGCACATTTATTTTTATCATGTTTTCATTTTTCACACAAATTTCACATGCAACGGATTTTGACATGCACTAGTCCTCCTAGGTCATAGATATGTAGATGACTAGATTGGTAGGAGAACACCTCAAAAAGCTCAAATATAACATGTGACATTAAGATTTCAAAAGAGCTCGTGCATGTGTGAAAAGAGGCATATAGAAATAGAATCCATTTAAACAACACAAAATCCAACTACTCCATAAAATATGGTAAAGAACATTTTAAGGATTGACAATCTAAACCAAAAGTTCTAGCCACATGGGAGCGTAAACGATGGGATTCAAACACAAATATATGCCACTTAAAGTGTGTCAAACTAAAATACACACAAAATAAAATCTTTTTGAGTTTTTGAAATTTTTAACCAAAAATAAATAATATATACTCAAAAGACAAACACAAACCATTTGAATCTTTCATTAAGCTTAAATTACCAAGAGATAAAATCCAAATGATAAACAAAAATCTTTTTGTATTTTTCATTTAATGCAAACAAAATGAAGGAAATATAATACAAAAGATAAACAAAAATCATAATTCTAGCATGGGATAAGCATGGATCAAAGACTAGAAAAATGATTAAACAAGCATACATTTAGCATGTGAGTATAACATGAAGTACAAACGCTAAAGTATACAAACACTAACACATTCATCCTTTAGATTTTGCAAGGGAGGAAGCATGTGAAAGTAAATGAGAATCATAAACCCTATTTTGCAAGGCAACCAAGTCGGATTTCCTAACCCAAATTAATGAAGAATGACTATCTTGGGGTGTTGGAGCGTTAACTACCGTGGTTACTTTACTATGGGATTTTCTAGGAATTCGTTTAAGATCAAAACAAAATTTTCTAAGATGACCTTTTCGACCACAATGTGTACAAGCAAAAACATGTCGAAAAGATTTACCTAAGGAGTGATCTTTAAATGCATTCCTAGTAGATTCTCCTAAAACATTGGTTTGGGCATTATGAGTAAATTCATTATTGAAGCCTAAACCACAAGTGTCATTTTTAATTTGGACCGTTCCTAACATTTTATCTTGTTTTTCCGAACGACACTCCAAATCAAATTTGACATTACTAGAGTCTTTTAATTTATTTTGCAATTCAAAAATGTTAGACTCTAATAAAACATTTCGCTCTTCAAACGCAAGAAGCTCCTTTTTCAAGGATTCCATTAAACCCCTAAGGCTATCTCTCTCGCCTTCTACATATTCAAGCTTCTCTTGAAGAGTCCTCTCATGTGTCCTAAGGTCTTCTATTAAAGCATTTTCATCAACGACCTTGACACTCTCTCTTGAACTAGCTTCTAATTTCAAATTAGCTCTTTTCAATTTAATAGATTCTTTATAAAGCTCTTGAAAAGCATTTTGATGTTCACTCACATTAACCTCTTCTTCATTTTCACTCTCTGTTTCTTCTCCACTATCACTATCATAAAAAACAATAGAATCATGTACAATGACCTTGGAAGTGGCATGTGCTATCGTTTCATCAATCGATGAGTTCTCACTATCGCTCACATGACTAGCCATAAAAGCCACAAAATTTTTCTTAGTGGGGGAATCGGGCTTTTCTTCCTTATCACTATCACTAAGGGTTGCATTATATGAAATGGGTCGCTTACCCTCTTTCCTTAGTTTAGTGGGGCACTCATAAGCCCTATGGCCATAACCTTCACAACCAAAACACTTATTAGACTCGTCCCTATCTAAATTTTCATTACTAGGTTTAGGGATCTTCTCGGCTTTAGAAATCTTCTCGCTTTTATCATGTTTAGAAGTATCAAATTTCTTAAAATTATTTTTAAATTTATCTTTGTTAATTTTAAGAAATTTTCTAAATTTAGGAGCAAACAAAGCCATGTCTTCCGAGTCACTATCACTCTCGCTCTCTACTACTTGTTTGACCTCTTTTCGGGCTTTTAAAGCAACGTCCTTTTCTATTTTCTTTTCAGTTTTAGAGGGAAACATATCTAGTTCATAGGTTTTTAAATCACCTACAAGCTCTTCTAATTTCGTAGAGGCTAAAGTGGGTAAAGAATTTAAAACGGTCACCTTTGGAATAAATCTATCGGGTAGGGACCTTAAAATTTTCTTTACAACACGGTCGTCAGGTATTTTCTCTCCCAAGTTAAAAGATGAATTAACAATATCAGAAAGTCTAGCATAAAATTCATCAAACGTTTCTTTTTCATTCATTTTGATAGTTTCAAATTGAGTGGTGAGGTTTTGGAGTTTTGAAGCTTTAACGACACTAGTTCCTTCATGAGTTAATTGTAAAATATCCCAATCTTCTTTAGCGATCTCACACGTCATAATACGTCGAAATTCATCCGGTGTGACAGCGCTAAACAAGGCATTTAAACCACGGGAATTGAAATTAGCAAGTTTAAACTCATTTTCAGTCCATCTATCGGCGGGTTTCATAACACGTTCATTTTCAACTAAATAAGTTGGTGGGGACCACCCGTTAACAACAGACATCCAAACTCTCTCGTCGATAGATTTTAGTGCGGATCTCATACGCGCTTTCCAATACGCGTAGTTGGAACCATCAAAAATAGGAAATTTTGAAAATGGGGAAAAATCCATTTTAGCCAAAAATATTTAAGGATCGTCAACGAAATAATTTATCGTTTTTGGCTCTGATACCAATCTGAAAAAGCTGGAACCCCGGAATTTGAGTATCTCAAATAAAATATAATTTCCTTTTTAAATAAATGCGGAAGCGTAAAGATGGTTCACAAAATAAACAAATGCCAAATTTTAATTTCTTGAAACAAATTATAATTACAACCAAGTGAAGTAAAATTAATCAATTAATATATTCACTTAAACCAAATCAATAATTCAAGCCCTAGAATTTGCCTAAGTCATAATTAACAATTAACCAAAGTTAGGCGAAACCAATTTTAGCAAAGGACTTGAATAAACCAAATTTAGCCAATATTTAATTTAGCACCAAATTAAATGAGTGTGATGATTAAAACCGAATTTTATCTTGAATTATTCTAAACATGCGTTCTACGTTATTAAAGCAAGATAAAATAAACCAATCACACTACGCCGCGATGTACGAGGAAAAACCCAAGACGGGAAACAACCTCGGACGGCCCTAGCCACAAATCCACTAGATACGGAATTATAATTACAAGACAGATAGACTTACAACGACTGACTCGATCCCTCTCAAGCCTCGACGCTTCTTCTTGTAGACACCTCTTCCTAGCGGATAACCTCGGAACACCACCGCGGTCTCGGAATCCACCGATAGGGCTTTCTATGGTCACCGTCACCCAAGTAAGGAGCCTTTCTCCAAGTGGGTAGAATCACAACAAAATGTCTTCTTCTTTGATGGATGTAGAAGCAAACCAAAACTTCTTTTTGAAACGGAAGAGATAAACCGGTGCCAAACTCCAAGCAATTGATATGTATAAAAGAACTTGGAATAAACAAACTTGGGTGTAATCTAGAGTGTTAAGTGAATTTCTCTTTGAAAATTACCACTCAAAACATGAACATTTTCCTAAACAATTTTTTCTCTCAAACTCTCTCTAAGAGATAAACTAGGTTGGAAAAGTTATGGAAATGTTAAGTTGGAAAATGTCATTCCCGCACCTATTAAAGTCTGTAAAAGTTGGTTAAAAACCAAGTGGGGATGTGGGTGCAAAACTGCCAAAAAACTGTTCCCGCCTGGCATCTCGTTCGAACGACATTTCGTTCGAACGAAATCTCGTTCGAATGAGTCTTCTAAAGACGCTCCAGTATGGACTCGTTAGAAGCTCATTGGAAATCTCGTTAGAACGACAATATCGTTCGAACGACATTTCTAACGACGGACCAGTATGCCTTAGTGGGACCTCGTTGGCAAAACTCGTTCGAATGACATCTGGTTCGAACGAAAAAACTCGTTCGAACGACATATCTAACGAACGACCAGAAAGTTTGAAAAATTCATTTTTAGCCCAGAAAACTTTATAAACATTTATTTAAAGTTTTAATAAATCCTTTCTTAAAACCAAACGCAGTTTTTATAAACCTAACACCCAATAAACTTGTTCCAAGCTCCTATATATATATAATTGCATTCATACCTTGGGAGCATGGAACTATGATTGATGACGTAGAAATGAGGCACACAAACCGGCATTTTTGATGAAGCTTTATACTCTTTGCCGCTACGTCTTCAACAAACACTTCATAGGCTTGAGAATATTACAATTAAATACTATCCTATGAATAAATGTTTTTGTCCGGAATTGAGCAAAAACTATATATGGACTCAATTGGAAATTTGTGTCCTTACACAAACGAGATCAAAAGTCCTACGACGGTTCCACCAGTTATACAATACGATTCATCTAAGATTTTAATTCAAAGTCTATTTCCATTATCGTGAATTACATCGGGTGGGGTTCATGCACCCCAACCCTTAGAAAATTAGCTATACATGATTAAATTAAAAGAAAACATGGATTGAGAAGAAGAAAACACCATAAGTAACATAAACTAGATGAAAAAAAAAGTGCAGTATCAAACCATCAATTAAACTAATTAACTATTGCAAATTTAAAGGAAAAACATTACTTGTATTGAAGAAAATTAATTGTAATCCTTATAGCTAAACTTCTTATTGAAAAACTAGGGTTTTTCCTACAAAACCCCTATACTCCTACCTAGAGAACTAAAAATATGAACTCCTTTTTCTAACAATAACTAGAGGTTAAATGCATCCCGAAAAATCCAGAGTTGTAGCTGAATCAAACTCTAAAATCGGAATAAGAAAATCAAGTTTATCCTCGACGGACTGGTCCGATCGCCCAGGAGCGGATCGGTCCGGGTCCAAATTCGAACCAGTCCGCTCGTCCAGGAGCAGATCGGTCCAGGTCCAAATTCGGACCAGTCCTTTTTTCCTGGAAATAGGATCGGTCCGCTATGCAAATTTTTCCAGTGAGTGATAGAAATTCGGATGATCATTTTTTTCTAGAAATAGTATCGGTCCATTATGTGATTTTGGCCAGTGAGTTTCAAGGGTTCGGATCGGTCCCTTTTTGTTCTAAATAGAATCGGTTCGATCTTTAAAATTAATTTCTCTTCAATTTCTCCTAATTTTCTCTTCATTATCTCTCATCTTTAGACCTCATAACTTCTGCTTCGGAGCTTGGATTTAGATGCCGTTTCTTCCTACTCTCTTGCGGAATCGAGATCTTCAACTCATTTTGGGTTCTTCTCCATATTCCTTATAGAAATTTCGCTTTTGCCCTTTTGACTTTTCTTCCTTAATTTATTCTTCTGCTTTGGCCTTTTCATCTCTTTACTTAGCAATAAATACCTATAAATATCATGAAAAAGGCACAAAAATCGAGATACTACGTAGAAAGGTCCGTAGCATATAAATGAGATAAATCAAGATGAATTACATTATCCTAGGCGATAAAAATCCCTAAATTAAGGGGGTAAATTCGAAAGAATTTACGCTTAATCACAGTGATGTAACCCTAGTTGATTAAATTAAAGAAAAGAAGTCATCATCGTCCATGTATGTAGCCAATTGGTGAAACACATATAAGTTATTTTGTGTTTTATTTTATGTTCTCATCACTTTACATTTAGATTGTATTTTCTCTTGTTATGTCATGATGCATGCTCAGTCTCTTTATCTTCAATCTTAGGCACGCAACAATGTATCTATTGGGTATATATATCTACTACACATTAGTATATGAGTGGTGGCTTGTAAGGCTTTTGCTTCGTGTGCATCCAAGGTGTTTAATAAAATTCTATATGGGATTTTGGTCTTAGCATAGTTGATTCTTGTTGGTAACTCATTGTGGAGATGGAAAATTATTCCATTTAAGGTTGTAAAGTTGTTAATGATCCTGTTTGACCTAGAGAAGTTTTATAGGTAAACTATTGATTTTGACATGTGAAAATGTTAAATAAGAAATGATTTGATCCAATAAAGTTTATATAAGGTGTTAAGGGGCATTGTATCTAAATCAATGGAAATGTCCAAAAATGATTTAAAAAAACATAACTTGTAACTATGTAACATTATCTGATTACATCTTGTGCAAAATGTGGTATGATATGTGATCCATAATGAATCAGCGAATTCAACATGGAAGAAATGTAAAGAAAAGTACATGGAAAATAGTATATAGAATTGTTCTACCTTCAAAAGTTGTTCCGATTTGAATATATAAACACATATCAATGTCTGACATATTAATAAGTTTAATAAAATTCTCAACCATTTATTAATCTTATATGTTGATATTGAAGATGAAGATAAAGTTTAATGCTTATGAGTTCACTTACGGATTCATATAAGAACTTGAGCACCACATTTCTATATGTTAAGGATGAAGTGAGAGTTAATGATGTATGTTTGACATTGTTAGGAACTAAGAAGAAAAGGACGAATAGGTGTGATTCTCAATCTAATGCGATAGCCGTGTAAGGTAATACGAGGGGAGGAAGCATAATGAAAAAGGAAGTTTAAGGTACAAGTCTTGGATTGAGGGCTTGGATAATATTATACATTACAGGTATAAGAAGAATTTACATTTTAAGAAGGATTTACCTCAACTAAAGGTAAGATAAGATGAGAGCATGATGGAGGAGTCTACGAATTTCGTTAGTTTATATAAAGATGGCGTTGGGAGTACGTTTATAATTAATTTAAGGGAAATCACATTGAGTGAGTGGATCTCATACTCACGGTGTTAATACCATATGTGCTGAAATAGAGATTTGTTTAGAATATTTTACGAAGGTGGATGGAGGTAAAGTCATCATGGCAAATGACCATGTTTATAGGTTGAAAGGTATTGGAAAATCAAGTTGAAGATGCATAATGGAATGACTCATAATCTCATGAATGTCTGATATTTTCCAAATCTAAAGAAGAATTTGATTTCTCCGGAAGCTTTAGATTCCAACAGGTTAATATTATATACCAGGGAGAAATCTTAAAGGTTTTCTTGAGTTTGTTAAAGGCATCATAGTAAAATATAATGCCTTGATCTTGTAAGAGAAGGAAGAAGAACATCAGAATTCAGTAGGCTTTAGCATTGCATTTGGGACATATTGGGGATAAGTCCATGCAAGTTATATGTAACCAAGGGTTACAAGGGAGTGTAAAGGGTTGCAAGTTCAAAATTTGTGTGCATTGCGTACTTGGATAGAAAATGAGGCAAAATTTTGGAAAGATGATTTATTGCATTAAGGGCATACTTAATTACATTCAAATTCATGTTTGGGGTCCTTTTAAAATACCATCTTTGGGAGGTAGTCACAACTTTGTTATGTTCATTGATGAATATTCCCTATGGTCTTGGATAAATACCATGAAGCATAAAGATAGGGTCTATGAGGTGTTTCTTAAATGGAGGAAGATAAGAGTGAATCAAACTAGTTAGAATCAAAGGCATAATTGATTATCCCATGGACTGAAGAATCGATTCTGCTCACAAATTTTAGCATAGTTTGGTTCTTTTAGGGGTTTTTATGGTTTGAATTTTAGCTTAAGCTATGAGTAGTTTCATCTTAGGTACTTTAGGATAGATTATTATAAGTATATATACAATAGGTTTGAGGGTAGATACCTAATTTGGGAACCTTAGTGTCACACCCCAAACCCAATATCCATACTAATCATTTGTTATTAGAATAATTAGATCATGATCTTGAGCCCATTGGAAATATAATTCATTTATCAATATTTTTCCTCATAATGTGCATAATGAACATACTATTATTCTTATACCATAATGAAATCAATATCAGAGTCATAATTAAGCGGACATACAATACTATGATTAACTATGATAAAATTTCATAATCATCAACTCAATCCATACTACCGCAATATATACAATGCTTGAGTATATTAAAATCTTCAGTGTGACAATGATAAAATCCCCATATTTAAACCCTAGATCTTTCCAACGGTGCAACTCTCAAAGTTACCGGTCATATGGTATCCTAGCTGGCAGCATACAAACCTCAAATTGTTAAAATATAAACCGTAAGCATTAAGCTTAGTGAGGTACTCCTTCCCTAAAATGGAATAACAATTCCATATCAAATATGTGGATATAAATTCGAACAATCCTGCACATTGGCAATAACAAATCCTGGATCATAAGATCCAAATAATTCTTCCCATTGGCAATAACAAATCCTGGAACATGAGTTCCAACAAATCCTTGTCATAAGAAAAATAGAATCATTGGATCTTTGTCCAATTCTAATCCTGTATCATAAGACCCAAACAAATCCTGGATATTTGAATATCCAAACAAATCCTGAATATCGAAGTATTCAAACAAATCCGGCTCTTAGAGCTATATTCATATATCTCTATATATGAAAGAATCATAAGTACACTCACCTTGGAAATTTAACAAGCTTTCCCTTTTCCTTTATCTGGCTCTTGTTCAGTCGGTTCTTCTTCTCTTCCTATCATTCTTACAATATTAGTATCATCATAATAATATTAATAATATAAAGAATAACTTCAAATAACTCAATTCATAAGTATCATATGATTCAATTCAAATAATTTATTATAAATGAAGTCCCATTTAGACTCAGGTTATGGTATCCAACATATTAAAATTACAGCCCAAGCCTACTCTAATTATTCTTGGTAATCCAATACTTATCATATTAGGTTTCCAACATAAAAGACGACACATCATTCTAAATTTCCTAGAGCAAGATATGCCCATTTCTTTACCACATAGCAAATCAGCCCTATAGGCTCATCTATTGTTCAGTCATCTTCCAAGAATTTTCATAATTTTTAGACGTCATAACTTTCTATGATATTTCACCCAATTTTAGAAAGCATATTTAATAACACAATATTAAAATTTCATAATTTTCAGGGTTCATTTGCTATGTCAAGCAAAACATCAAACATATGGTATGCATATTTACTCTTTGGGGACAGATTTCATACCCGAACTTCAAACCATCAACCAAGATTCATTTCTTGGTATTTTTACTTGATTTTCTGATATGATATACATATATGAGCCTATTTGAATCTCCAATTAGAATCAATCAATTTCAGTAAGTATACAAAAATATATGATAGTTTGAATACGTAAGGTTTCTAAACAAGGTAATTTCAAGGGTTTACACATTCAAGTTTGCTTAAGCATGCATCTATCCATGAGTACACATCAAGACATGGAATTTCAGTAAACAAATGATTATTTATATCATTTAAATCAAAAATACAAAAAATCAAACAAGATTTATGGATGAAATTACCTTAGGGGCTTTTATGTAATTTTTAATGAATTTTTCTTCAATTTCCCCTCACACTTTCTTTCTAAACTTCAAAACTCTCTTTCCTTAGGTTAAAACTCTTCCATGGCTGAAATATGCTGAAGGAAGAGCTTAATTCAAGGGTTATAATTCGGCATAAGGTCACCCCCCTTGGTCCAATCAAAATATAACATGTGGCATTATATAAAACAAAATATCATTTAAGGCTAAATGACTACTTTACCCCCTGTTCGTAAAAAGACAATATCTTCCCACTCGGATTTCCGTTCGATGAACTGTTTGTTTTGTTACAAACGTAACTCATATATCTACAAATATCTAGTTTATACCTCAAGTCCATTGTTATGTCATAAAGGTCAAAACTAGCCTCCAACAGGAACATTCCTATCAAAAACTTCAAAATTTCACATTTGTAACTAATTCAAAATTTCACATTTGTAACAAAACTTCAAAATTTCAAAATTTCACATTCCTATCGAAAACTTCAAAACTTCAAGATTTATGAAAGTAGGATTAGACTAAACATAATGAATTAACCTTATATATATATACTAATAAAATATTTTCCATATCACATAGTCTTATAATGATCTAAACATAATTTATCATAATTATATTCGGGTTGTCACAATTCTCCCCCTATTAGAAAATTTCGTCCCCGAAATTGACATACCTTGGTTGCCTGAATAAAAAAATACGGATAACGCATCTTCATGGTAGCCTCGCTCTCCCATGTAGCCTCTTATATGGAATGCCTTCTCCACACAACCTTTACAATTGGGATTACTTTGGATCTCAATATCTGTTCCTTCCTGTTGATACCAAATTTAGTCTGCTGACATGGCTCAATTGGGTGAAGACACGTGGCAATCTACGTGGCAAAAACGAACACTTACGAATAATACCTTGACTCCGAGGAACCATACTGCAATGAGGAACTCTGCTTCCTCGATCAATTCAAATGCTCCGGCCTACAAGAACTCTCCGAGGAACTTTTGAAGTACCGCGGAACTTTTGAGTACCGAGGAACTTAGGCGGTCCGAGCTGCACCTCGAACAAAGCATTAATAGCAGTATAAACCAACGGTTTGACTGCGCATTAAATTCTTATTATCATACAGATGTATACGCTTAAGGGGCATTGAATGTATTACCCTTTCACATTACAGCCTTAGGGCTATAAATACATTGTATTATCCTCATTGTGGGGAGGACCGAAATTTCTTGAAAAAACTTGTAATCGAGAATTCCCAAACAGTCAGCAATAACAGAAACATTGGATGTAGGCCACTCTTATAAGGCTGAACCACTTTAAAAGTTATTTGTCTCATTTTATTTATCTGTGATTAAATAATTAGATATAATCTAATTTTTTACATCAACACTTCCTATCTACGATAACAAGTGGTTCTTTCACATAGCTCAAGTCTTCCTTCAACTCAATAAGTTGTTCCACCAATACATGTGAAGGGTCCACTACATACTTTCTCAACATGGAAACATGGAAAACATCATGTAATCGAGCTAACTCCTGTGGTAATGCTAACTTGTAGGCAACCATCCAGACTTTCTCAAGAATTTCATAAGGTCCAATGTAGCGTGGACTTAATTTACCTTTCTTTCCAAACCTCATAGCTCCTTTCCATAGCGATATCCGAAGAAACACGTAATCCCCCTTCTGAAATTCTAAATCTTTCCGTGGCCTATCTGCATAACTTTTCTGTCTGCTTTGAGCCGTTCTCATTCTATCTTGAATAATCTTCACTTTTTCAGTGGTAACTTTAATCAACTCTGGACCCTCTATCTTCCTTTCACCAACTTCACCCCAATATACGGGTGTACGACACCGTCTACCATACAACGCTTCATATGGTGCCATACCAATAGTAGATTGAAAACTATTTTTATATGTAAATTCTATCAAAGGAAAATATTCATCCCAATTTCCTTTAAAATCAAGCATACAAGCTCTAAGCATATCTTCCAAAATCTATATTGTTCTTTCAGATTGCCCATCTGTCTGAGGATGAAAAGCCATACCAAACTTTAAGTTAGTACCCATAGCATACTGCAAGCTGTCACAAAATTTGGATGTAAAAGTAGGGTCCCTATCTGAAATAATAGATACGGGTGCTCCATGCAATCGAATAACCTCATTAACATACAATATAGCATACCTATCAACTGTATACATAGTCTTGACTACTAGAAAATGAGCGGACTTGGTCAATCTGTCCACCATTACCCAAATCGAATCTGACCCCTTCTGAGATCGAGGAAGTCCAACCACAAAATCCATCGTTACATGATCACATTTCCATTCCAGTATTGGCAATGGCTGAAGCAGACCAGTAGGTTTTTGATGTTCCACTTTCACTTGCTAACATATAAGGCACCTAGCAACAAAATTAGCTATTTCCTTCTTCATATTATTCCACCAATAATGCTCCTTTAAATCCCTATACATTTTAGTACTACCAGGATGCATAGTATAAATGGAATTATGAGCCTCATCTAAAATTTCCTCTTTCAATCCACACACATTAGGCACACATAATCGCTGCTTATACAATAAAGTGCCATCATTCACAATACAAAAATCTTCTGACTTACCATCTCGGACATCTTTCCATTTCTTCTTAAGAATAGGATCTTGACTTTTCAAATCATGAATACGGGTAGCTAACAAAGGCCTCACACTTACATGAGCAAAGAACCTGTCCCCATCTGTTAGCTTCAATTCTACTCCCATCAATCTCAACTCCATGATGTGGGAAACTCTAGCACACTGAATACAAGATAACCTGCCCGAAGCCTTTCTATTCAGAGCATCTGCAACTACATTTGCCTTCCCTGGGTGGTAGTGAATTGTACAATCATAATATTTAATTAACTCCATCCACCACTTCTGCCTCAAATTCAACTCCTTTTGAGTAAATAAATACTTAAGGCTTTGATAGTCAGTAAAAATTTCACATACCTCACCATATAGATAAGGATGCCATAATTTCAAAGCAAACACAATAGCAGCAAGTTCCAAATCATGTGTAGGATAATTACGTTCATGTGTACGCAACTGCCTAGAAGCATAAGCAATAACTCTACCATGCTGCATAAAAACACAACCCAACCCCTGGTGTGAAGCATAATTATAAATAACAAAACCATCTCCACCATGCGGAATAGTAAGAACAGGTGAAGTTACTAACCTCTTTTTCAATTCATCAAAACTATTTTCGCAATCAGAATTCCATTCGAACTTAACATCTTTTCGGGTTAGTTTAGTCATTGGCAAGGCAATAAAAAAAATCCCTTAATAAACCTTCCATAATACCCAACTAAACCCAGAAAACTCCTCACCTCAGTCACATTATTGGGCCTCTCCCATTTTACAATATCTTTTACCTTTTTACGATCAACGCATATACCATCTCTAGAAATAACATTGCTTAAAAATACAACTTGTGATAGCCAAAATTCACACTTGCTAAACTTACCATACAACTTCTTATCTTTCAACATATTCAAAATAGTTATAAGATGCTTTTCAGATTCAACCATATCACGTGAATAAATCAGAATATCATTAATAAAAACTATCACAAATGAATCAACAAAAGGATGAAGTATCCGATTCATAAGATCCATGAATACAGTTGGAGCATTAGTCACCCCCAAAGGCATCACCAGAAATTCAAAATGGCCATACCGAGTACGAAAATAAATTTTAGAAATATCACTCTCCTTGACCCTCAACTGATGATAACCCGATCGCAAGTCTATTTTTGAAAACACTTTAGCAACCTGTAACCACTCAAATAAATCATCTATACGAGGTAAAGGGTACTTGTTCTTAATTGTAGCTTTATTCAGTTGCCTATAATCAATACACAAATGCATGATACCATCTTTCTTCTTCACAAATAAAATTGGTGCACCCCATGGAGATACACTAGGCTGTATGTGTAAGGACACAAATTTCCAATTGAGTCCATGTATAGTGTTGGCTCAATTCCGGACAAAAACATTTATTCATAAGATAGAATGTAATTGTAATACTCTCAAGCCTATGAAGTGTTTGTTGAAGACGTAGCGACAAAGAATATAAAGCTTCATCAAATATACCGGTTTGCGTGCCTCGTTTCTACGTCATCAACTATGGTTCCATGCTCCAAAGGTATGAATGCAATTATATATATAGGAGCTTGGAACTTGTTTATTGGGTGTTAGGTTTAATTAAAACTGTGTTTTATTTTCAGAAAGAATTAAATAAAACTTTAATATAAGTTTATAAAGTTTCTGGGCCAAAATCGAATTTTCCAAAGTTCTGGAAGTTCGTTCGATATGTCGTTTGAACGAGTTTTTCGTTCGAACCAGATGTCGTTCGAACGAATTTGCTAACGAGGTTCCAGTATAGGCCTATGAAATGTCGTTCGATATGTCGTTCGAACGAACCTTATGTTCGAACGAGATATCCAACGAGATTCTAACGAGTTCAATCTGGAACGTCGTTAGAAGTCTCATTCGAACGAGATGCCAGGCGGGAACAGTTTTTTGCAGTTTTTTGGCAGTTTTTCACCCACTTCCCCACTTAGTTTTTAACCAACTTTTTCAGACTTTAATATGTGCGGGAAGAACATTTTCCACCTTAACGTTTCCTAACTTTTCCACATCTTTTTCATCTCTTAGAGAGAGTTTGAGAGCAAATTGTTTTAAGGAAAATGTTCATGTTTTGAGTGCTAATTTTCAAAGAAAAATTCACTTAACACTCTAGTTTACACCCAAGTTAGTTTATTCCAAATTCTTATATACATATCAATTGCTTGGAGTTTGACACCGGTTTTCTCTACCGATTTGAAGAAGAGAAGTTTCGGGTTTTGCTTCTACCACCCACAAAGAAAGAAGAAGTGTTTTTATGATGATTTTCCCACACGGAGAAAGGCTCCATGTTTGGGTGACGGTGACCATATAAAGTCCTATCGGTGGATTCCGAGACCGCGGTGGTGTTCCAAGGTTATTCGCTAGGAAGAGGTGTCTACAAGAAGAAGCATCGAGGGTTGAGAGGGATCGAGTCGTGCGTTGTAAGTCTATCTGTCTTGTACTTGTAATTCCGTATCTAGTGAATTTGTGGCTAGGGCCGTCCGAGGTTTTTTCCCGTCTTGGGTTTTTCCTCGTACATCGCGGCGTAGTGTGATTGATTTATTTTATCTTGCATAAATAATTTAGAACGCATGCTTAGGATAATTCAAGATAAAATTCGGTTTAAATTATCACACTCAATTTAATTTGGACTTAAATTAAATATTGGGTAATGTTGTTTAATTCAAGTCATGTGCAAAAATTGGTTTGGCCTAACTTCATAATATTGAAAATTATGACTTAGGCAAATTTCTAGGGCTTGGATTAATGAATTAATTGGTTTAAGTGATTTTAATATTTGTGCTCTAGTTAATTTCACTTGTGTTTAATTTTAAGAAAATTAAAATTTGGTATTTGGTATTTAAGTTGAACCATCATATTTTTACGCTTCCGCATCATCTTGAATTTATATAAAAGGAAATTACAATATTTTTAATTGAAAGAAATTACACAATCCGGGGATTCCACTATCACATTTACAGTATGAACCCCCTATCAAGTAAATCCTGCAATTGAATCTTGAGTTCTTTCAACTCAACAGGTGCCATTCTATACGGTGTCATAGAAATAGGGGTCTTCCCCGGTGCCAATTCAATACTAAATTCAACTTCTCTTTCTGGGGGTAACCCCGGGAACTTACTAGGAAACACTTTTGGAAAATCCCGTATAATAGGAACATCGACTAATTGTAAAGCCCCTTTCCTAGTGTCAAGAACACATGCAATAAAACCCTCACAACCCTTACTCAATAATTTCCTCATCTGAATAGCAGAAATGATGCAACTGGGAACAACTTTCCTTTCCCCCACAAATTTAAATTCAGGCTCACCAGACATATTAAAAACAACTTCCTTACAGAAACAATCTATAGATGCATGATTTAGATAACCAATCCATTCCCAAACTTATATCAAAATCAGAAATATCTAGTGGAAGTAGATCTATAACTGTATCTCTAGCCCCCATAGTTAAAACACAATCACGAAAAGCATATTCAGCTACAACCATATCCCCCATAGGCATATAAATACCCAATACCACATCTAAACGAGTACATGGTCTATTCAGGTATACAACAAAAGCATAGGACACAAAAGAATGTGTGGAACCAGGATCAATCAAAACATACGCACTTCTATTAGTAACAGAAAGTGTACCTGTCACCACATCTGGAGTAATCTGAGCTTCTTTCATTGTAAAAACTCATCCACCTGGCCTGAAACTACTAGCTTGTCCTCTGCCCATACTTTTCACTGCACTGCCTCGAGATAACATTCTGCTTGCTACTTCACTATGTGCTGCTGGAGTCTCTGCCAACTGCGGACAATTCTTCTTAATATGCCCCACTTGATGACAATGGTAGCATTCCAATCCCTTAAGCTTAGGACACTCAGATCCTCTTTACAAAAGAAACATATAACAACTCTCACCGGTGCCTCACCCTTTCCTGACCTCCGAACCAGACTAGAAGATTCTCCACCCCTAGTATCTCTGCCAAATATCCCCTGACCTCTACCACTATCTCCACCACCTCTCTGAAATTTATCAGGTTCTATCTTAACACTTCCACCCTCACCTCCCTTAGAGTGAGATTCGTCGAATCTACTTTTCTTGAAACTCTCTCTACTCGCCACCCCTTGGTTCATTTGCCTTTATGCTATCGTGGCTTTGTTTACCAGAGAAGCATAATCTTTGAACTCATAAGTGGCCACTCTATTTTGAATAGGACAAATCAGTCCATCTTTAAACTTACTACATTTATCTTCTTCATTCTCCACATATTTAGTAGCAAATCTAGACAAAGCAGTAAATTTGACCTCATACTCCCTCACAGACATTTTTCCTTGGGTCAAATTTATAAATTCCCTGAGCTTCTCCCTCCTATAAACTTTAAGGAAATACTTAACATACAAAGTTTAATAAATTCAGCCCAAGTAATAACATTAGTACCTTCCATCCTGGGCACCAAATGGTTGCTGGCTTCCCATCAATATTTCGCCTCTCCTTTCGCTTAAACACAGATAGATTCACTTTCTGGTTGTCTCGAACCTTCATAACTGCAAAGATAGTTTCTAGATATCTGACCCACATCTCAGCTTCTGTAGGTTCAACTGACCCTAAATATTCTAGAAGATTCAGCTTCAAAAACTTCTCATGCATGGAATCTTTAATTTCTTTCCTTGCCTCTTTCTCAATCCTGGCCACAGTCTTTGATTCTAGATATCTAGCCTGTTGTTCTGCCATTTGCGCCATATTTCTTTCTTGTTGCTCTGCCATCCTCATCATTGCCTGTGCCATTATTTGCATCTCTGTAGGCTGCTCTTTCTCTCTAGTCCTTCCAATAACACTTTGCTCTACTTCATTATTCTCTGTACGAGAAGTCACTCCCTCTTCTCTATGTTGTCCATTCCCAGGTTCCATCTGGAATTATCTGTAATACAAAAAAGTTCTAACAACCAATATAAACAATTTATGATACTAAACTATTGGTTAGTACATAAACAATTCATAAATATAAAATCAACTCAATACTGCCATCTAACCATCACACACATCCAGAATTAATAACCACGCTCTGATACCAGTAATTGTCACACCCCAAACCCAATATCCATACTAATCATTTGTTATTAGAATAATTGGATCATGATCTTGAGCCCATTGGAAATATAATTCATTTATCATATTTTTCCGCATAATGTGCATAATGAACATACTATTATTCTTATACCATAATGAAATCAATATCATAGTCATAATTAAGTGGACATACAATACTATGATTAACTATGATAAAATTTCACAATCATCAACTCAATCCATACTACCGCAATATATACAATACGTGAGTATATTAAAATCTTCAGTGTGACAATGATAAAATCCCCATATTTAAACCCTAGCTCTTTCCAACGGTGTAACTCTCAAAGTTACCGGTCATATGGTATCCTAGCTAGCAGCATACAAACTTGAAATTGTTAAAATATAAACTGTAAGCATTAAGCTTAGTGAGGTACTCCTTCCCTAAAATGGAATAAGAATTCCATATCTAATATGTGGATAAAATTCGAACAATCCTGCACGTTGGCAATAACAAATCCTGGATCATAAGATCCAAATAATTCTTCCCATTAGCAATAACAAATCCTGGAACATGAGTTCCAACAAATCCTTGTCATAAGAAAAATAGAATCATTGGATCTTTGTCCAATTCCAATCCTGTATCATAAGACCCAAACAAATCCTGAATATTTGAATATCCAAAAAAATCCTGAATACTGAAGTATTCAAACAAATCCCGCTCTTAGAGCTATATTCATATATCTCTATATATGAAATAATCATAAGTACACTCACCTTGGAAATTTAACAAGCTTTCCCTTTTCCTTTATCAGGCTCTTGTTCAGTCGGTTCTTCTTCTCTTCCTGTCATTCTTACAATATTAGTATCATCATAAGAATATTAATAATCTAAAGAATAACTTCAAATAACTCATTTCATAAGCATCATATGATTCAATTCAAATAATTTATTATAAATGAAGTCCCATCTAGACTCAGGATATGGTGTCTAACATATTAAAATTACAGCCCAAGCCTACTCTAATTCTTCTCGATAATCCAATCCTTATGATATTAGGTTTCCAACACAAAAGACGACACATCATTCTAAGTTTCGTAGATCAAGATATGCCCATTTCTTTACCACATAGCAAATCTGCCCCATAGGCTCATCTATTGTTCTGTCATCTTCCAAGAATTTTCTTAATTTTTATGCATCATAAATTTCTTTGATATTTCAATCAATTTCATAAAACATATTGAACACAATATTAAATTTTCATAATTTTCAGGGTTCATTTGCTATGTCAAGCAAAACATCAAACATATGGTATACATATTTACTCTTTTGGGGCAGATTTCATACCCGAACTTCAAACCATCACCCAAGATTCATTTCTTGGTATTTTTACTTGATTTTCTGATATAATATACATATATGAGTCTATTTTAATTTACAATTGGAATAAATCAATTTCAGTAGGTATAAAAAAAGATATGATATTTTGAATACATAAGGTTTCTAAACAAGGCAATTTCAAGGGTTTACACATTCAAGTTTGCTTAAACATGTATCTATCCATGAGTACACATCAAGACATGGAATTTCAGTAAACAAATGATTATTTCTATCATTTAAATCAGCAATACAAAAAATCAAACAAGATTTATGAATGGAATTACCTTAGGGGCTTTTATGTAATTTTCTATGAATTTTTCTTCAATTTCTCCTCACACTTTCTTCCTAAACTTCAAAACTCTCTTTCCTTAGGTCAAAACTCTTCCACGGCTGAAATATGCTGAAGGAAGAGCTTAATTCAAGGGTTATAAGTCGGCATAAGGTCACCCCCTTGGTCCAATCAAAATATAACATGTGGCATTATATAAAACAAAATATCATTTAAGGTTAAATGACTACTTTACCCCCTGTTCGTAAAAAGACATTATCTTCCCCCTCGGATGTCCGTTCGATGAACCGTTTATTTTGTTACAAACGTAACTCATATATCTACAAATATCTAGTTTATACCTCAAGTCCATTGTTATGTCCTAACGGTCAAAACTAGCCTCCAACAGGAACATTCCTATCGAAAACTTCAAAATTTCACATTTGTAACTAATTTGATATTTCAAGCTTTATGAAAGTAGGATTAGACTAAACATAATGGCTTAAACTTATTTATATACTACTAACATATTATCCATATCATATAATCTAATCATGATTTAAACATAATTTATCATAATTATATTCGGGTTGTCACACTAAGGGGTTGGATTAACTTTATAATGTTGGTTATAGAGAAACGATTTTGCAAATTGTAAGATAAATGTGAATGTATTTGTTACTCATCGAGTGTAGTAGTTATTGATTTAAAATAAGTATATACATAGTAGGTACGTCATGATACGTATACTTAGAAACCTATGGGTTTTGGCTAAAGTTTTTGTAAACGGTTACTAATTAAACGTACGTAATAACATGACATAAATGAGATTGTCTCTGCAACCCATTGAGTATGATTTGGTGATGTGTTATTTGGATTATGTTAGTCATACCAGGTGTGTGTGTGTGTGTTCTCATTAGTAAACTACTAGTAGGGATTTGATGAGGTGCGTACGACATTAACTGGTCGTGATATCTTGGTGATTGAGACATTGTCTTCTTTAGTGCTATTTACCCCAATTCTACATTCTAAGGCACCCGTCTCTCGAGTTAGGATAACGGGGCCAGATCCTCTCGTATAGCCTTGGGTATAAGATTGTACGTTTGGTATGATAGTGTAGTGTCTTTCCTTTGATGTTTTTTTGAGGATATAGGGATGGTACTTTCTATAACCATAACTAGTATTGTCATGGGTTATCCTCGTAGGTGTACGGAAAGGCCTTCATACTTTGGATTAAGGCAGTGCGTAGACCTGTATGATTTTATGTGGGTTGGGCATACTCACGAGTATTCTGGATAGTTTGTTTGTCCATTAGGTTGTACATTGTGATGATTATACTAGAAATGTATACATATAAGATTAGGATTCAAGAATATTGAAATAAAATAAACGAGAGACGTATATAACAAACTATTACCTAGAATGATAAGTATGGTACGCTAGAGATGTATATCTGGCTATATAACTCGAAATTGTTAAATTAAGCGGATACCATTATAGTAAGAGTTACTGAATAAAAAAGACGCACTTGGGAATGTCAAAGTAAAGAATACTTAATGAAAGATGGACTTATAGAATATGAATACCTTTCGGGACTGAGATAAGAACTGCATGCTTATTAGTTTTTTTTTGGGGCTGGGACAAATTAAAATAACTTAACATTGGAGGAAGATGTAATCTTATTAATGTTGCTCAAATGTAGTTATATTTTTATGCATTAGACTTGCTAGGTTTAATCCTATATGGGAAACTATTATTACATACCTAGACTGCAGTCGCTGCAGTAGACTTGAGTTGTTTATTGGAGGGGTTTCTCTAACATCACTTCCATTTATCATTTCCTTGAATGTAGCTGTCGAGCATGTAGATCATTTAAATTCATGTACACTTTTATATTCAATTATTAAGGTGACTATATTTATTATTATTCAGCCTTTTCGAGTTATAGATCTGTATTAGATTCATCTTTTATGAGGAGTATTTATTCAAAGTTGGATATACGATTATTATTATTTAATTTATTCCAGAGGTGGAGTTTTATTCTATTATTGTTTGGATGGTATAAGAGTTGTATTTCATTTACAACTATTATTATTTAACATTGTCATTATTGATTATATATCTCTTTAATGCTTAGAATGTTATTAATTTGACTCCCGTGTTTTTCTATTAGAACTGATCAATCTATATATGAATTTTAAGAGCTGTCACTAGTCGCTAGTGGAAGAGAATAGAGGGCTTGTTAACTTATAAAGAGATATATCTTTGATAAAGACTTGGTCACATAAACAATTATATTCAATTATGATGAGGTGTGTCATTATTTGGAGGTGATGATTGAAACCAATTAGAATGAGTGGAAGGTGGACATGGGTGAGGATATTGATTCCCATTACAAGAAACAAGCCTGGCAACTTACCGTGGACATCCTGAATCATCTATTCCCCCTCCCCCCCCGGGGGGGGGGGGGGAAGGGGTGAAGGTCTCGCGCCTTCTTTATCCCATAACACTTCGACCGTTGTCGCTGTGGGGTGAATGTAAAGAGATGGAATCGCCGACCTATTTTGCAAAAAATAGGAAAAACAATATGTCGTCATCTCGAGAGAGAGGCTCAAAGACAAACTGATGCTTACGAAATCAATAGTTCGAAGGTCTGAGGGCTAAGTTACGGAATGAGAAAGTGTTAGGAACCCATCCCGCCATTTCATCTCTCATGGGCTTGTGTTAATGTTTTCCTTTATTTCTATGTGAAGTTTGTCTGTGTGTATATATAATGGAGATTGAAATCGCCCAACTCATACCATGGAAAAGATAGAGTGAGGTTATCCAAAGGAATGCTCCCAAAATAATATATAGAAAATACGATTTATGCGTTTGTCGAGATATTGATCGTTATAATGAAACGATAATATATGTTAGGTAAAATGAAGGATAACATATATAATATATATTAAAATAAAATAAAAAGGATGCAAATACGAAAATGGGAAAGTTGGAAAATTGGACTCGAGTCTCGAATTTTAACTCGAAACACCTATGTCGCCTAGAAAGGCATTAAATTCCACGTAATTCCCATGAGACATAAGGATGGGGTTTATCCCATAGATTAGAATGGGAATTTATTATATGTATGTGTGTAGAAAAATGTGTTTTAGTTTTGAGAAATTGTGAGGGGTAATCCTGTTGGAATTTATAGGTGTAACCCTCTTTTGGTTGTTTTGTTTTTTTAAAGAAAATAAAGTACGTGCAATATAACTAATAAAAAGGTGAGATATTAATATGTATGAATTAAAGTAAAAGGTAGATTAAGAATTTATGTAACTAATAAGAAAATAAAGATTTTAAAGAGGGAGAGAAGAATTTTGGACCTTCTTTGGAGAATTGAAGCTTGATCTTGATCCTTAATGAACTCCCCTGGGTGTTGAGAAGAATGTTGGATGAGAGAGAATGAGATTTTTGCTAAATTGGGTATGAAAAGGATGGGAATGAAAGATTGAAAGGAATTTCACACAAGAAAACTTCACTAATTACTAGAGAATGTTATTGAGATCACTGATATTGATGGATCTGAGGTTTGCTTTGGGAAAGAAGTCTTACCCTATATTTATAGGGTAAGGGGGTGTCTATTGGCATAGCCCTAGCTAATTGATAGGTTACCGATAGGCAGGGAAATGGACCTGCTAATTGGTAGTCTCGTGAATATTTGTTCGAAAAAATGATCATAGAACGCAATTCGTTGGTCCAAATCGCGCAAGGGGCATACCATTATTTTTGTAATTCATAGACCTTCAAGAGTCATTTGGGCCTCTCCCAGGTCCAAGAGTTGACTTTGAGCCAAACGTGGCTCGGAAGCACTCGTCGATCCTTTGGACGGAGGATTTCCGGACGACAATAAATCATTCATCCGAACGGTAAATCAGAATCTCGTAAGGGGTGTACCGTTGGAAAGGTTATGCGAGGTACTTAGATATTCCAAAGATATTTAACTGCTTTGGAAAGTTGACTTTGGTCAACTAGGGCTCGAAAATGCTCGGTGACCTTACGGAGTAAAACGGGTCGTTCGTCCTTACCATAAGGCTGATTTGCGCACGGGGTGGACCGTTGGAAGGGGTATTCAATGACCTTATAAGATTCATTTAGTCTCATTTGATCTGAAGAGTTGACCTTGGTCAAATGGAGCCCAGGATTGCCCTATGGCCTTTGGATAAATTTTTAGGGGAAAACAGATCGTTCGTTCGAATGGTTATGCCTTTTTGCGCATGAGAAAGATCATTGGAAAGGGGTTTCAGTGTCCTTAGAAGATTCAAAGGGCTTCTAATCTGACGATGAAGTTGACTGGGGTGAAATTGGGGCCTAAAAGCGCTCGGTGGGCTCTAGATCAATTTTCAATGGTAAAATGGTTCGTTTGGCCGAATCGTTATTCTGATTCACGCATGGGGTAGACAATTGGAAAGGGAATTTAGAGACCTTCAAATATTCATTGAGATTTTGCTCTAAAAATAGAGTTGATCAGAGTCAAACGGGGCTCGAGAATGCTCAATTTCCTTTAGTTCGATACTCAAAGTACGACCTAAGGTTTGTAGTGAAATGAGGAGATGTTAGGGACCTAAGGAGATACTTAGGGGGTTATAGAACATGGTGTCTACATAGACCCTCGACGGGTGAGCTTGGAACAAGTGAAAGCCGTCAAATAGACACCACATGATGTTTAGGAGAAAAGAGGTCGATTCTACGAACCTAAAAGGACAAGGCTGACCGTTTCAGAGGGTCGAGGTTGATTCTGAGGATGTAAGAAAATGAAGGGGGTGGTTGATTCTATGGTTAGAGGTCTATTCCAAGGACCTAGGATAGGGAGCGACCGATTCTGAGGGACAAAGTCGATTCTAAGGGCTTAAGTTGTGCGACCAATTTTGAGGTCCGAGGTTAATTCCGAGGACCTAAGTAGAGGCGACCAATTCTGAGGGCCGAGGTCATTTTGAGGACCTTAAGTAGAGGTAACCAATTTTGAGGTTTGAAGCCAATTCTGAGGGCTTAAGTAAAGATGACCAATTCTGAGGGTCGAAGCCAATTCTTAGGGATGAAGTAGGAGCGACCAATTTCGAGGACCGAGGTAAATTCTGAGGACCTAAGTGGGAGCGACCAATTCTACCGGTCGAGGTCAATTCTGAGGACCTAAGTAAAGATTACCAATTCTAAGGGTCGAAGAAAATTCTGAGGGCTGACGTAGGAGCGACCAATTCTGAGGGATGAGGTCAATTCTGAGGACCTAAGTGGGAGCGACCAATTCTACGGGTCGAGGTCAATTCGGGGGACCTAAGTAGAGATGACTAATTATGAGGATTGAAACCAATTCTGAGGACACAAGTAGGGGGGGCCAATTCTGCGGGTCGAATCCAATTCTAAGGGACTAAGTAGAGATGACTAATTATGAGGGTTGATGACAATTCTGAGGGATGAAGTAGGAGCGACCAATTTTGAGGGTCGAGGTTAATTCTGAGGACCTAAGTGGGAGAGACCAATTGTATGGGTTGAGGTCAATTCTCAGTACCTAAGTAGAGGTGACTGATTCTGAGGGTCGAAGCCAATTCCGAGGGCTTAAGTAGGAGAGACCAATTCTATGGGTCGAGGTCAATTCCGAGGACCTTAAGAGGGATCGACCAATTCTGAGGGATTTAAGTTGAGGCAACCAATTCGGAGTGTCAAAGATAATTCTAAAGTTTGAAGTTAAAGAAACAAATTTTGAAGGTCGAAGCCAATTATGAGGGCTTAAGTAGAGAGCGACCAATTCTGCGGGTCAAAGCCAATTCTGACGGCTTTAAGTAAAGATGATCAATTATGCGGGCCAAAGCCCATTCTGAGGGCTATATGTTGAGTCGACTAATTCGAAGGGTTTAATATAATTCTGAGGGCTTAAGTTGAAGCGACCATGTTTGAGGGTCAAAGATAATTCTAAGGGCTTAAGTAAAGATGGCCAATTATGCGGGTCAAAGCAAATTTTGAGGACTTAAGTAGAGATGACAAATTCGGCGGGTCAAAGCTAATTTCGAGGGCTTAGGTAGTAGTGACCAATTTTGCGGGTCGAATCCAATTATAAGGGCTTAAGTAGGAGCGGCCAATTCTGAGGTCTTAAGATGGGAGCGACCAATTCTGAGGGTCGAAGCCAATTCTGAGGGCTTTAGTAAGTTGTGGGCAATAATTTTCTTGGGAAGTTTGGAGACTCCACTGGGGAAATGATATTAATTTGTGGATTGAATGCATCCTTGTTGGGGAATTTTCTGATTTCTGCGGTGTCCCTTGGAGACGTTGCTAGGGAGATATCCAATTGATTTGAGAATTGCACCGGGGAAGTAAGTGTTTCACTAGAGAAGTGAGTGGTATAAAAAATGTTTTTCTCGGTGAAAAAGGTTTTAAAATTCATTTAGAAATTTTGGGAATTTTTTAAGGACTTTTCGGCATTTTTTCGGGAATTTTTCATCAGGGAGGTGCCAAATGGTAGTGGTACAGTCTTTTGGGTTTCCTCGGGAAGGTTAATGGATAGTGCTAATTGGTATGTTGCTGGGAGCTGCCAATCGGCATACCCCTTAGCCTCCTATAAAAAGGGGTGAGATTTTCTCATTTTTCACAGCTCTCTGATCTTTTATCTTCTGCCTTTCCTTTCTGCGAACTATTCTGGCATTTTTTTTCCTTCAAAACTAAGAAATGATGGAGTGCGATCCACATGGTGTGGTTGAGTGTTAATGACTGGGCTCAATCGGAGTGGCGGGCCAAGGTGCCCCTAGCGCTTGGTAGTGAGAATTCTTTTGACTCGTTCGATCCAATTTTGGACGAGCGGACTCTTTTTGTCTGAGTCGGCGCACCATCGATCCTCGAGGGTGGTGAACCCTAGTGGTTATGTAAGTGTTAATGACCTTTGGTATTTCTTTATTCCTTTTTGGTGATATTTCATTATTTTTTTTAATTTTGACAAGGGTTTTTCTTTTTGGTTTTGAGAGACTGATATCTTTGCATCGAGCCTGCTTTCTCGAGGGATGATGGGGTTCAAGGATGGTTAAGAGCACCTTCCACCGGTGGTGCATTGGGTGGTTTAATTAGATGATTTTGGTAGATTGGCGTCTGCACTTGATGAGACGGGTCGTTCGACGACTATTCTCTGTGCTTTGGGGGAGAGGTGGTGGGATACCACCCACACTATGCATTTTGGCTTTGGGGAGATGATGGTGACTCCCATTGATGTACAGAAGCTTTTGGGCCTTGATTTTTAGGGGGCATAGATAGAGGTGGATCGGAGTTTGCGGGTGACATAGGCGGTGACGAAGGCGGCATTGGGTGATGTTGGGCTGAGAGTGTTTGGGGACTTCATTAGTCTATCCCTTTTGAAGGAGGTGTTGCTGAGTCGACGAATCGATGATACTGATGGGCTGTAGGTGCGACAGATTCACCGTTTATTTATTCTTCTACTTTTGGGAGGATTTTTGGTGGCGATATCATCCATTTATGATTTTTTCCTTATTTGATGGTGTTTTGGTATATTCCTTTCTTTGACTGGGGGAGCCTAACTTTGGCTACCCTTCATTTGTCCTTGGATGCATTCAGTTGATGTTGCCGGTAGACCTTGATTGGCGCCACGCATATTTTGGAGGTATTCTTTATTTTGTGCATTTTCCTTTATGCATTTTCTTCTTGATTCCTTGATTGTTTTCTTCTGACTGGTGACCCTTATCCTTTACAGACGTGGCTCTATGAGGTGATTGGGATTAACACCGAACTGATAGATTTGAAGAATGAGTTTGTTAGGGGCTTTTTCCATATTTACCAGTGGCATAAGTCCAACCGACAATCTAGGAGGTCTCTCTTTTTAAGGGCGGTGCCTCAGGTCCTGAATGGGCTGACGAGCGATCAGGTAAATCCTTCTTTCTTTTCGAGACCATTTTTTCTTGATGATATTTTTGGATATTGATTTTTCACTGGTGATGTTGCATGTGACCTTATATCCTTATGGGACGGCCATCCAGCACACGAGGGTGATCGGGGGGAACGCACAACTGCGGCGATTGATGGTGCATAAGTTTAGGTACGTTTGATACCTTGGAGAGAGGGTTACGGGGCAGATGAGGTGATATCCAATTCTGATTGTTTCCCCTCGGGATTCCTTATAGATTCATCATTGACCTTTGGAGCTTAGTATTTGTATGCTTAATGTAGCGATATTGGACCTGAAAAGAGACTCAAAAATGCAAAAAGATATGCATATTTGGTTTAATTATCTTGATTTAGTGGCTTACTCTACATGCACTTTAATTTGTTACTGAGTTTTTATTTTGAGAAAGAATAAAAATAGTTTGTTTTTAGAAATTTTTGAATATGTTCTAGTAGAAGATGGCCTCGATGTCCTGGTTGAAAAGAGCTTCCCTTTTGAAAAGATTTATTTTGAGAAAAAGTAGGAAAAATGAGTTTTTTGGAATTTTTGAGTGAAGGAAGGCCTTAGAGGCTTGGGTGGTATATGGAATAGGAGATAAAAATCTTGGTTATAGAGTGGAGCTTGTCGCCTTTATTGGATTGTGTTGAATTTTTTGTGTTAAAGAGGTTGTACTGATATTGGAGTTGTTTCCCTTGGCTTAACTTCAAAATTATTATTGGTGACTAAGGAATTGTTGATGGACCCACAACTTGCAGCCATCACTTCGTTGATGTCGTACCATTGTAATCCTATGGCGGTGATACTGGCGGAGACTCTGAATGGTCTGGATGCTTGGCGAGAAGGTCGTTCTGACTTTCGGAAGGGTAGCCCAACTATGCTGTTCATGTGGTCGTCGAAGAGATTTCGTATGGCAATCCCTCGTGAATACTCCTTGGTAGCTGTGCCAAACTTTTATACTCTCTACTTTATCAGTGTGGGCCTGGATATCAAGAGCTCGGAGAATTGGTTTGTGGAGCATGGAGCTCGAGGTTTGCATTGGTCAGTGCCTTGGTGGGGGAGCTGCAGCCTATTCTAGAACTGGGGGAATACTAGTATGCTCGGTTGGTTAGTCTCCGATGGACTACTTTCTACTTTCCCTGGCAACCCTTATGCCAATTTGGCTGGGAGCAGATTGGGCCACCTCGAACACTAAAATTCTTTCCTCAAGAGGATTTGACAGAGCACCTATGCATGCGGTTAGGTTCTTCGTGGGAGACTCATCGACCGTCGGCCCGTCCTTCCTAATCTATTAGAATAGTCTGGCATGTTTTTGGGATTACATGAAATGGTTGTGGAGTAGGGTAGTTGCCAATATGCTAGCGGTAGAGATCGAACAAAGGTGGTTCACCATATCTGACACCGTGGAAGGACGTGTTGTTATTTTTCGTAGGCTGGTTTGGGCTTACTGTTCCATGGAGTGCCTTCCCTATTCCATCCAAACAGGGGAAGTTTGGGGACCCCAGGATGTAGATGATGATGGGGCTGGTTCTCCTGGCAGCTGCGGGTAGGATCCTTAGTGATTTTTTTATTTATGAAGATTTTGTAATGGTGTTTGGTTACGTATAGGGTATGAATAACTTTGGGGAGGTTATTTTAAGAGAAATAATGTTAGGTTGGCAAGGGAAGTTGTTTGACTCCCTCTTCCAATGTAATTTTAATAGGAAATTTCATCAATGAAAAAAAGAAAATTTTAATTATATTGTTGTGCCTATTGATGAGTTTTTGCATTTGAATTATTTATACCATTCTCTAAGGCGTAGATCATCCTCTCGTTCATGTAAATGATAAAAATAAACCATGGTTCTCGGAGATAAGAAAAGAATAGCATTTTGTGAGAAACAAGGGATCGTGCTCATGTAAAGCGTATGAGCTGCCTATGTACCTCTGGGGGTTTTGAAAATTTTATGAGTTTCAAATATTGAAAGCGAAAAGATTTTTAGAGGATCAGGCTCCACGTAGTTATGAGTAGAGGGAAACGAAGAAATTTTATTTTTTTTATTTTATTTTATTTTATTTTATTAGAATAAAAGGGAGATGAGAAGAGTTGTAGCGCGCTCAGATTTTAGACTAAGGGTAGAATCTCTTGAGACGGTCCAGGTTAACTGTACGGACCATCTCTTCCCCATTGAGGTTGATGTGCATAGCGGTGCCACCGGATAGGATCTTCTTCACAATGTAGGGGCCACTCCAATTGGGCTTGAATTTCCCTCTAGGGTACCAGATGGGTTCTACTATTTCATTAAGGGATAAGTCCCCTTCTTAGACACCGCGTTCCTTGACTCTCTTATTTAATGAACGTGCCATTCAGCGATGGTATCCTTGTATATGATATAGATCTTTCAGTCTCCTTTCGTCTAAGAGTGACAACTTGTTAAGATGACTTTGATGTCAGTCTTCCTCGCTAACTTTTCTTTCAAGCATGACGCGTAGTGAAGGAATTTCTAGATCTATGGGTAGGACAGCTTCCATGCCGTATACTAGAGAATAAGGGGTAGCCTGAGTAGATGTTCGAACTTAAGTCCGGTATCCCCAGAGGGCGTAAGGGATCCAGTCGGCCCAATCTCGATAACTCTGGACCATCTTGTTGATGATGGCTTTGCGGTTTTTATTAGAGGCTTTGACTACTTCATTGGTTTGAGTTCGCTAGGGATAATATTTGTGTCTTTAAATCCCATACTCGTCAACTACTTCTATGACTTCTGCCTCGAAATGTAACCCGTTGTCTGATATTAGCCCATATTGGCAAATGATATTTTTTCAGATGAACTTGACCACCTTTTTAGCATTCAGAACTACGCATGACTCGACTTCGACCCATTTGGTGAAGTAATCTATGTCAACTAAGGTGAATTCATGCCCATTGGAGGCCTTGGGTGTAATTTTCCCTACAATATCGATGCCCCATGTTGAAAACGGCTAGGGAGAAGTCATGTTGTACAATTTTTGCGGACGCAAGTGTTGGATATTGGAAAATTTCTTACATTTAAGACATTTTCAAACATAGGCATTGTAGTCCTGAACCATGGTAGTCCAGTAGTAATCCTATCAGATGATTTTCTTGGCAAGCATATGGCCATTCATGTGGGGTCCTCAACCCCTGCTGCGGATTTTCCGCATCATCTCTTCAATGTCAGCCCATGCGATGCATTGTAAACGGGTTCCATCAAAGTTTTTCTTGAATAATGCTTTATCATAGATAATGTACTAGGCAGATAGTTTATAAAGGGTTGCTCGATTTCTTATCAAAATTTTGGGGATACCTACCATGCTTGAGGAGGCGCCAAATATCATAGTACCAATAATCGAATATATTAGGATCTTCTTCTGTGATGAGCTCAATATGGTAGTAGTGGGTAGGTTTAGCCTTCTTTTGGACTAGGAAAGGGGTCATTATTATTCCTTAGGGCTTGTCAACCATGGAGTCTAAGGTAGTAAGGGCATTTTATAAGTTGTTCTTTGCTTGGGGAAGGTAGTGAAAGGTGATATCTTGGAATTCAGAGGCTAACTTTTCTAGGTGGGCATGGAAGGGTAAGAGCTTCTTGTCTTTGACTTTCCATCTTCTGAGTATTTAACTGACGATGAGGGTTGAATCCCCGTAGACATCTAGGTATAAAATTCCTTTCTTGAGAGAAATTTTGAGGCCTATAGTGCTTGCCTTGTATTTAGTCATGTTGTTGGTGTAGGGAAAATTGTGAGCGTGAAAGTCATCAGGGATAATTAGGAATCCCAATGCCATACCCTCTCTTATTGGCGGTGCCATCAAATAACATTTTCCATGGGAGGTCTTCTTAGGAGGTATAAAGGATATTCTTATCCGGGAACTCGAAAATACAAACATCAATTTCTTCCATAGGGTAGTCAGCGAGGTAGTCAGATATGGCTTTTCCTTTAATGGATTTCTGCGTGACATACACAATATCAAATTCGTCTAGTAGCATCAACCATCGGGCCATTAGGATAGACATGGTAGCTTTCTCGAGTAGGTATTTGATAGGATCCATTCGAAACAAAAGTTTGATGGGAAAAGCGAGCATGTAGTGCTGTAATTTTTGGGTGACCCACACAAGGGCGACACATGCTTTTTTCAAGGCAGTGTAGTTAACTTTGTACCTCGTTAACTTACGATTAACATAGAAGATGGCTCTCTCTTTGCAAGACTCTTAAAGGTATTAGGCCAACAAAGCCCTAACTACGGTATCTGTTATGGCCAGTTATAGGAGTAGGTGTAAACTAGATTATGGTGGCATGAGTACTGGAGGTCGGGTTAGGTATTTCTTGATTCGATCAAAGGGTTCTTAGCAAGCTTTGTTCCAAACCTTGGTTTAATTCTTTCGGAGGATCTTAAAGATGGATTCATAGATAAAAGTTAACTGGTGGATGAACCGGCTAATATACTATAATTTTCCAAGGAATGCTCGGACTTACTTCTCCATTCGGGGTGGTGGTATTTCGAGTATGGCTTTTAGTTTGGTAGGATCAACTTCTATCCCTTTATCACTAACCATGAATCCCTGGGTTAAGTCGCATCTGGAATTTTCATAGTTGCTCGAAGAACTTTCGAAGAACAGGAAAATAACCTTCCCTAATTTTAGACTTGATGATCATATCGTCTATATAGACCTCGACTTCTTTGCGCATCAGATCATGCAATATGGTTGTGGAAACCCTCTGGTAGGTAGCCTCTGCATTTTTAGACTAAATGGTGTAACGGTGTAACAGAATGTTCCCTAAGGGGTGATGAATGTAGTTTTATATTGATGATTTGGGTGCATCTTGATCTGATTATATCCGGTAAAACCATTAACGAATGACTTAAGATCATGGTTAGACGTGTTATCGTGATTTGAAAGGCCTTATTCAAATCACGGTAATCAACGTATGAGTGAACTTTTCCTCCTAATTTTGGCATGGGTACAATGTTGTCTAGACATATGGGATATTCGACCATAAGAATGAAACCCACGTCCAACTGTTTGAATACTTCTTCCTTAACTTTGAGAGACCATTCGGTGTAGAGCTTTTGCAGCTTCTGTTTGATCGGGTTGCATTCTGGGAGAGTTGGGATCTCATGTTGAGCTATCTCAGGATCAATGCCAGGCATATCATCATAGGATCATGCAAAGACATCTACAAATTCCTTCAGTAAGTTTCGAGTTGCACGCTCTCGTGATCGTTAAGGGTATACCATATCCTAATCTTGCGTAGTTGGCTACTATAATCGAGATTAATAACAACAATTTTATCTTTATTAACTTAATAGCGGTTATGTTGTTTGTTACTAACCTTATTTAGACCAGTTAAGAATTATTCATTTGCAAAGTCATCATTATTGAGAGTTTGATTAGAATTAAGACAATTAATATAAGGCACAACAAGACACTCAAAATCTTCATTTATTTCATTGTTGGAAAAAATAGCGTTGTGAACCTCATCAAAGGAGGTATAGATTACTCAGAATAGAGAGGAACAATAAAAGAAGAGGAAATGGGATAAACATCAGAGTTGGGCTATATCTCAACAGGTGGAACAGATACAACATGCCAGTTGAGGAGAGGTGCATCAATAAATTTGATAAAGTGGAAAGAATTCGATGATTTAGCGCTTGAGTGGATAATGTAGAGTGTCAGCCCCAGTGCCCATAAATTAAATGAATCTTCAGAGTTACTTCCTTCATAATCTTCGGTAGCAGCTATAGTCTTCTTAATGAGTGGTTGCACATGATGCTGGGAACTTTTGGCCTATGAGTAGCTGTCTTGGAAAAAGATCTCCCTTCCTAATTTCATCTTCTTGTCTATATGATCATGCCATGGTTCGAGACATACACAAAAGGTGAAATCTTCACCCTCCCTGATGAATCTTCCGTTCAAGGAATCTCTTGAGATAGTCTTGATAATTTCTAGCCTTCTCTTCAATCAAGGTTAGGGGAACATTCCGAGTTCCTCCGATGATGGTTGATAACCCAAGCCACAAGGAGGAAAGACTTTCTTCAGTATTATGGGTTCCAGTATCCCCTATTGTCATCATCCTAGCCCTAGTCCGGGCATGAAGTGCATGTTGTTGAACATCTTTATCACATTAGCATTGCCATAAGGGCTATGCTCTGGACAAACCCTTTCTTTAAAATCATTCTCTCTTGGGAGCAGAAGCGGTTCGACTCAAAAACCTGACAAAACATATTATTTTCCCCATGTTGTATCTCCAGTATTGGATTGCTGGTGCTTGAACTTTCATCATTATTGTCATCACCCAAGATGGTGATGACCTGCTCATTGGCAAAGAACTTCAGTTTCTAATGGAGGGAAGAAGACATACTCTTGATACTGTTGAGCCATAGTTGTCCAAGCAACATATTAAAATAATCCAGGATATCGATGACTTGGAATTCAACAACAAGATGTATAGGGCCATACCTTATTGGAGGTTTTATAGATCTCATCACTTCCCGATGGGTAATATCATAAGCGCGCACTGCGGCAGAGGTTGGAACAAGGTCACTCGCTTTCAATCCCAAGAAGTGGAGGGTTCTTAACGAAAAAACATTAAGAGATGATCTATTATCGATAAGTGAAAGTGGGAAGCTCTTTCCCATGACATATATAGATATATTGAGAGCATAGTTGTTATTTGGTCCAATCTTAAGGATTTCTTCTTCGGAGAATGAGAGTATTGTAATACCCCGTATTTTTATGACTTTTAAATTGAGATATTAATTTAATATTAATCCGAAAATTAATTTAACTATTTACTAGTGTGACGAGAGTTAGTAATTATTGGGAAATTGTTGAATATTACCTAAGGGGTAAAGTAATATGTATAATCGAATTTATTAAAATCATTACGAGTGTATAATTTGACAATTGTGGAAATAAATCGGGACGCGCCAGTGTCGTGTCAGGATTAAATTCTTATTACTAAAAGTGAATAAATTATAAGTCGCTCGTATAGTCATTTCGAATGCACCAATATGTCCGGAAGGGTCGAGATAGTCAAAATAATGTACCCGAGGGTTTAGTTTGGGTCTCGGGGCATTTTTCAGCCTAATTGACATCCCGGGAGGGTATTATAGACATTTTATATTTTTGGGTAAATAAACCCACGAAATATCTAAGGATATATCAGCCTTTAGGAGTTGTCTTCTAGGTTTAACAAACACAAAACCAAAGAACGGCCATTAGAGAAGAAGTTGGAGAACTTTCTAAGCAACCCAATGCCAAAGACTCATCCATTTGCACCACCACCGTCACCAAATCATAGATCGGGCGACGTGGAACGCAACCATAACTTTTTCATCCACAAATCAGAAACTTGAATCCTAGGCAAGTATATATCTTGATTCTCTTTTAGTTAAATGTCACACCATGTTATATTAGGATGATTGAACCAATGTTTCATGGAAGAACACAAGGATTTAGAGGACCCAATCACATGATGTAGAGAAAATAAATAAACTCTGGACATCCCAATCATATATATAGGATTACCCATGAAATTTGATTAATTTAGAAGTGAGAAATCTGGAAAAAGAATTAGAATAATGTAATTTTAGTGTAAAGTTAGGGTTCTTGATAATTAAAATAAATTGGCCCATTAATTCAATTCCGCTGTTGAATTTGTACATGTTTCACGTAGGAAATCTTGCATATATGTATATAGAACTAGTAGTAATGTTATTTGAGAGTTTGGGAGTCGTTAATGACGTTTTGGAGAAATTTGGAAGATGAAACCAGTAGGTTTTAATGGCAGTTCCTGGGCAACAACTGCTTGATCGATCGATTGACCCAAGAACAACGATCGATCGATCCCATTTCCTCAATCGATCGACCCCTCCTGGAAAACTGCACATTTCTCTTCTATTGGTTTAATCCGATTAAAATGCGTAGGAACCCTTGATTATTATTGTTAGAGCATAGTGGGATAAAGAGGACCACTAGGGTCTAGGTAGATCCCGTTGAGTAAAATTTAATGTAGGATAAAATTGTGGGTTAACGGGAGTTATTAACACAATGAGAAATCATGCGTACGTTTAATAAGAGATCCAGACTCGTAAGGGAGTTAGACCAGAAGGTAAGTGAGAGTATGCCTACTGAAATTATACTTAGGGAGATAGAATACTTCGAGAGATGAGAATCAAGTATGAAATAAATTACACATGAGAATAAAAGTGATAAATCCGTTATGCGAGATAATCGAGTAAAATGTGCTAAGAACGGATAATTATAATTATGGGTCATGGGCGCACCTAATTTAGAAAATGTGAATATTTATATGTATATGACTGTGTGATTGTTCTTACATTATGTATCTGTGTAAAAATCATACCCGAGTTACTTGCTATCACGGTGGTTTTCTCGCCAGGACAGTCTTATCTCGATTGGGCCTTTATGGGGGATAATGAATTGTACCCTAGAAGATAGTATCCCTGATACAGGTTATTTGAGTAATAGTTAGATGGTCCTATGAGACATGAGGGTATGTTCTGACCTCTTAGTGACTTTGAACTATACTTCGCCTCCATTTGTATGTGTTTTGTGTTAATAAAGTTCGAGAGTGATTCCGAACTAGTATTTCCCTTAGTACGAGTGATACGGGGACTTGATAGCAGAGTACACTAGCACCATAGATTTTATGTGGGGTGTCGATAGTATATATATTATATGAGTGACTAATATATATATGCATAAGTATGGGAACTTTCTACTGTTCATAAAAGAAGTTAAGTAATGAATAAATACTCCAACTTTATTATAAGTGTTTTGGGATATTATAATAATACTGATTTATTCTAAGCATCGTGAAACATATGAGAGAGTTTAATTTTCATAAATTAATTACCTTAGCCGTAGTAGTTTCTCGGGATGAAACCTTATGGGAAAGTTAAGTTAAAATGAACTTCTGAGACTAATAGTACGATAGGCGTGCACACTAGATGAGAGGTGAGAATTCTCAAGAGAGAGCCACATACTAACATGGTTGTTATATTAGCCGATAATCATTTCAAATACTTGATAAACTATTTTTAAAATGTTTTACACTCGGGCTCTGACCCGTTTTATGATATTTCTCTTTCTCTTGTATATATGTATATATTGCAGGTGCCCAGCCACAGCGGCGTCATGTTTAGATTCTTTGAACTGTACGTGCTGCAACTGATGTGGGAGTTGCAGGACCTTGATTTAGACGACCTCTTTGTTGATTCTGCTCTTATTTTAGTCCTGCTTAGATAGGGCATGTGTCGCCCGTTGCTCTATTCAGTTTGGATTTTGACAGAAATTTATGTTAATTTATATTTCGAGTATTCGGTACTCTTTGGGGATTTACTTATTGTCAGGATGGTTTCATTTATAGTTTTAAACTGGTTTGGTTTATCTAAATGATTTAAATTCTTGTGTGTTATTATCCATCCTTAGTAGTTACGAATTCTTAAACTATTGGTTATTAAAAAGGTTTTCATATTTGGATTTAATAAAATGGAAATATAGTTCTAAATGGTTTTGACATTTAGCTTAATTATTTAGGGTGTTTAAATTGGAAATTTTATTTTACGACAGTGATGCTAAGAATGAACCAACCGTTCACCTTGATTTTAATTTCATAAAGGACTGATCACCCAATATTTAATTAGGCGGGGTGTCACAGGTGGTATCAGAGCATTAGGTTCTAGTGTCCTTTAGTATCTGTACGGCTTGTTTCGCTTCCAACTTAGCATCCTTGATTTAGAACCCTATTTTTAGGACTTTTGTATTCTTTTATTTTTGCTTACGTCTTCAGTTATTCGAGATTTGATAATAACTGTAGACTAATAAAGTTCCTTCTCATTTCAAATGCCTCTGAGATGCGCACCCCGAGACAGGAATGCCTAGGCCGAATAGCCAGTAACTCTAGCTCAGGGAATGATGAACGCAACTGAGGTAGCCGCTATTGTTGCTCATGAGGTAAATGCCGCATTAGTGATGGTGCAGCAGTCTCCAGCCCAGATTCAGGCAGTGACGCCAGTACCAACACCACTTCCATCTGCATGGGAGAGGGTTAGTGATGCCTTCCAGAAGGCCCATCCCCCGGAGTTCTCGAGTAGTTCGGACATGGTAGTCGCCAGTTAATGGAAGTAGGATATCCAAAGGCATCTGCGCATGTATGAGTGCACTGACGTACAGAGATAGCTTTTGGCTTCCTTTAAGCTAGTGGGGGACGTTTTTCAGTGGTGGGAGTCCACCACCACCTTGGAGGAGAGGGACATCATCACGATTCAGGCATTCTGGGTGCAGTTTGATTGCAAGTACTTCCCATTCACCATGCAGACTAATATGAGGTGGAAGTTACTGAATCTTAAGTAGGAGAATATGACCGTTGCTGAATATGAGGAGGAGTTTACTAGACTTCTCACTATAATGCCAGATGAGGCACCCACTGAGGAGAAGAAGATACTACTATTTGTAGATAGATTAGCCTGGAGGATCTGTCAACACCTCATAAGCAATCTATCATTGAGTACCTACACTGATGTACTCAGCCCTGCTTTGTTACACTATCAGGATCACCACTTCCATCTGCTGGGGAGCAAAAGAGTAGGAGAGTCCAGCCAATACAGCAGGATAGGGGGAAGTAGTACTGGTGGGGCACCGGTAGCCCAGGGGCAGACCCGTCACAGTGAGTAGAGTTCCCATCAAGGGGATCTTGTCAAGCGATTCTGATCAGGTGACTCTAGACAGGGATTTGGGGGATTTAGGCAGGGCCAGTTTAATCATCATGGCCAACAAGGCCAACACTGTCAGCAGCAGGGATAGAAGCAGGGACAGTAGGGTCAACAGCGTTTCCATCAAGGCCAACAGGGCCAGTGGCGGAGTGGTAACGGACAACAGGGTCGTGGTCAGCAGGGGTAGAGGGGAGGTAACTTCAGGGGCAGATGTTTCAGATGTGGAAAGAATGGCCATAGGCGCCAAGATTTCCCAGAGGGAGATAGGTCCCCACAACAGCAGGGTGCCCGTAATAAGCCTCAGAGGCCACTCTTTCCAGTCGCCCTCCCAGCACCAGCTCAGGTGCCAGCCTTACCCGCTATCCCAATAGCTCCAATTTAGCAGGGGAAATTGCAGTACATACGTGTCTATAGCGTCCACCAAGCAGTAGAACCTTAGGCACCGCCCACGATTGAGGGTACGTTTCCTATCCATGGCACTATGGGTTGGGTTTTATTTGATACTAGGGCATCGCATTATTTTATAGCTACTCATTTTGCACGGGCCTTAGGGTTATTAGGCACGACAGAGAGCACTGTGATATGCGTAGACTCATAATTGGGGAATGGGTCTTTGATTTTCTTTATATGTCAGGGTGTAGGAGTAGAGATTGATAGCTTGATTTTACTGGCATACATGCTAGTCTTAGATATGCATGAGCACGATGTTATTATTAGCATGGATTGACTCGCCGCGTACAAAGCCATGATAGATTATTTCGGTAGGAGCATTTTTTTTTTCATTCTGGGGCAGGAGATGTTTTTTGTGGTGATGCCTCGCCTAGGGGAGGATCTTCCACCCATTTGTACTATATAGAGGAGGATACCTCTAAAGAGATTGTGATTCCCTTGGATTCGAATCCAATTGTTTGTGAGTATTCAGATATATTCCAGGAAATACCGATCCTACCCCCCAGTCGAGAGATAGATTTTGTCATAGACTTGATGCCTGGCACTCGGTCGATAGCACGTGCATCGTGCTATATGGCTCCAGCAGAAATAAGGGAGTTACGGGATCAGATAGAGAAGCTGTTAGGTCAGGGATTAATTTATAGGAGCATCGCTCCTTGGGGCACTCCGTTGTTATTTGTGAAGAAGAGAGACGGTTCGCTGAGGTTATGCGTGGATTACTGGAGCTGAATAAGGTCACGATACGAAATAAATATCCTTTGCCTCAAATCGATGACCTGTTCGACTAGCTAAGAGGAGCAACCTTCTTTTCGAAGATAGATTTGAGATCGGGATACCATCAGCTACAAATTAGGGAGCAGGATGTATCGAAGACTGCTTTCTTGATGAGATATGGGTCCTATGAGTTCAGAGTCATGCCGTTTGGGCTGACAAATGCTCCAGTCATATTCATGGACTTGATGAACCGAGTGTTCATAGAGTTCTTGGATCAATTTTTCATCATCTTCATAGATGACATCCTGATATATTCACACACCGAGCACTTGAGGCAGGTTCTTCAGACTCTACGAGAACATCAGTTGTATGCTAAGTATGAGAAGTGAAAATTCTGTCTATGAGAGGTACATTTTTTGGGACATGTAGTGTCGGAAGTTGGAATATCGATTGACCCGAGAAAAGTGTCGACAGTGAGGGAGTGGGCACAGCCTACGACACCGACATAAGTGCGTAGTTTCTTAGGGTTAGCAGGGTACTACAGGAGATTCATCCGAGGCTTCTAAAAAATTACCGGTCCATTGACGAATCTAACTCGCAAGGGAGTACCGTATGTTTGGGACGATATTTGTCAATTAGCTTTCGATGAACCTAAAGATAAGTTGACTTCGGCACTAGTTCTTGCTTTGCCCAAGTCGGGAGTGGAGTATCTGGTGTACACTGACGCCTCTTTATGGGGACTCGGGGGAGTGCTTCAACAGGAGGAGAGGGCTATATCTTTTGCCACCCGCAAGCTTAAGCCTCACGAGAGGAATTACCCCACCCATGACCTAGAGCTACCAGCGGTCATTTTTGCATTGAGGATTTGGAGACATTACTTGTTGGGGGAGAAATTTCGCTTGTTCGCAGACCACACGTCACTACAGTACTTATTCACTCAGCGAGAGTTGAACATGCGTCAGCGCAGATGGTTAGAGTTTGTGAAAGATTACCAATTCGAGATACAGTACCATCCTGGAAAATCTGATGTGGTTGCCGATGCATTAAGCCGTAGGCCGATAGGTAACGTAGAGGACGTATGGAAAGAAACGTGGAAAGAGTTGGGCCACCAAGATGTGGTAGCCCATTCCTTTGTATCTGTTATGTCAGTCACACCTGAGATTGTTATGAGGGTGATACAAGCACAGTCAGTGGACACATTTTGTCAGGAGCAGATTGTATGGCTTTTAGACGAGGGTGCTGAGTCCTATTCAGTAAGTTCTGATGTTGGTTTGAGGTTTAATGGGAGATTGGTGGTCCCATAAGGAGAAGACTTACGTCATGCAGTGATGATATAGTCTCACAGGTCGAGATTTGCGGTACATCTCGGAGGGGATAAGATGTACCAAGATATAAGGCGGCAGTATTGGTGGAGTGGGATGAAGAAGGACATTGTAGAGTTCGTGTCCAAGTGTTCTACTTGCCAGATGGTAAAGGTGGACCACCAGAGACCGTCGGGGTTACTTCAGCCGTTGGATATACCTACGTGGAAGTGGGAGAGTATTTCCATGGACTTCATTACTGGGCTTCCAACATCACAGCGGGGTCACGACTCCATATGGGTTATAGTGGATCGATTGACCAAGGTATCTCATTACCTGCCAGTACGGACAGACTATACCACAGGCCAGTATGCACAATTATTCATTGCCGAGATTATTAGTCAACATGGGGTGCCCCTGGGTATCATGTCTGATAGAGACAAGATTTTTTTGTCACGCTTCTAAGAGAGCTTTCATGAGGCCACGAGTACTAAGTTGAGATTGGGTTTAGCTTATCACCCGCAGACGGATGGACAAACAGAGCGTACCAATCAGATGTTGGAGGATATGCTACGCATGTGTGTCCTTGATTTTGGGGGAGGATGGGAGACTTATCTTCCACTGGTGGAGTTTGCTTATAATAACACCTATCAGTTCACGATCGGCATGGATCCATTTGAGGCATTGTATGGCAGACCTTGTCGTTCTCCAGCTTGTTGGCTAGAGGTGGGGGAAAATAAGTTTCTTGGACAAGAGGTGATTCAGGAAACTTCATCTAGGATTGAGCTTATCAGGAGTCGCATTCGGGTAGCCCAGGACAGGCAGAAAAGCTACACCGATGCAAAACGGTTTTTTCGAGAGGTTAATGTAGGGGACCAAGTATTACTACGTGTGTCTCCTATGAGAGGAGTGATGAGGTTCGGGAAGAAGTGGAAGTTGGCTCCGAGGTACGTGGGACCATTTTCCATTATCGAGAGGATTGGGCCGGTGACATACAGATTGGGGCTGCCAGAGCACTTGCACCGCATTCACGATGTATTCCACATTTCGTCATTTAGACGATACTTTCAAGATGATGTAGCCCACACCCACATCGCAATAGAGGAGATTGACTTACAACCCGACAACTCTTACGAGGAGAGACCAGTGACTATCCTAGACCATAGCGAGAGGAAATTATGGTCAAAGGTAGTTCTACTTGTACGGGTCCAGTGGGAGCATCATAATGTGGAGGAATCCACTTGGGAGCACGAGGCAGATATGCGGGAGAGATACCCAGATTTATTCTTACCTGGTATGCCTTATTTTCCCGAATTTCGGGACGAATTTCCGTTATTAGGGGAGAAATATGTAATACCCCGTATTTTTATGGCTTTTAAATTGAGATATTAATTTAATATTAATCCAAAAATTAATTTAAGTATTTACTAGCGTGATGAGAGTTAGTAATTATTGGGAAATTGTTGAAATATTACTCAAGGGGTAAAGTAATATGTATAATCGAATTTATTAAAATCATCACGAGTGTATAATTTGATAATTGTGGAAATTAAATCGGGACGCGCCTATGTCATGTCGGGATTAAATTTTTATTATTTAAAGTGAATAAATTAAAAGTCACTCGTATGGTCATTTATAATGCGCCAATGTGTCCGGAAGGGTCGAGATAGTCAAAATAATGTACCCGGGAGTTTAGTTTGGGTCTCGGGCATTTTTAAGCCTAATTGACATCCCGGGAGGGTATTATAGACATTTTATATTTTTGGGTAAATAAACCCACGAATTTCATAAGGATATATCAGCCTTTAGGAGTTGTCTTCTAGGTTTAACAAACACAAAACCAAAGAACGTCCATTAGAGAAGAAGTTGGAGAGCTTTCTAAGCAACCCAATGCCAAAGACTTATCCGTTTGCACCACCACCGTCACCAAATCATAGATCGGGCGACGTGGAACGCAACCATAACTTTTTCATCCACAAATCAGAAACTTGAATCCTAGGCAAGTATATATCTTGATTCTCTTTTAGTTAAATGTCACACCATGTTAGATTAGGATGATTGAACCAATGTTTCATGGAAGAACACAAGGATTTAGAGGACCCAATCACATGATGTAGAGAAAATAAATAAACTCTGGACATCCCAGTCATATATAGAGGATTACCCATGAAATTTGATTAATTTAGAAGTGAGAAATCTGGAAAAAGGATTAGAATAATTGAATTATAGTGTAAAGTTAGGGTTCTTGATAATTAAAATAAATTGGCCCATTAATTCTATTCCGCTGTGGAATTTGTACATGTTTCACGTAGGAAATCTTGCATATATGTATATAGAACTAGTAGTAATGTTATTTGAGAGTTTGGGAGTCGTTAATGACGTTTTGGAGAAATTTGGAAGATGAAACCAGTAGGTTTTAATGGCAGTTTCTGGGCAACAACTGCTTGATCGATCGATTGACCCAAGAACAGCGATCGATCGATCCCCTTTCCTCAATCGATCGACCCCTCCTCGAAAACTGCACATTTCTCTTCTGTTGGTTTAATCCGGTTAAAATTCATAGGAACCCTTGATTATTATTGTTAGAGCATAATGGGATATAAAGAGGACCAGTAGGGTCTAGGTAGACCCCGTTGAGTGAAATTTAATGTATGATGAAAATATGGGTTAACGGGGAGTTATTAACACAATAAGAAATCATGCGTACGTTTAATAAGAGATCGAGACTCGTAAGGGAGTTAGACCATAAGGTAATTAAGAGTATGCCTACTGAAATTATACTTATGGAGATAGAATACTTCGAGAGATTAGAAGTAAGTATGAAATAAATTACACATGAGAATAAAAGTGACAAATCTGTTATGCGAGATAATCGAGTAAAATGTGCTAAGAACGGATAATTATAATTATGGGTCGTGGGCGCACCTAAGTTAGAAAATGTGAATATATATATATATATATATATGAGTGTGTGATTGTGCATACATTATGTATCTGTGTAAAAATCATACCCGAGTTAATTTCTATCACGGAGGTTTCTGCGCCGGGACAGTCTTATCTCGATTGGGCCTTTATGGGGGATAATGGCTTGTACTCTAGAAGATAGTATCCTTAATACAGGCTATTTGAGTAATAGTCAGATGGTCCTAAGAGACGTGAGGGTATGTTCTGACCTCTTAGTGACTTGGAACTATACTTCGCCTCCATTTGTATGTGTTTTGTGTTAATACAGTTCGAGAGTGATTCCGAACTAGTATTTCCCTTAGTACGAGTGATACGGGGACTTGATAGCAGAGTACGCTAGCACCATAGATTTTATGTGGGGTGCTAATAGTATATATATTATATGAGTGAGTAATATATATATACTTAAGTATGTGAACTTTCTACTGTGCATAAAAGTAGTAAGTAATGAATAAATACTCCAACTTTATTTTAAGTGTTTTGGGATTGTGTAACGATACTGATTTAAGTTACCTTAGCCATAGTATTTTCTCGGGATGAAACCTTATGGGAAACTTAAGTTAAAATGAACTTCTGAGTCTAATAGTACGATAGGCGTGCACACTAGATGAGAGGTGAGAATTCTCAAGAGAGAGCCACATACTAACATGGTTGTTATATTAGCCGGTAATCATTTCAAATACTTGATAAACTATTTTTAAAACTGTTTTACACTCAGGCTCTGACCCGTTTTATGTTATTTCTCTTTCTCTTGTATATATGCATATATTACAGGTGCCCAGCAACAGGGGCGTCATGTTTAGATTCTTTGGACTGTACGTGTTGCAGCTGATGTGCGAGTTGCAGGCCCTTGCTTTAGACGACCCCTTTGTTGATTCTGCTGTTATTTTAGTCCTGCTTAGATAGGGCATGGGTCTCCCATTCATCTATTTAGTTTGGATTTTGACAGAGATTTATGTTCATTTAAATTTCCAGTATTCGGTATTCTTTGGGGATTTACTTATTGTCAGGATGGTTTCATTTATAGTTTTAAACTGGTTTGGTTTATCTAGATGATTTAAATTATCGTGTGCTATTATCCATACTTAGTAGTTATGAATTCTTAAACTGTTGGTTATTAAAAAGGTTTTCATATTGGGATTTAATAAAATGGAAAGAAGGTTCTAAATTGTTTTGACACTTAAGGTGTTTAAATTGGAAATTTTATTTTAGAACAATGATGCTAAGAATGAACCAACTGTTCACCTTGATTTTAATTTACCGATCACCCGGTATTTAATTTGATGGGGTGTCACAAGTATTCTAGAAGAGGTTAGAGATCTGACCAGATTCATTGCTTGCTCCAACGTGGTAAAAGGAGGGACAATGGGTCCTGTAAGTAGTTTGATCAAGGCATTTTGGTGCAGCTGGGAAGACATAAAAAGTCCTCAGAGAGTAATGTTAGCTTGGGTTTTCTTCAATTGATCGAGGATCTTTCTCTCCTCTAGGGTCATTTTTAGCATAAGAAGTTTTTTAACACCTTTTCCCTTATCAATCGCTAATGACTGTGAGTTTGGAACTTGGTAATGACTCCCTGATCTAATCATATGGTTCATAGAAGATGGGAAAAATAAAAACCCCGTTTCCTCATCTATCTCGGGTTTTTCATCCACCTTGTTGATTTATCCTAAGATCTCCTTAAACGATATCATTCCACATATGCTGACTATTAGGTTAGTCTTTTCTGGGATTTTCTCTTCATCTGAATCGAATTTGTCCCCCCATTCGGTGGAAATGACATTATCTTTCTACAAAAAGTCAATGCACTCCACAACCTTAATGACCTCTTCGTATTGATTCTCCCATTCGATAGAGATGTAGAAGTGAAGAGACCAGGCACCCTTGTAGTTTGAAAGAATCAAGTATCTCAAATATACTACAAATTTCACTAGTCTGTGGAAATAAGTTTACCGTTATTTGAATGACATCATCTGACTTAATCGGTAGGTACTACCCAATTACTTGACTCTCGAGCTCATTTTTGAGCTTCCAAGAATGGTGTACTGGATCTCTGGGTGTCAATGGTAATTTTTTAGGGCAATTTCAACCCGAACTCTAGAAGTTGGTTCAATACGTCTGATAACTCCATATTTTTCCCTTCAGAGCGGGTACGAACAGTAATGCATGCTCTAGTAAGAAGTGTCAGGGCCTGATCGGCAAAATAGGTAGGATGCAGGAGAACATATGCGCAAACTTGAAGGGATTTAGGAGAATATATGGGTAGGATGGGTGATTTACTAGGTATGATTTGGGTAGATGGATCAAATTCTGAGTCTTCTTCTAGGAAAATGTTATTTGTATGATATGGGAGTGGATTGTGGATAGTGTTTGGATTGGGATTGGCTGTGGGGCGATAATACCCTGATCAATCAGACCTTGGATTATGTTTTAAAGGGGGAAACATTGATCAGTGGTATGGCCGACATTTTGGTGAAAATTTCAATAGGCATCTAGTTTGAAATTTTTGGAAAGTGGGTTTGGTAATGGACGAGGGTCCAATGTCTTGATAATATTTCAGCTGAAAAGGTCTTAGTAAACTGTGGAGAGGAGAGCATCAATATCGGTGTAATCCTTTTTTACTGGGTTAGGGCAAGTTTCTTGTGCCGATGAAGTGGCAGGCTGAGAGATGTTATTGATTGTTGAAATTGTGGTATTGGTAGGCGTCTTATACTTTATAGGAGTGAACTATTCAGATACTTTCTTTGGCTCAACTTCTTTCTTGGCAAGACCTTTTTCGATCTATGATTATGCTTCTTGAAGGGCTCATAAATGAGGGTAGTACTGTCCTCCCATTGTCTCTTGAACATGGGGTAAGAAATTATTCTTCACAATACTAACTTGCTCCTCTTTGGAAGGCCAGTTGGTTATGGTTACTGCTTTCTCTCTCCATCTTGCCATGAAGTTGTTGACAGATTACCCAAGGTCCTGTTTGGGAAGTTATAAATCACGGCGAGTAACATCCAACTCTTCATTATACTTGTACTATGACATGAATTAACGAGAAACATCCTCCTAACTGTGAATACTGGACTCCTCGAGAGATCAGAACCATCGAAGAACATTGTCCTTCAAAGTCTGTTAAAATATTTGGGACATTATTCCCTCGGAGGCACCTAGGAGAGTCATGTCTCGGTGGTAACTTTGGAGATGAACAACTGGGGGTCCACTACCCCTGAATTTCTCAGTATTAGGCATCTTGAACTTTTCTGGCAGCCTTGCTTTAGTATAGGGAGACATATGGGTGTAATCCATGTAAATCCCGAAGATTTTGACCTAGTCAAATTTCTTGGTCAACATCTTGGGGTCTATCTTGACCTTGTTAAACTCTTCTTCCTTCGGATCAATAGTCACGAGTAGGTTAGCCCCTGGCTGGGCAAGATTTGGCATAAAGAGCTAAGCTGATGGTGGCCCATTAGCAAGAGGGGCACGTGAAGCATTCTGATATTCCTTCGGGACCCAAATAGGCTCAGGTGCGAGCAGACCCATAGCACGAGGGAAGAGGACCTCGGGTTCTTCGGGCATAGGGACCAAGTTTCATTGCATCTCATGAACCTCAGTTTGAAGGTTGTCAATCTTGACCGTGAGTTAGGCTAGGACCGTCATCAAATTCGACTGCACATTTAGCACTAGGTCTGTGTTCTCCATAGAAAGTGGGTGAAGATGAATTCCAAAATCAGAGGAAGTAGTGATGGAACTGACGAAGCCTTGGGTAGGTTCGACAGAAGATCGAAGTCAATAGGGAGCCAAGCCAAGGGTCAGGTATGCGATTGACCTGAGAAGGAAAATGATTCGAATTTATTTTTGAAAGAGAGGAGGGAAAAACTTATATTATAGGAGGAATTTTTTTTTGGAAAAAAGATGACAAAATGCTTTTGATAAAAGGAGGAAAAAATGTTTTTTGAAATTTATGATAAAAAGAAGGAAAATGTTTTTGGTATTTTGATAAAAGAGGGGAAAAATGTTTTTGACACTTTTGGTAAAGCAAGAGGAAAAACGAGAAAAAGGGTCTCAACATTATTATTATTATTATTAGGATTATTATGTTCTCACTTGTATTAGGTTTACCTAAATGCAAAAAGAAATGCCAGACGAGACTCGATCTTGGGAAAATTGGGTTTGAAAAATATGTAAAAACATAGTTGGACTTGTTGCCAGGCTCGTGGACAGGGTCTCATTTTAAAAAGGATAAAATTGTACGAAAATTTGGGTGGCATGTCGACTCGTCATTTTAGAAAAGTTTCGGGTAGAAATTGACAAAATAAATATGAGTGTACTAGGTTTGACACCTATATTAGGATATTCAATTGTTGGGTTAATTGAGGGCAATCGGTATGTGTGGACAAACCATTTGATATACCCGAGTGTACATGAATTGCCTAATTATATACCTCATGGGGACAGTATGTGTGAGAGAGAATTCATTATACTCGACGTACGTGAACGAGTTCCCTGTGATATACCTCCCGTCATAACTTCGGTCAAGAGGTATGATGTGGGGGGAACCGTTTGATATATGTCGAAAGTAGTTAGCCAATGGAATTTGGAAGTCATATCCCTTAGGCTAGTTGCGACCTGCCAAACCAACACCCATCACGAAGTGACCCCCAGTTACGGGACAAAATTTGGCCAATAACCATGATCTTTGGTGATGTAGTGAACAAAATGCATGATTCTTGATTAGTATATTATGGAGAGAGTATCTTATCTGGCATGATGATCACTATACTAATAATGGAGAATGTACAAGTATAAAAAGTAAATCTGACATGGAGCATGAATATTAAACTAAGCATGGATATGTTATAGTGCGTGATGTGTGACTACCTATAAGTGAGTGTGTGTTAGTGAGCCTAATCATGGATCAACTACAAGTGGTGTGTGATAAGTGTGATTAAGCATGGATATATAAAAGTGTGATAAGTGGAGGTATGTTTTAGTGACACCTAAGAAAGGATATTCTAAGTGGGGTGTGCAACATGTGGATATAAGTGATCCTATGTCCAAGTAGTGTGAAGTGTACATGGAGAGTACCTACAAGTGTGTGAGTGAGTAGTAATATAAGCATGGGGTATATATGTACATAAATTAATAGAGGGGAAAAAGGGAGCATACAGGTAGGTTCATACGTACACAAGCAGAAAACAATAACACCCATGAAAATAGAGTCTAGCCTTCTTATGAAAATTGTCCCTAGCGGAGTCTCCACTGTGGCCATCCCAAATCATATCCTTCCCACTGGGGGGGGGGGGGGGGGGGGGTGAAGGTCTAGCGCCCTCTTTATCCAAGAACTCTTAGGCCATCTTCGATGTGGGGTGAATATAAAGAGATGGAGTCGCCAACCTATTTTTCACAAAATTGGCAAAATAACATGTTGCCGCCTTGAGAGAGCGGCTCAAAGACAAACTGATACTTACGAAACCAATAGTTTGAAGGTTCGGGGGCTAAGTTACGGAATGGGTATATGTTAGGAACCCATCCCACCCTTTCAGTCTCTCATGGGCTTGTGTTACTGTTTTTATTTATTTCTCCGTGAAGTGTGTGTGCGTGTATATATAATGGAGATCGGAATCTCCTAACTCATACTATGGAAAAGATAGAGTGAGGTCATCCATAGGAATGTTTCCAAAATAATATATAGAACGATTTATGCGTTTATGAAGATATTGATCGTTATAATAAAATGATAATAAATGTTGGATAAAACGCTAAGAAGGATCACAGATATAATATATATTAAAATAAAATAAAAAGGGTACAAATACGAAAATTGGAAAAATTGGAAAAAAATTAAAAAATTGGAAAATTGGACTTGAGTCTCGAATTTTAATCCGAAATGCCTATGTAGCCTATAAAGGCATTAAAATCCATGTAGTTCGCATGCGGCTTAAGGGTGGATTTGATCCCATAGATTCTAACGGAAATTTGTTATATGTGTGTGTAGAAAAATGTGTTTTAGTTTTGAGAAATTGTGATGGGTAATCCCGTTTGAATTTATAGGTGTAACCCGCTTTTGTTTGTTTTGTTTTTTTATAGAAAATAAAGTACATGCAATATAACTAATGAAAAGGTGATATATTAATGTGTATGAATTAAAGTAAAAGATAGATTAATAATTTATGTAACTAATGCGAAAATAACGAATTTAAAGAGAGAGAGAAGAATTTTGGACCTTCTTTAGAGAATTGAAGCTAGATCTTGATCCTTGATGAACTCACTTGAGTGTTGAGATGAATGTTGGATGAGAGAGAATGAATTTTTTTCTAAATTAGGTATGAAAAGGACGAGAATAAAAAATTGAAAGGAATTTCACATAAGGAAAATTCACTAATTACTGGAAAATTTTGCTGAGATCACTGATATTGATGGATTTGAGGTGTGATTTGAGAGTGAGCTCATGCCCTTTATTTATAAGGTAATGGGGGTTTCTATCAACATAGCCCTAGCCCTACCAATTGGCAGGTAACCCTAGGCACACTGTCGATAGGCAGGGAAATGGACCTGTCAATATGCAGTCTCGTTCAGATTTTTTTGAAAAAATAATCGTAGAACACAATCTATTGATCCAAATCGTGCACGGGTCATACCATTAAAAATTTAATTTAGATACCTTCAAGAGTCCTTTGGGACTCTCTCGTGTTCGGGAGTTGACGTTTGGCTAAACGTGGCTCGGAAGCTCTCATTATTCCTTTGGACGGGGGATTGTCGGACGATAATGGATCGTTCCTCAGAACGATAAATCAGAATTGACCATGGGGTAGAATGTTGGATAGGTTATGTGAGTTACTTAGACATTACAAAGAGGTTTTCTCAATTCATAAAGTTTACTTTGGTCAACCGGGCCCCAGAACTCTCGGTGACCTTTTGGAGTAAAACGAGTTGTTCGTCCGTATCGTAAGGCTGATTCACACACGGGGTGGACCGTTGGAAAGGGTATTACAAACCCTTCGAAGATTCATTCAATATCATTCAAGATAAAGATCTTACCTTTGTCAAACAGATCCCGGGAGCATCTCGTGGCCTCCGGATCAATTTTCAGGGGAAAACGGATAGTTCGTTCGAACGGGTATGACCTAGGGTTTGTAGTGAAATGGGGAGCTACTAGGGACCTAAGTAGAGACTTAGGGGGTCCTAGAATGTGCTTTCTACACTAAAAAAAAATTCTTGAAGAAATAAGTTTATCATATGCAAGTGGGTTCATACTAATAAAGATTACTCTCCACGTTTCAAATTTCAGTACAAGGCAATATTAGTGGCCAAGGGATTCCATAAAGAGAGAATATATATTACAATGAATATTTCTTTTATGTGGTGAACAATACATCCAATTCGCCGCCATAGGCTATGGTGACACATTTTGACTTAAAGCTTACACCAATTGACGTTAAAATGGAGTTACTGTATGAGGATCTAAGGTAGGATATTTATATGCCTTATCGAGTGGGATTAAAAGTTATTCCCAAGAAATATTATGTGTGAAAATTATATAAATCTTTTTATGGTTTGAAGTAATCGTATTAATAGTGATACACGTGATTTTAGACATTATGCTGGGCCAAAATTTACACAAAGTGATTTTGATCATTGTGTTTATTTTAAACGAATGGAGAATGGTGCTTTTATCATCAAAAGGGACAATATATTTTACTTTCTCTCCCCCCCCCCTCTCTTCCTCTCTAAGGAGACCCATTTAGGGTTTGTATGATAGTTTTTGTTGCCTCCCATATGAAGTAATAATTTTTCCTCCTTATTTTTATCCTTGTACTTTCCATAACACTCAAACACAAAGTTATCTTCCATTTTAAAGTCATTTTCATAAGTTGTTAGTGGTGGATGATCAACTGCATCGATAACTTTAAAGGGCTTAAGTAATTATAAGGGAGAGACAACAATTTTCTTCATAAAATAGACATTAAGAAGTTATTAGATCCATTCAAATATGATGTTATTGCAAAATGTACGAATAGAAAGTTTGTGATGATGGATATTAGAATTGTATTTTCGTCTTTTGGCTTTAATGAAGCTTTTGATATAGTTTTGAATGATCATAAGCAATTTTTCATTAAGTTATTCCACACTCACATTAAATTTTGTCAAATGAATAATGGTTCATATATATTTATCTCATGCATATTTTTAAATGGATAGAGCTCACTTCAACCCAAAGATTGAATCATTATTGTTGATGTAAAAAATTAGATTGCTTCTAATTATTTAATCACAGATAAATATAAATGAGACAAAGAATTTTAAAGTGGTTCAGCCTTATAATAATGGCCTACGTCCACTATTTCTGTTATTGCCAAGTGTTTTGGAGTTCTCGATATGTAATTCTATCAAGAAAATTCGGTCCCCTAGAATGAGGGTGATACAATGTATTTATAGCCTTTAGGCTGTACATGTGAAAGGGTAAATAATTAATGCCCTTTAAGAGTATACGTCTGTATGATAAACATTCAATGAATAGTTGAATTGTTGATTATCTGGCAATCAATGCTGTGGCCGAGATGCAGCTCGGACCGCCTTAGTTGTTCGTCGTTCAGGAGTTCCTCGGAGTATTGGAGTTCCTCGGAGTACACTTGCTGCTCGGGGTGAGTATGACTTGGTCGGGGAAATAAACCTCCTCGTTGCTATTGTTCCACGTAGATCGACACGTGTCTTCTTATTATTCGTCTATATCAGCATATTAATTTTGGTATCAACAGAAGCCCCTAATGTTTCATATTTCAAAATTTGAGGAGTATGGAACATTCTTTCTCGGTATATGGCAATATTAAATGACTTTACTGGTTTTTAGGAGCATTTTCTCCGTGTTCGCATGTCCTTCCAAATTCGTAGAATCCGCCTTTATGAATTTTTATAAGCGCTTCGATCTTCGCGCACTTTTTGTCCTTTTAGCCGCCGGTAGCGTAATAGTTTCTTTTTTGTAATCATTTCTTTCACCGTTTCCCAAGGCAAAGTATTTAAGCTTCATAGGCAATCCCATCGTCTTCTACCTTTTCCAATTTCTGCTTTCGAGTTTTCCATAGTCTTTCTCTCTCTTGTGCGTTCATCCTTTTCTTCGTTCGTTGTCAACAGATCTCCCTTTTTCGTGTAAGATCTTCTTCCTTCTTCTTCATTTCTTTTATTCGCCATGGTTTATGTTATTGAATCTCTTGAGAAATTCCGCTCTGATTTTTCTATTCCATCTTGGGTGACTCTGGAGGATCTTTCTGAGCCTTTAAATTATTTTCGTCTGGCTGAGGGACATTGGTTCCCCAGCCTCTTTATTGCTGAATGTGGATTTTCTTTTCCACCAAACCCTTTATGCTTAGAGTTCTGTCATTATTTCGATGTTGTTCCTGCAAAAATAGCCCCCAACACATGGAGAATAGTTAATGGGTTGTATAGGTTAAATCAAACCCACGGAACCCGTATAGGAATTCCTGAGATTATGTATTTTTATAGATGGGCTGTTCTAGATATTATTTTTTATTTAAAAACTAGATTTTTGAATAGGGCTTTAGTAGTCAACCTCCCTGATGCTAATATGGATTATTTTGAACATGGGGTAGTTATCAAAAATTGGCAACATGCCCCTTTGATTGGAGATGAAGTATATCAAGGCCCCAGATGCCCTCCATATGGCAATGGGATAGGTTATTTTCATTTTACTTTATTTCTGAAATTATGATTTCATTATGTTTGAATAAATGTGTGATTGACATTTCAATATGTATTTGTTTTCAGTTGACAGCAAAAGAAAGACTCCAAAAGAATCAGAAGTAAATATTAAGCATTTGAAACTTATATGGAGTTTGCATCAGAAAGTTGCAGACGAGCACATCAGGTCTGCTTCATATTTGTTGCAGTATAGGAGCTATACATCATCCTTTACTGCTCGTCCTGTGATCAGCACTAGTGATCCAGGGTCAGTTCCTGAGGACTCTTCTCCAGAATCTCACATTCCTCTGAGTCAGAAAATGGGCAAACGAAGAGTTCCTGCTATCTTTGAGGAGACTACCTCTGCTGGAGATGGAAAAAGAAACAAGACTGACGTCCCAAAGGGGACAAAGAAAGTAGATGCTTCCCCTTCTGTTGCTCCTCAGAAGGCTGCCGAGAAGCCCCCAGTGGCTCCGAGCAAGAAGGATGCTCCTGTGGAAGTGGTCACCATCTCCCCAACCAAAAGCTCTTCTTTGGTTGAAACTGTTGAAATGCCACCGAGGAGACTGAAGAAATCCTCCTCGGTCAATTTAGCTGAAACCATTCCCCAGCTTCAAGTTAGTGGAGCTGGTGTTCCAACTATTATTCCTACGAGCTCAGCTATGAGCTCGGTGAAGACTTGGACCATTCCTGAAGTCCAAGGAATTAAAGAGAATATGTCTAGGGATTTGCTTACATCCCTGGCTACTCGTCACATTGCTTCAGTAAGTTTCTCATATTCTGAATTTTCTTTCTTTTCATCAATACATGTTCTCTGTGCTGACTTATCATTATCTCCTTTTTTCAGCTGGTGAGTTGCTTTAACACCATTGCGAAGAAGGATGAAGCGATCAAGGCTTCTAGCTCCTCGTCCGGAGTGGAGGATGCTTTACTAGGTTTGACCAAATCTTTGAAAGAGTCCCGTCAAAAGTATGACGAGGATAAGGCTGAATGGGAGAAGAAGTTGGCTGCAGTTGAGGCAGAGAAGGTGCAGCTCGTCGAAGTTTCCAAGGGTTTGGAAAATAAGGTGAAAGATTTAGAGGGAGAGAAAAAGAAGTATGACGAGAAGCTCAAGAGCTTTGGGGAGCTTGAAAACAAGATGAAAATGGCAGAAGAAGAATCTTCCCTTCTTCGAGAAATGAATCATCAAAAGGAGGAGGTGGAAGCTAAGTTGAAAGCCACCGAGGATCTTCTATCCGAGAAGCTCTCCTCGGAGAAAATAAAAAGAAAAATAGTGGTGAAAAAATCTTTTTGCACTGGTTGGGACAAAGGGTGGAACAGGGGGGTAGCAGCAATGATGACCCAAGTGCAATATGGGAGTCTTAAATACTTCCGAGATGGTTGGGTTACTGCCCTGCAAGAGTTGAAGATCAATGAGGACTCAGAACTGTTTCAACAGCAACTCCCTGGCCCTCCCCCAATTATTGAAGATGAAGAAGAGGACGAAGATGCCTCCGAAGAATCTTCAATGGTAGTGGGTGATCCAATCCTTACTCAACCTGCCAACGAGGAGCTTTCATCTCTGCCTGCTCCTCCTGAACAAGTTCCAGCCCTAGCTGACCAACTCATTGTTTCCACAGAGCAACCGGGCTCCTCATCCCAGCCTCCCGAGAAAGTCTTGGGAGACAAGGAAAAGGTGTGAAGTTGTTCGGTATTCTCTTTCTATTTTTCTTCTTTGTCAAGTGTAACCAAGATCTTTGTAACTCTGCATTATGATCTAATAAAATTTGAGTTCTTTTCTTCCATACGATTGTCTCTTTTCTATCTGTACTCTGTCTTGATCTTCTTTTTGATGATTACTTTTTCTTTCTCTGCTAGTTTCTGGCCAGGATGGATCTGCTGTCTACCCATGACACAACTCTGCTTCGACAATGTAATGAATATTTTAAGGCTGGCCACACTGACTTGGACAATTCCCAGATTATCGAGATTCTTGGTCGAGATGTTTCAGACCAAGCAGTGGAGGCCTATCAGTACTTGAAATGTCTTCTTGATCGTGTTGTAGCCAATAATGTGGCTTATTACGAAATGATTGAAGACTTGCAAGGTACTCTCGATGAACTTCAGTAGCAGTATAAAGAGTCTTCAGCTCTTTTGCACGAAGGGTATGAGAAGAAAATCAAACAACTTAGTGCTGACAAAGGCTATAACAAGATGCTTGCTGGCTATGGAGTGAGAGAGAAAACATTGAAAGCAGATGTCGAAGCACACAGGCAAATCTCTGAGCTGTTGGAACAAGAAAACAACAATCTGCAAAAAGAACTAGCTCAGCTGAGGTCTGCTGCTTCATCTTCCACTGCCCTGGTACCGGTCACCGATGAAGGATTCTCATTTTAGAAGTGGAAAATGCCAAGTTGCGAGAAGAGTTAGAGGCTTTGAGAAGAGCTGGGCCTTCTACTGCTATTCGGGGACGATGAAGAGGTCCTCGTGGACGAGGAAGAGTTGCTCAGAATGTTGTCGAGGAACAAAATACTCAACCTGCTCGGGGACGATCAAGAGTTCTTCGTCCTACTGTTGAAGAAGCTCGTACTCAATCAGCGTTGGAAAACTAAGCATTCCAATTGATGGCAAAAAATCAAGCTTTATCTGACATGTCAAAGAAAATTAGAGAACTGGAAAAACAACTCTCTTCAGAGAAATCAGTGTTGGAGACTAATGAACTTTTCATCAAGAGTCTTCACGAGAAGCTTGAAAGGTTAACATTTCAATTTCACAAACAGCCCAGGGAGTTCTGGATGGCTGGATACAACGAAGCACTATTCCATTTGGATGATCGTATCCAGAATGCCAATAATGAGGGCTACAAACAAGGTTGGCTGAATGCCTTGGGCGTGCTGAAGCTCGAACAAGGACACTATCTGTGGGACTATTATGATCTTGGGGTACTTGACTTACCTGTGCCACCATATAATTTGGACATGGAATGGATCCCAGCTCGTGCCATTCCTCGGAGCTTAATTGCAAAATACCTCGGTGACTACAATCTTCATTCTCAGATCGAGGTATCTCATCCCGAGCATCTTCTAGATCGACCTTCCGTGATGAACGTCAGAATGCTGAAGGATTTGAATTTCATCAATTCTCCTCAGTCTTTAAATGATCCGCCTGCTGGCGAGGAACCTTTATCGAAAGCTGAGGGGAAAAAACCAATAGAATAGGAATTTTTGATGTAACAGTTAGTATACATATCCATGTAATTATCAATGTAACTTGTAATTTATTTTGAATTTTATGAAAGACTTTCATTTTTGTTTGCAAATCTGTATTGCTATTGTCTTGTACTTGTCAAACAATTTATATTTGTGCTTGCATAACAATATTGTGTGGTTCATCGACCAACTTAGTAATAAAAAAGTTACAAGTATTAGTAATGTTGCTAGATCACTTAATAATAAAGTAATGAGTATAAAAATGTTTAAAATTTTTCCAACCAACCAAGGTTGTTAATTTGTGCTCGTCGACCAACTACAGTTAGTGGGTTTCTATCCCCGACCAGCTATACTTGGTAGATTTTTGTCTTTATCATAAAATGTGTCCGACCAACCAAGGTCGATAATTTCTCCTCGTCGACCAACTATAGTTAGTGGGTTTTTATCCCCGACCAACCATACTTGGTACAGTTTGGAATATTTTGTTCTTCGAGGAACTTTTGTATTTTCTGTAATGATCTTACCTCCCGACCAACATAAGTTGGCATTTGAGAGCATGTCTTGTTTCCTAACCAACCGAGATTGGCATTTTTAGGAGTATTTTGCTTCCTAGCCAAACACGTTGGCATTTTTAGGAATGTTGTTCTCGCCCTTTTACCAACCGGAGTTGGTCTGAGTTCAAACTATCATGTCCACTTGCCCTTTTACCAAATTTGTTCTGAGCCAGTGTCAGCCTCCTAACCAACGGAGTATGGTTTATTCTCGCCCTTTTACCAACCGGAGTTGGTCTGAGTTCGAACTATCATGTCCACTCGCCCTTTTACCAACCGGAGTTGGTCTGAGCTAGTGTACGCCTCCTAACCAAAGGAATATGGTTTGTTCTCGCCCTTTTACCAATCGGAGTTGGTCTGAGTTTGAACTATCATGTTCACTCGCCCTTTTTACCAACCGGAGTTGGTCTGAGCTAGTGTACGCCTCCTAACCAAAGGAGTATGGTTTGTTCTCGCCCTTTTACCAACCGGAGTTGGTCTGAGCTTGAACTATCGTCTTCTTTTTACTGCCGAGCAGCGTAGTGTTAAACACTAGTATTCACCGAAAAACTTTCAATAAAAGGAGAGAAGATGGTGAAATATCATCGTTTTATTCATATTGATGGAACTGCTTTACATTTTACATCACTGATAATACTTGCGTAGGTGTTCAGCATTCCATGCATTCTTAAATTCCTCTCCTTCTAGAGTCGCTATTCGGTTAGTTCCTGGTCGAACAACTTCTGTAACTCGGTAAGGTCCATGCCAGTTTGCTTCCAACTTATTGTGCTTCTGAATGACCTTCTTTATCACGTAATCTCCTTCTTTTAAGTTGCATTTCTTCACCCTCTTGTTGTAGAACAGAGCTGTTCATTGTTGGTAAGCAGCATTCCTAATGGCTGCCTCTTCTCTAACCTCCTCGAGCATGTCCAAATCTAATCTTCTCATTAAGTCTCTGACTGGGGAACTGAAATTCAGCACTCTGTGTGTTGGAAGACCCAACTCGGCAGGTATTACGGCCTCACTTCCAAATGCCAGCATATATGGTGATTCTCCAGTTGCTGCTCAAGGAGTTGTTCGGTAAGCCCACAATACTGACTGTAGCTCATTAATCCAATTAGCTTTAGCCTCACTTAGCCTCTTCTTCAAACCATTTAGTAATGTTCTGTTTGTCACTTCAGTCTGTCCATTGCTTTGAGGATGGCCTGGTGCTGAATGAGCCTTCAAAATGTTGGACTGATGACAATAGGCGGCAAACTCTTCGTTATCAAATTGTGTTCCATGGTCTGTGATGAAGGCATGAGGGAGACCATATCGGCATATGATGTTCTTCCAAATGAACTGGTACACCTTCTCGTATGTCATATCAATAAGTGGCTCAGCTTCTACCCACTTAGTAAAATAATCCACTGCGACGACAAGGTACTTAAATCTTCCTCGGGTCGTTGGCAATGGTCCAACCAAATTGATTCCCCACATAGAAAATGGCCAAGGGGAAGTTATGGGTGTCAACAATGCTTGTGGAGTTCGTCGGATGGAGGAAAAACGTTGGCATTTATCACATCTCTTAGCATAGGCTATACAATCAGCCCTCATCGTTGGCCAGTAGTATCCTTGCGTCATCAGCCTTGGCAAAAGTGTCCGACCTGCTACATGGGCTCCACAGGACCCTTCATGGATCTCTTCAATCAATCCTTTCACCTCGGAGGGATGTACACATCTTTGCAAACCTGCCATAATTCCTCGTCTATACAAAACACCATTAGTTAGTACATACCGAGCAGCTTTAAACTTTAATTTCTTGGCAGCGAGCTTATCCTCCGGTAATTCTCCCTCCTCAATATATGCCCTGATGGGATCCATCCAAGATGGTCCTAAATCAAGGGTAATAATATTCATCTTCAGGTCTTCATCTATGCTCCGACTTTCTAATACTTCAATTGGTATCGTTCTTCACAGCTCGGTACGAGTAGCTGATGCTAGTCGGGCCAGTGCGTCTGCTCGTGCATTCTCCATTCTTGGTATTCTGATCAACTGAATGGCATCAAATTCTGTCAACAACTCCATCACCTTTGCGTGATACTTGACCATTAATTCTCCTTTAACTGCATATGTCCCCATCACCTGATTCACAATTAATTGAGAATCACTGAATACCATCACTTGTTGTGCTTCCATAATCTTTTCTAAATTAAGACCTGCTATCATGGCCTCATACTCCGCCTCATTATTGGAAGCTTTGAATTGGAATCGCCGGGCGTATTCCACGTCAATCTCGTCTGGGGTGTTCAAAACAATCCCTGCTCCACAACCTATTGTGCAAGATGACCCATCTACATATAATCTCCATGTAGGTAACTCGTCTTCAAATTTCCTATCTGACAGAGTTCCTCGGTGAAATATTTGCTGTTTCCTTTCATCCTCCCCTGGTATTTCTCGCTCTTCGTTGATCATCTCTTCTCGCCCTTTTACCAACCGGAGTTGGTCTGAGTCCGAATTTGATGATCCTTCTACATCCACAAGCCCTTTTACCAACCGGAGTTGGTCTGAGCTTATGTCTGTTGATTTTTTAACATCCACTCGCCCTTTTACCAACCGGAGTTGGTCTGAGCTAGTGTTTGTTGATCCTGTAACATCCACAGGTTGATCAGCGAGCAACTTTTGTTCCTCGGGGGTATCAGGATATGTAAACTCTGCTATAAAGTCTGCTACAGCTTGCCCTTTTAATGAAGATCTGGGTTCATACACAATATCATATTCACCGAGCTCTATTTCCCAGTACATCAGTCTCCCTAATTTTTTTGGCTTATGAAGGGCTTGTCTCAATGTCATGTCGGTATACACGACGATGGTATGGGCCTGGAAATATGGCCTCATCCTTCTACTTGCCTCAATTAATGCCAATGCCAATTTTTCCAGCTTTGGGTACCTGATCTCTGCACCTCGGAAATCCTTACTTGTGTAATAAATTGGCTTCTGGACTCCATTCTCCATTCTGATCAATGCCGAGCTGACTGCATTCTCTGATACTGCCAGGTACAAGTACAACTTTTCTCCCATTACTAGCCTGGACAATAGTGGAGGTGCTCCCAAATATTTCTTTAAGTCTTGAAAGGCTTTTTCACATTCATCATTCCACTCGAAAGTTTTTTGAAGTGTTTTGAAGAATGGGAGGCATCTATCAGTTGCTCGGGATACAAATCTGTTGAGCGCTGCAACTCGTCCCGTAAGACTCTGCACCTCTTTCTTCGTCGTTGGAGATCGCAACCCTAAAAGAGCTTTGATCTTTTCTAGATTCGCCTCAATGCCTCGCTGGTTGACGATGTACCCGAGGAACATTCCTTCTCGTACTCCAAATGTGCACTTCGTCGGGTTGAGCTTCATCTGGTATTTATCCAGTTGATCAAAGGTCTGACCTAAGTCAACTAGATGATCAGCAGCTTTCTTGCTCTTTGTCAGCATATCATCGACATAGACTTCCATATTGCAACTGATTTGTTCGTCAAAAACCTTGTTCATCAGCCGCTGGTATGTCGCTCCTGCATTTTTCAAACCAAAAGGCATAACATTATAACAATAAGTTCCCCTAGGGGTAATAAAATAAGTACTTTCCCTTTCTTCAGGTTTTATTTTGATCTGATTGTAGCCATAGTAAGCATCCATGAAGCTGAGCAGCTCGTGTCCCGAGGTAGCATCCACTAGTTGATCAATTCTGGGCAATGGAAAGTGATCCTTCGGGCATGCCTTGTTGAGATCGGTGAAATCAACACACATTCTCCATTTATTGTTTTTCTTCTTTACCATCACCACATTTGCTAACCAGTCTTGATATTTCACATCTTCAATGAATTGGGTTTTCTGGAGCTTCTCGACCTCCTCTTGTATAGCTTGATTCTTCTCAGGACTAAATACTCTTCTTCTCTGCTTTACAGGCTTGATCTCCTTATTCACATTGAGCTCATGACATAAGAAGTTTGGATCTATTCCTGGCATGTCTTCATGACTCCATGCAAAAGTTTTCTTTCTGTTTCTCAAGAAAGTTATCAACTCCTGTTTTATTGAGGCATCCAACGACGAACCTATCTGAGTTGTTCGTTCAGGATGTTCATCGTCCAAAATAACATTTTCTGTAGACTCCACCACCTGTCATTTTACAAGTTGGGATTCATCTCTGGGATCCAGTGTTTCAATTTCTGTACCTTCATCCACCTGGTAGGTAGTAGTCTTTTTCCTTGACTCTTCAAGATCCTCTTGCTCGGCAGATGAATAATAGCATTCCCGAGCTACTTTTTGATCACCTTTCACAACTCCTACTCCAAAATTTGTTGGGAATTTTAAGCACTGATGTACTGTAGATGGAACTGCTTCGAACTTCTTCAAACCAACTCTTCCCATGATGATGTTGTAAGCTGATTGCACATTCTTATCCATCACAAATAAGCGTATTCTTTCTGTTCGACAAGCAGGCCAAGTTCCAATGAATATATCCAACTTGATCGTCCCAAGTGGAAAAACCTTCTCGCCAGCAAAACCCAGGAGAGGTCTGTGATAAGGCTCCAATTGAGATAATTTTAAATTTAAACTGTCAAAGCATGAGTAGAACATGATGTCTGCCGAACTGCCATTATCTACTAGAACCCTTGAAATCACTACTTCTTTCATCCTCATTTTGATCACCAAAGGGTCGTCGTGAGGGTAAAGAACACCTGCAAGGTCATTTTTTGAAAAACCAATGACTAGCTTCTCTTTGTTTATCTTCCTCGGGAGATCCTCCTCAGCCAAATTTATCCGTTGAATGTATGAGCAAGCCTGAGCCTCACCGAGGTAAGCTTTTCTTTCTGCAGTAAGATCTCCTCCTCCTGCATCTCCGCCTGTAATAACATTACAATCAAATATTCTAAAACGTATTGAAAATACCTCGCGTTCTGGTTGCCTTGGCCTTTTGGGAAGATCGGGGTCATCCTCTGTATCATCTTCATGATCTCTTTTCCTATTTTCTTCTGCCCGACGAGGAGATCTAGACCTCTCTCTTGCTCGGTTTTTATTTCCTCTTTCATTTCTATGATCAACATACTTTGACAATTTTCCTCGTCTAATGAGCGTTTCAATCTCATTCTGGAGGGCTATGCAATTTTTAGTCATATGACCATGATCCTTATAAAACTCGCAATATTTATCTTTATTTCTTTTATCAGGGTCCGACCTCAGTTTCTTTGGCCACCTTACTTCCTCGTTATTCTTGATTTCTTCCAAGACATGATTAATACCCATTTTCAAAGGAGTATAATTATCGAATTTCTTCAGGACTTCCCAAGTTGACTTACTATTCTTGGAATGCTTGTCACCGCCATTGCCCTTATGCTCTTTCTTCTTAGATTTGTCGACTTCCACCTTGGTTTCTTTATCCATATTCTTCTTCGCAGCCATAGCCTCCTCGGCATTCATGATTTTGGTCGCTTTTGCCATCAACTCTGACATAGTTGTAGGTGGATTTTTGGCCAAAGTGTAATACAACTTGTTAGGAAACAACCCACTCATCAAGGCGGTGATTGCTGTCTTTTCTTCATAATCTATGACTTCCAGATTCTCATTATTGAAACGAGTTATGTAATCTCTAGTACTCTCACCAGATTTTTGTCTAACACTTAACAAGTGTGCTACTCGTTTTACTGGCTTTGCTCCAAAACAGAAATTGCCGATGAACAACTCGGCCAATTGAAAGAAAGTTGAAACCTTACCCCGAGGATGATTGTTGTACCATATCTGGGCAGATCTAGTAAGAGTTCCTGAGAATTCTCTACATCTCATCTCGTCGGGGACAGCATAGATGTCGGCAGCAGCTTGATATTGCTCTATGTGAAGAACATGATCTGTCTTTCCATCGTATTTGGGGGTTACCACAGGGGCTTTAAACTTTGACGGGGTAGGAAAATCCACAATGGCTTGGACGAAAGGTGTCCCTTGAACAAAAGTTCGTTGTAGGGGATTCTTCGCCTTAGCCATTTCTCCCAATCTATCCTCCAACCGCTGATGGAACCTTTCCACGCATCATTTCCTTCCTCGGGCCTATTAGTTCGAGCAATTGATTGTTCTGACGTGGCCTCCTGAGATCTATCTTGACGAGCAACTGGTCGTGATTGTGCTGATCCTTCTCTTAGATCTGATGGTTGTCGAAAACTCCTCGACATGGCCTTAGGTGGACTCCTATTCCTCTTAGGGCCTAATCGGCTGAAATGAGATACCCTGCTCAATCTTTCCAAGGCACTGGATCTCTCTGGAGAGAGAGTAATACGTTGCTCAGTATCTGTGGCCCGTATTGATGAAGTTCGTCCAAGTTGATAAGAGAAATCATCAGATTCCTCATTACGATACGCATCTGTACGCCTGGATCGTGAAGAAAGTAAATAGGTTTGTCTCTGACCACTTCTCTGTCCTGAATGTGCAGGTACTCCGCCATGAAGGGTTTGTATAAGTTGCCGCATTGTTTCTTGCATGACGGTTTGTCCTTGAGCCAGATTCGTCATAATTCCCGCCAGATCTGGAGGTGCAGAGGGATTTGGAGAATTTCTAATATTTCCAGCGTTTCGATTGCTGGATTCAGGATTATCTGCCATTGATGATGAATGATTTTTGGTGAAAAACGATAACAACAGTCGTTTCCCACAGACGGCGCCAATCTGTTGATGTAAAAAATTAGATTGCTTCTAATTATTTAATCACAGATAAATATAAATGAGACAAAGAATTTTAAAGTGGTTCGGTCTTATAAGAATGGCCTACGTCCACTGTTTCTGTTATTGCCAAGTGTTTTGGAGTTCTCGATATGTAATTCTATCAAGAAAATCCGGTCCCCTAGAATGAGGGTGATACAATGTATTTATAGCCTTTAGGCTGTACATGTGAAAGGGTAAACAATTAATGCCCTTTAAGAGTATATGTCTGTATGATAAACATTCAATGACTAGTTGAATTGTTGATTATCTGGCAATCAATGCTGTGCCCGAGATGCAGCTCGGACCGCCTTAGTTGTTCGTCGTTCAGGAGTTCCTCGGAGTATTGGAGTTCCTCGGAGTATTGGAGTTTCTCGGAGTACACTTGCTGCTCGGGGTGAGTATGACTTGGTCGGGGAAATAAACCTCCTCGTTGCTATTGTGCCACGTAGATCGACACGTGTCTTCTTATTATTCGTCTATATCATCATTTTAATTTTGGTATCAACAATTATTGTCTTCTGTCTAGATATTCCTCCCCCTTTTGCCATTTATTTCTATAGTAAATACATATATTCTCGTTTGCAAGGAAAGTAGGGGAACCATTAAAATTGGATCCTTCTATAACATCCTTATCAATACTAAGCCATGAAGGTTTTTTTATAGAATTATACTTGCTTAGAAATCCAAAGAGAAGGGTTTGGAAGGTCAATAGGATGACCAAGGTTTTTGGAAATATATCCAGTGTTATGATTTACCATCTTACTATAATTTTTTTAAGAAAGGTCATCTAAAAAAAGAGTGTTAATTAATGATAAAAATCAAATAGTGTAAATTTCATGAGGATGGAGACACAACTTCTCGATGTAAAGAGGACATTATGAAGGAAATTGAAGTAAATACATGGAGTAAGAATGATTAGGATAAAGTTAATGAGAATATAAAGGAGTATAAAAAATAATGGGTGCAAAATATTTTAATGAAAAAGACAATGGCCATAATAAATTACGAAGTCAGTGGCATAAATGACATGAATATGATGAAAACAGACAACCAACTCGAACTCAATTAATGGGTGTTGATCCTTTCTGCCCTTTCATACTATACAATGTGATTCATTTCTCTCTATACTATAATCTCCTTGTGATTATTGTAATGCATAACATGTTTTTATACTCCACCTTGTTTTTTCCAGTTATGTCTCATAGTTTTTTTTACTACTATCATTCTTGATTCATTTTCTTAATATTTTCATATTTCCTAAAAAAAAGAGAAGTTTTCTAAAGGGAGTGTTGATTTGATGATGATGGATAATCATATTGATATAAGAGTGATTTAACTATATGTCAGACGAAGAGAAGATTTGTGTTCTTAGGTTAGCCTTTATATATTATACTTCTTAATGGAAGAGATTTTATGATATAACATGTTAGGTAAGTGTTTTGTAAGGGGGAGTATGTGCTAGTATTTGGTCATATATTTGTTTGTTACTTAGTTCATCATTATCTTTGATGCGTTTCATATTGTTATCTTTGGTTCATATCCGATTTTAATTTTTATCTCAATTATATATTATAGTATGTTGCTTTCCATAATTGATTACATTTCCTAGTTCAATTATTGATTAAATGTTTCATTATGTTTGAAATGAAGATAATTCGTGATTATATGGTCTTGTCCTTTGTCTATTCCATAACAAATGATGGGATATGTAATTTTTCCTACAAAGAGGGAGATATTTCCAAAAACAATGGAAGATGATTTAATTAAGAGGGGGTATCATTATGTGACATTATAAAATAGTTTATATGAAAATGAAATAGTGAAAAAATAAATTGAGGGAGAGAAATTTATATGCCGTATCTTTTGGATATGTTAGTTGAATATGGTATGTGTTATTTAGTGTTTTGATCAATTGATTAACATTGATATATCTTTCCTTCATTTTATTGCTTATGTTTCACTTTCACTTGATTAACATTGGTGTTTTGATGAATTTATTGCTTGATAAGAAACAAGATTCAAGAGTTCCAAATGGTTGAGGAATCTCTTGTGATTCATTAATATGGGTATTTTTCAGTTTGTCACTTTGGCCAGGATATGTAGTATCATTGGTGATAAATGTTTTTTTATTTGTTTGTAATCTTTTTATATGTGTGTATATTATAACGTAATAGATAAACGGGAAGATTATAAGCCTATATGTAAACTCATGTTCCCACCAATTGTTTTGTTGTCTTTATTTCATTAACAAAATACATTTTGAATCGTAGTCTATGATGATATAGAAAACTTCATGTTCTAGATTTTAATATCGACCTTCTTCATCTTCATCCCAAAGTTACCACATGACATGAACAATGAGAACAACGTTTTAATATACATGTAAAGGACTTATATGACATAAAATCACCCTTGGTTTAATATAACTAAAATTAGATTTTCTCAAATTCCAAAATGTGTTAAAAATTTATGTGCATTAACTGGTTTTGAGGCTTCTTTTTAATATTTGCCTTATATTTTTCATATAAAAAAATATCTTAGTAATGTGTATATTTTGTATTTAGAATACCTATTTTTTTTTCCAACAACTTCGATTTGGTCAAATCCGTGATCTACTTCATTGAAGAAAAAGTCCTCTTCGTTGCATAAATGGAAGTTTAGATGGTTGCCAACTTTTTTTTTAGAAAAACTCTCTGATAAAATCCTTGACCTTTACTCTAGATCTTTATTAAACCGAAAGGCCTCTTTGTTTTAGTGAAGAAAAGCTTCATTGGGTGCTATATTTGATGCCATGCTTGTCAGAAAGATATTTTGTAATATCCTTGTCATTTTTTATCTCGAATTTTGTGTAAATCCATTTTTTAACAGAATCTTTGTGATTAATGGTCCAAAACCTCCTAAAAAGTCATTTCTTAGTTATACCTTATGAAATCTCGTTCACACAAGCCTTTGTGTATTATTTACCTAAGGCGTGTTTCCTTTAAATAAGAGGTTGAATATTGTTTAGGTCTTTAGTTTCTTAGAGAGAAAAATATTTGTTGAATATTATTATTCATTAGAGTTTGTATTTAATCATCTTTTGAGCATTACTATGATATCTTTGTATCATTTGATATTAATTTTATTTGAATTTTAATTACTTCTTTTTAAGACTAGAACAAATAACTTTGTTATTTGGAGACTTGAAATTTTTGATATCTCAAAAATAGTTTATTAATCTATTTTGTGTCTTCCATGAATATTAAAATTCCACTTCATAGGAAGAAGAAATATACATTTGTGTCTTGTATTAGTTCCAATCTCATTTGAGGAGAAATGGATCTTTAAATTAAAATAAGACTTTAGATTTGGGTTACAAGGAGATTGGTTGCAAACCAAAATTAGGGGTGGTTGTGAAGTGTTCTTTAATTATTGGTGCTTTCCTCAGTCAGAAATATGGAATGACAAAGTTTAAGTGGAAGTTATGCATAAGTGCATGATGTAATTCCATTGTTTAAGTCTCTTCCATATTTCAGTTTTCGTTTGCTGGACTCAAGGTTTTCTTATTGTGAATTTTTTTGGTCATAAATCTTTATTTTGTGTGAGTGGTTATCTTTTCAACATTTTGATTCATAACGTTAATCTAAGATAATCAAATTAGATTGAATAAATTTGGGAAAAATTTATCACAAAGACATAGGATTTATTTATTTTACCATAAAACGAATTAAGGAATATTGTATCTCAATATCGATAATCATTTCAATGTGGATAATTGAACTAAGTTATTTTTTCTTGGGATTTAATATTGCCACATATTCTACACGCCCACTCTCTTATTCGAAAAATGAATACATTTTTGCTTGCGTTAAATGTTTATAACAATGTATCTCATCATTTTATTAATAGGAAATGGTCTCAAACTTCTTGCAAGCAACTACTACAGCCTAACCACAATCACTGGTTAATTTCAGTGTTACCTCATATTTTATATGTAAGCTCACTATACCAAAAATAAAAAAATGGTCACAGTAGGGTAGTCATGGTTTTGGACCATGACCATGCCTTTTAAGTCGTGACCCAGTATGTGACCCCATCTATGAGTGATCTATACCAAAAATTGGTCATGGGTTTATCACCATAAGGGTCACAGTAAAAAAATGTGACCCTAATCACAGGAAAAATGATGCCAAGTTGGTCACGCAACGGGAACAATCCAAAACCATGACCAATGAGTAAAGAAAGTGATAAAAAAGTGTGAAACATGATCACAGTTTAGAGCCATGATAACATTGAGATTTAAAATGATCATAGAAATGGGGTCACGATTGGGAACTATGACCCATTAGAGGTGATTTTTTGGGGGTCACGATTCTAGACCATGACGAAGTTGACAAAAAAGTGAATTTTTGAATTATTCAAATTATTTACGGACTAAGTCATGGACCAGAACCGTGACCCAATTTTAAGTATAAATAGAATCAGTTAGGGTTTTATTTTCATTTTCACTCAACACCCCCCCTCTCTCTCTCTATTTTAATCAACAGATTGACTCTCTCTCTTTCTCTCTCGGATTGGCGACCACCGAAAGGCACCACCAATTGACTCACCCCATCAAAAGTTACCACCAATTGACTCACCCCACCGGAAGGCACCACCAACCCGACTCACCACACTCTTTCTCATATTTGGTACTTATTTGTATTATAATTTGGTATGTATTTGATTTATATGTATTTGTGTTTTAATAATAAAGGTTTGAGTGTTTTGATTTGGTATGTATTTGTGTGATTTCATATTTGGCATACATTTGATTTGTATGTATCTGTGTTTTGAGAATAAAGGATTGAGTGTTTTGATTTATATGTATTTATGTGATTTCATATTTTTTTTTGTTATTAGACAGGGTTTTGAATTTGTGTTTATTTAACATGTTTGCAATTTACATTATATATACACACTCACACAAACACACTCACACACAAATGAGAAGATATTCCATGTAAAAAATTTGGATTTATTTTTTACAATTTTTTATTAGAAAATTATTTTGCTATAAATTCAATAAATATATTGCTTTTTGATTGACAATATATAAGTAAAATATGATGATAACCTGTTTAACCCCCTTCTTATTTTAATTGGATTCTACACATTTGATGTATGATTCAAATCATAAATTATCCCACATATAATTCAATCCACTTTAGTTCTAAACCTGTTTATGTTCATAATTTATTATAATGATAATCTTGTATGAAAAAGGTTTAATATATTCGAATTTAATTAGATTAACATGTTTTAATAGTAGTTATATTATTAAAATGAATTAGGATTTTAATCCACATATGCTATTAAGTGCAATTTGTGTATGTTTTCTATCCCCTTACATGAACTATTAAGTACCCGAAATGCTATATTGAAATGGTGAATGCTTAGTGTAATACCCCGTAATTTTAATGACTTTTAAAATGGGTTATATTTTAAATAAATGGATTAATTAGATCTTATTATAAATTATTCATTTGGGTTTTATCCGAATTGTGGATATTAAAATGGATGATTCTGAATATTACTTAAAGATATTTAGGTAATATATGAATGTGATGTCATTGATATGACGGTATGATATAAATTCGGCAATTTGAATTTTTAGTCAGACGCGGTATGGGACGTGTCAGGATTAATTTATTAAATTAAAAAGGAAATTTATTTTCTATCGACCTTATAGTCATTTCGACTGCGTCGTTGCGTTCGGAAGGTTCGAAATAGTCAGAAAAGTCTATTTGGATGTTAATTTTGAGTCTCGGGTCATTTGGAAATAAAAAGACAACCCAAAAGGGCATTTTGGTTATTTTTACAAGGGGGATGAATAGTGATTTCGGGTTTTGTCTTATTATAAGTATTTGGAGATTAGTTGAATGTGGGTTCATTCATCTCTTCTACACAAAATTGAAAGGTCATCTTCTTAGAGAGAGTGAAAGGTTGATTGGGAAGAGAAAAGCTTGCTTGGAAAGGAGGAGAACTAAAGACCAAAGGTCACCACCACCAACCACCACCGAAAGTGGCCGGAAAAAAGGAGAACCACCTATGTTATTCAACCCCAAAGGATCAGATCTTCATTAAAGGCAAGTGTTTGATATTTGCAACTTAAGTTCGTATATTGTCCATGTTAGAATAATTATGAAAATATATGATTTTTCATGTTTGGAAGATAAAAATGGAGTAGTAATGGAGTTCTGGAAGTATGAAATATATAGGAATTAAACTCATGTTGTAGGTAGTTAGTAATCCAAGAAATATTCATCAATCTGTGGAAGAAATTCTGAAAATCATTTTGTGTTCTTGAAGATAATATGTTGATAATTTTCTGGAAAAAGAGGCAAAAACGAGTGGAATGAGAAGAGCCAATTTGGAATGTTTAGATCTCCTTTTCGAGTGCATTTGGATGAGATTTAAGAAAAACTCAAAACACATACCTGACTCAATTTTTCGTGTAGAATCTAAATCTGAAGTTAGATTGATGATTCGAATAATTTTTGGATCTAATTTTTCTGAGTATTTAAAATATGAGAATTCATGATGTTGTTTCTTTTTAATGTTGGTTCTTATTCCAAAACTTTTGTGGATCTTTGGTGATTATTAATTGGATATTATGGGACTTAAAAAATATCAGTAGACCCTTGATAAGATTTAAATTAATTTGATTGGGATTTAAATTGATTAGAATGATGATAATTAAATTAAAGAAATTTCGGTTGCTAGATTCATTTGTTGGATTATAATTGGTTTGCTTGAGGATTAAGGATAGGTCCAGTAGTGGTGATTGAATGTAACACCTGGGTAGCCTTAGGATTACAATATGAACATCAAGGACTGAGTTTAAGCTCATTATTGATTGTGCAAGGACTAAGTGTAATACGAGCGCTTAGCAGTATGACTCCTGGATAGAGATGGGAGTTTAGAACACATTTGGTTGAAAGAGGGTATGAGGTTATCCCAATCACGTATTTAAAGTTGACGGACCTCCTTGGTCGACAAAGTTAAGTAGTAGTGTATTGGAGGGGTTCCTTGTTTGGATTTCGCGTTACGAGACGCTCCGCGCATGAACCTTAACGACGTCGGGAGTGGAGAGATGTTATAGGATGCGAGGATAATTAAATTATGAAGTAAAGATATGATATTTTAATACGTGGAATTTAAAAGAGATATAATGATACGTATAGGAATTATCTTAGGGTAGTGATATTACCTTATTGATATTATATTATAGGTATGATAATTCCTATTTGATTGATTGATGATTTATGTGTATGACATACCTAGCTTACTTGCTATCGGTGGGAGGTTTGCGCATGAGGGCAGTCATATCCTGATGAATCCATGGGATCTTTGATTTGTCGCTCGAGAACATAGTCTATGAAAGACTTATCCGGGAGTTGATAAGTCCGCTGACTGTGGGTACGTAGGTATGTGCGTGACCCATGGATACGAGAACTATGTTCGCCTCCAATGTTTGTGTTGTTGTTTATGGTTCGAGGAATCCTTACCAAACCTTTTGTCCACTATTCGGCGACCAGCGATGATGGGACATGATAGCAGAGTAATGCATTGCACCGCAGCTGTGACTCGGGGTGCCGTATTACATATGAATATATATATATATATATATATATATATATATATATATATATATATATATATATATATAATGGATGAAATGAACGAATGGATATTTATTATGGTTAAATCTATCTACGGTGATAATTGTAGATAACGGTGAATAGAGAAAAAAATGGAATTAAGTTAATGAATGTTTATTCTTATAGAATTGAAAAGCTTAATTCATATTAATGAGAAATGATTCATGTTAATGAGCAACGATTCATATAAATGAAAAATGTAAATGAACAATAATGTGACGTATGGTATGGGACATACGGGGATTATGATATTGGGATGGAATTATAATATGGAGACAAGAAAAGAGGAACCATTAACTAGGAGGTTAATAGGAAATGCTAAGTGTGCACTCTAGTTGAAGGGTGAGAATGGCAAGTGAGAGTTGGGTCTAACATGTACATAATAAATGATTTATTGCACTTGTTAAATACTTGCTGTTTTAAAAATCATTTACACAATCGGGCTCTGACCCGTTTCCTTGCATATTTTCTTTTCTATTGTATCTTCTATATCAGGTGTCCAGCAACAGGGACACCAACCTTAGAGGATTACGACGAGCTATGGAGCTATGGAGTATTGCTTAGACGCTTATCTTCATTTGATTCACAGTATTCTTAGTTAGGGCATGTCGCCCAAAGGATTCAATTATCTTTTTCTATCGGGGTTAAATACTATTGTATTCGTGTCTTTTTAATACATTTAATATTATTGTGATTACTGTAATAGATTAATATTATTTGGGAATTTTTATTCTAATTGCATTTAAATTATTTTGTGTTATTTATTGGGTTATCAGTCTTGTAGAATAAAATGTGTTGTGTTATTCTTAAACTGGAAATGGATTTTGTTAAATTAAAAATTGGAAAGTTTTTAACACCAGCTTAATTGGGTATTGGTTGAGTTGTAAATGTTTTCGACAATGATGCTAAGAATGAGCCAACTGTATATTCTGTTTTAATTTGGTATGGGACTGGCCACCCGGTATTTAATTAGGCGGGGTGTTACAGGTGGTATCAGAGCATCAGGTTCTAGTGTCCTTTAGGGTCTGTACGGCTTACTGTGTTTTCAGCTTTGCGTTCTTTGATATAGAGCCCTATGTTTAGGATTGTTGATCTCTTTGGTAAGATTCCGTATATATCAGTGAATCTTATCTACGTTCGGGAGTGATCGAACAAAGAAGTATGGCAGATGAGGGCCATTGAATGGATAGCGGAGATCGTACTTAGGAGGTTATGAAATATGTTCGAGTATGATGACCGTAGTCGAGGTCACCCCTATTACGAAAAATTGAGGAGAGACATCAGTAGAAGTTCTTGAAATGCGGGAATTGTGTGTGTTACCTAACGAAGGCATTATATTCAAAGGCTTGGGCATATAGTGGAGTGTGGTTAACTAGAACAGAAAATTTGGGGTAAAATTTTTTCTTGACTTATCGGAGCAAAGTTATAATAGTGGGATTCAACAACCACCTCCCATGAATGAGGGTATGTTCTCTATCTAAGGAATTATAAGGCGTATATTGATTTTTATAGAGATTAATATTATATGGGAAAATGGGTTGCTAAACTTTGACAATAGCACTGTTATTTACGTAGAATCTATTTGAAATCAATTAAAAAAAAAAAAAAACTATTTTTTTTTTGTTTAAATCGATAAACTTGATATTTTATTCGATAAATCAAATTTTTTATAATACTATTGACTAAGGACCTTAGGAGTTTCGATGACCGACTACTTTAGGAAGTAGTGTATCGGGGTGGTTCCTTGTTTGGATTTCGCTTGCGAGACACCCCACGCATGAAACTAATAACCGTTGGGAGTCGAAATAAGATAGGTATTTAGGATATGAGTTTATAACCTTTGCTATTATAATGAAAGTTGTACGATAGGGTGTATGGGCGCCCTGGATGATTGGATTGTAGTAGTTTTCAAAATTGTGAAACAGTAAGTAGTTGTGACTTCAGGATTTATTTGTTTAATAAGTGAGGATCATTTTTCCCAAACTTTGTCACGAGGACGGTATAGGGAAGATTGGGTATAATTTAAATTTGATTCAGTTGGAACTATATGGTGAGACTTAGTGTAACATCGATGGGGATTTTCGTTAATGTACTGTATGGGCGGTACTACTTAGATTTCTTGCGATGTGAGATTTATACTCGGAGTTGACCTTATCAGTACGGTTCATTTTTTTGAATTTCGGGATGAAATTCTGTTATAATGGGGGAAGTATGTAATACCCCGTAATTTTAATGACTTTTAAAATGGGTTATATTTTAAATTAATGGATTAATTGGATCTTATTATAAATTATTCATTTGGGTTTTATCCGAATTGTGGATATTAAAATGGATGACTCTGAATATTACTTAAAGATATTTAGGTAATATATGAATGTGATGTCATTGATATGACGGTATGATATAAATTCGGTAATTTGAATTTTTAGTCAGACGCGGTATGGAACGTGTCGGGACTAATTTATTAAATTAAAAAGGAAATTTAATTTCTATCGCCCTTATAGTCATTTCGACTGCGTCGTTGCGTCCGGAAGGTTCGAAATAGTCAGAAAAGTCTATTTGGATGTTAATTTTGAGTCTCGGGTCATTTGGAAATGAAAAGACAACCCAAAAGGACATTTTGGTTATTTTTACAAGGGGATGAATAGTGATTTCGGGTTTTGTCTTATTATAAGTATTTGGAGATTAGTTGAATGTGGGTTCATTCATCTCTTCTACACAAAATTGAAAGGTCATCTTCTTAGAGAGAGTGAAAGGTTGCTTGGGAAGAGAAAAGCTTGCTTGGAAAGCAGGAGAACTAAAGACCAAAGGTCACCACCACCAACCACCACCGAAAGTGGCCGGAAAAGGGAGAACCACCTATGTTATTCAACCCCAAAGGATCAGATCTTCATTAAAGGCAAGTGTTTGATATTTGCAACTTAAGTTCGTATATTGTCCATGTTAGAATAATTATGAAAAGAGATGATTTTTCATGTTTGGAAGATAAAAATGAAGTAGTAATGGATTTCTGGAAGTATGAAATATATAGGAATTAAACTCATGTTGTAGGTAGTTAGTAATCCAAGAAATATTCATCAATCTGTGGAAGAAATTCTGAAAATCATTTTGTGTTCTTGAAGATAATATGTTGATAATTTTCTGGAAAAAGAGGCAAAAACGAGTGGAATGAGAAGAGCCAATTTGGAATGTTTAGATCTCCTTTTCAAGTGCATTTGGATGAGATTTAAGAAAAACTCAAAACACATACCTGACTCAATTTTTCGTGTAGAATCCAAATCTGAAGTCGGATTGATGATTCGAATAATTTTTGGATCTAATTTTTCTGAGTATTTAAAATATGAGAATTCATGATGTTTTTTTTTTTTAATGTTGGTTCTTATCCCAAAACTTCTGTGGATCTTTGGTGATTATTAATTGGATATTACGGGACTTAGAAAATATCAGTAGACCCTTGATAAGATTTGAATTAATTTGATTGGGATTTAAATTGATTAGAATGATGATAATTAAATTAAAGAAATTTCGGTTGCTAGATTCATTTGTTGGATTATAATTGGTTTGCTTGAGGATTAAGGATAGGTCCAGTAGTGGTGATTGAATGTAACACCTGGGTAGCCTTAGGATTACAATATGAACATCAAGGACTGAGTTTAAGCTCATTATTGATTGTGTAAGGACTAAGTGTAATACGAGCGCTTAGCAGTATGACTCCTAGATAGAGATGGAAGTTTAGAACACATTTGGTTGAAAGACGGTATGAGGTTATCCCAATCACGTATTTAAAGTTGACGGACCTCCTCGATCGACAAAGTTAAGTAGTAGTGTATTGGAGGGGTTCCTTGTTTGTATTTCGCTTTGCGAGATGCTCCGCGCATGAACCTTAACGACGTCGGGAGTGGAGAGATGTTATAGGATGCGAGGATAATTAAATTATGAAGTAAAGATATGATATTTTAATACGTGGAATTTAAAAGAGATATAATCGTACGTATGGGAATTATCTTAGGGTAGTGATATTACCTTATTGATATTATATTATAGGTATGATAATGCCTATTTGATTGATTGATGATTTATTTGTATGACATACCTAACTTACTTGCTATCGGTGGGAGGTTTGCGCGTGAGGGCAGTCATATCCTGATGAATCCATGGGATCTTTGATTTGTCGCTCGAGAACATAGGTCTATGAATGACTTACCGGGGAGTTGATAAGTTCGCTGATTGTGGGTACGTAGGTATGTGCGTGACCCATGGATACGAGAACTATGTTCCCCTCCAATCTTTGTGTTGTTGTTTATGGTTCGAGGAATCCTTACCGAACCTTTTGTCCACTATTCGGCGACCAGCGATGATGGGACATGATATCAGAGTAATGCATTGCACCGCAGCTGTGACTCGGGGTACCGTATTATATATGAATATATTTATAATGGATGAAATGAACGAATGGATATTTGTTATGGTTAAATCTATCTACGGTGATAATTGTAGATAACGGTGAATAGAGAAAAGAATGGAATTAAGTTAATGAATGTTTATTCTTATAGAATTGAAAAGCTTAATTCATATTAATGAGAAATGATTCATGTTAATGAGCAACGATTTATATAAATGAAAAATGTAAATGAACAATAATGTGACGTATGGTATGGGACATACGGGGATTATGATATTGGGATGGAATTATAATATGGAGACTAGAAAAGAGGAACCATTAACTAGGAGGTTAATAGGAAACGTTAAGTGTGCACTCTAGTTGAGAGGTGAGAATGGCAAGTGAGAGTTGGGTCTAACATGTACATAATAAAAGATTTATTGCACTTGTTAAATACTTGCTGTTTTAAAAATCATTTACACAATCGGGCTCTGACCCGTTTCCTTGCATATTTTATTTTCTATTGTATCTTCAATATCAGGTGTCCAGCAACAGGGACGCCAACCTTAGCGGATTACGACGAGCTATGGAGCTATGGAGTATTGCTTAGACACTTATCTTCATTTGATTCACAGTATTCTTAGTTAGGGCATGTCGCCCAAAGGACTCAGTTATCTTTTTCTATCGGGGTTAAATACTATTGTATTCGTGTCTTTTTAATACATTTAATATTGTTGTGATTACTGTAATGGATTAATATTATTTGGGAATGTTTATTCCAATTGCATTTAAATTCTTTTGTGTTATTTATTGGGTTATTAGTGTTGTAGAATAAAATGTGTTTTGTTATTCTTAAACTGGAAATGGATTTTGTTAAATTAAAATTTGGAAAGTTTTTAACACCAGCTTAATTGGGTATTGGGTGAGTTGTAAATATTTTCGACAGTGATGCTAAGAATGAGCCAACTGTATATTCTGTTTTAATTTGGTATGGGACTGGCCACCCGGTATTTAATTAGGCAGGGTGTTACACTTAGATTTAGTTTCCTGAACATAATGTTATGTAATTTACTACCCTTGGATGTGGATTGGGAAAATTATATATGTTTTTAGTAATTGACCCCCTTGATTGATAACATATATTTTTAGTAATGCAAATTGAACTCTAATTAGGGATAAACAAGTTAGTAACTCCTACACTCGATGGGATTATTAGTAATTGGGTGAAATATGGATTGGTAGGATTATAATTAGTGAATGGATTGGTTGTTGATTAGAATGTTTTTTAAACTTACAACATCACTAATTTTACATCATGTTAATGAATAATATATTAACATTTTAGATTGAATAATATGTTAACATGTTTTCTTCTCGTTTCATGTGTGCATGCAATTGGAGAACAATTATTGAAGCTCAACTGATTCTAGATGATTTCATTATTCTGGTAATTTTACTTATCTTTTCTTTTATCTAACATAGTCGTTTATACAGTTAAAACTTCTTGGTTGACTTTTATGATTGTGTTCACCCCTTCCTTTAGTGGTTATTGTCTGGTTGAATATAAATTGTGGAAGGGCTTGCATAGTAATTTTAGGATTAATTTAATTAAACTGAACTAAAATTGGACTTGTGGGTAATTGATTAATTGAAAAATATTAATTAGTTGATGTTGATATTTTATAGATGAATATTAATGCATATATCTTTTTTGTTAACTATTGTTGTCATGTTCACCCTTTCCTTAAGTGGTTGCAATTAGGGTGAACATAAACTGGTGGAAGGAATTGCATATTGATAGAAATATAGTAATTTTAGGATTAATTTAATTAAAATGAACTAAAATTAAACTTTTTGTGTATGATTGATTATCAAAATATATTAATTATTTGATGTTGATATTGTGAGGAAGAATATTAGTGCATATATCTTTTTGGTTAACTATTGTGACCATGTTCACCCATTTCGTAAGTAGTTTTTATTTGGATGAACATAAATTGATGGAAGGGCTTGCACATTAATGGACACATAATACTTTAAGGATTAATTTATTTAAAATGGACCAAAATTAGACTCGTTGTCTTTGAATGATTAATTGAAAAAAATTAATTAGTTGAGGGTGATGATGCTGGAAATAATCCTTAAGGATTTAACTTGTTTAGGAGCTTACTTAATATTGGTGAATATAATAACAAAAATATAATAACATAAAATATGAGAGAAAATTGAGTAACACAACTGTTTAAGTGGTTCGGCCTTAGCCTACATCAACTGTGCAAAGTTTGGGAGTGTTTCACTATAAAGATATGCAAAAGCCATAAAAGATCAATACAAGCTCTATTTTTCTCTCTCTACAAATTCAGCGTGATAGTAGGGTTCTGTTGATGATCGATTCTTAGAGAAGGAGGCATAAGATGCCTTTTATAGTCGTGGGGGTGCACAGTGTCACCCCTAGACATACAGTACATGAGTAAGTGAGTGGCTCGCTAATGAGTATGTGACACTTGTAGAAAAAGATGTAGAAGTCATGATGGACAATATTCCTCCCCCCCCCCCCCCACCCCCCACCAGACTGGTTGATGTTCCATAACGGCTTTAGTTGGACATGCTAGTAATGCCCTTGTCACGATTTCCAGGCATGTACGAGATGTCTAAAGCACAGGGTCTCCACTAGCCGAGACTGTTGGAGCTCTATTCTTGCAAGGCAAATTTGAGACGAGACTGACTGACTGTCTAACTGATATGGATGAGACTGATGGTTCGGCTTCCTGGTATTGTCTGAGGCCGACACTACATGTAGACTGCTTATGTAGATGACACTGTATGTGGACTCTTGATGAAGCCAACACAGTAGATAGACTGTCCTTAAATGCTATCCTCTTACGGGGTTATCTCGTAAGCTAAGACAACTTATGACGAAATTTCGAATGAGAACTTCTAAGGGTTGATAACCCTAAGGTCATATGTGAGGGGATATGTTTCCGTAATAGGCATTGCTTAGACAAGACAAGACTTATATATATTAGTTACCCCTAGACCTTAGTCTTCAATGTAAACGGGAGGCTGAAATGTGAGTACTTCTGCTATCTCGTCTCATCCCGGCCCTTGCGTATGGGGTTATCTCAAGTTTAGTGGAGGTAGATGTCACATCTTGCTCATAAAGTATGCCACATGCTACTTATTTAATGGCTTAGCATGACAACCTATGTCATGTTTGCAACCACACGTCACCTCGTAAGGCGTGCCATGATGATGGGTTTTTAAAAATCGCGCGCGCATGCTTTGGGTCCTTTGTTTCCATTATTTCTACATTAGCTTTTAGGGTCCGTTTGGTTACTCTTATTTGCCATGGCAAATGGCAAATAAGTTGACATGTGGGGTATTTGTCTACAATTTGGTGTGTCTAGTACAAAAGTTGGCCTATAAGTTATTTGCCAATGTGAACACCTCCCATGCATAAAGTGTTGGGAAACTTTGCTTACCTATTTGAGTGAGAAATATTTGCCAACAAATTTGCTAACTTCTTAAAGCATTTAATATTTTAAAAAACAATTTAAAAATTGTTTTAAATAATTAAAAAAACTATTATGAATATTTGAAAAATTATTTTGTAATGTTTTAAAAACTGTTTTTAATATTATAAAAAATTGTTAAGAAAATATTTTACAATTTTTCAAAAAAAAAACGTAATATAAAAATATTGTAAAAATGGTTTTTAACATTTTTAAAACTGTTTTGAATATATTATAAAAGCTGTTTTAAAGTTTTAACAAACAATTTTAAAAACAGTTTTAAATAGTTAAAAAAAACGGTTTTGTAATGTTTTAAAAACTGTTTTTTAAACTATAAAAAATTGTTAAGAAAATGTTTTACAAATTATATAAAAACTGCATTATAAAAATATTGTAAAAATTGTTTTTAACATTTTTAAAAATTGCTTTGAATATATTATAAAAACTGTTTTAAATTTTTGTAAAAAAACTTAAGAACTATTTTAAATTGTTTAAAAAACAGTTATGAATATTTAAAAACTGTTTTCAAAATTATTGAAAATTGTAAAGAAAAACTGTAAAACTGTTTAAAACTATTTTTAATGTAAAAAATGTTTTTTCGTGACATTTTTAAAAACTATCTTTTAAATAAATAATTTTAAAAATATTTTTAATAAACTGTTTTTCGTAACATTTTTAAACTTTTTTTCGTAAAGTAAAAACTGTTTTTTCGTAACATTTTTTAAACATTTTTCAAGATTGAAAAAATAGTTTTTTCGGAACATTTATGTGTAACACCCCGCCTAATAAGATACCGGGCGATCACTCCAATATTAAATTAAAACAGGAGTCTCATATGGATCATTCTTAGCATCACTGTCGAAAATCCATTTAATTACTAATAACCTATTAGGCCGGTGTCAAAATTTTAACTTTACTACTTTTTTTAACAACAATAAATAAAACATCCACACAGTTTATGCGTAAATGAAACTGAAGTGAAATAAAATAACCGAACACTCGGTCAAAATATACAACCATATCGAATGCTGTACTGAAAGAATAACTAAATGCAATTGAGCCATTAGCTCGAATGTTTGTACAATACCTCCTATCTAGAGTACAAGGATGGAAGCGTCTACTGAAAATCCTGCACGCATCCATAGCTGCTGCAGCTGACGTCTGACTCGAAAGAATTTCCATCCAGGCGTCCCTGTGTCTCGACACCTATATATATATAGTATATAGAAAGAAAGGAGAGTAGATAAACGGGTCAGAGCCCGAGTTTTGAAAATATTTTGCAAGTGCATAAATGCCTTATTATTTTGAAAAAGGTTTTATCTCATATTTAAATTTGGTATCGCACTCCCATGAGATACCCCTCACCTCTCCACTAACAGTGCACTCCTAACGCATCCCTCTAAACATCCTAGTCAAGCTACCCGGCTAAACTAGTCTATCACCCAACCACTATCTACCCTAGATAGTCCAAGAAATGTACTAAGGGATAAACTTCACCCTAGTCTCAACGCTATGCCATGTTCGTGCGTGGGGTGTCTCGCAAAACGAAATCCAAACAAGGAACCCCCCCGATACACTACTATGCGGCAAGGTCGATCGTCGAGATCCGCCAGTCCCTCAGTACAGAATATATATATATATATATATATATATAAATAAATATGTATACTACAATAATACTAATATTAGAGCACTAAGGATTAAACTTCTCCCCAGTCTCAACACAGTGCCATATTCGTGCGTGGGGTGTCTCGCAAAGCGAAATCCAAACAAGGAACCCCCCCCGATACACTACTATGCGGCACGGTTGATCGTCGGGATCCATTAGACCCTCGGCACTCGATTTATATATATACATACATTTTACTATATACATCCAGATCTATCTCCCGGAATGAGAATACATTTACCAAGTATTTATCAATACTTATCATTTTCTCAAAACTTCCCATTTCCCTTTTTATACTCAGGAAATGTAAATATAAAAGCCAATTCATTATCATGAATTGCTTTAACAAATCATATACTTTTGAAAGCCAATTTTATTATCATAAAAATGCTTTTCCTTTTCAAAATATCCCATTTCCCTTTTTATATTCAGGAAATGTATTCAAAGCCATTTTCATTATCATAAAAATGCTTTGATCATAGCATATGCTTCCACATCCCTTCTTCCATCCGGGAAGTGTTACCGAAGCCAATCCATATAACCCATTTCCCTTCCTATATCCAGGAAATGTAATTAAAGCCAATCCATTATCATGAATTGCTTTAATATATAACGCGTTCTAAGACCATCCGTTCGGGTTTCCCCACTGTACGCGCCCCTAAATGGCTATCATCTTCCAGGGCCTATCATAAAGATAACCTGGGATCCTACAACGCAAGACATCGGGAAGCGGCCATGTGCCTGCGGGATAGTCAAGACCACACCCGGAATCTCCTAACCAGCGCAGAAAAAATATATATCAATAAACGCTCACATGGCCTATAGGACTATATCCACCCTGCATTCATTAGCCAGGGGGCTTCACCATACGTACGCAACTTCCCTTATGATAGCGATTTAGAGAGGTGTGTAATCCATATTTTATCAATTATGAAAATCATTTATTTACCGTTTGAAAATATTCATTTTTATATTTTCAAAATCATTTCCATCATAACATATATATATACCTAAATCACACAGTATATACATATCCTATATATTCTTCCTAGAATATATATAAATGGCCATAGTGGCCTATAGCATCTAGCGATGACCAATAATCCCAAAGATTCCCTTCAGGAATCATAATCATGCATTCATATTAGCATGATCCTAAATCCAAAGTGTTTCCTTACTTTGACAAATAATAATTACCTTAGTCATCTCTTAAGGATTTATTTATCCTCAACACCCTCATTTAGGAATCCCCCATATCACAACTAGGTCCCTCAGACAAGTCTCCAAATATAATTTAACTCCCCATAACCACAAGAGGAGAAAACTGGCAATTCTGCCCAAGGCGAATCGATTCGCCCCTTTTGCGAATCGATTCGGGCAGGCGAATCGATTCGGTTCCCCATCCGAATCGATTCGGAAATGGTTCTGCAAACAGGTACCTAAATGGAGAATCGATTCGGCCTAAACCCGAATCGATTCGGCCCACTGCAGAAACCCAAATCCCCTTAGGCGAATCGATTCAGCCTGTTTGAGGGTCACAGTTTGGGCGATTTCTCAAACTCCAAAATACCCAAAAATCAATCCAAATTCATTTTCATGGTTTCTACTCTACACCAAAAATAATCCCAAACATCTACACAATAAATTCTAGCCTTTATTTTTCGAATTTCCGATTTGATTTCCGAGTTGGTACTTTCAACCCGGAGCTGCCATCTTGTAAAAATCATATCAAATCGCAAAAAAAATCATAAAAATACGCGGTCAGCGCCCACGCGACTGTATCGAAAAGATCTACAACTTTCGTGTTTTGGCCGAAAGCTAAATCAATTATCTTCCTAGTAAAAAATGACCCCAAAGGATACGGGTTACTATTCATCACCTTCTTCAAGAAGGTTTCGGCCATTAAAGTTTCTCCCAAGCTTTTGTCGCCTCACCCAACGTCCTACAACCTCAACCAACTACAAATACACCTATATTAAGGGTTCTAAACATCCTAGAACCTGGAATCACCAATAAATTTCAGTTAAAACCTAAGTTTCTCCAATTTACCATTTTTAGGGGTTTATTCGTTTTAACTCCCAAAAACCCGTTTTATCCACGAAACCCCAACCCAAAATCTTTAGGGTTTGATTATACCAAACTACGGTATGAGATATTTATGCAAAAAGAGAAATAAAGCAAGTAAACACTTGCCTCGTGGATATAATCCGACGACCTCGAGCCGAATCCCGCGGAGTTTGGCCGTAATCTCCCCGTTCTCCTCTTTTTCTCTCCTCCTCTCTCTCTTCTCTCTCTTTTCTTTCTTTTCTTTCTATTTTTCTCCCTCTCTTCCTCTTTATATAGAGAGAAAAGGGTTTTAACCCCTTAAAACCCAAAAACGACTCGTTTACCCAATTACGAGTTACTTTTGCCTCTAAAATCACCCGAAACTTAATGTCGACAATCGGACACTCTTTTCCGACTATCTCGGACATTCCGAGACTCATGGCGCAGTCGAAATTTCCAGTTGAGGTACTTGACCGTAAATCACTATTCTAACCCAAAATAATTAAGTGCGGTGTTCTACTCAAAATCTTACCTCATTTGTCGCTATACTCCACGGCGACGTATAATTAAATTACTTCGACCTATATAGTCCCAAAATAATTTATAACACCCTTCGAAAATATTTAAATCCTCGAAAATCCCAAAAATCACTATTTCGAGAAATTCTCCAAATTCCAAATTATACTTAATTATGGAATTTAATCCTCTTCAAAAGGGCGGGTTATTACATACTCCCCCCCTTACAATGGAATTTCGTCCTCGAAATTCAGAAATATCTAGGATCACTAAAAATTCTAAACTTCAAGGAAAATATACTAACTCAATGGTTCCCAACTATGAGCTACACGACTACCACGATCGTAAAGTGACTCTTATACGTCACATAATACCCATCATCTATAATACCTATCGGCATGAATTTCAACCTTATATACTACGCCCCTTTTTATTCCAGGCGGTATATACAATCATCTTACCAAGGTGCCCATACACCTTTCCAACTTGTGCACATCTGCACATCCGTAGTGAACATCTGACACGTAACACTCTCTCCCAATAAGGGTCTCCTTTCCTCGGTGTAATACTCACACATGGGTCCTCCCAAACCCGCGAAATCAATTCTCCTAATCTCGGCGCCACTAACATTAACGAACTTACGTCCTAAATAATACTAAAGTCTATGCGATATCCTACCTACACGGAACGAATATAATCCTAACTATGTCCCTAGTGCCCAAGGCCTCTCTCAACTCCCGACAATTGCTTGGTTTCATGCGTGGGATGTCTCGCCAAGGCGAAATCCAAACAAGGAACCCTCCCATTACACTACTCCCTCGCGTAGTCGGTCATCGAGATATAACGACCCAAGGCACACAAGCGGGACGTCCTAAATCCTACTAGGCTAGCCTATGAACGCATTGCTACTATCATATCCTTCCGCCCATACGGAAGGAAACCTAACCAATAGAAGTGCCCACTTTCTATAGAAAGTGTCACGAACATAATACCCAAAATTTATCTCCTCAAAATTTGCCTTTTCATTAAGGCCTGACTATTGTCCTCAAATCAATTTCTCTAAGTCCAACCTCACCCACCCACTTGTGGCGAGGGGACCGATTTAGTGCTTTTCCATAGCACAATCTTTCCATAGTATATCAACATCATGTGGCTCATAGCCTATAGTGGTTCATCCACACTATAAGACCTTTCCACAAAATCAACATCCTTGCATCCCATAACAGCTCCCCACTCCCGACGCCGTTAAGAGTCATATGTGGAGTGTCTCGCAAAGCGAAATCCAAACAAGGAACCCCTCCACACATTAACCCTTGACTTCGTTGGTCATGGAGTTCCGTCATTTCAACATGTACCCGGGATATCCCTATCCCCTAATCCAACAAAAATATGGTCTGAACTCCTATCTCTAACTAAGAGTCATACCACCCTGCGCTCGCACTCATTTTTAAGTCCTTGCGCAAATAATAATGAGCTTTATCTTCAGCTCAACACTCATCCCGCGGCCTTAAATCCTATATATAAGGTCGCCATATACCCAAATCACGATAAGGAAACCTCTACTCATCGAAGTTTCGTATCCCATACCACATAAGGTGAACTCAACCTATATCTAGGTGAGACACCGCAACAATAACCCGTTCCCTCCAGGAACCATGGACACGATAGACTTGTCATTTTTATCCTGCTATCGCTCCAAAAATACACCATAATGTATTATACTCATTATAACACCGTACTCGTATAGACATATAAAACGAGTATCCCAAACCAGATATATATATGTATATACACAATATATCAACACCCGCCTTTATGGCAAATGAAGGAAAATAAAACTCCGCTATTGCGGACAACACATAAGCATGCATGATAAAATGTTATCGAGACCTCCATAAAACTCAAGACACACACACGAGTCTAGGGCTAACTAATACCGCGACTTTATCTAGCAACGCCAAATATACCTCCTCGATTGAGGTAAAACTCATAACAACAACTTCATTTTAACTAATTTTCTCGGGTGGATTTCCACCAATGGGGTCCCCGAACATACCCATTCTTTAGTGAGCCCATCCTTCTTGGAAAGGACTCAATATTCATTGCACCTAACTTACTTAGGTACAAGGTTCACTTCGCCATAATACTCTTTATTCACCGTCGGCCTCTGGCTGAACCTTAGGCGAATAATTCCCAAAACAACATTCTTCTCATCCTGCTGATTCATGGGGACTCACGGTTAGAACTATCCGTAAGATCCCTTTCGAACCCTTATCTCCACGGGGTGATTCAATCTTAAGTACCACTTTCTACCACAGTAGTACTTGGTTGCTCATAACTACTATACTTTAGTAGTCGTTGCAACAATCCTTAATAGTTTCCATAAGGAGAGTGGCCTCTACAAAGGTCCTCGTCCCCACTTCTATCAGCTTCCCCAGCTAAGCTCCAACTCCTGCTGCCCTCCGAGCTCCGCACACAATTCTCAATGAGCGCGTAAAAGATTTCTAAAATCTTGTAACATGGCAGGAGAACGAAATCTCACAAGAGAAATCAACAATCCTAATCCTGGGGCTCTATAACAAATAGAGAGCAACGCTGAAAGCGTAGTACGTCCGCACAGATTCCTAAGGACAATAGAACCTGATGCTCTGATACCATCTGTAACACCCCACCTAATAAGATACCGGGCGATCACTCCAATATTAAATTAAAACAGGAGTCTCATATGGATCATTCTTAGCATCACTGTCGAAAATCCATTTAATTACTAATAACCTATTAGGCCGGTGTCAAAATTTTAACTTTACTACTCTTTTTAACAACAATAAATAAAACATCCACACAGTTTATGCATAAATGAAACTGAAGTGAAATAAAATAACCGAACACTCGGTCAAAATATACAACCATATCGAATGTTGTACTGAAAGAATAACTAAATGCAAATTGAGCCATTGGCTCGAATGTTTGTACAATACCTCCTATCTAGAGTACAAGGATGGAAGCGTCTACTGAAAATCCTGCACGCATCCACAGCTGCTGCAGCTGACGTCTGACTCGAAAGAATTTCCATCCAGGCGTCCCTGTGTCTCGACACCTATATATATATAGTATATAGAAAGAAAGGAGAGTAGATAAACGGGTCAGAGCCCGAGTTTTGAAAATATTTTGCAAGTGCATAAATGCCTTATTATTTTGAAAAAGGTTTTATCTCATATTTAAATTTGGTATCGCACTCCCATGAGATACCCCTCACCTCTCTACTAACAGTGCACTCCTAACACATCCCTCTAAACATCGTAGTCAAGCTACCCGGCTAAACTAGTCTATCACCCAACCACTATCTACCCTAGATAGTCCAAGAAATGTACTAAGGGATAAACTTCACCCTAGTCTCAACGCTATGCCATGTTCATGCGTGGGATGTCTCGCAAAACGAAATCCAAACAAGGAACCCCCCCGATACACTACTATGCGGCAAGGTCGATCGTCGAGATCCGCCAGTCCCTCAGTACAGAATATATATAAAAATAAATATGTATACTACAGTAATACTAATATTAGAGCACTAAGGATTAAACTTCTCCCCAGTCTCAACACAGTGCCATATTCGTGCGTGGGGTGTCTCGCAAAGTGAAATCCAAACAAGGAACCCCCCCGATACACTACTATGCGGTACGATCGATCGTCGGGATCCATTAGACCCTCGTCACTCGATTTATACATATTAATACATTTTACTATATACATCCGGATCTATCTCCCGGAATGAGAATACATTTACCAAGTATTTATCAATACTTATCATTTTCTCAAAACTTCCCATTTCCCTTTTTATACTCAGGAAATGTAAATATAAAAGCCAATTCATTATCATGAATTGCTTTAACAAATCATATACTTTTGAAAGCCAATTTTATTATCATAAAAATGTTTTTCCTTTTTATATTCAGGAAATGTATTCAAAGCCATTTTCATTATCATAAAAATGCTTTGATCATAGCATATGCTTCCACATCCCTTCTTCCATCCGGGAAGTGTTACAGAAGCCAATCCATATAACCCATTTCCCTTCCTATATCCAGGAAATGTAATTAAAGCCAATCCATTATCATGAATTGCTTTAATATATAACGCGTTCTAAGACCGCCCGTCCGGGTTTCCCCACTGTGCGCGCCCCTAAATGGCTATCATCTTCCAGGGCCTATCATAAAGACAACCTGGGATCCTACAACGCAAGACGTCGAAAAGCGGCCATGTGCCTGCGGGATAGTCAAGACCACACCCGGAATCTCCTAACCAGCGCAGAAAAAATATATATCAACAAACGCTCACATGGCCTATAGGACTATATCCACCCTGCATTCATTAGCCAGGGGGCTTCACCATACGTACGCAACTTCCCTTATGATAGCGATTTAGAGAGGTGTGTAATCCATATTTTATCAATTATGAAAATCATTTATTTACCGTTTTGAAAATATTCATTTTTATATTTTCAAAATCATTTCCATCATAACATATATATATATACCTAAATCACACAGTATATACATATCCTATATATTCTTCCTAGAATATATATAAACGGCCATAGTGGCCTATAGCATCTAGCGATGACCAATAATCCCAAAAATTCCCTCCAGAAATCATAATTATGCATTCATATTAGCATGATCCTAAATCCAAAGTGTTTCCTTACTTTGACAAATAATAATTACCTTAGTCATCTCTTAAGGATTTATTTATCCTCAACACCCTCATTTAGGAATCCCCCATATCACAACTAGGTCCCTCATACAAGTCTCCAAATATAATTTAACTCCCTATAACCACAAGAGGAGAAAACTGGCAATTCTGCCCAAGGCGAATCGATTCGCCCCTTTTGCGAATCGATTCGGGCAGGCGAATCGATTCGGTTACCCATCCGAATCGATTCGGAAATGGTTCTGCAAACAGGTACCTAAATGGCGAATCGATTCGGCCTAAACCCGAATCAATTCGACCCACTGCAGAAACCCAAATCCCCTTAGGCGAATCGATTCGGCCTGTACCCGAATCGATTCGGCCTGTTCGAGGTCACAGTTTGGCGATTTCTCAAACTCCAAAATACCCAAAAATCAATCCAAATTCATTTTCATGGTTTCTACTCTACACCAAAAATCATCCCAAACATCTACACAATAAATTCTAGCCTTTATTTTTCCAATTTCCGATTTGATTTCCGAGTTGGTACTTTCAACCCGGAGCTGCCATCTTGTAAAAATCATATCAAATCGTAGAAAAATCAGAAAAATACGCGGTCAGCGCCCACGCGACTGTATCGAAAAGATCTACAACTTTCGTGTTTTGGCCGAAAGCTAAATCAATTATCTTCCTAGTAAAAAATGACCCAAAAGGCTACGGGTTACTATTCATCACCTTCTTCAAGAAGGTTTCGGCCATTAAAGCTTCTCCCAAGATTTTGTCGCCTAACCCAACGTCCTACAACCTCAACCAACTACAAATACACCTATATTAAGGGTTCTAAACATCATAGAACCTGAAATCACCAATAAATTTCAGTTAAAACCTAAGTTTCTCCAATTTACCATTTTTAGGGGTTTATTCGTTTTAACTCCCAAAAACCCGTTTTATCCACGAAACCCCAACCCAAAATCTTTAGGGTTTGATTATACCAAACTACGGTATGAGATATTTATGCAAAAATAGAAATAAAGCAAGTAAACACTTGCCTCGTGGATATAATCCGACGACCTCGAGCCGAATCCCGCGGAGTTTGGCCGGAATCTCCCCGTTCTCCTCTTTTTCTCTCCTCCTCTCTCTCTTCTCTCTCTTTTCTTTCTTTTCTTTCTATTTTTCTCCCTCTCTTCCTCTTTATATAGAGAGAAAAGGGTTTTAACCCCTTAAAACTAAAAAACGACTCGTTTACCCAATTACGAGTTACTTTTACCTCTAAAATCACCCGAAACTTAATTTCGACAATCGGACACTCTTTTCCGACTATCTCGGACATTCCGAGACTCATGGCGCAGTCGAAATTTCCATTCGAGGTTCTTGACCGCAAATCACTATTCTAACCCAAAATAATTAAGTGCGGTGTTCTACTCAAAATCTTACCTCATTTGTCGCTATACTCCACGGCGACGTATAATTAAATTACTTCGACCTATATAGTCCCAAAATAATTTATAACACCCTTCGAAAATATTTAAATGCTCGAAAATCCCAAAAATCACTATTTCGAGAAATTCTCCAAATTCCAAATTATACTTAATTATGGAATTTAATCCTCTTCAAAAGGGCGGGTTATTGCATAATGAACATTTTTAAGAACTGTAAAAACTGTTTTTAATAATAAAAACAAGGAGGAAGAAGAAAAGAAAAAAAAAACATTTCTTTAGTTTTTTTTAATAAATAATTTTGGGTTAGAAAAATATTTTTTATATATAGTTTGTTACTTTTTTAATAAATAAAAACGGGAAGTAAAAAGAAAAGAAAAAACTATATTTTTTAAATAAAACTTGTGATGAAAATAAAAATAAAAACATATTTTTTATTATTATATATGATAACATGGACGAAATTGTGCTAATAAAATGTTTTGCCTAAAAAACTTGTTTTACCTCATTTGATGCTTGATAACCTAATGTGAGAAAAAAAATATTTATCTTGGCAAAATTTTCCTTGACAAATTTTGCCATGCGAACTCTTTTGTTCAACGTCAACCAAATGGACCCTTAGAGATTATACTTTCTTCCTTTCTTTCTCTCTCTAAATTCGCTCGTTCTTCCATTTGAGCTCCAGACATGCTGGTTGATTTGCCATAACGATTTTAGTTGGACATGCGTGCAATACCCTTGTCACGATTTACATGCATTCATGAAATGTCTGAACAGAGGGTCTCGGCTGACCGTGATTGCTGGAGCTCTTTTCTTGCGAGGTTGACACTGCAGGTAAACTGCTGATGAAGTTGACACTGTATATGAACTACCGATGAAGCTGACACTAAAGATAAACTTCCCTTGAATGCTATACTTCTACAGGGTCATCTTGAAGGCCGAGACAACTTACGACGGGACAATGAATGAGAACTTCTGAGTGTTGATGAATCTAAGGGCATATGTGAGGGGAGACATTTCCATAATGGGCGTTCCTTAGACGAGATTAGACTTATGTATATTAGAGGGACTCATAGTAATTTTAGGATTAATTAGATCCTTTATTCCTGGTATTTGTATCTTGTCCAACATGCATAAATATTTTATACATTTTTCGCCTTTTGGTTTACATTACAAAACACTGGTTATATTTACACCCTCCTTTTATATATTTTCTCAAGATTAAAATGAGTCATGATAATTATTACTTTCAATGGATGATCAAGAGGTTACGATTGGACCGCACTAAAAATATTTTATTTATTGCATGCCATATAGAGGGAATTCCTATTTGCTAGTATGGGAATATGGAAATTGAAGAATATAATTACTTAAAAATTATGGAGTTTATCTCTCGCAATCGTATTGTTAAATTGTATTCTATTTTCCTTGCTAGGATGCTGGGCTGATGCAATAGAGAATATATTTCGCATTCATAACCCCGACTGTGAACTAACGTTAGTGACACTATTAGAAAATATATAAAAATATGAATTCAGTATGGATATAATTTCCTAAGTAGATCATTCACCTAGATTGTGAGGTCTCACAACATATGAACATTAAATGTGATCTTACATTTATATGACAATTATGAATACGCTTCCTCCCTAGTTCGCCATGTGCATATTTTCATAAATTTATAAAAAATAATACTAAGTTAATGGAAATCAGACATATTGAGTATGTTTCAAAAGCTATTGAAAAGATGTTTACATATATGTATATATTCTTAAACATGATCGTCATACTTTCTTCGCTATTTTTTTATTTATTTGTAGGAAATATCGAACAAGAACATAGAACAACCAAATAACGAATCTCTTCATCCAACTCAATTCTCTCCTAATCTACCACCTGAATTCTCGACACCTGTGGGTTAGCAATACTCTATTCCGCCACAGGTTTATTCTACCACTCCACCTACACTATTTAAAAAAATTTAAACTCCACAAGCCCCTGTTAATTTAACTCCCCCAACTCCCGTTATTGAGGAATCCGAAACACAAGATAAGAAGTACATTGGGTTTGGTGCCGGGAATCGTATCGGTAACGAAAATGATGTCCACTTTTCTAAGCCTGCTATTTGTCTCTTAAAAATACTATTGAGGGCATCATGGGTACATATAACTGGAAGAACGTTGATCGTGCCATACATGATTACGTGTGAGATCAACTTTGTAAAACTTTTACATTCCCACCCGATTCAAAGGCATCTATCTTTTCTCGAGCAGTTGAACAATTGAAAACTTATCGAAAGAACCTTTGAAAGGTTCACTTATCGACGAATACATCAAGTTCTGGCATTTTGGGTTTGAAAGACAAAGTTCCACAAAATGTTAAAATGCCCATCCACCAATGGATTGACTTATAGGAGAAAGAGTCCAGGGAGGAAAATTTTTCCTATAGGGATAAAAATAGGCAAAATAAGGTAAAGAAAGTTGATGTCCATAAACTTGGGTCCAAATCATATAATGATTTGAAGGTGTAATGGGTGGAAAGAACTAAGGGGACTCCGAAAGAAGGAAACGTCCCTAATTGGGTCAACTTGTACTTGCATGCCCGACGGGATAAACAGATCAATAAATCATCGACAAATTGGCTCGGGCTCTAATGATTTTGAATGTAATTATCATATATATTCACTATATAATAAAAAATATTGAAATTATAGTCCTAAATATAATAAGATAGTACAAGAAATTATCAAAGGCATGAATAAAAGTCAATCCGAGTGCAACCCCTATGACATTGACTCATATATCATATCCAAGGTACTTAGGAAGGAAAAAAGGGGGAGGACAATAAGTGTGGGGTTTAGGATGATGAGGAGAAAATTACAGGGCACTCACCTCTATTGGACGAGCTCTCTTTGGTAAAGAGTCATATATCGAGCTAGGCGAAAGATCATGGCTATATAAAATAGGATTTGTTAGATCTTAAGAAGGACATTTGCTATGTTACCAATAACTTGGGACATGTTACGATTGAAATCAAGGTATTTTTCCAATTTCTAAGTCAATAATAAGGAGAATCTCAGTTCATGCCTCAAGGTTTTCCCTCTTAAATGCCTCCTCAAAAATTCCCCTCTCAGCCACCTGTTGCACCCTCTTTCTGAGCATCATCGTCATCCATTCACCATGACTATGCCGAGGAGTATTATATAATGGACTTGGTTTAGATGAAGATTGATTTTTGATATATTACATTATTGTTATTTAGTTAACCTGCCTATCATAACCCTATTTGTATCTTATGTGTATGAACAAAAATTGGAACAAAACCCTTATATTTATTTACATTTGTGTGTGTATGTATGGAACGTCTTATTAGAATAACCTATTTATTAGTGGAACAATAAGATACAAAATAAGAAGTTAGTGTCCAATTAGTAATTTGATTAATATGTCCACTGATCCAAACAGTGAAACCAAAATTTTTCTAGGATCCATAAAGTCTTGTTTAGAGTGGATGAACCTTATTAGGGCATCGATAGTGGTTTTAGTCGACATGGTCCGGAACCCATCGGTTGAAACGTAAACTATTAGTCACTCTTCTAGTCTTGTCAAATTATGGCTATGCACAACATTCTTTTGGCCAAGTCTATTTTCCCGACGAAAACCAAAGTGTCACCAATCTTCCGCAACCCATTGTCAAGGTTCTTGACCGTGATAAAAAATCACACGTGTGTTGTAATGGTCATTAACCATGACAACACATGATAATTTTTTTGTTAAGGTCTTGTCACAATCCTTGACCAAGACAAAGACCGTGTCAAAAATGTCGGGATTCCAGCCCTAAAACTCGATTGCATCTCTCTCCTAGGTAAAAAACAACAACTAGTTTTTCACTTAAACGCATGGTTTACACATTTTGCCTTTGATATATATATATATATATATATATATATATATATATATATATATATATATATATATATATATGTGTGTGTGTGGAGGTCCAAAGTGAACCAAAAGAATGAACTTTTTAATGAACCTATTAAGATATTACAGTCCAATCAATTTTAATTTCTTTTTGTAATTGGTCTGCGGCAACGGACACGCGTGTGACATGAAACCCCCTTACCCCACCCCCTTACACGTGTTACATGCATGTCCGTTGCTTCTGGAGCAGACCAATTAAAATAAGGAATTAAAATTGATTGGGTTATTTGTTAATGTCTTAATAGGTTCATTAAAAAGTTCATTCTTTTTATTTACTTTTGAACCTCTCTCTCTCTCTCTCTCTCTCTCTCTCTCTATATATATATATATATATATATATATATATATATATATATATGAACTTAATTTCAGTATGATTTATGTATTTTTACCACTGTTTTAGCTTTTATTTCAATATATGTGTTTGTTTCTGTTAAAATAGTTATATTTACATATATAACTTTGATATTATTATAAAACAACTTGTGCAAAATCTATGTTTGAACAATTTGACTTTGATATTTTCTTGGTCTTGAAAATATATATATATATATATATATATATATATATATATATATATATATTTGTATGTTATAAAACAGTTGTATTTACATGTATAGCTTAGTATTTTTATAAAACAACTTATGAAATACCTCGGTTTGATGGTTTGAACAATTTGACTTTGATATTTGGTTGGGCATGAAATATTTGTTTATTCATTGTAAATGTAATCATTTTAGTTAACAAAATGATTTATTTAAAAATGTGAAGGATTTTGTACGTATAATTTGTATGAATGTGAATACTTTGTGAGTTTATGTAAAAATAATCTGTGGGTCTATTTAAAAATGCAATCAAGAACAAAATGAACATTTTACCATAATTTTCAATTTGGTATGGATATGTGTCTTAGGGTTTCAACCTAGGTTTTGAAAATTGGATTCAATTAGGTTATAAAGTAAAACCAATTCGGTATGTATACGTGGTTTAAGGTTCTAACTAAGGTTTTGAAAATTGGATTCGATCTTTTATAAAGTATAATTAAAACCAACTTGGTATGTATACATGACTAAGGATTTCAACTTAGGTTTTAAAAATTGGATTCGATTAGGTTATAAAGTATAATTAAAACCAATTGGGTATGTATATGCGGCTTGGAGTTTAATCATGATAGTATTTCAACATTCTTATTCAAATGTGTTATGTTTTTAATTAGATTGCGCTTGTATCTGAGTTAACTAATGATTTAACTACCCATATGGATAAACTAACTTATCGAAACACCTCTTTTTTTCACACAAGGTAGGTAATGATTCCTACAAGTTTCTATGGAGTATCCTCTATATAAAGAGTGGATGAGTGAGACAAATAGACTCGGGTATATATACTATAGAGGTGCTAACGAGTTTGTAGATGTGTATCAATGATGAAGAGTTCTTCTGTACTTGCGCAAGTTATAGAAATGGGAAAGTGTCTGATTGGAAAATAATTGAATTACATATGCTTGGATGGGGTATGCAAGATAATTATTGGGTGTGGGTTTTTCATAAGGAAATACATTATCCCTTAGTCCTTGCAAAACCTCCACTATAATTGGAGGATCCCCCCTAGAGCATAATATGTTAGATGACCTAATAAATAATTCTTACAGAATTCATATGGTGGAACATAATCAGTATTCTGATAAGAAAGACAATGGATCTTGTGGTGGACGTTCTAGTGCTCATAACGGAATTGGAATAAACCTTGACAATGAATACCAAAGTTTTAAAGTCAAATTAACCCAACCGTTGTACTATAACTGCGGAAAAAATAAACAACTTTTCATGCCATATTTGGTTTGCATAGTTTGAAGAGCCATTTTAGTTTGTTTGACAATAATGTGACTTGAATTATGAATTGGGTGAAAAGTTTGATCCCTAAAGAAAATACATTTACAAATAAATATCCAAGTATAAAGAACAGTTTGAAAGATTTGGGAATGAAGTATAAATCAATTCATGTTTGCAAGTATGATTGCATACTATACACAAGGAGTACAAAAATCTTGATAATAATACGATATGCGAGGAACCTATATATGTTCCAGAGTATGGTTTTAATGATAAGATGGGCACACTTTCAAAGAATCCTCAAAAAGTACTGAAATTTCTCAATTGGTCCCAAGTTGAAGAGATTTTTCACAACACTATATATAACCGAGGTAATTACCTGGAACGCTAGGGTAAAGTATGGGATAATATCATACATCATCCTACAAACTTAACCATTTGGAGAAGCATAAATTTTAACTGCTCAGATTTTTTCAATGAACAACGTACTATACATTTGGCAATATCAACATATGGGATCATTCCAATTAACACTCTAATCACCAATCAAAGTGTATGGTCAGTGATATTAGAACCCTTAAATCTCCTCCTTCATTGTGCATGAGACCATAATTTTTTATGTTGCTTGATTGATACCTGGGGTAAAGGTATCAACAAAGACAACATTGAAAATTCTAGTAGAAGAATTGAATGAGTTATGGGAAGCAGGCGTGAAAGAATTTGAATCTAGCAAACATGAAGAGTTTGAAAGCTATTTTGAAGGGAAATTCATGATTTTATATCTTATGGGACTTTATCGGGTTATAAAGTTTACGATAACTTTGGGTGGCCCAATTGTGGAGAGGAAACTGGATATCAACATCTCAAGGATAGTGGAAAAATTATATATAATCCCCATAGGATATTCTTGCATGTTGATCACAGGTTTAAATTTTATAAAGGTTCTAATTTTTATTGAGTGGGGTCGAACATAGGCTACCTCTGAGAAATCTTTCAGGTTCAGAAATCGAAAGGAGGTCTTCCAAATATGGAGATAATGTTCCGGGAAAAAATCCCTAAATTCAATAATATCAAGTGTAAAAAGTCCCCTGTTGAGAAAGAAGTCGAGAGAAGGACGATATGGTCTAGTATGTTAATACTATTTGACTTAATGTATTGGAAGGGTAACCTCGTGCGCTATGTATTAGATATCATGCATGGCGAGAAGAGCATAATCAAACATCTTATAAGCACATGCCTTGGTGGAAGGCATTTAAAGGATGCAGAAAAGGCACGACGTGATCTTAAATTATTGAAAATTAGGTAGCAATTATGGTTGAAAGATGATAAGAGCGGGATTAATATAATCCTACATGGGTAATATACTTTAACGAGTGAAGAAAGAGAGATTGTTTTAAACACATTGCATAATTTGTAAGTTTTCTCTAGTTTTTCATCAAATTTACAGATGATTATGAGCTATGCCACACACGATATACAAAAGTGCATGTCTCAAGATTGGAATGTGATTACTTAACCGGTCCCTTTGTTGTTTAAGTATTGTTTCTATAAGCATAAGGATTTAAAAGGACCATTATACAGATTGGAGTTTGCTTCACACTTTTGTGCAAAAAATTAGTCAATCGAAAGCACATCATGGAGCTCAAGCAACTTGTGTGCTGGAGAAGTAACTTTCCCCGACATTCTTCGACATAAGTATTCACTTGTTGGTGAACTTATACGATGAGGCACTTCTTTTAGGTCTAATAAAATATCAGTGGATGTATTCATTTGAAAGATTGATGATAGTTTTCTAAGAGTATTTTAAGAATACGAGGTACAGTGAAGGATTTTAATTGAAGGAATATATTAATGCAGAGGCATCCGTGTTCAGTAAGAAAATTATGTGCCCGACCCTAACATTGTAGATGATGGAGACGAGTTCATCGATAAGGGTGGTTAAGTAATGGGTAAATAAGTTAAACTTTCAGTTTTACAATATGAGCAAGTAACTCATTATATGTTTAAAACTCATGAAGATTTCGACGAATGGAAAGAGTAAGTTCGTGTTTTTTCTTATACCTCAAGGATGATATCATCACCGTTATTAGAAAATGTGATAGACATATGCTTGTAAAACTGGTATTAGATAAAAATATAATTAATATTGTTAGTACTTATGCACCCCGGGAAGGATTAGATGAGCACATTAAAGTATAATTTTGGGAACAAATAGATGAACTAATTCAATAAATACCCGTAGATGAGAAAATTTATATAGGGAGGGATTTAAATGGCCATTTAGGAGAAGATCATGTAGAATATGAGATAGTGCATGAAGGATATGATTTTGGATATAAAAATGATGGTAGAAAGTTTATCTTAGATTTTGTGATGGCTTATGATTTCGTACTAGTAAATAAATGTTTTAAAAATAGGATTGAACACTTAATAACTTATAAAAGTGGAACGTATAAGATTCAAATAGACTTTTTCATTACAAGAAAAGAAGACCAATTGACACGTAAAGACTGTAAGGTTATCTCGGGAGAGTGCTTAACCTCAGAATATAGGATAATGGTCTTGGATATAAGTATTAAAACCAATCACAAGTGCAAAAATAGATGATTAATCCATAAACTAGGTGGTGGAACTTAAAAGGATAGAAATTAGAACTATTTAAAGATAAAATATTAAATGAAGTTTCATGGAATACCGAATAAGAGAGTAACACTACAAAAAAGTAGCTTTTGAGACGGTGGCCTAACTGTCCCAAAAAATGATATATCTATCTCAAATACTTTTTAGGACGCTATTTGGGACAAATAGTGGGGTATTTTTTATACGGGGTTATACATACGTTTTGTCATGCCATATCTGTCTTAAAAGAATTTTTTTAGACAGGAACAAATACGTCTAAAAAACTCACCATTTATGTGACCCTTTTGAGATGGCAAGAGAGCTATCCCAAAAGGATGATTTTGAGACGGGAATTAATCTGTCTCAAAAGGTTACTATTTTAGAAGATCTTTTTGAGGCGGAAATATAGTCGTCTTTAATTTTTTTTTTGAAGAGTTTTTACCATCCCAAAAATGAAAAGATCTTAAAAAAATTGCACCAATATATTGTGGACAATAAAATCTATCGCTAAAGTTTAATATATAATTGAATTACATTTAAGACAACATAACACAACGGATAATCATAAAATATAATGCATAAGATGATTTTGAACCAACACAACCAATCATTTTTATTCAACAATAGTTATAGTTCTTACAAGCATCTCCAAATATTCATCAAAACAAAAATTACAATACTAAGTTCAAATATTCGACTTGACAACAAAAATACATTAATTTCTTATACTCTAAAACACGAAATGTTTTTATCAAAGTAATCCTGCAATCTTAAAGCGTATGACTCCAAAATCACTGATTATCATTGCATGTTCTAGAAAATTTGTCACCTAGAAAAAAAAACTGTGCCAATTTTGTCAAAATTAATATCCCACTCGTCAACAATACAATGTACAATGAATTAGTATAATATATTCTCATCACAATATCTAACTACTATTATTATTTTCTTAAAATAAAGAGATTCTCCTTTATTTATTCATGAAAAACACATGTAGCCAACCTGTTTTAAACACTAAAATTGATTCTAAGAATACTATAAACCAACCAATAGAAAATTTTGACCACCACCATAACAAATTCTCATCGCATCATAGCAAATTTTCACCACCACCACCACCACCATTGAAAATTTAACTTTAAAAAAGAGGAATTACACATGAAAATCTCTCGATATATATAAGTAATTATATGTATAAACTATATATTATTACCTCGATGGTCTGAATTGTTGAGGTACTGGAAGCATGAGGTGAATGTAAGATTTAAACTTATGAATCTCACATGACCATAAGGAAAACCTAATACGAATCTCTCTCTCTCTCTCTCTCTCTCTCTCTCTATATATATATATATATATATATATATATATATATATATATATATATCCATATAATAAGATGGCATTGTTTTTGAATCCCAAAAATATAAAAGCACAATAACGTTCATGATTTTGCCACATCTTCCACCCATGAAATCAATGGTATTGATCAATGCCCCAAATTAAATTTCCCGCCCATATATTTTAGATATCCCGCCCATACGAAAATACACCCATTTATTCTCTCTTCCCCCAAAATGTTACCTGACATCCTTTATCCCCTAAAGTCCCTGCTCTCACTATCCATCCCTTTAAACCCATGACCCAACTCTCTCTCTCTCTCTCTCTGTCCCGTCAAAGCTTAACAGTTAAGTCCCTCCATCTCATACGAATTTCATATTTTTTTCTTCAAATGTTAGGGTTGCGAGTAAACGGATGGTAGGATTTTTACGTATGAATATTATAGATTTTCTTTTTTTTCCTTTCCTTTCGGCTTGAATGGTATTGATTTGGGTATACAAATTTTTTTATCTAGGTTAATGAATTTATGAGGAATTATAGTATTTTTTTCTTAACTTTTGAGGCATTTTTGGGTATTTGTGGTAGGTATTTGAGGTAATTCTGGGTATTAGTGGCAAGTATATTTTCTCTTTTCGGGTGTTTGGGTTCATAGTACGATTATTTTATGGTTCTGTCTGGAGTTTGATATGGGTTTGAATTTATGTTTTTGTGATCTAATTTGTTATATTTTTCTGATCTAATTGGTCATATTTGATGTCTGTTACATGTTATTTTATTTAAGTTTTATTTTTATGAAACAGGGGTTTTGTGGTGTTACCACAGTGGGAATGCAACAAAGAAGGCCATTATTTATGTTAATTGTGTTCCCACATGAAAACTTGGAACTTGGAACTTGGATTTTATTTCTATTAAAGTTATATATTGTAACCTAATTTTTTTATGGTTAGAGACAGGTAAAGAAAAACAAAAAACAGAAGGGACGAGAAGACAAAAACGGAGCCTAAACCTAATTTCTTCAAATATTTATTTGTTTCTATAGGTATATTCTCTATTTTTTCCATCTATATCTCTCTCTCTGACCATCATTTAAGGTATTTTTTTTCCATATTTAGTTCATGCATTTATTAGTTCATTTATGTTCCAAAATCGGGTGTGTAGAGTTTTGATTAGTTCCTTTTTGTTTCCTACTATTTAACACTGCCACATTTTTTGTTAATATATTTTTTTTTGGTTTATCATTCTTGAAAGATTTATTTGTGAATGGCTTATGGGATGTTTGTTAAAACGCCTCTTAGAATTGAAACATATTTTTGGGAGTGGCATATACATGTTGTGGAGGATGTAAATATGTTGGTGAAAAAGGTGTGGAGGATGAAAATATATTATGAAAAAGTGTATTCAAAGAAAATATGTGATGTTTTGTTAAAGTCTTTAAAATGTACTTTTGTATATGATGGTAGATTCTTATGAAGAAAAATATGCTGTTACAATTTAAAGTGTATACCCCAATGTGAAATTGTTTTGTGTAACAGAAAGTGGGGCCCACCCCCAAATTTGGGGAAAGTTGATGTCGTGCCATTTGTAATTTTCTTTTTTTTATGTCGTCGATTTTCTTATGCGTTGCGCCACCAAAATTAATTGAATTTGAGCTATCTATCTTTGTTAACCGTTGATACCATTGATTTTATTAATACTTTCTATTTTTTTGGTGGTAATGGTGCGGGGGAGGAGAATTGGTTCGTAATTGGGGTTGCGGTTACATAGTATTTAGGGTGAGATATGAGGCGACTTAAGGAGAGGGTGGTTCGAGGTGGGTTTTATGGAGTAGCGCTATAACAAGGGGATGGGTTTGTGGCCATTTGTGGGATGACTACAACGGTAGTAGATGCCACAATTCCCATTATTTGGGGCCTTTGCATTTGAGTTTCTTTAACATGTCAAGGTTCATTTCTATTTTTCTTTTCAGTAACACATATTTACTATTTTGCATTGTTTTTTAGTTCACTTATCTAGCTACACACTTGACAGGAAGCTCTATGTGCAAGGAGCTAATCAGATTTTGTGGGCAACATATTGAATTGGTGGTGACAATTCTCCACAACAGCCCTCTTTTACCCAACTCTTTTATGGTAGAATGTTTTGTTTTGAGTTCCATATTTTTAGGATTTTAGTTTTGATCTCTAAGCTTATGTTTTATACTCTTATTTACTTTTCAACTCAGTTATGTGGATTTTTGGGTCCAACATATCAAAGTTTAAATTGGTTGTAGTGATGTTTATTCAGTTTTTTGTGCATCTTATTTCCTAATGCTTCACATTCTTTCAATTACTACTTTTCCACCAACACAACTTATTCATTCAATGGAATGTTGTTGGGATAACAGGAGTTAACTTTTAATTTTTTTTAAGGTCATGTGCAGGCCTTATCTTGATTTCTCTTCTAAGACTACATGTATATGACACTACTTTTTTTTATTCATTACAGTTATTCAAAGCAGTGATAAACTTTACATTACTCAGCTTCTTTACAATTTTGTATAAATGTTCTACATCTAGAAAAAAATTCAAACTAAATTTCTTGGCTTCATTACCATTGTAGGTCAACTATTCTCTTTAAGGTTCAGACGAGATTCCTCGATTGGCAGTTTTTTTTATTCATAGGTTATAACTTTTAATTAAAATCTTATGCCATATCCTTTATATAAGCCTTTAATAGCTTTATGGAATGTCATTTTTGTGATGTATGGAGACATGTTTATGGGCTTGGAATATTTTATTGGATTTGATCACGATAAATATTATCCTAAAAGATTTTATGCAGCAAAATTAATCTTTATGAAACACACCTTTGGCCGTGATATTTTCCAAGCAATCTTATGACCTAAAATTCTTTTGATATAAATGAATTTTAATAAGATGTTGAAAATATTATTTTGATCTTTTACTTTAGGATTTGATACTTGCTTCTCACTTTTTACTATGCATAATATATGTTGTAAATAAATTATTATTTCCTATTTCTACCAACTAATTAACTTGGGTAATATTTGATGCTAAGGAAAACAAGTACAATCTAATCTTACCCGTTTCACATTCTTTGTACAACACTTAAAATATGTTTGTATTGATACTATTCCAATTTTTATATATTAATGTCTTATTTTTCTAAATATTTAGGTTTTATAATTAGAATTGCAAAGAAAGAGTTATTGAATTCAGGATTTAAATAATGTAATGGGATTCCTAAAAAAACACACACAAAAAGTATGTGCATCATTAAAATTTATTTGAAAAGAAAGTTCAATACTGTATTCACATATAATTTTTAGCCAAAAAGCCGAAGTCTACTTCATCATATGTGTTGTCATCACACATGATATTTTCAAAAAATTTAACCGTGATTTTTTTTGTAGTTATCGGACTTTCCATTTGTGGTGTGTTAGATTATGTTTTCAAATTTACAAAATAAATAGGTCAACATGTATATTTAAGAAATTATACAATAAATTGAGAACTTTGTACACATGTGGTGTGTTATAGGTATGAGGTCAAGAAGTCATCGACTTGTGCCTTTACATATCTTGAACACGACTCAAGTAATAGGGGCACCACCTATAAAATAATATTTTTTACATATCTTGAACACAATCCATATAAAATAATAGTTTTTTACATATCGTGTCAAGTCAAGTTCGTTTTTGGTTAAAAATTTTTTTTGTTGTTTCGCTTTTATTTGGGTCGTGTTTGATATTGGTAAAAAATATTATTTCATGTCGTGTAGTGTTGTGTCACTTTTCTTTAGATCGTGTTCGGGTTTAATTAAAAAAATATTTTGTGTTGTGTCATAATGTGACTTTTATTTGAATTGTTTTCATGCCAAGTAAAAAAAATTAGATTTTGTATATTTTCGGAGTGTATAAAAAAGTGGTGTTGGATTAAAAACACCGTAAAAAATAGACGGTGATTTTTTTAGGGCCACTTTTAGTTCAATTTTAATGCACATTCTTATTTGTGTAAATTGAGAGTGAATGAGTGATTTTATTTGGTTAGAAAGTAATAAGAGTGTTCTATATTTAGTTCCTTTTTATTTGGTGACCTATTTCATCATACATGTCACAAGAGTGTTTTATATGTTCAAGAATTCCCGTCGTGCCTTTAGGAATGATATATAGATGTTTTGTTGGGGAACAATATTTTTGCCATTTTGCGATTACGTACTTTGGAAATTTTCGCCGTGCCTTCAGGCACGGGTATCCGCTAGTATATATATATATATATTTGGTAATCGGTCTAGTCTGGTCCAAATCGGTATTTATATAGACTATCGTAGACCAAACTGGTTTAATCGATTTTTAATTTTTTTGATGGAGAACCGACTCGATTTTCAAAATTACCTTAATTTTTGGTTCGCTCCGATCTGGTCTAATTGGTTTATTCGGGTCAGACTTTTTTTTAATCTACCATTAAACTAAACAAAATTTATCCATAATGAAAAGACATTTACATAAACTTCTTTGTCCCATGAAGTCTCGGCTCTAACATTTTGGAGTCCCTTATCCCCTTCGACTTATTGAACTTTGGCTCCAACATATTGAGGTCCCTCAAGGCCTTTGGATCTAACATGTATTACCTAAGTACCTTCAGTATATGGACCTTCAACTTTAGCATTTTGAGGCCCCTCTGCACCTTAGGCCTATGGGCCTTCGACTTTAACATTTTAAGGACCCTCAAGACCTTCAGACCATAGATCTTTGACTCTAAAATTTTAAGGACCCTCAAGACCTTCGGCTCTAAAATTTTGGATTCCCTTTGTACCTTTGGCCTATGGACCTTCAGCATCAATAAATAAGGACCATTAAGACATTAAGCTCTATTATTTTAGAGTACCTCATATCCTTTGGCTATAAAAATTTTGGAGTTCTTTGGTACCTTCGACATCAACATTTTGAGGTCCTTTAGATCCTTTGTCTCTAATATTTTGAGGTCCCTCAAGACATTCCGCTCTAATATTTAGGAGTCCCTCAGTAACTTCGTCCTATGGGCCATTGGCTCTAACATTTTAAGGTCCATCAAAACCTTAGGCTCTCTTATTTTAGAGTCCCCTATCTCTTTTAGCATAAGGAATTTCCTCTTAAACATTTTGAGGTCCCTTAAGTCCTTTTGATATAATATTTTAGATTCCTTAAGCTCCTTCAACCTACGTACCTTCATCTTCAACATTTTGAGGTCCTTCAAGATGTTTAGCTCTAACATTTTGGAGTCCGTCATCACCTTTAACCTGTAGACCTTCGGCTATAATATTTTGAGTATCTAAAAGACCTTAGGCTTACTTGTGTTTGATTCATTTACACTTATCTTATAACCTCCAACCTTTCATTGGAACTATAATTGCCAAAAAGATGGAAGTCTAGGGGGTAATTGGTGATCATGGAAATAACCTCATATGGAAATATGGTTAAAATAACACTCGACTAAAGACTCTTGACCTCTTAGGTTTGGCCATAGTATGGTCGGTCATTTGATGATAGATAGCTAGAAGAGTGTAGATTTCACTAGAAATGGAAATTTGCACATTTTCTACCTACATCATCATGAGCAACGATAAACATTTCACGTTAAGGAAAGACCAAACATTCCCTTAAACCTTCTAGAAGGACAAACGGTAGCTCTTCAAAATCTCTCAAGAAGCAGCATGCACCATGTGATTTGGGGTGAACATTACACCTTAATCCCCAAAATATAAACCCATTATTCATTCACTTGTAATAAAAGTTAGTTCTAAGAATAGAAACCCTACAAAAACTCTGCAAAATTATACTCTAGAGAGATAAATACTTCTTATAACTTCTACTAAACTAAAAAGATGGTAATTCACCATTATTGCTAGTGAAGATGAATATTGATCCCAATGGATGTTAAACCAAATGGATGAACCATCTAAATTTGTGTGTTTAAATCTCTTTTCCCTTATTCTCACTCTATATCTAATGTTCACTTATATACTTAAAGGATTATGTTCACAATCCTACACTGAGTTCATATGTATTCTCATTTAACTAAGTTGATCTGTATTTTCTATCATTATCATAACTATATTCTTTTCTTTAATACATTAGTTCCCCTTTGAGGAATGCTCTAAAACTTAATGTTAAAGATTATTATCATGGCAATATAAGACCTAGTTGGGGACGGGTGATTATTGGTGTAAGGACAATTTGTCCATCTTTATGTATATGTTATGTCATACGCCGTTACAAGATTGTTGGTTGAAAATATCACATCGTCATCAACAAAATCCGAAGATCAAAAGAAGAAAGAATTTGGGAATCAGACCTGACCGGACCGATCCGGTCCAGAAAAAGAACCGATCCGGTTTACCGGACCGATCCGACCATCTACCGGACCGATCCGTTTTGTCAGACTCCAGTAGCCACCGGATCCATAGCGAACCGATGAAGGCAAAAGTCCCGGACCGATCCGATGCCAACCAGACCGATCCTGTTTCAGAAAAAGAACCGATCCGACTTACCCGGACCGATCCGCCTAATCGACCGGACCGATCCGACGAGGATAATCACTGCCAGATCGTACAACCGATTTTGAAGGGTTTCGATCCCTTATTTAAACCACGATCAGCAGTTGGTTTTCTTAAGACTTTCCCACGATTATCAGAGCATATCAACCCTAAAGTCTTCACCTATTGAGTCCTATGATTCTAGGTTTTTAGATTCACACATCTTCCGTATCTTTGTGAATCAAATTTGGTAACCCAAAGAACACCATTGATGTTGTTCAACCCTTTGTGAAGTGGACCGTTTCTTCCTCTTCATTGCAGCCCTACTGGACAGGGATAGTTCCAGCCGCAAGCCTTACTGGAAAGGGATTTTCTTCCAGCCGCGACTACAGAATCCGATACCCGAGGGTAATTCTTAGTCAATTTGTATTTCATTGTAATCCGATTGTAAACCGTATTTTACAAATTATAGTGATATACAAATGGTTTTGCCCCTGTGGGGGATTTTTCCTTAAACTTTGTGTGTTGAATATCTTGTGCATGATTTCATATTGTTTCATTCACACCTAGTTGCATGCTTAGGGTTAATTTGGGTTAAAATTGGTGTTTATTATATTATTTCTTATTTGAACGCAAGCGCCAACTCTCTCAAATTGGTATCAGAGCAGGTTACGCTAATCTATCGCGTATTCCTTTTTCCGCAAAATTTTTCTAAAGATATCAATTTTTGAAATAAATTGATTTTTGAAAAGAGCGTGTTCAAATGGAGAAGTCATATTATAAAATGCCTATTTTTGACGGGTCGAATTATGCCTATTGGAAAGCCCGTATGAGGTCGGCTTTAAAAGCCATTGATGAACGTGTCTGGATTTTGGTTGAACGAGGATGGACTCCTCCAACCGTGACTGTTGATAATGTGACCAACTTGAAACCTGACATCACTTGGACTGATGATGAATTTAAATGGTCGTCTTTTAACTCTAAAGGTCTAAGTGCTATTTCTGGGTCTGTCACTCCTGATGAGTTCAAACGCATAACGACGTGCACCACGTCAAAAGAAGCATGGGATATTTTGCAACTTACCCATGAAGGAACAAATGCTGTTAAAGAGTCAAAATTGCAAAATTTAACAACTCAATTTGAAACCATCACCATGCATGAAAATGAATGTTTTGATGAATTTTATGCTAGGCTCTCTGACATTGTTAATACTAGCTATAATCTTGGTGAACATATTCCAAATGCTAGGGTTGTTAAAAAGATTCTTCGTTCCCTTCCTAAGCGCTTTATACCTAAAGTCACTGTGCTGAATTCCTTGGGTAATTTAAATACTCTAAAATTGGAAGAACTGGTAGGAGATTTACAAACTTATGAAATAGACATGTTTCCTAAATCTGTCAAGCCAAAAGATAAGGGGATTGCCCTTAAAGCCCAAGAGAGAAAAAGTGAGGGGTCGGCAAGAAAGAGAGTCGAGTCGTCTAGAAAGATAGAAACTTCTGATTCTGAATGTGAGTTTGACCTAGATGATTTGGCACTTTTTGCTAAAAACTTCAAGAAAATTCTGAAATTTAAGAAAAATGGGAATTTCAAAGATAAAAAGAATTTTCAGAAAAATAAGTTTGAAAAGAAAGACTTTAAAGAACCCCCTAAAGACAGTGAGAGGTGTTTTGAGTGCGACGGTAAGGGACACAGAGCGTTTGAGTGTGCCACTCGTCTGAATAGGGAAAAGGGTAAAGCTGTCCTAAACGCTACCCTTAGTGACGACAGTGAGGTCGAGTCGGTGGACTCGGGAGATGAGTCACCGCATGAGCGTAACTTCACCGCGTTCATGGCTAGTCATGTGAGTACTCCTAGTGCATCTCACGACGATGAGGATGCTACTTCACAGGGACACCTCGACAGCGAGAGCGAAGAGAGTGAGGGAGAGGAGGAAGGTAGTAAGGACGAGAGTAGCCTTCAACGCGCCTACGCCGAGTTATATGATGAGTCCTTCAAAACTAAAAAACGTAACAAGGCGTTAGTTCTTAGGATCACCGCGTTAGAAGAAGAGTTAGGAAAGATGAGAGAGAGAGAGTCCTCCACCTGCACCGCTATGAAAGAGAGAGAGTCTGCCTGGGTTAGTAAAGAAAATTTGCTTAAAGAGAGAGAGTGCAGTTTTGATAAAGAGAAAGCGGACTTGACTAAACAAGTGGCTAGTCTTACGAGTGAGCTCCATTCCTCCCTGGAGACTCGAAAGAAACTTGAATCCCTTGTTGCTCAGCTTACTCATGACGTTGAGAGAGCTAGGAAAGTCAAGGTACAAATCGAGGACAGATCTGGGAAGATGGGAAAGATGCTCCTCGGTCCCGCTTTAGGTTTTGGTGACCGGCATGGAATAGGTTTTGATGGTGCCTCCACGTCTCAAATTGCACCCGGACCAATTCCTGAGTTTACTACGACTCCTTATGGCCGTCATAAAAAACCAAGAAGGAGAGTTCGACCAAGAAAAGCAAACCAAGGTTCTCCTAATATTGTGCCCTTTTGCTCCCATTGCAAAAGAAATGGACACCTTAGGGATGATTGCTATAAGTTGGGTCGGACACGACGTACGGTTGCTCCACCACTTCAGACTGATGAGTTTGCCAGTCTGAGAGAGCGTGTTGAGTTTTTAGCCGCCACATCACAGAGCTTGATGGAGGAATTCCGACGGATGACCTTACCATCAATGAATGCGCCCCGCATTCCGGCTAAAACCAACAACAACAAGGGAATACTAAAAGGTACCTACTCTTGGGTTCCTAAGAAAGAGAAAAAGGCCCTTGTTGTCCATGTCGCTCTCAAAGCCCATAATACCTCACAGTGGTATTTTGACAGTGGTTGCTCCAGACATATGACAGGTGATACCTCATATTTTACCCATCTTGAGGATTATAATGATGGGAGAGTCACCTTTGGAGATGGTAGCAAATCTAGCATAGTAGGACGAGGTACAGTAGAGTTACTAGGATTTCCAAAGCTAGAGAACGTGCTGTATGTCAAAGGTTTGAAAGCAAACCTTATTAGCATCAGCCAGCTGTGCGACGATGACTTTGCAGTGAAGTTTGACCGGAAAACTTGTAAGGTCTATGATCAAGCCGGTAAACTATTAGTGCAAGGGGTGAGGACAGAAGATAACTGTTATGGGACTGAGCCCAAATCCTCACTTGTCTGCAATAACGCCACGATCACTCCTATGGATCTGTGGCACCAATGTCTAGGTCATGTGAACGTCGGAGACTTATCTCGTTTAGTCAAAAAGGACCTAGTACGTGGCTTACCTTCACTTGGAAAGCCAACTTCCATGATTTGTGGACCCTGTCAGTTGGGAAAACAAATCCGTAGCCCGCATAGGAAGTTGAATTCCATTACCACCTCCCGTGCTCTTGAGTTGATTCACATGGATCTTATGGGTCCTACTCGCACGGAGAGTCTAGGTGGTAAGAGATACATTCTCGTGATGGTAGACGATTTCTCCAGATACTCCATTGTAGGTTTTCTAAGAGAGAAATCTGATGCTGTAGAATTTTTAACGACTAAGTGCCGTGTCCTGCAAAATCAACATGGGGTCACTATTAACAGAATACGTAGTGACAACGGCACTGAATTTAAGGAAGCAAAGGTGGATTTGTACTGTGATAGCCTTGGGATCAAACATGAGTTCTCTGCTGTGAGAACTCCTCAGCAAAATGGGATTGTTGAGAGGAAAAATAGAACGATCCAAGAAATGGCTAGATCTATGCTTCTAGGTCGTAAAATTTCTAGGAGATTTTGGGCAGAGGCAGTGTCTACTGCATGCCACACGGTGAATAGGGTCTATCTGCGTCCACACACACTTAAGACGCCTTATGAATTGTGGACAGGCAAGAAACCCAACCTGGCTTATTTCCGTGTCTTTGGGAGTAAATGCTACATCCTACGGGATAGAGAGCAATTAGGAAAGTTTGACTCCCGGAGCGACGAGGGAATATTGCTAGGATATTCATCGGACAGTAGAGCGTACCGGGTTTTTAACCTGAAGAGCTCTAAGGTTATGGAATCAATAAACGTCACTGTGCAAGATGACGAACCTCCGACGGTTATTGATCCCAACCTTCAGTGTGAGGATGAGAACAATTCTGGCAGTGATTTACCTGTTCCTCTCCCACACTCTGTGGACCCTATTCCTGTGTTAAGGGACACACCTGCTTGGGTTCGCAAGAGTCATGACCCTTCTGCCATTGTTGGTGATCCCACTCTAGGGGTCAAGACTCGTGCTCAGCTAGAGAACGTTGTTAGCCATCTTTGCTACACGTCCAAAGTAGAGCCCAAGAATCATAAGGAAGCACTCAAAGATGAACACTGGATATCTGCTATGCAGGATGAGTTGCTTCAGTTTAAGAAGAACAATGTCTGGGAACTTGTCCCCCGACCTAGTGATACTAATGTTATTGGTACCCGGTGGATTTTCAAGAATAAAATGGATGAAAATGGTACCATAATCAGAAATAAGGCTAGGTTGGTCGCTCAAGGCTACACACAGATAGAGGGTGTAGACTTTGGAGAGACATTTGCTCCTGTTGCGAGGCTTGAGTCCGTCCGCTTACTACTCGCCATCGCATGTCATCTACACTTCAAGGTATATCAGATGGATGTCAAGAGTGCCTTTCTGAATGGCATTCTACAGGAAGAGGTTTATGTGGAACAACCAAAAGGGTTTGAAGACCCTAAGCACCCTGAACACGTTTACTATCTGAGGAAAGCCTTGTATGGTTTGAAGCAAGCACCCCGTGCTTGGTACGAGAGGCTTACTTCCTATCTCATAGCCCGTGGCTTCAAGAGAGGGGGAGTTGATATGACGTTGTTCATCAGGAGAGATGACGGTGCTATTTTGGTTGCCCAAGTCTATGTGGACGACATAGTCTTTGGATCCACATGCTCCTAGCATGCTCACCACTTTGAGGAGGAGATGAAAAGTGAGTTTGAGATGAGCATGGTAGGTGAGCTTACATTCTTTCTTGGTCTCCAGGTTCGTCAGCTAGAGGATGGGATGTTCATCTCCCAATCCAAGTATGCTAGAGACCTAGTAAAGAAATTTGGTTTAGACTCCGCTAAGCATGCTCGTACACCTATGAGTACCACTACCAAGCTTAGTAAGGACACTTCAGGCAAGGACGTAGAGCAAACCTTGTATCGGAGTATGATAGGCAGTCTTCTCTACTTGACTGCTAGTCGTCCCGACATTGCCTTTAGTGTTGGAGTCTGTGCGCGTTATCAGGCGTCTCCCAAAGAGTCACACTTACTCGCTCTAAAACGTATTATCAAATATGTGAGTGGGACTCTCTCATACGGTATTTGGTATTCCTTTGATACCGATGACCGTTTGTCCGCCTATTCGGATGCCGATTGGGCTGGGGACGTATATGGTTGTAGGAGCACTTCTGGTGGGTGTTTCTACTTTGGTTCTGCTCTTGTCTCTTGGTTGAGCAAGAAGCAAAACTCCATCTCTTTGTCCACTGCGGAGGCTGAGTACATCGCCGCCGGGAGTTGTTGCACGCAACTCATGTGGATGAAGCAAATGTTGGAGGATTATGGGATTTCACAGGACACCATGACCATTTCCTGTGATAACACGAGCGCGATACACATATCCCGCAATCCTGTCCAACATTCGCGCACAAAGCACATCAGGTTACGCGAGCACTTTATACGTCAGTTAGTTGAAGAGAAAGTCGTAACCCTGAGTTTTGTTCCTACCGACCGTCAGTTAGCCGATATTTTCACGAAACCTTTAGATGCCCTTATATTTGAGAGTCTTAGGAAGTCTTTGGGGATTTGCACTGTTGACTGAGGGGTTGGTCTATGTCTAGAATAGGATGCTTCTTCATGTTCATATCATATGCTTCCTATTACTAGTCTGTTTATATGTACCATAGCTTTCTTGTACAGCTTTTATGTATTTGTTTCTTATTCTTAGAAAAATACAAAAAGATTTTTTTTGAAAAATTTTGAGAAAAGCACAAAAAGATTTTATTTTGATAAAATTTTTTTTGAAAAATTCAAAAAGAGATTTGCCTTTTATGGATGAGCATTTAAGATAGCCAAGTCACAACTTCCTTCCATATATCCATGTGACTGTTTGATAGAGATTTGAGAGGCTACATCATTTCATCCATGTGCTTAACATTGATTGGAGTCCTTGAGATGTAATTAGTGATATTTCCTACATGCTTGACTCCTATATCCTTTTTTCTGCACACATGCACGGCTATATTTTGTTGCACTTGTCAATCTCATGTTGGCTTGAGTGTTTCCATCTCAATCCTGTCTATACAATGTATAAAATGCGATAAAACTTGACAAGATTGGATTGCATGTAAAAACCGTTTGGTGAGACTGTGCGCATATTTTCATAACGGGGAGGGGCTGCGAAAGTTGATTCTTATCCTTTGCGCAAAAGCCACCGTTAAAAAAAGGACCTAAAAAATGGAGGAATTGTAATATCCGAGGTCCTAAGAGGTTAAAAGAGCCCGAAAAAATTGAAAGGCAATCAAAAGCAATACATGCCATATATGGGCCATTTAGGTTTCACCATCAATTCTCCAAAGTTTGAGAATTTAGTATACCTCTATTCATAATATAAATCTGAGGGAGTTTGGTTGGAGATTGAAAAACGGGTTTGCACTTCCTTGAAAGTCCTGAAAAAGCATAAATCATTTTGGACGTTATTGGTGTAGAAATCACTTTGAGCTTTGATTTGATGATTTGATTGAGTCAATATCTTATACTGTCACTCATTTACACCAAAGGAAGCATTTGAGTTCATTCGTTAGGAATATCCAATATTCATCGTGCACATATGTCATGTTTGTATGCTTTGATTTTCCTATCGAATTTTGATCACACCCATTCTTTTACGCTATCACCGACTTGGTTGTTTTATGTTCATTCATGGTGTGATTTTATGCCTTGTGACATCCCAGTACTTGATTGCTTGATTTATTTCTCTCTTTTGTCTATTTGGGGACATCATAAAAAGGGGGAGAATGAATTATCTGATTATGGGGGAGTTTGAATTTTGGGGGAGTTTTGAAATTTGAGGTTCATCATAAATCTGGTATATATGCATATGTTTATTATCTCATTTCAAACTTGATACGTCACTTGGTATTTGCTTTATCTCATGTGTGTAGGTACATCCTTGATAATTCCATGATACACACCCTGATGAGAAAAGCGTGAAGATTCCTGAAGATTTGAAGATCAAACGATGCAGTCTTATTCACTTGTACTCTTTCAGTTTTGGGTTCATGGAAGGGTAGATTTGTATAGGAAATTTCATATTTGATAATTCGGATTTTTTTATGTTTGTTCCGGCATAGACATAGGGGGAGATTTGTAAGGACAATTTGTCCATCTTTATGTATATGTTATGTCATACGCCGTTACAAGATTGTTGGTTGAAAAGATCACATCGTCATCAACAAAATCCGAAGATCAAAAGAAGAAAGAATTTGGGAATCAGACCTGACCGGACCGATCCGGTCCAGAAAAAGAACCGATCCGGTTTACCGGACCGATCCGACCATCTACCGGACCGATCCGTTTTGTCAGACTCCAGTAGCCACCGGATCCATAGCGAACCGATGAAGGCAAAAGTCCCGGACCGATCCGATGCCAACCAGACCGATCCGGTTTCAGAAAAAGAACCGATCCGACTTACCCGGACCGATCCGCCTAATCGACCGGACCGATCCAGCGAGGATAATCACTGCCAGATCGTGCAGCCGATTTTGAAGGGTTTCGATCCCTTATTTAAACCACGATCAGCAGTTGGTTTTCTTAAGACTTTCCCACGATTATCAGAGCATATCAACCCTAAAGTCTTCACCTATTGAGTCCTATGATTCTAGGTTTTTAGATTCACACATCTTCCGTATCTTTGTGAATCAAATTTGGTAACCCAAAGAACACCATTGATGTTGTTCAACCCTTTGTGAAGTGGACCGTTTCTTCCTCTTCATTACAGCCCTACTGGACAGGGATAGTTCCAACCGCAAGCCCTACTGGAAAGGGATTTTCTTCCAGCCGCGACTACAGAATCCGATACCCGAGGGTAATTCTTAGTCAATCTGTATTTCATTGTAATCCGATTGTAAACCGTATTTTACAAATTATAGTGATATACAAATGGTTTTTCCCCTGTGGGGGATTTTTCCTTAAACTTTGTGTGTTGAATATCTTGTGCATGATTTCATATTGTTTCATTCACACCTAGTTGCATGCTTAGGGTTAATTTGGGTTAAAATTGGTGTTTATTATATTATTTCTTATTTGAACGCAAGCGCCAACTCTCTCAATTGGAAATTATAAGGGTGAAGTGTTATTCTTTTTTCTTTAAATTTTGTTTTAATGATACACATATCATATATTAAACCTTAAGTATTATTCAGGGTATCATTTTATGTAAGTCTTTGAGTGGCTATTTTATATATGTATAGTTAAATTTTAAGTTTATTATTGACATAATTAATGGAACGTCTACATGTCCATTGGAAATTAAAGTTGTGGTGTGTAAGATTTTATCAAGTTGTTGCTAGTTTAAGAGCTTATTTCCATGATGTGTATAGATAAGGAAATAAAGTTATAAATTATTTGACGAATTTATTTTGTTTACAAAGGAATGAGGTGTTACATTATGACTTTGTGGATTTCTCTCAAGAATTGATTAGTTTGGCTATAAAAGACAAACTCAGTCTTCTCCTTATTCGCATTACAAGATGTCAATGTTAGCTACTTATATTTTCCATTTGCTAATCCATTTTCTGTTGTTAGTGTAATTTAATTATATATATTTTATTTTTTATTCTTCATTGACAATATAAGTTATTTTTTTACTTAACCCTCACTTTACAAGGTGGTATTGGACTTAACCCTCACTTTACTAATCTCTTTGACATAACGCCCTATTTTTAATACCATTACACAAGTGTTAAAAATCCTTATTTAATAATTATACATGAACCCTTAAATATTTATTTGGCTCAAATACCTCTTCATTACTACTACTTCTTCTTCTTATTCTTCTTCTTCTTCTTCCCCAAATTAAGTCCCTAATTTTTTTAACAAGCCCTAGATTTAAAAATTTCAAACAAAGTTTCATCTAGGACAAATTGAATTGTCTTGCTTACAAAGTTTCACAAATCAAATATCACTCAGAACAAACGAAAAGAAAATTACCATATTTTTTAAAACCCACTAAGAAAATCATAAATTGAAAACTAAAAAAAAATCAGAAGAGGAATTTTTCCCTCTTACTTTATACACTTACCTAAGAACATGTAGTTTAATCTAGATGATATTACAACTTATTTGATATGTTGTTTTTAATGGCATACCTCTCTCTACTTCTTAATTCAACCTCTCTCTTGACTCTTGAATCTCTTTACCTTTATCTTGGTCTCCCATGAAAATGGTACCTATTAAATTTGGGCCTATGTAGTTATTTTTGTTCATTAACTTGTACAAATACTCATCCTCCATTTTTGTCTCTTTAGACTGTGTTTACTCATCTAGAGAACATATTGTGTAAACTTTGAATTTGAAGTAAGGAAGTGAATAAAAGATTTCGCTCGCCAATGGTTAGTCCAGATCTAGATCTTCGGGATGAGCATTTTTCATTTTTTAGTTGGTTTTTGCATGTTGTATTCAATCAATAATAAGGTTTATTAGTGTTATTTATATATTATGTCCTATCTCACAATTTGGGTGTAATTATTTGTCAAATTATCAAGATGAAAAGTGGGTGATTTGCATTCTCAATATGTTCTTGAGGGAAATTAGTTTGTTTTTAAATTTAGGGATTTAATTTAGGGAGGAAGAAGAAGAGAAAGTAAAAGGGTATTTTGGTTAAATAAATATCTAAGTGGTTAAGTGTAATTAATGAGGGGGATTACTGAGCGACAAGGTACATGAGGAAATTAACGCCCAATGAACAAATAAGAGAAGACGAGTACTAATCTATGATTTCTCATATAGACGAAGGTCCCTAATCCCGAGATGGATGAATGAATGACCTGCCTCCATCGAGCCACTAAGTTAGATATTCTGAGGACTTCGTCAGCAGACCATCAATAGTCAAAGTATTGGTATTCTTCTATATATGTTCATTCGTAATCAATCGAAGGCTCATCCTCGTCATTTCTAATATATTTGAAACTTTTAAGACTTTATTAAAGTATATGTTCCCAATAGCTAACACGACACTTATTATTGTAGGCAAGTATCTCCGAGAATCCAAACACGTGTTATGTCCAAATTTAAATATATGAAAAGTGCATGTTAAAAATAAGGGAGAACATTGTAATATGCTTTGTAGATAAAGCCTCACATAGTGATAGTAAGGGGATAGAGAGATGAATCTGCAATTCTATACTAAAACCTCCCATTATTAAGAAGAATGGATCCCGCTCTCCCTCACCCATGGACGTAGGTCGAATCTGGTCGAACCACACATATACATTGTCCTTATTTGCCTCTCACCTCTTTCTATTTTTGTTCAACATTACAAATTTATAGTCCTGAGAATATCCACCAACATAATTTGCCTCGTCTATGGAAACCGATTATTTCCAAAGCAATGAATAAGAACCATGTTACATAAGCTATCAAAGGCCTCAGAGAGCAATAATAGGCCTTCCAGGATCGATTGGCAAAGCTGATAAACTGTTTGCCTAATCCCCAATAACTGTCAGAGCAATAGGTGAATCAAGATCCTTACGACAATCAAAATTAGGAGAACCAGGTGTCGTTGCCACCACGCCCCGTGCTCTCCTTAACCATACATCGGGCATTAGTTTACCAAGGAATTGGGTTCTAACTAGCCAATGAGTTCGTTGAAATGGCCGATCGAGAATCGCCTTTCAGTATAGAAATCATGAGTTGTCTTATACCATCAAACTTAAATCTCCCAAAGATGGACTCTTTCGACGGTAACTCAGATCCGATGGACCACATCGACCACTACAGTGCACATATGGACTTTATGAACAACCCTGAATAAATAATATGAAGATCATTTTACACCACACTGAAGGGATTGCAAGGATATGGTTTAACCGACTGCTCCCACAGTCCATCACCTGCGCCAGGGAGCTCTTTGAACATTTTGTTCAATACTATATTGGAAGCAAAATCAAGTGAAAAACAACTGATCATCTGTTTAATGCTCTACAGACTGGGGATGAGAGTCTCAGGGAATATGTCAAAAGGTTTAATGATGAAATACTTCTCACAAATCATCCTGATGAAAAGGTGGTTGTATCGGCCTTCTTAAGATTATTATCAAGTGGAAACGCCATTTATTCATCGTCTAAAAATCCTCCCGCAAACATAAAAGAGCCCATAAGGAAGGTGGATAAGAATATTCATACCGAAGACACGCGTGGTAGTTGACAGTCATGCCACCCTTTCAAAGATGTTGTAGAAAGGAGGTATGAAGATTAGCAAAGAAAGAGATGGTATGAGGAGGGAAGGAGAAGGAATTTATTTTCCCCGAAGGGAGGCCCTCGAGTGCATCAAACTAGTGATGAGAAGTTCACTCCTCTCAACACTATTGAAGAAAGGGTTTTGAATATCATGGAGGATCCAATAATGTTGAGGTGGCCAAACAAGTCGAAGAGCCGCCCTATGGAGCCCAACTCTAACCTATACTTCTAATTGTATAGAGACTATAGCCACGACACCAGCGACTTCCTTTATCTCAAGAGCGAGATAAAGGCGCTAGTGAAGAGAGGATACATGAGGGAGTTTGTCCCAAGGGGGTCCCTTAGTAGGAAGAGCGGGGTGCAGATCAGGAGAAGAAAGAAGAAAGAAGAAAGATATGGTCCAAAAAGAAAGACCCAAGGAGGGAATATAAAAGGGTTGTAGCCGCGGTCTAAGGGGAGGAAAATTGATATGATATCCTGGTGTTTCACAAATAGAGGGGAGTCGGTCTTAACCATAAAATCTTATCGGAGTAAAAAAAGGAACTATTGGAAGTGCAAGTCAATAAACCCATCGAATATTGGGAGGATATTTTTTTTAGAGACCTCATAATGCCCCACAATGATCCCCTATTAATAAAAACAGAAATCTCCATCTAGACGATGGAAAAAATTATGATCTATATAGGAAGCTCGGTCGACCTTATTTAATATGAATGATTTGATCATATGAATATTGAAAAAGCATGCCTGAAGCCCGTGTATTGCCCGTTATTAAGCTTATATGGAGAGTAGGCATATGTGAAGGGCTCAGTTGAGTTACCATTCACCATTCGAAGAGGCGAGAGGTCTATCACCCTTTAGGTGGAGTTCCTAGTGGTTAGATCTACGTCAGCCTAAAATTTACTTATGGGGTGAATGATACTAGTCAATCGAATCCCTGACCATTCGATTATGAGCACCAAATGGAATAGAGACGGTGCGAGGAAGTCAGTCACATGACCAAAACTGCTATTATTTATCATTAAAAAAGAAAAGGGAAACCTTTAATGTTGATGGACTGGACCCGAGGGAAGAAACCACTATAAAGTTTTTAATTGAGGATATGATACCCATCCCCATATACAAGAATGCCCAGAGAGGATAGTTCATGTAGGGTCATCTCTATCGGAAGACAGTGGATAAAGATTGATCCGATTTTAAAAAAAACATCACACGATGTTTGCATGGACTCATGAGGACATATCGGGCATTGATGCCTCAATAATAACCCACCAATGAAAGGTAGATTTAACAAAGCGTCCCGTTCGGCAGAAGAAGAGGACTTTCACCTTAGAAAGGATTTAAGCCGCCCACATGGAAGTAAGAAAGTTGTTGTTCAGTCGGGATGTCAAATACCCCGAGTGTTATCCAATATGGTGATGGTGAGGAAGCCAAATGGAAAGTGGAGATTGTGCGTATATTACTCCAATTTGAATGACGCATGCCCAAAGGATTGATATCCTCCCCCAAGGATCGATTCCCTTATGGACGCTATAGTAGGCCACAAAACACTCTCCTTCATGGACGCATACTCCGGGTGCAATCAAATTTGGATGCACCCAGGGGATAAAGAAAATACTTCATTTGTGACCAATTGGGGTATATATTGTTACAAGGTAATCTCGTTTGGATTGAAAAATATCGGGGAAACTTACCAACGATTGGTCAACCTGATATTTGAAGACAAAATAGGTAAGATAATAGAGGTCTATGTTGATGATATGTTAGTAAAACATTTTAAGTTGGAAGAACAAGCGATAGATCTGAAGAAGGCATTCAAGATCCTCGACCAGTACGGGATGAAGTTGAATCCTAAGAATTGCACATTCGGTGTAGCTTTGAGAACGTTTCTAGGGTTTAAGGTGACATAGAGGGGGATAGAGGTGAATCCCAAAAAGATCCACGCATTTCTAAACATGAGGATTCTAAGAATAATGAAAGAGGAGCAAATCCCTAATAGGTAGGGTGGCCGCACTGATCCGATTTATGTGCAAGGCCACGGATAAGTGCATCATGTTCCTTATAACACTAAAAAGTTGTTCGTCTAGATGGACGAGTTTGTATGTATTTTTCAAGAACTAAAAACCTACATGACGGTTGTTCCTCTACTTTCAAAATCGAAGCCCGTAGAGGAGCTATACATCTACATCATCGTTTCCTCAATGATGTTCAACTCATTTTTTATCAGATAAAATGAGGGGACTCAATGTCCACTATACTATGTAAGCAAGGTTTTTTAGGGGGCTGAAGCAAGATACCCGATCCTGGAAAAATTAGCATTCGTCTTGATCATAGCAGCCTGAAAACTATAATTGTATTTTCAGGTTCACACGATAGTGGTTTTGATATATTTCCTTCTAAGGGAGGTCCTCCACAAACTAGAAATCTTCGAAAGGCTCATAAAATGGTCAATGGAATTGGGAGAATTTGACATAAGATACAAACTAAAGCTAAGAGTAATCCGTTTCTAATTTTGTCTTAAATTTTTTGGATAATGGGTGGGAGAACATGATCCAATGAATTGAAGAAAGAAAACAAATCTAGATGATTCATGTGTATGGATCATAAAAAAAATAAGGATGCAGGGTGGGATTTATAATTAAAACATCGGAGGGTGCTAACGTAGAATACACACTACGATTTAGCTTTACGGGTTCCAATAATGAAGTCGAGTACGAAGCACTAATAGTAGGGGCGAGACTCTTCCTTTTCATCAATGCCAACTCTTATGAGGTGAAGGGAAAGAATATGATGTACTATCTGAAGAAATTTCAATAGATAGAAAAACAGTTCAAGGCTTTCAACATCAAGAACATCCAGAGGGAAGAGAACACTAAAGCTTACCACTTTGCGAAGCTTGCCTCAACCGTTCATCGAAATCCTCTAGTAGAAATCATGGAAAATCCAAGCATCCAAACTGAAGAGAAAGTCATTATCAACCTCATATAGTTGGGCCCTAGCAGGATTGATAAATACATGGGTTTCATTAAGAAGGGGACACTTCGAGACGATCTAGTAGAGGAACAAAAGGTGCACATCAAGGCCATAAAGTATCTACTGTATAATTGGGTATTTTACCATAGTATATACTTGAGGCCAATATTTCAATGCATCCACCCCACCAAAGCAAGAACTATCCTAACCAAATTACACAAAGATTCATGCGGTGGGCATCCTAGGGGAATGTGCTTGGCTAAAAGAGCCCTCACACAAAGATATTATTGGACAATAATGAAAAATAATTTCTAAGACTATGTAAGGAACTGCAACAGATGCCAAAGAATTGCTAATGACATTCACCAACCAGCTGAAGAATTGACAATAATTATCTCCACCTAGAAGTTAGAGTTATTGAGGATGGATATACTCAGCCCGTTACTAATGAAGAAAGGTCAATGTAGGTTCCTGCTAGTAGCAATCGATTATTTCATAATGTGGGTGGAAGTAGAGATATTGTCAATGATCACCAACTAGAGAGTTTATTCATTCATATAGAAATTCATTATCAGTCGGTTCGGCGTACCCAACACTATCATCTAAGACAATGGAAGAGAATTCTATAGCGTCTGCATCGAAAAACTATGGGACCATTTCAGAATTAAACACTACTACTCAACCCCAAGACACCTTAGATGCAATGGTCAGGTCGAAGTCGCGAATTGATCGCTCTTCCATGGGATCAAGACAGAGTTAAGCGACTCCAAGGGATTATGGGCGGACAAACTGGCCTTAGTCTTGTAGGTATATCGAATGACAATGAGATGGACGATAGGGTCTACTCCATTAGCCCTCACTTATGGAACCAAATTCTTTATCCTAATTGATTTAGATGTCCCAAGTTTGAGGGTACATTGTTTTTAAGAAGAATAGAATGATGAATAACTCTGAAGAATTTGGACCTCTTGGATGAACGAAGAGATAATCTAACACTGAGGACTGCATCGGAGCATCAGAAAATAACTCGATACTACTACCGAAGGGTCAAGAAATGGAAGTTCTAAGTCAGTTACCTAGTGCTTAGAAAAATAATATAGTCGACGAGGAATCCTAGTTATGGAAATTTATTAGACAAGTGGGAAGGTCCATATATAGTGGCTCGCATCCTCAAACCAGGAACCTATGGGCTTATAGATCATGAAGGTCGAGCCCTTCCACGCTCATGGAATATTGAGAACTTAAAGATAGACTATTAATAAAGGATGGTTGGAATGTGGAGGCAAAGCCGATCTCGTAGCTAAAATTTATCTTTCATTTCTTATCTCTTTCAAATTCCAATTATAGTTTTTAATAGACTTTATTATTCATATCTTTCTTTTTCTTGTGTTATCTCAAATGTAGTTCTGAATAATTGCATCATCAATAAAGAAATCTTTTCCTGAACGATTGTTTCTCTATATGTTTAAGTCTCCAGCAAATTATAATTCTTTTACCCACCTAAACATTCGATTCGTACAAGATTATAAACCAATAACTAGAAGGAAGAAGGCTAATGCTATACGACGTTCTATTACGACTTTCCCATTCTCTCACCCTCTGAAAAAAATAACTTGGCTGATCCCCAAGTTAACTCGCGATACTCCAGATTTGATCCAATCTGTTAAGCAATATCGTTCGAGTTTAGTAGGGTTAACACTAAGTCAAGAAGGGCCTTTTCCCGATCACGCAATTAATTTAAACTAAAAGGGGGTATATTGGGGGTGAATATAGAGGGAAATAAGGCTGGAATGCTGTTATATGGTGCAAACTCTTATTTAAATTTTTATTTCAAAAAATTAGTGATCGGAAGGTCATTTATACCACCCTTCGTTAATTGACTTTCAAAGTATAAATAACACAGTTCATTGGTTGTGTATAAAAAAAATACTGTGAAGCAACTCGACCAGTAGGCTAAGTATAAATAAACCCTTACAAGCATAAACAAGGGTTTAACACAATCGTTCGGGATACCAAGGTTCGTCATCCGTGTATAAACAAATGGATCTCTACAACTCGGCCTTTTAATTGAATATAAACAACTCGATTTGTCAATCGAGTATAAATAACCCAAGCAATATCATTCGGTTCGAGAATTGAGTGTAACAGGTTATCACGCTGAAGACCCTTACTAGACATCCACATTATTTTTATTTTAAGTAACAAAATACAAAAAACTTAGGTCATTTATCACGTATAAATAAATAATTCAACATGCATGTAAATAAATGATATCACTACTCATCCTTTTTACCAGTCAACCTATGGACGAGCAAGTCATCATCCGCTAGTAATTGTTTCGAAGGATACATATATAAAGTGGCCAGAGTAGAAGCCAAGTAAAAGGAGAGAGACAAGAAAGAGGTCAAAGCCATCAAAATAAGGTGTTCAAAATCAAATGCCAATAATACATAAAGGGGATAATAAATAAAGGAAGAGAGTAGGAAAAATCATGGGGTGGGTGGGGCAGGAGGAAGCACGCTTATAAGAATACTACCCATCTCCTCACGCATGCAGATATGAAAGTCTTCACCCTCAGAACCTATCGGGGCCCACGAATAAGTCAGAAACTCGTGATACTGAACATAACCTGCCTCTTCAATCTCCACATCGTTCGAGTTAAAGGCTGAGAGGTCCTAATCATGGCGATAATCCTTCACTTGGTTGATCTTCTTGTTGTAACCATTGATGAAGAATGGATACTTGATCACCCCACAATACTCACAAGTAAAGAAGGACCTCAAATACCTGAACCTGGGAGATGAATCTCTTTCCATTTTAACATCCTCCTCCTTATCCTTACTTTAAAAGTCCAAGAGATACCTCAGCTCAGCAACCTCAGTAGCCATATGAGTTTTGAGAACAGTCACCTCTTGTTGAGTAGCTTCCTTGGTGACCTTTTCTATATCTTACTCCCTTAGAGCATTCACTAAGGCATCATCCACTTTGGTCTTAGCCTTTCTCAGAGACTATATCTCATCCTTCAGTCCCGGGATCTCCCTTACCTCGTTCCTTTTGCTCTACCATTTTGGGACATAAAAACCCACAGGTAGCTCACCTATGAATGAGTTAACAAAGTCCAATTTAGGCTAACAAGTGAGTCATAATTACATTCTAGAAAACTAAGACAAACACTTACCTTTCTGACGAGTTGAATTAGCTCTTTAGCACTACTGATCAACTTCTCGCTCAGCCAATCGAGGTTTTTAGAAGGAAAGGCATTTTGAAATTCTAGATATCTCTAATGTGGGTAATTGTACCTAAGATAATGGACTTTAGTCCTCTACTCTTCTCGAGGAATCCTATCTCTTTTAGCGTCATCTCCCCCTTCATCGATGATCATCCTCTGATGAATGACAATAGGGGTACCCCACCCTTCATAGGCCTTTTTCTTGCCTTTTTTTTGTAAGGATCCCTCCTTTATCAGCTCAACAAATAAAGTTTCTTCCTGAATTATATTGAGGGGAAGGGTGGGCTCACTAAATCTAACCCCATAGGCGTAGGGCGGAGATAAGCCACCTTAGGGTATGATTGAGGAGGAACAAATTGATTGATGGGAGGGTTCTGGGATAGATTTTGAAGCGTGGATCAGTATCCTCGATAGGCTATGGCATCATAATCTACAAGAATAAAAGGATATAATAATCATAAACATGATAGCACTTGCGAATCATATTAATCGGCATGCCAAAAGTATACCTGATGAGCGAGGGAAATACGAACACTAAAACTAAATGAGAAGGAGGCGAGCTTCCTCGGTATCTGCCCGAAGTTGAAGGACGTTGCAATCGCATATTTCCTCCCCTATGGAAATCAAACATTTAAAATAAAAAAGCTCTTGAAGGGGTGATATTTGATTATAACGTTCTTCACTCTCTCCCTCTAGTCGAAAGTAATATTCGATAGCTCACTGAAGTTCCCTGTAAGTTAATAAAGAGAAATAAATCAGTATCAAGAAGAAGGGAAAGTCATCATCAATTTACTAAATGAAGCAAACCTCACTCAGGTGTGGCTTATTCTAAGTCAAAGAGACCGTGAACAAATTCCCGATAAGGTTATTGTAGTTATCATGTTCCCTCCCCTACCCTCGGACATAGAGAAAATGAGGCCTCCATTAGTGATTAGATGAGGGAAGGGAAGTAACAAAACCCTCACCTTTGCGCTTATAGGCAAAGGTGTACCAGTCTCCGTAGGAGGCTGTAGGTTTATACAAGTGTTCAGCTCAAAATAGCTTAAAAAAAACCATAGATCCCATCAGGATCCTCCATGCGTTCCAAACCAATTAGGATGGGGAAAGGTTTATAAAAGCAAGGACTTCACGAATTTGCCTCAGGACCATGCGTTCCACACCAATTAGGATGGGGAAAGGTTTATAAAAGCAAGGACGTCACGAATTTGCCTCAGGAAGGAAATACTGAGCTCCTTCTGAAAAAGAGTGCTCGTAGAAATAAACTTTACCCTAATATATGATCGGGCCCCGATCAGTTTCGTCGACAATGCAGATGTATAAGTCCCTTAAAAGGGCAAGTATATTTACGCATTCAGTAGTCGTTTCTTCATTAAAATAAGTAATGACTTCATAGGGGCCTAAAGGGTTACCCCTAGAAAAAGGGATCGAAGAAGGACCAGGCGGGCCAGCATTAGGAGCTCTATGAAATAGAAGGTTGCGAGCCCTAGAGGGCATATTGGGCCTATGAGAATGTGACGAACAAGCCCCTCAGGTGGAGGCCTTTTTCACATTATGCTCAAGCCCAAATGAATCGAAAATTTCTACCATGTTTATTAAGGATCTTTAACGCTATAGCCTTGATTACGAGGCTAGGTGTAGAATTACTCGAACAACTAGACCCACTATAGATATTGGAATAATGGTGAATGGGAAGATGTAATGTATGAAATGTGAGGATTACCCTCTGGGAATTGGGAGACAAAATTATTAATCATAGTGAAATAAAAACCAAAAACAAGATTAATATAATCCAAAATGAGAAATGAAAAGAAATAACTAGAGAGGAAAAGCGTACCAGTTGAAAATGAGAGTTGCAGTGGAAGAAATTCTTAAGAAGAATGAAGAAAAATGGCGAAGTGGAAATATTTAGTTGGAAGTTACAAGAAATAAAATAAGCCAAGAAAAAATCCTTTAATACAGAGAGGAAAGAAACTATTCCAATTCAATGATTGGATCTTGGCAGATCAAGCGGCTAACAAGCACCAGGTGCAAGACATGCGCCGCGGAGGAGCGTGAGGTGGATAAGAACACCTACTCATGCCTCGAAAACACATACATATCTAGGAAATAATGATTATAGTTTCTCCATCAAATGATATTTTTCTTGGAAAGACAGTTCATTCCGACTCAACCGTCGAAGAAATCTTGATTAGATCAAGGCACATCATGTGAATCCAGTTATCACAGTCATCTTGGAATAATACCATTTGGTTATCACGTGAACTAAACAGTATCCAATGATTAACATAACTCTTTGTCTCGGACCAATGAACACAATAATTAAGGGGTAATTGATGAGGGGGATTTCGTAACAACAAGGGACATGCAGTAATTACCACCCACTGAATAAATAAGAAAACATGATTGGTATATGAGTACTAATCTTTGATCGCTCACCTAGATGAAGGCCCCTAACCTTGGGATGGATGAACGAAAGTTTTGCTTCAATCGAGCCACTAAGTTAAAGACTGCGAGGACTTTGTCAACTAACCATCAACAATCGAATGATTGATAATTTTTGACGTATGATCCTTCACAATTAGCTGAAGAATCATCCTTGATTATTCCAATATATTTTAATCTTTAAAGACTTAATCAAAGTATATGTTAACAATAGCTCACTTGACCCCTGTTATTGCAAGCAGGTATCTCGAAAAAATCGAATACGTGTCACGTCCAAATTTAAATATATCAAACCTGCATGATAAAAATGAAGTAGAATGTTGTAATACACTATATATATAAAGCCTCACATAGTGATAGTGAGGGGACAAAGAGATGAGTTTGCAATTTTGTATTAAAATCTCCCATTATTAAAAAGGATGGCTTCCCCTTCACCCGTGGACGTAAGTTGAATCTGGCTGAACCACGTATATACATTGTACTTCTTTGCCTCTCACCTCTTTCTATTTGTATTCATCATTACAAATTTATTATGTTGAGAATTTTCACCGACACTAATTACTAAATAAGGGCTTTTTTATGAAATTATAACAATGTTAAAATTCAGAGGTTTATGTCAAAGAGATTAGTAAAATCAGGATTACGTCAAACAAAACATTAGAAAGTGGGTGTTAAGTAAAAAAACATAAATATAAATATCTATAAATTTATCCTTAACTTTTTATAACATCATTACACCAAATTAGGCGGATAGTCACGGTAAGCTGGTCACAGCCCAAATTCGTGACCATGGCCAATAAAAGTGTGACCAGTTCTATGACCGTAAAATGTCTTGGAACTAGCTCGAGCTGGTCATGACCTATAGAGATGGCCATAATGGGTTATGATCTTCATTTGTGACCAAGACGTGACCATCATGGTACCAAATTCGCGCCAACTTTCCCTCCAACTGTGGTCACAAACTATAGCCGTGAATACATCCATGACCCATGCAAAAATTTCCTCCAGAGGGGGGGGGGGGGGGGGCGTTTTTGTGTGTGACCAATTCAAAATGGTCGCGAAGAGTGATCACGGTTCAGGGCTATGACCAGTGCTATTTTGATGTCATGGTCATGGCTGCTAACGTGGAAAAAAATATGGTCACTTCATTGGGTCATGACTTTTGGCCGTGACTAGTGTATTTATATTAAAACCCCACAACAACCTTTTCATTTTCACGTGAACACTCTCTCTCAAACCCTTTGTTGTCCCTCTCTCTTTGACTGTTGTCTCGCTCTCTCTCCAGCTTCCTTTATATTTTTCGTCTTCCTTTCTCTCTCAATCTCAAAGGTAACATCTCTCTCTCTCTCTCTCTCTCTCTCTGTGTGTGTGTGTGTATATATACACACACACACACACACACACACACACACACATAAATACACAAATACACAAATATATATATATATATATATATACATACTAGGGTATGCTCGTGCCTGAAGGCACGTTGATAATCGCAAAACGGCGAAAATTTTCAAAGTACGTAAATGCCAAACGAAAAAAAATCTCGATCCCCAACAAAACAAAGTGTAATTTAAAAAACGTCGTGTGCGTGCCTAAAGGCACGATGACAATTCTCCCGAGTATGAATCGTGTAGTCAAGTCATAAAAGTTTCTTTTACAACAGAAATGTGTAAACAATTTTAAAAAATTTCCTTTGTTTATAAGACTATCCACAATGTTCAACAAATAAAAATACTCCAATAATAAGAATAGTAATTCATGTTTGTGTCGAATTTTAATTACACGAAGTCGTGTCATTATCGTGTCAAAATTATAATTCATGTTAAAACGGTGAAAACTTTCAAAGTACGTAATTATAAAACGGTGAAAATTTCCAAAGTATACGAAATCATGTTCGTTATAGGTAAAAATACATTTCATGTTGTGTGGTATCGTGCCATTTTTATTTTGGCTGGGTTCATTTTTCGTTAAAAAAAACATTGTGTTGTGCCGCTTTTACTTATGTAGTTTTCGTGATTGGTAAAAAAATAAATATTTGATATCGCATTGTGTCGTGTCAATTTTATTTTGGTTGGGTTGATTTTTTATTTAAAAAACATTCTATGATGTGTCGATTGGGTATTTTTCATGTTTAGAAAAAATATATATTTCATGTTGTGTCGTGTTCTATCATTGGATTTGTTTTATGTTTAAAAATATATTCCGTGATGTGCGATTTAACTTGAACCGTGTTCGAGATGGTTAAAAATATATATTTCGTGTCATGTCATTTTGTTTTGGCCGCTTTCATTTTTTATGAAAAAAAATGGGTTGTGTCGATTTTACTTGGATCGTATTCGAAATATGTAAATAATATTATTTTATGTCTTATGATATCGTGTCACTTTTATTTGGATGGTGTGATCGTGTTGCGTTACCAAATACATAACTAATCAAAAGAAAAGAAAAATCATACAAAAGTATGAAGACTATATAAGAGTTTAATTATCTGGAGGTATCTACTTGATGTATCAGAAGTGTTTATTATAAAATCTCCCCTATATTTTTGTTGTAGTTCACGTTTTCAAGAGCAGGTAATTGGTTCTTTTAGTGGTGTTCTAGGGGTAGAGGATAGCTATGATCACAGGTAATGTGTTGGGTAAAATTATGTAGACCCTCGTTCCATACCCTTAAATAGGACAAAGTTTGTGAAACTCACTTTTTAAAAATCAGCCCAAAATTGAACCAAAGGCTCAAAGGGACAAAAGAAGAAAAAAAAAAGTAAATTTAAATACACTAAAAATTTGTATTTTCAATAAAAACTGTTTTTTTAAAAGTTTTTTTAACTTTGTGTAACTGTTTTAAAAAATAAAAAAATATTTCTCTATTTTTTTTTTTCAAATGACTTTTATTGAAAATTTGTATTTTCAATAAAAGTCATTTAAAAAAATATTTTAAATGACGTGGATTCGCGCCAGCGGTACTAACCAATCGTGATAATGTGGGTCTGCGCCAATGCTTAAAAAATATTTTTTCATAATTTTATTAAAAATAGTTTGTATTGAAAATACAAAATTTAGTTCTTATTAAAAAAACTATTTTTTTAAACTGTTTTTTTTAATGTTTTGAACTTTTTATAACTGTTTAAAAAAAAAAAAAACATTTCAACGTTTTTAAAAATAATTTTATTAAAAATTTGTATTTTGAATAAAAGCCATTTAAAAATAAATCATTAAAAGACGTGGCTCCGCGCCAACGACACTAACCAATCGCGATAATGACGTGGGTCCGGGCCAACGACACTAACCAATCAATATGATGACGTGGGTCCGCCTTAGCGACAAAAATATCCCGATTAATTAGTGTCGCTGACGCGGACCCACATTATCGGACCCACATCATTTGTTGAATGTGGGTCAGCGCCATCGGCACTAATTAATTGCGATTAATTAGTACTGTTGGCGCGGACTCACATTCTCGGACCCACATTTTTTATTTATAAACATAGTTTTTTTATTGATGAAAAACTTTTTTTTTAATTTTAATTAAAAGTTATTAATTTTAAAAAAACTGTTTTTTAAAATGGGAGGGCTGATTTTGTTTTGAATTTAGGTGTGATTGTTTATTTGGTAGAGTTGATTTTTTAAAAAAGCGGTCCATAAATTTTGTCTTATTATAAAGGTACAAAAATGGGGTACAATTATAGGTCCATGTAGTGAAGCTCTAATGTTTTTGATGGGTAGTGATGTAATAAGAAGAGCTATGATCATAGGTAATGTGTTTGATGGGTCTGTTCAGTCAAAAGAAAATGGGCGATATCACCTAAGCCATCGTCATCTTAACAGTAAAAGACTGCTCCTATCAGATATCAAAGCCTATAAGGTCAATTCATGTTAAGAAAACTGAGAAAATACTCACCGGTAAAGATCACTCGGGTTGAGATTTATGAGAGTGGGTGAGGCCAACACCATAATCTATGGAAAAAATAATGCCAAATCAAAATGCTTTTTGCTTTTCCATATGAATAAAAATAAGTACTGTGAGGTCAAATCAAGTCGGGTTGCATTTTTTTATTCATTGTGAGATATAATAGAACAGAGAAAAAGTACAAAATGGTAAAACATTGATGATGGTGATGATAGACAAAATTAAAAATACTTCAACTACCAGCGAAAGAAAGTAAACATAGTGAAAATAACAATGTAAATACACGTCTTAAATAGTGAACTCATAATTAAATAAATGCATGTTCAGTTCTGCTATTTCTTACTTTTTCTAATCATGTATAAATGTAAACAATAAAGAATCAAAAAATTAACTTAGGTTTACTATAATTGTTAATAAAAATATATATAAAATAGAACCTGTGTGGTGACTCTATCTAACTTCGAAACAATATATTATATACCCAACACAATATTATATGCACACCCATCCATTATATTGTATTGCTGGTGTTAGAACTGACTGGACATTAAATCCATCTCCACCTTTAATACAAAGTAAGGACACGCATAAACCTTCTTCCATAATAGATTTGGCATCAAGTCACCTCATTCGTATTTGTTTTATCTCCACCTACAGTACAATAAAAAAATGTTAGAGCTAGTTCTCTCCAAGACATATCAAAGCCATTCGTATTGAATAATAATAAGTAAATAAACAATAAAAAATTAACTCGTATCTCGTAAGAGTTTTTTTCATCTTTATTTTCATGTTATACCACTCAAAGGTGTTAATCTAATCGGAACAGAGGAATCAATAAATAGAAGAAATGAACAAAATAAGATGGACAACTTGGTGCCACTGCCAACAGTCTACAAAATACAAGCAGGTTAAAACTTAACACATAAAAAACTTAACATTTACAATTTTGATAATTTTAATAAATGTTACAAAAACTCTTTGAATAAATTTTTTAGAAAAAAGTTAAAACAATAATTACTTTTTTTATATAGAAGAGTAACTATAAAAACACATTTTTTATAAAAACAGTATTATATTTTTTATGTGTAAAAAATAGCATTATACATTTTTTAATATAAAAACAATATTTATCATTTTTATACAAAATCAGTGTTTACTTTTACAAAAAGTTTTTGTTTAGCAAAGATCAAAAGAAGTACTATGATTGTTGATACCAAATATAGTCTGCTGACATGGCTCAATTGAGTGAAGACACGTGGCAATTTGCGTGGCAACAACAAACATTTCCGAACAACACCTTGACTCCGAGGAACCATACTGCAACGAGGAACTCTACTTCCCCGATCAACTCAGACGCTCCGACCTACAAGAACTCTCCGAGGAACTTTTGAGTACCGAGGAACTTAGGCGGTCCGAGCAGCTTAGGCGGTCCGAGCTGCATCTCGAATAAAACATTAATAGCAGGATAACCAACAGATTGACTGCGCATTAAATGCTTATTATTATCATACAGATGTATACGCTTAAGGGGCATTGAATGATGACCCTTTCACATTACAGCCTTAGGGCTATAAATACATTGTAATATCCTCATTATAGGGGGACGAAAATTTCTTGAGAAAACTTGTAATCGAGAATTCCCGAACAATCAGCAATAACAGAAACAGTGGATGTAGGCCATTCTTATAAGGCTGAACCACTTTAAAATTTCCTTGTCTCATTTTATTTATCTGTGTTTAAATAATTAGATATAATCTAATTTTTTACATCAAAAGATTGGCGCCGTCTGTGGGAAACGACTGGTAATATCGTTTTTCATCAAAAACAATTCATCACAAATGGCTGATATTCCAGAACCCAGCAATCGAAACGCTGGAAGCCCTCCAAATCCATCTGCTCCGCCAAATATTCCAGATCTAGCTGGAATAATGACAAATCTGGCCCAGGGGCAAACAGTCATGCAAGAAACTATGCGATAACTCATACAAACCCTTCATGGCGGTGCACCAACCCATTCAGAATCCCGAAGTATTCAAAGAAATACCCGTTTACCTTCTTCGCGTACTAGGCGTACCGATTCATATCGTACTGAGGAGTCTGAAGATTTTTCTTATCAACCTGGATGAACTTCGTCGGTACGAGCCACATATATTGAACAACGTATCACTCTCTCTCCAGAAAGGACCAGTGCACTAGAAAGATTAAGTAGAGTATCTCCTTTTGATCGATTAGGTCCTAGGAGGAGCAAAAGTCCTCCTAGAGCCACATTGAGGAGTTTTTGATGACCATCAGACTTAAGGGAAGGATCTGCCCAGTCGCGACCAGCTGCTCGTCAAGATAGATCCTAGGAAGCCACATCAACGCGATCAGTTGCTCGAACCAACAGGCCTGAGGAAAGAAATGATGTGTGGAAAGGCTCTATTCAGAGGCTGGAGGATAGATTAGGGGAAATGGCTAAAGCCAAATCCTCTACAACGAACTTTTGTTCAAGGAACACCTTTTTTCCAAGCCATTGTATATTTTAAAACACCATCAAAGTTCAAAACACCTGTTGTGACCACCAAATATGATGGAAAAGTCGACCCTGTCCTTCATATAGAACAATACCAAGCTGCAGCCGACATCTATGTTGTTCTAGATGAGATGAGATGAGATGCAGAGCATTCTCGGGAACTCTTACCGGATCTGCTCAAATATGGTATAATAATCTTCCTCGGGGTAAGATCTCAACTTTCGTTCAACTGGCCGAGTTATTCATTGGAAATTTCTATTTTGGGGCAAAGCCAGTTAAACGAGTAGCGCATTTGTTAAGTGTTAGATAAAAAGCTGGCGAAAGTAGGAGAGATTATATAACTCGTTTTAATAACGAGAAACTCGAAGTCATTGATTATGAGGAAAAGACAGCAATTACCGCCTTGATGAGTGGACTACTGCCCAACAAGTTGTACTACACTTTGGCCAAAGATCGACCTAGAACCGTGTCAGATCTGATGGGAAAACGGCCAAGATTATGAATGCCGAGGAGGCTATGGCTGCGAAGAAGAATATGGATGTCAAAGAAACTAAGGTGGAAGGTGATAAAGCTAAGAAGAAAGAGCATAAGAATAATGGTAGTGACAAACACTCAAAAACAAGGTCGTCATGGGAAGTATTGAAGAAATTTGATAATTATACTCCTTTGAAGAAAGACATCAACCATGTTCTAGAAGAAATCAAGAACAACGAGGAATTAAACTGGCCAGAGAAAATGAAGGCAAACCCTGACAGGAGAAATAAGGCAAAATATTGCGAGTTTCACAAAGATCATGGCCATATGACCAAAAATTGTATAGCTCTTCAGAATGAGATTGAAACACTCATCAGACGAGGAAAACTGGCAAAGTATGTTAATCGAAGGAATGAAAGAAGAAACGACGACCGAACAAGAGAGAGGTCTAGATCTCCTCGTTGAGTAGAGGAGAACAAGAAAAGAGACCATGAAGTTGATCCAGAGGACGACCCCGATCTTCCCAAGAGACCAAGGCAGCCAGAACGTGAGGTATTTTCAATATGCTTTGGGTCATTTGATTGTAATGTTATTACAGGTGGAGATCCAGGAGGAGGAGACCTTACTGCAGAGAGAAAAGCTTACCTCTATGAGGCTCAAGCTTGCTCATACATTCAACGAATAAAACTAGCTGAGGAGGATCGCTCGAGAAAGGTAAACAAAGATAAATTGGTCATTGGTTTCTCAAAGAACGACCTCGCAGGTGTTCTATATCCTCATGATGACCCATTAGTGATCAAAATGAGGATAATGAAAGTGATGATTTCAAGAGTACTGGTAGATAATGGTAGCTCGGCAGACATCATGTTCTACTCGTTCTTCGTCAGTTTAAATCTAAAGCTATCTCAACTGGAGCCTTATCATAGACCCCTCCTCGGTTTTGCTAGCGAGAAAATATTTCCACTTGGGACGATCAAATTGGATATATTCATTGGTACGTGGCCTGCTTGTCGAACAGAAAGAATACGCTTCTTCGTGATGGATAAGAATGTTCAATCATCATACAATATCATCATGGGAAGAGTAGGATTGAAAAAGTTCGAGGCTTTACCATCTACGGTACATCAATGCCTAAAATTTCCAATAAATTTTGGAGTAAGAGTTATTAAAGGTTATCAGAAAGTAGCTCGGGAATGCTATTATTCATCCACCGAGCAAGAGGATCTGGAGGAATCAAGGAAAAAGACTACTACCTATCAAGTGGATGAAGGTGCAGAAATTGAAACATTGGATCCTAGAGATGAGTCGCAACTCGTGAAGGGTCAAGTGGTGGAAGCTACTGAAAACATCATTCTGGACGACGAGCACCCTGAACGAACTACTCAAGTAGGTTCGTCGTTGGAAGCCTCATTAAAGCAGATATTGATAACTTTCTTAAGAAGCAGAAAGCAAACTTTTGCGTGGAGTCGTGAGGATATGCCTGGGATAGACCCAAATTTCTTATGTCACGAACTCAATGTGAATAAGGAGATCAAGCGTGTGAAGCAGAGAAGAAGAGTATTCAGTCCAGAGAAGAATCAAGCTATACAGGAGGAAGTCGAGAAGCTCCAGAAAGCTTGCTTTATTGAAGGTGTTAAATATCCAGACTGGTCAGCAAATTTGGTGATGGTGAAAAATAAGAACAACAAATGGAGGATGTGTGTAGACTTCACCGACCTCAACAAAGCATGCCCAAAGGATCATTTTCCGCTGCCCCGAATTGATCAACTAGTGGATGCTACCTCGGGACACGAGTTGCTGAGCTTCATGGATGCGTATTCTGGTTACAATCAGATTAAAATGAAACTTGAAGACAGGGAGAGTACTTCTTTCATTACCCCTAGGGGAACTTATTGTTATAATGTTATGCCTTTTGGTTTGAAAAATGCAGGTGCAACATATCAGCGGCTGATGAACAAAGTGTTTGCAGAACAAATCAGTTGCAATATGGAAGTTTATGTTGACGATATACTGACAAAGAGGAAGAAAGCTGCTGATCATCTAGTTGACTTAAGCCAGACCTTTGATCGACTAGATAAATATCAAATGAAGTTGAACCCAACGAAGTGCATATTTGGAGTACGAGAAGGCATGTTTCTCGGGTACATTGTCAATCAGCGAGGCATTAAAGCTAACCCTGAAAAGATCAAAGCTCTGTTAGGGCTGCGATCCACAACGACGAAGAAAGAGGTGCAAAGTCTTACAGGACGAGTAGCAGCACTCAACAGATTTGTATCGCGAGCAACTGATCAATGTCTCCCATTCTTTAAGACGCTCCAAAAAACTTTTGAGTGGAATGATGAATGTGAGAAGGCTTTCCAAGACTTGAAGAAATATTTGGGAACACCTCCACTTTTATCCAGACCAGTAATGGGAGAAAAATTATACTTGTATCTAGCAGTGCCTGAGAATACAGTTAGTTCAGCATTGATAAGAATGGAGAATGGAGTACAAAAACCAATCTACTACACAAGTAAGGCCTTCCGAGGAGCAGAGATCAGATATCCAAGGATGGAAAAATTAGCACTAGCATTGATCGAGGTAAGTAGAAGAATAAAGCCATACTTCCAGGCCCATACTATAGTAGTATATACTGATACGCCATTGAGGCAAGCCCTTCATAAACCAGAAAAATGAGGAAGATTGATGTGCTGGGCAATTGAACTTGGTGAATATGATATAGTTTATGAACCCAGATCATCACTAAAAGGGCAAGCAGTAGAAGATTTTATAGCAGAGTTCACCTATCCTGATACCCACGAGGAGCAAAAGTTTCTCACTGATCAACCTGTGGATGTTACCGGATCATCAAATACAAGCCCAGACCAACTTAGCTTGGTAAAAGGGCAAGTAGATGTTACAGAGTCATCAAATTCAAGCCCAAACCATCTTAGGTTGGTAAAAGGGCAAGAAAAGATAATCGAAGAACAGTAAGAAATATCAGGAGATGGTGAAAGGAAGCAACAAATTTTCCACCGAGGAACTCTGTCAGATCAAAAATTTGAAGACGAGTTACCTATATGGAGTCTGTATGTGGATGGTTCATCCTGCACTACAGGATGTGGTGCAGGGATAGTTTTGAACAGTCCGGACGAGGTTGACATGGAATACGCCCTATGTTTCCAATTCAAAGCTTCGAATAATGAGGCTGAATATGAAGCTATGATTGCAGGTCTTAGTTTGGCGAAAACCATGGGGGCAGAACAAGTTATTATTTTCAGTGACTCGCAATTGGTCATAAATCAAATGATGGGAGTATATGCAGCCAAAGGAGAATTAATGATCAGATATCATGCAAAGGCAAAGGAATTGGTGTCGGAATTTGCTGCTATTCAGCTGGTCAGAATACCAAGAATGGAGAATGCAAGAGCGGACGCCTTAGCTCGATTAGCATCAGCTACTCGTACCGAGCTACGAAGAACAATCCTAATTAAAGTTTTAGCTGGTCGGAGTATAGATGAAGATTTGATGATAAACTTTAATACCCTCGATTTAGGGTCATCATAAATGGATCCCATCAAGGCAAATATTGAGAAAGGGGAATTACTAACTGACAAACTTGCAGCCAAGAAACTGAAATTTAAGGCTGCTCATTATGTACTGACTAATGATATTCTATACAGATGAGAAATTATATCAGGTTTGCAAAGATGTGTGCATCCCACCGAGGTGAAAGATTTGATTAAAGAGGTCCATGAAGGGTCCTGTGGAGCCCATGTAGCAGGTCGGACACTTTTACAAAGAATGATGACTCAAGGATACTACTGTCCGACGATGAGAGCTGATTGTATAGCATATGCCAAAAAATGTGACAAATGTCAGCGCTTCTCCTCCATCCGAAGAACTCCCCAAGCATTATTAACACCTATTACTTCCCCTTGGCCATTTTCCATATGGGGAATAGATCGGGTCGGGCCACTGCCGACGACCAGGGGAAGATTTAAGTATCTCGTGGTCGCTGTGGATTATTTTACTAAATGGGTTGAGGCTGAGCCTCTCATTGATATGACGTACGACAAGGTGTACCAATTTATTTGGAAGAACATCATTTGTCGATATGGTCTTCCTCATGCCTTCATCACAAACCATGGAACACAATTTGACAACGAGGAGTTCACTGCTTATTGTCATCAGTTAAATATCTTGAAGATCCACTCGGCACCAGGCCATCCTCACAGCAATGGACAAACTGAAGTGACAAACAGAACGCTGCTGAATGGTTTGAAAAAAAGACTGAATGACGCGAAAGCAAACTGGATCAACGAGCTACAATCAGTGCTATGGGCTTATCGAACTACTCCCCGAGCAACAACAGGGGAATCTCCATATATGCTAGCATTTGGAAGTGAAGTTGTTATACCCGCCAAATTGGGTCTCCCAACACACAGAATACTGAATTTCAATTCCCCTGTCAGCGATTTAATGAGAAGGTTAGACTTGGACATGCTCGAGGAGGTTAGGGAAGAAGCAGCAATTAGAAATGCTGCTTACCAGCAACGAACAACTTTGTTCTACAACAAAAGAGTGAAGAAGTGCAACTTGAAAGAAGGAGACTATGTGCTAAAGAAAGTGATTCAAAAGCACAACAAACTGAAAGCAAACTGGCATGGACCCTACCGAGTTAAGGAAGTTGTTCGACTAGGGACATACAAAATAGAAACTTTAGAGGGGGAGGAGTTTAAGAATGCATGGAATGCAGAACACCTGCGCAAATATTATCAGTAATGTAAACTCTCATGTAATGCAGTTTCATCAGTATGAATAAAGTGACAATGTTCTGCCCAGTTCTTTCCTTTTATTGGATTTTTTTTGTGGAATACTAGTGCTACACACTACTCAACAAAACTCGGACTACTCAAATCTATTCCCGAAAATGCTAACTAAGGTTGGTCGGAAAGTAAATCTATTCCTAAAAATGCCAACTTGGTTGGTTAGGAAGTAAATCTATTCCTAAAAATGCCAACTTGGTTGGTTAGGAAGTAAATCTATTCTCGAAAATGCCAACTAAGGTTGGTCGGGAAGTAAATCTATTCTTAAAAATGCCAACTTGGTTGGTTAGGAAGTAAATCTATTCCTAAAAATGCCAACTTGGTTGGTTAGGAAGTAAATCTATTCCCGAAAACGCCGACTAAGGTTTGTCGGGAAGTAAATCTATTCCTAAAAATGCCAACTTGGTTGGTTAGGAAGTAAATCTACTCCCGAAAACGCCGAATAAGGTTGGTCGGGAAGTAAATCTATTCCTAAAAATGCCAACTTGGTTGGTTAGGAAGTAAATATATTCCCAAAACGCCAACTAAGGTTGGTCGGGAAGTAAATCTATTCCTAAAAATGCCAACTTGGTTGGTTAGGAAGTAAATCTATTCCGAAAAATGCCAACTTGGTTGGTTAGGAAGTAAATCTATTCCGAAAAATGCCAACTTGGTTGGTTAGGAAGTAAATCTATTCCCGAAAATGCCAACTAAGGTTGGTCGGGAAGTAAATCTATTCCTAAAAATGCCAACTTGATTGGTTAGGAAGTAAAACTATTGCAAAAAGTGCCGAAGATTGGTCGGTAAGAAAAACCCACTAAATGTAGTTGGTCGAGAAGAAAAATTTACTGACCTTGATTGGTCGGAAACATTTTATGAGTACGAGAAAGTGATCGAGCAAAAATTTTTATACTCGTGACTTTTACAATCTTTTTAACAGATATACATGCACAGTTGTAAAGTGTTTTATAATTACAAGACAATGGCAGTCAAGATTTGTAAATAAAATTATTTCATTAAATGTAGAACAAAATACATAAAGAATGAAATACAAATTTATTACATCAAGATTCATATTCTATTGGTTCCTTCCCCTCTGCTTTTGAAACAGGTTCCTCGCCAGCAGGTAGATCATTTAAAGCATGAGGGGAATTTATGAAGTTAAGATCTTTAAGCACCCTGATATTCATCACAGATGGTCGATCTAGTAGGTGCTTGGGATGAGATATCTCAACATTGGAATGGAGATTGTAATCGCCAAGGTATTTGGAAATCAGACACCGAGGGATAGCCCGAGCAGGGATCCAAATCATATCAAGCTTGAATGGTGGCACTGGTAGGTCGAGCAACCCAGGATTATGGTAATCCCATAGGTAATGACCTTGTTCCATTTGCAGCACACCTAAGGCATTCAACCATCCCTATTTGTAACCCTCATTATTTGCATTTTGGATACGATCATCCAAATGGTAGAGAGCCTCGTTGTAGCCAGCCATCCAGAATTCTCTGGGCTGCTTGTGGAATTGATATGTCAATCTTTCCAGCTGCTCGTGGAGATTTTTTATAAAGAGTTCTTTATTCTCCAAGACAGACTTCTGCGCAGAAAGCTGCTCGTCTAGACTCCTGATCTTCTTAGACATCTCAGCAAATGCCTGGTTCTTTGCCATCAGTTGGAAGGCCTGGTTCTCTAGAGCAGATTGTGTTCTCTATTCCTCGACAGGAATCCGAGCAGCTCTTGCTCGTCCCTGAGGAGCTCTTGCTCGTCCTCGAGTAGATGTAGAAGGGCTAGACCTCTTCATGTTTTCTAACTCATCCCTCAGGTTGGCATTTTCGACCTCCAAGAAAGAGAATCCCTCGTCGGTCACTGAGATCAAAGCATTTGAGGTGGAAGCTGCAGACTTCAACTGAGACACCTCTCTTTGCAGGTTATTATTTTCTTGCTCTAATAACTCAGCCATCTGTCTGTGCTCTTCGACCTCATCCTTCAAATTTCTCTCCCTCACATCGTAAGCAGCAAATCGTTTATCGTATCCCTTATCAGCACAGATTTGCTGATACTTCTTCTCGTACCCCTCGTGCAAAAGGGCAGTGGATTCCTTATATTGTTGCTGAAGTTCTTCAAGAGTGCCTTGGAGATCCTCAATCATATCATAGTATGCTACGTTGTTAGCCATTTCATGGTCGAGTAGTCACTTCAAATACTGATAGGCTTCAATTGCTTGCTCTGAAGCACCATGACCGAGGATGTCAGTGATTTGAGCTGCACTCATGTCTGTATGACCGGCTTTGAAATACTCATTGCATTGCCTTAACAACTTTGTATCATGAGCAGACAATAATTCCATCCTGGCCAGAAACTAGTAAAGGAAGAAAAATCAATAATCAATAAGAGTACAAATAGAGCAAGAAGAAGAGAATTAACAGTATGCATAAGCAAAAGTTCAAATTTTATTACATCACAAAGTTCAGAAGTACAAAGTTCAGAGTTACATGTTCAGAAGTTACATTTGACAAAGAAAAATAAAATAGAGAGAAATCCGAACAACTCTACACCTTTTCCTTATCTCCCAAAACTTTCTCGGGAGGCTGGGAGGAGGAGGTAGGTTGCTCGGATGGAACAGAGGGTTACTTGGGAAGTGCTGGAGGTTTCTCGGATGAAGTAACGAGTAGCTGAAGTTCCTCGCCAGTGGGCTGGATAGTTGGGGGATGAGAAATTTGATCTCCCATCACCATGGAAGATTCCTCAGAGGCAGCTTCGTCCTCTTCTTCTTCTTCAGGAGTTGGAGGGGGACCAGAGATGTGTCGCTGAAAGATTTCAGAATTTTCATCAACTTTCATTTCTTACAGAGCAGCGAGCCATCCATCTCTAAAGTATTTGAGGCTGCCATATTCCACTTGCGACATCATGGCAGCCACCCTTTATCCCAGCTAGCGCTGAAGGATTTTTTGATAGCCAATTTCCTTTTTGTCTTCTCCGAGGAAAGCTTCTCGGAAAGAATATTGTCAGCAGCCTTCAGTTTATTCTCAACTTCCTCCTTCTGACGACTTACTTCCCGAAGTTGACCCAACTCCTCCTCAGCAGCCTTGAGCTTATTTTCAAGCTCCCCAGCATTTTTGAGCTTCCCTTCGAGCTCTTTATTCTTCTTCTCCAAATCATTTATTTTTTTCTCCAACCCCTTGGAGACCTCAATAACCCAAGCCTTCTCCTGCTCATTCGAAGTAAGCCTTTTCTCCCAAATTTCCTTATCATCATCATATTTCTGACGAGAATCTTTCAGAGACTGCGCCAGGCCCACCATAGCTTCCTCTACACCAGACGAGGAGCTTGAAGCTTTAATAGCTTCATTTCTCTTCAAAATAGTATTAAAACAGCTCACCAACTGTGAAAATAAAACGAAAGCAAGTCAGTGCGCATATACAAAAAGGAAAGAATGAAAATTTAAGACTATAGGACTTACAGAAGCAATGTGACGAGCTGCTAATGTGGTAACCGTGTCCCGAGAAAAGTTTTCTTCAATACCTTGGATCTCGAGAATGATCCAGGTCTTCACCGAGTTCATAGCAGAGCTCGGGGGAACAAAAGTGGGAACACCACTAGTCGGGGGCTGAGAGATGGATTCAGCCAAATTGATAGAGGAGCTTTTCTTCAGCCTCCTCAGAGGAGCGTCAACTTTCTGGACTAACGATGTAGTCTTAGTCGGAGAAATGATAATCACCTCTCATGGAGTAGCAGCCTTGCTCGGGGCCACTGGGGGCTTCTCGACCACCTTCACAGGAGCAGTCGAAGGAGGTGCGCCAATTTTCTTTGTCCCCTCTCCTGGGAAATCAAGCTTACTTTTATTTGCCTCTCCAGCACCAGAGGCAAATTTCTCAAAAAGGGTAGGAGGTCTTCTTTTCTTCATCCTTTCACTAGAAGGAATATGTGACTCAGGTGAAGAACTTGTAGAGGCTGGTATTGGTTCTGCATCGCTTAACACCGGACGAGCAGTAAAAGAGGATGTGTAACTCTTCTACTGCAGCAAATATGAAGTTGACCTAATATGCTCGTCGGCAACTGTCTGATGCAAACTCCAGATAAGTTTTGACTGCCTTATGTTAACGTCTGCCTCTTTTGGAGATTTTCTTTTGCTGTCAACTTTAAATAAATCAAAATTAAAATATCAGTGGCACATTTTATCAAACACAAAGGAAGCATAATTTTGAAAATAAAATAAACTAAAAATAACTTATCCCATTGCCATAGGGAGGACATCTGGGACCCTGGTAAACATCATCTCCAGTTAATGGAGGGTGTTGCCAATTTTTCATAACAACCCCATGCTCAAAGTAGTCCCTATTGGCATCTGGGAGATTGACCACTAAAGCTCTATTTAAAAACCTAGTTTTTAAATAAAAACTATTATCGCCCACAGCCCATCTATAACAAAACATAATTTTAGGAATTCCTATATGAGTTCCATGAATTTGATTTAATATATAAACACCGTTACCTATTCTCCACGTATTGGGAGCTATTCTTGCAGGAACCATGTCAAAGTATTGACAGAATTCCAGACATAGAGGGTTTGGGGGAAAAGAAAAGCCACACTCAGCAACAAAGAGACTGGGGAACCAATGTCCCTCAGCCAAATGAAAATAGTCTGAAGGCTCAGAAAGCTCTTCCAAAATAACCCATGAGGGAATAGAGAAATCAGAGCGAAACTTATCAATCGATTCTACAGGATAAACCATGATGAAAGAATGAAATCAAAGAGAAAGAAGAAAATCTTACAGGAAAGGGATGAGTCTGTTGACAACACATGATGAAAGAGATGAACGTACAGGAGAGAGAGACGATGGAAAACTCAAAGAGACGAATTTGAAAAAGTAGAAGACGATGGGATTTTCTACAACGTTTAAATACTTTGCCTTGGGAAAGGGTAAAATTAATGATTACAAAACGAGACAGCTACGTTACCGGCGGCTAAAAAGATAAAAAGGGCGCAGAAATCGAAGCGGTTAGAAAAATTCAAAAAAGATCGATTCTACGAATTTGGAAGAAGAAATAAATACAAAAGAAAATACTCCTAAATTTCAGGATGACCATTTAAAACCGCCATATTTCGAGAAAGAATGTTCCACACTCCTCAAATTTCGAACTATGAAACATTAGGGGCTTCCGTTGATACAAATATAGTCTGCTGTGATGGCTCAATTGAGTGAAGACACGTGGCAATTTGCGTGGCAACAACAAACACTTTCGAATAATACCTTGACTCCAAGGAACCATACTGCAACGAGGAACACTGCTTCCCCAATCAACTCAGACGCTCCGACTTACAAGAACTCTTCGAGGAACTTTTGAGTACTGAGGAACTTAGGAGGTTCGAGCTGCACCTCGAATAAAGCATTAATGGCAGAATAACCAACAGATTGACTGCGCATTAAATTCTTATTATTATCATACAGATGTATACGCTTAAGGGGCATTGAATGTATAACCCTTTCACATTACAGCCTTAGGGCTATAAATACATTGTATTATCCTCATTGTAGGGGGACCGGAATTTCTTAAGAAAACTTGTAATCGAGAATTCCCAAACAGTCAGCAATAATAGAAACAGTGGACGTAGGCCATTCTTATAAGGCTGAACCACTTTAAAATTTCTTTGTCTCATTTTATTTATCTGTGATTAAATAATTAGATATAATCTAATTTTTTACATCAACAATGATATTAGAAAAACATTATTTAGCAAAGACCAAAGACACTAAACATTATTTAGCAAAGACCAAAGACACTATTTAGCAAAAATAGTGTTTACTTTTACAAATAGTATATTATACTAAGTGTTGATGTAAAAAATTAGATTATATCTAATTATTTAATCACAGATAAATAAAATGAGACAGAGAAATTTTAAAGTGGTTCAGCCTTATAAGAATGACCTACGTCCACTGTTTCTGTTATTACTGTCTGTTTGGAAATTCTCGATTACAAGTTTTCTCAAGAAATTCCGGTCCCCTCATAATGAGGATAATACAATGTATTTATAGCCCTAAGGCTGTAATGTGAAAGGGTAATACATTCAATGCCCCTTAAGCGTATACATCTGTATGATAATAATAAGCATTTAATGTGCAGTCAATTTGTTGGTTATCTTGCTATTAATGCTTTGTTCGAGGTGAAGCTCGAACCACCTAATTTCCTCGGTACTCAAAAGTTCCTCGGAGAGTTCTTGTAGGTCGGAGCGTCTGAGTTGATTGGGGAAGCAGAGTTCCTCGTTGCAGTATGGTTCCTCGAGGTCAAGGTATTATTCGGAAGTGTTTGTTGTTTCCACGCAAATTGCCACGTGTCTTCACTCAATTGAGCCATGTCAGCAGACTAAATTTGGTATCAACAGAAGCCCCCAATGTTTCATAGTTCAAAATTTGAGGAGTGTGGAACATTCTTTCTCGAAATATGGCGGTTTTAAATGGTCATCCTAAAATTTAAGAGTATTTTCTTTTATATTTATTTCTCCTTCTAAATTCGTAGAATCGGTCTTTTTTGAATTTTTCTAACCGCTTCAATTCCCGCGCCCCTTTTGTCTTTTTAGCCGCCGGTAACATAACCGTCTCTTTTTGTAATCATTACTTTTACCCTTTCCCAAGGCAAAGTATTTAAACGTTGCAGAAAATCCCATCGTCTTCTACTTTTTCAAATTCGTCTCTTAGAGTTTTCCATCGTCTCTCTCTCCTGTAAGTTCATCTCTTTCATCATTTGTTGTCAACAGACTCATCCCTTTCCTGTAAGATTTTCTTCTTTCTCTTTGATTTCCTTCTTTCATCATGGTTTATCCTGTAGAATCGATTGATAAGTTTCGCTCTGATTTCTCTATTCCCTCATGAGTTATTTTGGAAGAGATTTCTGAGCCTTTAGACTATTTTCGTTTGGCTGAGGGACATTGGTTCCCCAGTCTCTTTGTTGCTGAGTGTGGCTTTTCTTTTCCACCAAACCCTCTATGTCTGGAATTCTGTCAATGCTTTGACGTGGTTCCTGCAAGAATAGCCCCCAATACATGGAGAATAGTTAACGGTGTTTATAGATTAAATCAAATTCATGGAACCCGTATAGGAATTCCTAAAATTATGTTTTGTTATAGATGGGCTGTGGGCGATAATACTTTTTATTTAAAAACTAGGTTTTTAAATAGAGCTTTAGTGGTCAATCTCCCAGATGCCAATAGGGACTACTTTGAGCATGGGGTTGTTATGAAAAATTGGCAACACCCTCCATTAACTGGAGATGATGTTTACCAGGGTCCCAGATGTCCTCCCTATGGCAATGGGATAGGTTGTTTTTATTTTATTTTTAAAATTATGCTTCCTTTGTGTTTGATAAAATGTGCCACTGATATTTTAATTTTGATTTATTTGCAGTTGACAGTAAAAGAAAGTCTCCAAAAGAGGCAGACGTTAATATAAGGCATTTAAAACTTATCTGGAGTTTGCATCACACTATTGCCGACGAGCATATTAGGTCAGCTTCATATTTACTGCAGTACAAGAGTTACACCTCCTCTTTTACTGCTCGTCCGATGATAAGAGACGCAGAACCAATACCAGCCTCTACAAGTTCTTCACTTGAGTCACATATTCCTTTGAGTGAAAGGATGAAGAAAAGAAAACCTCCTACCCTTTTTGAGAAAACTGCCTCTGGTGCTGGAGAGGCAAAAAGAAGTAAGCTTGATGTCCTAGGAGAAGGGACAAAGAAAATTGATGCACCTCCCTCGGCTGCTCCTTTGAAGGTGGTCGAGAAGCCCCCAGTGGCCCCGAGCAAGGCTGCTGCTCCAAGCGAGGTGATTATCATTTCTCCGAATAAGACTACATCGTTAGTCGAGAAAGTTGATGCTCCTCTAAGGAGGCTGAAGAAAATCTCCTCTATCAATTTGGCTGAATCCATCTCTCAACCCCCGACTAGTGGTGTTCCCACTTTTGTTCCTCCGAGCTCTGCTATGAGCTCGGTGAAGACTTGGATCATTCCCGAGATCCAAGGTATTGAAGAAAACCTTTCTCGGGACACGGTTACCACATTAGCAGCTTGTCACATTGCTTCTGTAAGTCCTATAGTCTTAAATTTTCATTCTTTCCTTTTTGTATTTGTGCACTGACTTGCTTTCGTTTTCTTTTCACAGTTGGTGAGCTGTTTTAATACAATTTTGATGCAAGATGAAGCTATTAAAGCTTCAAGCTCCTCGTCTGGTGTAGAGGAAGTTTTTGTAGTCCTGGCACAGTCTCTGAAAGATTCTCGTCAGAAATATGATGATGATAAGGCAATTAGGGAGAAAAAGCTTACTTCGACTGAGCAGGAGAAGGCTCAGGTTATTGAGGTCTCCAAGGGGTTGGAGAAAAAAATGAATGATTTGGAGAAGAAGAATAAAGAGCTCGAAGGGAAGCTCAAAAATGCTGGGTCGCTTGAAAATAAGCTCAAGGCTGCTGAGGAGGAGTTGGGTCAACTTCGGGAAGTAAGCCGTCAGAAGGAGGAAGTTGAGAATAAACTGAAGGCTGCTGACAATATTCTTTCCGAGAAGCTTTACTCGGAGAAGACAAAGAGGAAATTGGCTGTGAAAAAATCTTTCAGCGCCGGCGGGGATAAAGGGTGGAATAAAGGTTTGGCTGCCATGATGTCGTAAGTGGAGTATGTCAGCCTCAAATACTTTAGAGATGGATGGGTCACTGCACTGCAGGAGCTGAAAGTTGATGAAAATTCTGAACTATTTTAGCGACACATCCCGGGTCCCCCTCCAACACCTGAAGACGAAGAAGAGGACGAAGCTGCCTCTGAGGAATCTTCCATGGTGATGGGAGATCAAATTTCTCATCCCCCAGCTATCCAGCCCACTGGCGAGGAACTTCAACTACCTGCTACTTCCTCCGAGCAACCTTCAGCACTTCCCGAGCAACTCTCTGTTCCATCCGAGCAACCTACCTCCTTATCCCAGCCTCCCGAGAAAGTTTTGGGAGACAAGGAAAAGGTGTATAGTTGTTCGGATTTCTCTCTATTTTACTTTTCTTTGTCAAATGTAACTTCTGAACATGTAACTCTGAACTTTGTACTTCTGAACTTTGTGATGTAATAAAATTTGAACTTTTGCTTATGCATACTGTTGATTCTCTTCTTTATGCTCTGTTTGTACTCTTATTGATCATTGCTTTTTCTTCCTCTACTAGTTTCTGGCCAGGATGGAATTATTGTCTGCTCATGATACAAAGCTGTTAAGGCAATGCAATGAATATTTTAAAGCCGGTCATACAGATATGAGTGCAGCTCAAATCACTGACATCCTCGGTCAAGGTGCTTCAGAGCAAGCAATTAAAGCCTATCAGTATTTTAAGTGCCTACTCGACCGTGCAGTGGCTAACAACGTAGCATACTATGATATGATTGAGGATCTCCAATGCACTCTTGAAGAACTTCAGCAATAATACAAGGAATCAGTAAATCAGTGCTGATAAGGGATACGATAAACGGTTTGCTGCTTACGATGTGAGGGAGAGAACTTTGAAGGCTGAGGTCGAAGAGCACAGACAGATAGCTGAGTTATTAGAGCAAGAAAATAATAACCTGCAAAGAGAGGTGTCTCAGTTGAAGTCTGCATCTTCCACCTCAAATGCTTTGATCCCAGTGACCGACGAGTGATTCTCTTTCTTGGAGGTCGAAAATGCCAACCTGAGGGATGAATTAGAAACCTTGAAATGGTCTGGCCCTTCTACATCTACTCGGGGACGAGCAAGAGCTCCTCGGGGACGATCAAGAGCTGCTCAGATTCCTGTCGAGGAACAGAGAACGCAATCTGCTCTAGAGAACCAGGCCTTCCAACTGATGGCAAAGAACCAGACATTGGCTGAGATGTCTAAGAAGATCAGGGGTCTGGACGAGCAGCTTTATGCGCAGAAATCTGTCTTGGAGAATAAAGAACTCTTTATAAAAAATCTCCACGAGCAACAGGAAAGATTTACATATAAATTCCACAAGTAGCCCAGAGAATTCTGGATGGCTGGCTACAACGAGGCTCTCTACCATTTGGATGATCGTATCCAAAATGCAAATAATGAGGGTTACAAACAGGGATGGTTGAATGCCTTAGGTGTGCTGCAACTGGAACAGGGTCATTACCTGTGGGATTACCATAATCCTGGGCTGCTTGACCTATTAGTGCCACCATTCAAGCTTGATATGAGTTGGATCCCTGCTCGGGCCATCCCTCGGTGTCTGATTTCCAAATACCTTGGCGATTACAATATCCATTCCAATGTTGAGATATCTCATCCCGAGCACCTACTAGATCGATTATCTATGATGAATATCAGGATGCTTAAAGATCTTAACTTCATAAATTCCCCTCATGCTTTAAATGATCCACCCGCTGGCGAGGAACCTGTTTCAAAAGCAGAGGGGAAGGAACTAATAGAATAGGAATCTTGATGTAATAAATTTGGATTTCATTCTTGATGTATTTTGTTCTACATTTAATGAAATAATTTTATTTACAAATCTTGACTGCCATTGTCTTGTAATTATAAAACACTTTACATCTGTGCATGTATATCTGTTAAAAAGATAACAACATTGTGTTATTTTTTGATCGACTCGAGTTTGTTAAAACTTATTGTCGACTATCTTGAATTTGTGGTAATTATTTGATGACTAACCAAAATTGATGATACTTTGTTTCTCGACCAACTTGGTAGTAATTTAAAAAGTCACGAGTATCGAAAATTGTGCTCGATCACTTTCTCGTACTCATAAAATGTAATGTTTTCGACCAACCAAGGTCGGTAAATTTTTCTTCTCGACCAACTATAGTTAGTGGGTTTTTATACCCGATCAACCATAGTTAGTGGATTTTTCTTCCCGACCAATCTTCGGCATTTTTTGGAATAGTTTTTCTTCCTAACCAACCTTAGTTGGCATTTTTAGGAATAAATTTACTTCCTAACCAACCAAGTTGGCATTTTTAGGAATAAATTTACTTCCTAACCAACCAAGTTGGAATTTTTAGGAATAGATTTACTTGCCGACCAACCTTAGTTGTCGTTTTCGGGAATAGATTTACTTCCTAACCAACTAAGTTGGCATTTTTAGGAATAGATTTACTTCCTAACCAACCAAGTTGGCATTTTTAGGAATAGATTTGCTTCCTAACAAACCAAGTTGGCATTTTTACGAATATATTTACTTCCCGACCAACCTTAGTTGGCATTTTCGGGAATAGATTTACTTCCCGACCAACCTTAGTTGGCGTTTTCGAGAATATATTTACTTCCTAACCAACCAAGTTGGCATTTTTAGGAATAGATTTACTTCCTAACAAACTAAGTTGGCATTTTTAGGAATAGATTTACTTCCTAACCAACCAAGTTGACATTTTTAGGAATAGATTTACTTCCTAACCAATCAAGTTGGCATTTTTAGGAATATATTTACTTCCCGACCAACCTTAGTTGGCATTTTCGGGAATAGATTTACTTCCTAACCAACCAAGTTGGCATTTTTAGGAATAGATTTACTTCCCGACCAACCTTAGTTGGCATTTTCGGGAATAGATTTGAGTAGTCAGAGTTTTGCTGAGTAGTGTGTAGCACTAGTATTCCGCGAAAAATTTCCAATAAAAGGAAAGAACTGGGCAGAACATTGTCACTTTATTCATACTGATGAAACTGCATTACATGAGAGTTTACATTACTGATAATATTTGCGCAGGTGTTCTGCATTCCATGCATTCTTAAACTCCTCCCCCTCTAAAGTTTCTATTTTGTATGTCCCTGGTCGAACAACTTCCTTAACTCGGTATGGTCCATGCCAGTTTGCTTCCATTTTATTGTGCTTTTGAATCACCTTCTTTAGCACATAGTCTCCTTTTTTTAAGTCGCACTTCTTCACTCTCTTATTGTAGAACAAAGTTGTTCGTTGCTGGTAAGCAGCATTTCTAATGGCTGCTTCTTCCCTAACCTCCTCGAGCATGTCCAAGTCTAACCTTCTCATCAAATCGCTGACATGGGAATTGAAATTCAATATTCTGTGTGTTGGAAGACCCAATTCGGCGGGTATAACAGCTTCACTTCCAAATGCCAGCATATATGGAGATTCCCCTGTTGCTGCTCGGGGAGTAGTTCGATAAGTCCATAGCACTGATTGTAGCTCGTTGATCTAGTTTGCTTTCGCGTCATTCAGTCTCTTTTTCAAACCATTCAGCAGCGTACTGTTTGTAACTTTAGTTTTTCCATTGCTTTGAGGATGGCCTGGTGCCGAGTGGATCTTTAAGATATTTGACTGATGACAATACGCAGTGAACTCCTCGTTGTCAAATTGTGTTCCATGGTCTCTGATAAAGGCATGAGGAAGACCATATCGACAAATGATGTTCTTCCAAATAAATTGATACACCTTGTCGTACGTCATATCAATGAGAGGCTTAGCCTCAACCCATTTAGTAAAATAATCCACAGCGACCACGAGATACTTAAATCTTCCCCTTGTCGTCGGCAGTGGCCCGACCAAATCTATTCCCTATATGGAAAATGGCCAAGGGGAAGTAATGGGTGTCAATAATGCCTGGGGAGTTCTTCGGATGGAGGAGAAGCGCTGACATTTGTCACATTTTTTGGCATAGGCTATACAATCAGCTCTCATCGTCGGCCAGTAGTATCCTTGAGTCATCATTCTTTGCAAAAGTGTCCGACCTGCTACATGGGCTCCACAGGACCCTTCATGGACCTCTTCAATCAAATCTTTCACCTCGGTGGGATGCACACATCTTTGGAAACCTGCTATAATTCCTCGTCTGTATAAAATACCATTAGTCAGTACATAACGAGCAGCCTTGAACTTCAGTTTCTTGGCTGCAAGTTTGTCAGTTGGTAATTCCCCTTTCTCAATATTTGCCTTGATGGGATCCATCTATGATGACCCTAAATCGAGGGGATTAAAGTTTATCATCAGATCCTCATCTATACTCTGACCAGCTAAAACTTCAATTGGGATTGTTCTTCGTAGCTCGGTACGAGTAGCTGATGCTAATCGAGCTAAGGCGTCTGCTCTCGCATTCTCCATTCTTGGTATTCTGACCAGCTGAATAACAGTAAATTCCGACACCAGTTCCTTTGCTTTTGCATGATATCTGATCATTAATTCTCCTTTGGCTGCATATACTCCCATCATTTGGTTTATGACCAATTGCGAGTCACTGAAAATAATAACTTGTTCTGCCCCCATGGCTTCATATTCAGCCTCATTATTCGAAGCTTTGAATTGAAAACGTAGGGCGTATTCCATGTCGACCTCGTCCGGACTGTTCAAAACTATCCCTGCGCCACATTCTGTAGTGCAGGATGAACCATCCACATACAAACTCCATATAGGTAACTCGTCTTCAAATTTCTGATCTGATAGAGTTCCTCGGTGGAAAATTAGTTGCTTCCTTTCACCATCTCCTGATATTTCTTGCTGTTCGTCGGTCATCTTTTCTTGCCCTTTTACCAACTTAAGCTGGTCTGGGCTCAAATTTGATGATTCTGTAACATCTACTTGCCCTTTTACCAAGCTAAGTTGGTCTGGGCTTGTATTTGATGATCCTGTAACATCCACAGATTGATCGGTGAGCAACTTTTGCTCATCGGGGTTTATCAGGATAGGTGAACTCTGCTATAAAATCTGCTACCGCTTGCCCTTTTAGCGATGATCTGGGTTCATAAACTATATCATATTCACCGAGTTCTATTGCCCAGCACATCAATCTTCCCGATTTTTCTGGCTTATGAAGGGCTTGCCTCAATGGCATGTCAGTATATACTACTATAGTATGAGCCTGTAAGTATGGCTTCATTCTTCTACTTGCCTCGATCAATGATAGTGCCAATTTTTCCATCCTTGGATATCTGATCTCTGCTCCTTGAAAGGCCTTACTTGTGTAGTAGATTGGTTTTTATACTCCATTCTCCATTCTTATCAATGCCGAACTAACTGTATTCTCGGACAGTGCCAGATACAAGTATAATTTTTCTCCCATCATTGGCCTGGATAACAGTGGAGGTGCTCCCAAATATTTCTTCAAGTCTTGGAAAGCCTTCTCACATTCATCATTCCATTCAAAAGTTTTTCGGAGCGTCTTGAAGAATGGGAGACATCGATCAGTTGCTCGCAATACAAATCTGTTGAGTGCTACTACTCGTCCTGTAAGACTTTGCACCTCTTTCTTCGTCGTTGGGGATCGCAGACCTAGCAGAGCTTTGATCTTTTCAGGGTTAGCTTCAATGCCTCGCTGATTGACAATGTATTCAAGAAACATGCCTTCTCGTACTCCAAATATACACTTCGTCGGGTTCATCTTCATTTGATATTTATCTAGTTGATCAAAGGTTTGGCCTAAGTCAACTAGATGATCAGCAGCTTTCTTGCTCTTTGTCAGTATATCGTCAACATAGACTTCCATATTGCAACTGATTTGTTCTGCAAACACTTTGTTCATCAGCCGCTGATATGTTGCACCTGCATTTTTCAAACCAAAAGGCATAACATTATAACAATAAGTTCCCCTAGGGGTAATGAAAGAAGTACTCTCCCTGTCGTCAGGTTTCATTTTAATCTGATTGTAACCAGAATAAGCATCAATGAAGCTCAGCAGCTCGTGTCCCGAGGTAGCATCCTCTAGTTGATCAATTCGGGGCAGCGGAAAGTGATCCTTTGGGCATGCTTTGTTGAGGTCGGTAAAGTCTACACACATCCTCCATTTGTTCTTCTTCTTTTTCACCATCACCACATTTGATAACCAGTCTGGATATTTAACATCTTCAATAAATCAAGCTTTCTGGAGCTTCTCAACTTCCTCCTGTATAGCTTGATTCTTCTCGGGACTGAATACTCTACTTCACAGTCTTGATCTCTTTATTCACATTGAGTTCGTGACATAAGAAATTTGGGTCTATCCCAGGCATATCCTCATGACTCCACGCAAAAGTTAGATTTCTGCTTCTTAGGAAAGTTATCACCTCCTGTTTTAGGGAGGCTTCCAACGACAAACCTACTTGAGTAGTTCGTTCAGGGTGCTCGTCGTCTAGGATGATGTTTTCAATAGCTTCCACCACTTGACCCTTCCCGAGTTGCGACTCATCTCTAGGATCCAATGTTTCAATTTCTTCACCTTCATCCACTTGATAGGTGGTGGTCTTTTTCCTTGACTCCTCCATTTCCTCTTGCTCGGTGGATGAATAATAGCAATCCCGAGCTACTTTCTGATAACCTTTAATAACTCTTACTCCAAAATTTATTGGAAATTTTAGGCATTGATGTACCGTAGATGGTAAAACCTCGAACTTTTTCAATCCTACTCTTCCCATGATGATATTGTATGATGATTGAACATTCTTATCCATCACGAAGAAGCGTATTCTTTCTGTTCGACAAGCAGGCCACGTACCAATGAATATATCCAATTTGATCGTCCCAAGTGGAAATACTTTCTCGCTAGCAAAACCGAGGAGGGGTCTATGATAAGGCTCCAGTTGAGATAGCTTTAGATTTAAACTGACGAAGAACGAGTAGAACATGATGTCTGCCGAGCTACCATTATCTACCAGTACTCTTGAAATCATCACTTTCATTATCCTCATTTTGATCACTAATGGGTCATCATGAGGATATAGAACACCTGCGAGGTCGTTCTTTGAGAAACCAATGACCAATTTATCTTTGTTTACCTTTCTCGAGCGATCCTCCTCAGTTAGATTTATTCGTTGAATGCATGAGCAAGTTTGAGGCTCACAGAGGTAAGCTTTTCTCTCAGCAGTAAGGTCTCCTCCTCCTGCATCTCCACCTGTAATAACATTACAGTCAAATGACCCCAGCGTATTAAAAATACCTCACGTTCTGGCTGCCTTGGTCTCTTGGGAAGATCGGGGTCGTCTTCTGGATCAACTTCATGGTCTCTTTTCTTGTTTTCTTCTGCTCGACGAGGAGATCTAGACCTCTCTCTTGTTCGGTCGTTGTTTCTTCTATCATTCCTCCGATCAACATACTTTGTCAGTTTTCCTCGTCTGATGAGTGTTTTAATCTCATTCTGAAGAGCTATGCAATTTTTGGTCATATGGCCATGATCTTTGTGAAACTCGTAATATTTTGCCTTATTCCTCCTGTCAGGGTCTGCCTTTATTTTCTCTATCCAGTTTAATTCCTCGTTGTTCTTGATTTCTTTAAGAACATGGTTGATGTCTTTCTTCAAAGGAGTATAATTATCAAATTTCTTCAATACTTCCCATGACGACCTGGTTTTTGAGTGTTTGTCACTACCATTGTTCTTATGCTCTTTTTTCTTAGCTTTATCACCTTCCACCTTGGTTTCTTTGACATCCATATTCTTCTTCGCAGCCATAGCCTCCTCGGCATTCATTATCTTGGCCACTTTTCCCATTAGATCTGACATGGTTCTAGGTGGATCTTTGGCCAAAGTGACATCTTGTTGGGCAGTAGTCCACTCATCAAGGCAGTAATCGTTGTCTTTTCCTCATAATCAATGACTTCGAGTTTCTCGTTATTAAAACGAGTTATATAATCTCTGGTACTTTCGCCATCTTTTTGTCTAACACTTAACAAATGCGCTACTCGTTTAACTGGCTTTGCCCCAAAATAAAAATTTCCAATGAATAACTCGACAAATTCTTGCGGAGTCCAAAGAAAATAAAATAAAAAAAAAGGTCAACTTATTCCAATTTAATCTCTATCGAATTTGAATATCAGAATAGCGGATATAATCCTGATTCAATGGGTCAGGTCCACTTATTTTTTCTTTTGCGGATTTCGAATCTTTACAATGGATTTTATTGGCATAATGGAAAATAGGAATCTTTGGTGATTCAAGAGACGACTTATCCATATTCATATCTTACTCCGAGGAAGATTATTATACCATATTTGAGCAGATCCGGTAAGAGTTCCCGAGAATGCTCTGCATCTCATCTCATCTGGAACAGTGTAGATGTCGGCTGCAGCTTGGTATTGTTCTATATGAAGGACAAGGTTGGTCTTTCCATCATATTTGGGGGTCACAACAGGTTCTTTGAACTTTGATGGTGCTGGAAAATCTACAATGGCCTGAACAAAAGGTGTTCCTTGAACAAAAGTTCGTTGTAGAGGGTTCTTGGCTTTAGCCATTTCCCCTAATCTATCCTCCAGCCTCTGAATAGAGCCTTTCCACGCATAATTTCTTTCCTCGGGCCTGTTGGTTCGAGCAACTGATCGTGTTGATATGGCTTCCGGGGATCTATCTTGACGAGCAGCTGGTCGCGACTGGGCAGATCCTTCCCTTAAGTCTGATGGTCATCGAAAACTCCTCGATGCGGATCTAGGAGGACTTTTGCTCCTCCTAGGACCTAATCGATCAAAAGGAGATACTCTGCTTAATCTTTCTAGCGCACTAGTCCTTTCTGTAGAGAGAGTGATACGTTGTTCAGTATCTGTGGATCGTACCGACGAAGTTCATCCAGGTTGATAAGAAAAATCTTCAGACTCCTCAGGACGATATGAATCGGTACGCCTAGTATGTGAAGAAGGTAAACGGGTATTTCTTTGAATACTTCGCGATTCTGAATGGGTTGGTGCACCGCCATGAAGGGTTCGTATGAGTTGTCGCATAGTTTCTTGCATGACTGTTTGGCCCTGGGCTAGATTTGTCATTATTCCAGCCAG